>CM053622.1:56727754-56748111 GCA_028646595.1 Phalanger gymnotis
AGAAATTATCAAGGAGAACTGCCCTGATATTCTAGAGCCACAGGGCAAAATAGAAATTGAAAGTATCCACACATCACCTCCTCAAACAGATCCCAAAAAGAAATCTCCTAGGAATATTGTCACCAAATTCCAGAGCTCCCAGATTAAGGAGAAAATACTGCAAGCAGTCGGAAAGAAACAGTTTGAGTATTGTGGAAATACAATCAGAATAACCCAAGATCTAGCAGCTTCTACATTAAGAGATCAAAGGGCTTGGAATACGATATTCTGGAGGTCAATGGAGCTAGGATTTAAACCAAGAATCACCTACCCAGCAAAACTGAGTATCATGCTCCAAGGCAAAATATGGAATTTCAATAACATAGAGGAGTTTCAAGCTTTCTCAGTGAAAAGACCAGAGCTGAATAGAAAATTTGACTTTGAAACATAAGAATCAAGAGAAGCATGAAAGGGTAATCAAGAAAAAGAACAAGAAAAAGAAATCACAAGGGACTTAGTAAAGTTGAACTATTTTGTTTACATTCCTACATGGAAAGAATGTGTATGGTTCATGAGACCTCAGTACTAGGGTAGCTGAGGAGAATATGCACACACACACACATACACACACACACACACATATATATAGATATATAATATAGATATATATAGATATATTCTCTCTATATATATAAATATATATATTTATACATACACATACACATATACATACATACACACATATACATATATATACATATGCAGACACATATATGTATATGTGTGTGCATATGTATATGTGTATGTGTATATATAAATATATATACATAGAGAGAGAGAGAGAGAGAAAGAGAGAGAGAGAGAGAGAGGGCACAGGTTGAGTTGAAGATGAAGTGATGATATCTAAAAGAAATAAAATCAAATTAAGGAATGAGAGAGGAATATATTGAGAGAGGGAGAAAGAGAGAGATAGAATGAGGTAAATTATCCCACATGAAAGTGGCAAGAAAAAGCGGTTCTGTAGGAAGAGAAGAGAAGTCAGGTGAGGAGGAATGAGTGAATCTTGCTCTCATCAGATTTGACCTGAGGAGGGAATACCATATGCACTCAATTGGGTATCTTACCCCACAAGAAAGAAGGAGGAAGAAGATAAAAAAAAAGGGGGATGACAGAAGAGAGAGTAGATGGGGGAGAATGTAATTAAAAACAAACACTTTTGAAAAGGGACACGGTCAAGGGAGAAAATTGGATAAAGGTGGATAGGTTAGGAAGAAGCAAGATATAGTTAGTCTTTCACGACATGACTATTGTGGAAGGGTTATACATAATGATACGCATGTTGCCTATGTTGAATTGCATGACTTCTTAGGGAAGGTGGGTGGGAAGGAAAGAGGGGAGAGAATTTGGAACTCAAAGTTTTAAAAACAGATGTTCAAAAACAAAAACAAATTTTTGCATGCAACTAGAAAATAATATACATAGGCAATGGGGTGTAGAAATTTATCTTGCCCTACAAGAAAGGAAGGGAAAAGGGGACAGGAGGGGAGTGGGGTGACAGAAAGGAGGGATGACTGGGGAACAGGGCAACAAGAATATATGCCATCTTGGAGTGGGGGGAGGGTAGAATGGGGAGAAAATTTGTAATTCAAACTTGTGAAAAATCAAAGCTAAAAACTAAATATATTAAATTAAATTAAAACTAAAATAAAAAAAAAATAAAACAGAATGAGCCAAGTGGTAAAAGAGGCACAAAAATTCATAGTAATAGAGAGCTCCTTAAAAACCAGAATTTACCGCATGAAAAAAGATTTTAAAAATTCACTGAAGAAAATAATTCCTTAAAAAGTACAATTGGCCAAATTGAAAAGAAAGTACAAAAGGTCACTAAAAAAAATTTCTTAAAAAGCAGAATTGGGTAAGTGGAAGTTAATGACTCCACAACACATCAAGAAACAATAAAAGAAAACCAAAAGAATGAGAAAAGGTAAAAAAAAAATGAGCACTATTTTATTGGAAAAAATAAATTGACTTGGAAAAGAGATTGAGGGGAAACAAATTAAGAATTGCAGCACCTGAAAGGCATGATCAGAGGAGCCTAGATACCATATTTCAAGAAATTATCAAGGGAAACTGTCTTGATATCCTAGAACCATAGGGTAAAATAGAAAGTGAAAGAATCCACTGATCACCTTCCTGAAAGAGATCTCAAAATGAAAACTCCCAGGAATATTATAGCAAATTACAGAACTAACAGGTAAAGGAGAAGATACAGCAAGCAGGTAGAAAGAAACAGTTCAAATATGGAACCACACTGAAGGTAATGCAAGAATTAGGAGCTTCTATATTCAAGGATCAGAGGGCTTGGAATATGATATTCTAGAGGGCAAAGGAGCAAGCATTATAACCCAGAATCACCTACACAGGTAAACTGAGAATAATCTTTTTGGGTAAATTAGAATATTTCATGGAATAGAGGATTTTCAAGTATTCCTCATGAAAAAAACAGAGCTGAATAGAAAATTTTCCAAGAGAAACACAAGGGATTCCTTAAGGTTAAACCATTCATATTCCTACATGGGAAGATAATACTTGTAGCTCCTAAGAACTTTATCCTTATTATGGCAATTAGAAAGAATATACATAGATGGAATTGTTGTGAGTTGACCATGATGTACTGATATCAAATAAAACAAAATTAAACAGTGTGAAAGAGGGATGCACTGAGAGAAGAGGGAAGGGGGAGGTAGAATGGGGTAACATCTCAAAAGAAAAGTGGGAAAGAGAATATACAGTGGAAGGGAAATATGCGGTTGTGGCAGACAACCCTGGATCCTTATCCTCATCAGAACTGGCTCAAAGAGGTAATAGCATACATACTCAGTTGGGTTTAGAAAACTATCTCACCCTAAAGGAAATAGGAAGCCAAGGGGATAAGAAAAGGAGGCACTGAAAGAAGAGAAGGTAAATTGGGGGAGGTGATGGTCAGAGGCAAAACACTTTAGAAGAGGGACAGGATGAAAGGATATAGAAAGAGAAAGATGAACAGGAACAGGGGAAAATAGGTGAGGGGAAATATACAATAATTATAATTATGAAAAAAAATTATCAAGTTTCTCTAAGAAGAGAAATATATAGAGAACTATATAGAGAGAGCAAGTGGAAATATATTTCCAAAATATATAGAGAACTGAGCCAAATTTGTAATATAAGTCATTCTTCATTTAATATGTGACCAACGGATATGAACGGGCAGTTTTCAGATGAAGATTTCATTAACTATGATCATGTAAAACTGCTCTAAATCACTACTTAGAGAAATGCAAATTAAAACAACTTTCAGGTAACATCGCACACCTATCAGACAGGCTAATATGAGGGAAAAGAAAAATGACTAATGCTGGAAGGAATGTGGGAAAATTGGGACCCTTAAGCATTGTTGGTGGAGTTGTGAACTGATCCAACCATTCTGGAGAGCAAGTTGGAACTATGCCCAAAGGGAAATAAAACCATGCATACACTTTGACCCAGCAATACATCTGCCAGATCTGTATTCTAAAGAGATAATAAAAGAAAAGGACTTATATGTACAAAAATATTGATAGCAACTCTTTTGTGGTGGCAAAAAAAAAATGGAAATTGAGGGGCTGCCCATCAATTTGGAATAGCTGAACTAGTTGTGGAATATGATTGTGATGGAATACAATTGTACTATAAGAAATATAAAATATATAATATATAAGCATGATGATTTCAGAAGAATCTGGGAAGACTTAAAAAATCTGGAAAGAGTGATGTAAAGTGATATGAACAGAACCAGGAGAACAGTGCTTATATTAATAGCAATATTATATGATGATCATCTGTGAATGACTTAGCTCTTCTCAGCACTATAATGATGCAAAACCATTAAAAAGACTTCAGATAAAAAATTGCACTATTCCCCTCCAGAGGAAAAAAAATGATAAAGTCTATATACAGATCAAAGTGTATATTTTTAATCTTTTTAATTTTTATTTTGTTTGCTTCTTTTATTTCACAGCATGATGTTACAGGAATATGTTTTGCATCATTGAACAAGTGTAACATATCAAATTGCTTGCCTGCTTAGGAAGGGGACAGTGGAGAAAGCTAGGAGAGAATTTGGAACTCAAAATAAAAAAATAAAGACTGTTCAAATTGTTTTTACATGTAATTGGGAAAATGAAATAGAAAAAATAAAAGACAGAGAACATCAGTGATTTGGGCATGCAACTGAAAAAAACCTAATAAGTAAATTATTTAAAATAAATTAAATGCTAAAATAAAGAACTTAAAAATCAAAGAAGAGATTCATAAAATTGAACATAGAAAAATTAATAAAACTGTGAGCTATCTAAAAATAAAGATAGATAAGCCAATAGATGAAAGGAAAAAAATCACAAAACAGGAAGAAGAAATAAAGAAAATTATTAGCAATTATCTGCCAATAAAATGATTACATTAAATGGAAACCAGGCTTTGAACTATATTAACTACCAAACAGAAGTTATCACATTTATTTAGCACTGATTAAAAATTAAGCTGATTTATGGATTAGATGAAGTACACAGCATACAAAATCAAATGAAGCTAGTAGTCTAGTGTTCCAATAAATCTGAGGACCACAGCTACTCGGGGAAAGACTTATTATTTGACAAAAATTAGAAAGCAGTCTGATAGAAAACAATCAATATCCCATATCACATACCAACTTAGGGCCATCAGACTGATTTAATCCTACAAATGAGGCTAGAGTTCTTCTAGTCCAAGATTCTCACTTCACAGATGATGAAACTCAAGTCAAGCAGCAGAACTGGAATTCCAACACGGGTATATGGCTCCAGATCCATTGCTCTCAAACCTATAAATATTCATCATGCATTAACTTGGAATTTATTGATTAGGAACTCACTGCTTTATGAGGTAACTAGTTGGTTTTAGAGCCAAGATGCACCTAAAAGTTACCTAGTCCAACCCTGTCACTTGTGTGGAATTCTCTCTCTAATACAACAGAAAAGTGATGAGAGAGCTCACTGGCTCCAAGCTAGCACATACAAAGTTTCAGAGGTTGTTAGAACCAGAACAATTCTGAGGTCACTTAGCTCATCCCTAGCCATGCAATGAATCCTGTCTCTACCAACTAAGAGAAGGAGTCATCAAGTTTTTCCTGGAAGATTTCCATGTTGGCTTCCATTGTCATATGGGTCTTATTGTTAGGAACAATTCTTCCAGGATTTCATGCCCTACAGGGATCTGAACTATACAGGGAATGGAATGACAATTGTATGATTTTTAAAATTAGGAGCTTTGGGGATTTAACCTTGAAAACATCAGGAACTGTAAAATAATTCTTTTATTCCCCTCCCACCTTCCAAACCCATAGATAATTGGTCATAGGACAGGAAAGAGTCTATTTCATCTCCTAGTCACATTTAGTCACCAAGCCAGAGGTCACTTGTTTTACTTCTTCTAGGATGCAGACCTGCTGTCTAACTTGCCATTTACAACAATCCAGGACAGAAACAGGGACCCCAAACCTGTTTCTTCCTTGATGCCCTGTAAGTATGATAGAGGAAGAGTGAGAGGAGGAAAAAATAGGGAATAGGCAGGCAGCTGATTTTTCTTCAGAAATTAAGAGAAATTCTAATTGTCACACAATCCAAATCATAGCTCAATCCAGGCTACAGTGCAGCTCATTCTAAGCTATCCCTGAGACCCAGCTCAGCCCATGGAAGGGTGGCAAGGTAAGGAAAATTGAGAGGAGGAGGGAAATAAGCACTTATAGCACCTACTATGTGCTTTTTTTCACAAAGATTATCTCATTTACTTTTTCAAAAAGACCATAAGGTAGTTCCTATTATCATCTTCAACAGTTGAGGTAACTGAGGCAAACACAGATTAAATGATTCACTCATTTAATTATTAATTATTTACAGCTAGTAAATGTCTGGGACCAGATTTGAACTTGTATCTTCCTGATCCCTGGACCAGCAATCTATATGCTACCAGGCACTGAGTCTGACAAACTCAGAATCAAGAGCTCTAGGTGTAAGTCCTAGCCCTGCCATCAAATATCTTGGGGACTTTGGCTTAATTACCTATCTTCTCTGAACCCTAGTCATAAAATGAGTTGATATGTGATCAATTATTTGGGTGCATTGTTAAGAAGAGGAAGATGAGTTGGTAAATGTCAAAAGCAATATCCATTAAATTCTTCATTGTGTTCTTGTGAGCATCAAAAGTGTTCATTTCCATGGAAATATGTGGTGCCTATAAGTCACTAGAAATGTATAGTTGTCATTACTGTTATTCTAATGGACGTGCAAGTCCAGTTTGGTCCAGCCCATCTAAGTCATACCTATTCCAGAGTCCAGGTCAGAATTCAGGCCAATCAAATCTCGGCTGCCCCCAAATGATGCCAGTAAGGATAGATGGGTTCATCATGTAACTCTTAAAGGCAGAGTCCTGGACACCTTGATAAGTCTTTTCTTGCTAAATATCAATATTCGCTGAGACCACTGATTTTACAGATTTGTAATAGAACTTTCAAGCTGATTTGAACTGCCCACAGGTCTGCTCTCCCCACCATGGTCTGTAGCCTGTGCAGGAGGGACAGAAGGACATGTTCCATTATCCATTACAGGTGATCAGGAAACTGGGGACATTTGCCATAAACTGAGGAAAAACATAGCTATCTAGAGATAATAATGGAGTGGAATATCCCATTCTTAATAGCAAGAAAAAAGCTTGAAGAGAACTAGAGGAAAGACACAGGAAAAGGAGATTGGGTGCTGGGGATTCTCAGATACTCCGCGACATTAGTTTCCGAAATGGGTGTGGAGGACCCCTGGGGAGTCTTGGAATGACTCCAAGTAAGCTGTGACTTGACTCCAGAGCGTGGTAAGATGGGATAAATCCTACCCTCCTACCTATATGGTTATAACTTAACCTCCTGCAGGTCATTCATCAACAGAATTCTTTGATTCTTTGTAATTAAGGATTCATATTTCTTATTAGAATGCAGTAAAATTAGGGCATATCAGAACATCCATGTTTGTGTGTCCTCAACTTATTGTGGAACAGAACTGAGAATTTCAATCTTCAAATTTTCAGAAACATTTAATCTAATTTTCTCAAGAAGCTGTATGAATTGCAAAGTGCCATGAAGACCTATTAGTATATTTGAAATATTGCCTTTAATAAGCTGTTCTACAGCAATTGGGGAAAAGATTATAGATTAATTCAGGCAAATTGTAAAAGACAAATCTAGTTTTATATAAATTACCTAAATGGATTATTGAACTTAGCCAATTTTATAGCACCTTGATTTTCTTTGGTTTCCTCTTTTCTTTGGTCTGTTCATTTGACTAAGAAATTGTTTGTCGTATATAAAACAGTTTCAAAATAGATTAATAACAAGTAATCAGGTTGTTTAAAAAGAGGTGCTTGTAACATAATCCTTTGTTTGTTTAATATAATACTCAATATGATTAGAATGCACTTCTAGGACTAAAAGGTCTTTGCAGAAGAATAAGATAAACTATTCTACGCTGACAGCAGTAGGCCCTTTTGTTTGGCATGTTTAAAAGAAAGCCACGTGGCTTAGCTGGAACTACCCAAGACAGAGGGAGGCTCAGACAACATGGGGAAGGAAGTAGAGCCATCTACTAACTTCCTCTCAGTTTTTTACACTGGGGCAAGGCCTGATATTTCCAAACTTGGATAATTTACTAATCATTTCACACTGAGATAGAGGACAGGGAAAGGAGGAAAACATGGATGTCACCAGGGAGCCTTGGTCACAATAGCCTTCAGGTCCTGGTAGGAGGATAGTAGTTCATAGTCTGCTGAGAGGCTGCTCCCAGAATTTGGTTCTTACTGGGAAATCTCTGACCAGAACATCTCAGGCAGATTTGGAGTCAGGGTACCTTGGTCAGCAGTTGTAGTGTCGCTATGATTAGAGCATCTCAAGTGTCTCATGGAAAGGGAAGATATCCTTCCTAAGTATATTTGATTGCTATTTCTTCCCTGGGGTTATAGACAGGGATATGCCAAATATCTGAGAAATAGAATTATCTGGAGTGGAATAGTTATTTAGAGATATGGGACATTCCAGATAAGAGACAGGACAGAAAAGAGGAGGCATCAGGCAGTAGGGGAATTGCCAAGGTTAGGAAGCAGGTGAACTATTGGAGAAAGAAAGACTAGGTCATAGAAAAGACATGTTTTTTCCAGACCTCAACAAATATAGTTCCATTAAGAAAAGTATATTCAATATCACCGTTAGTAAAACTTGTGATTTATATCTTTTTTTAAAAAAATATTTGCAACAAGGTGAATCAAAGTCAATAATCTTTCGTTTGACTTTGGTATTGGTGCCAGGAGTTATTGAAAACTCGTAACATTCTTTGAAATGAATAGTGACTTCCCCTCTCACTCTACCATCCCTCTAGTGGTTATCCAATGCATCTTGGGCCATAGCCAGTTATTCTGACTTTTGTCTTGCCACTAGACTTCAATGACTGTGCAGTAGAGAGTGTGGCTGATGACTGTACAGCTCTGCCTCACTTAAGCCTAATTCCCATCCAAGTCAAGATATCACCCTGGTGATGTCATTGGTCCTCTCTGAGAATGAAGGACAACAACAAATAAACCATGACTGCAGAAGCAGAAGCAAACCACATAGAGCCTCCCTTGACTCCAAGTCCAGAGATCTTTTTCTGGACAACAAAAAAGTTTTTAAAAACTATACTTGCTCAAGGTATGTATAACCTCTATCACATTGCTTACCTTATCAATGAGGAGAAAAGATAGGGAATGTGTTTGAGAATTTGGAATTCACCACTGTAAAAGAGAAGGGTAAATTGATTTACATATGGTTGGAAGAAATAAAATATTAAAATAAAAACAAAGAGTGAAAAAAGAGAGTCATTATTAATGGTTCGTTGTGAGTTTGGCAAAATATCTTGGGGAATCTGTGCTTGGTCTTCTGCATTTGATGTTTTTATCGGTGATTTGGTTAAAGGAATAGAAACGAAATAGCTTATGAAATTGCCAGATGGCACAAAACTGGGATAGATGGCTAACACATTGGATGATAGTGATAAGATATAGTAAGTTCTGGATAGCTAGAGGCATTGCACTGAATTTAAGAGGGTGAAATTCACTTGCAGAAAGTAACACCTCAGTCTTACACTTGGACTAAAAAAATCAACTTCTCAAAGAAGAGACAGAGGAGGTAGAGTTAGTCTTTTGTATGCAAAGGTTTGGGACATCTTAGTGGACTGCGGGCTCAATATGATTTAAAAGTGTGATATGTCAAGAGCAAATATTGAGTAAAAGTCATCTTGGGCTGCACGAAGTGGAGCATAGTCTCCAGGAATAAGAAGATGAGTCTCTAATGACTGGAGAAATATGTGTGAATATGTATACGCTTATACACATATACAGACATAGATAGTACACATATACATACATATGTATATGTGCATATATATACATACATATATATAATATTAAAATACTAAATGTGGTTAGCAGAATTTTATAAAATTAGAGAGCCTGAAGGGATCTCGTGGATAATTTAGTACATTGCCTTCATTTTACTGATGAGGAAAATGAGTCTTAGAGAGGGGAAATAATCATTCAGACTTGCGCAGGGAAAACATGGTAAGGCTTCAATTTAAATCTAGGTCTTTTGAATGCAAGTTCTTGGACTTTCCTCCCTTTACAAGTCATGGATATCTGTATTTTCACTTAATACATTTCTCCCATTTTTCACAGAAAAGCAAGCTACATGGAACCAGCCAACCAAACACATGTTTCTGAATTCCTCCTTCTAGGATTTTCTGAGAAGCCAGAGCATCAGCTGCCCCTCTTTGGGCTCTTCCTGAGCATGTACTTGGTCACTGTAGGTGGGAATCTTCTCATCATACTTACCATTGCTTCTGACTCACACCTCTACACTCCCATGTACTTCTTCCTCTCCAACCTGTCCTTGGTGGATTTCTGTCTGGTAACTACTTTGGTCCCAAAGATGCTGGTGAACCTCCTGACACACAGTAAGGCCATCTCCTATGCTGGCTGCCTAACCCAGATGTACTTCTTCATGGTTTTTGCTTGTTTAGACACCTTACTCCTCACCGTGATGGCCTATGACCGCTTTGTGGCCATCTGTCACCCTCTGAGTTATGTGACCATCATGAGCCCACAGTTCTGTGGTCTGCTGGTTTTACTTTCCTGGACTATCAGTCTTGTTAATGCAGTGTTCCATAGTCTATTGGTGTTGAGGCTGTTGTTCTGTACAGAACGAGAAATTCCACACTTTTATTGTGATCTTTCTCCCGTTCTCAAACTCTCTTGTACAGATACCTTCGTCAATAACATTTTAGTGTATTTAACAACTGGACTTCTGGGTGTTCTTCCCTTCACAGGGATCTTTTTCTCTTATACTCAAATCTGTTCTTCCATATTGAGGGTCCCTTCCAGTGGGGGAAAGTATAAAGCATTTTCTACCTGTGGATCTCACCTCTGTGTTGTCTTATTGTTCTATGGAACATTTATTGGAGTATATCTGAGTTCCTCAGTTACACAGTCTTCTTGGAAGAGTTCAGTTGCTTCTGTGATGTATGCTGTGGTTACTCCCATGTTGAATCCCTTTATTTATAGCCTGAGGAACAAGGACATAAAGGATGCTCTGAGAAGACTCATTGACAGATTAGCTTTCTCTCAGTGAATAAGCATGGCTAAACCTGAGATTATGGAACTGGTAGCTGTGGTCTAAAGTCTAGCAGTCATAAATCTCAGTTTCCAAACATGAAAGCCTGGTGCTTTCCAGGGTCACACTTTCCTTCCTGTATCTTCTTTTTTCAGCCTTAGATGACATAGACTATCTGCTCCCTGGACTCTATTTCCTGGTTCTGCCATGACGGCAACAGTTTTACCCACCAGGTTTGGTTTCATCCAAAAGTCTGTTGTTTTATAGTGGAGCTATAGATGTGAAGTTGGACACCACTGGACAAGTGATTTGTATTATCCGATCCTTGGTTTCCTTATTTGTAAAATCGGGATAGTAACATCCCCTTTTGCCCTCATAATGTATTTTGCATATGTTCAAGTGCTTTGTAATGTGTAAATGCTGCCAAAATGTAGGAAATACAATCAAAGTCATTTATTAACTTAGTACAATATGAGAGGCACAATGGTAATTGTAGGGAATACAAAGACAAAAGCAAAATTGGTCCTTTCCCTCAAAGAATTTAGTTGTGTTACTCCCTGTTACAATAATAATAGCTCATTTTAAAGCTAGGGCCAATATGATGGCTTCTCTGGTCCATATGATTTTCTTCCTCTGCTGCTGTAGGGAGTTTATGGTAAGAAAAAAAGTAAAGATTACAATCACACTTGCACCAAGCCTCCAGTTAGGAAAATTCCTAATATTGAAGCTTGGGATTCTGCCTCAATTGACATTTATATTTACTTCTAACCTTTGGCTTCTTTGTGGTTGATCTAAAATTCAGATGACCAGAAGCATTTACATAGAGAAACTGCAGAGTACATTGAAATGTCTATTAATATAAAAGTGGTAGGACAGGAAGTTGGGGGAAGGTCAAATCTTGCTTGAGACTTCCTCCCATCCTTGAGTAAGTTGGCAAAAGTGGCCAGATCAGCCCAAATCAGTCCAACATTTCCATAGGGCACATGGCCCTCCTTGTTCTTTCCTTCCTTCTTTGTCCCAGTTCAGCACAAATTTCTTTTTCTCATTTTGCAAGTTGTCCTCTATACTGCCAATTCTTTCTGGCTTGGGTCTAAATGTCTCCCTCTCAGCTGTTAGACCCTAGAAATCTTAATTTTCTCAGGGTCTATGACTAAGTCCTTGACCCAACTGCAACTGAATTCCATCTTGCTTCAAAGAGGTTTACAGGCCTTCATCCTCCACAGTTCTGTATTGAATTAAGAAGTATTCTTTCCTAACAAAGAAAAGTGGGGTGGGGAATCAATGGATCCCCATGCTCATATATCCTCCCTTTAGATGCATGTCTAAAAACATCATACGTTTAGGAAGGAGAATGAACCCCTTAAACTAGGAGGATGAAGAAAGGCTTCCTGTGGGAAGTGGCATATGAGATGAATCCTGAATGAAGCTAAGGATTCTAAGAAATTTAAGTGAGGAGGGAATATATTCCAGACATATCTTTAAGACTTGAGAAGTACTTTACTTATGTTACCTCATTTGATTTTCCACAACAACCCTGTGAAGTAGGTACTATTGTTATCCATATTTTATAGAAGAGAAAAATGAAACAGAAGATTTAAGTGACTTGTCCAGGGTCACACAGCTCACAAATGACTATGGGAGGTTTTGAATCTGGTTCTTCCTGACTCCAAGTCATGCTTTTTATATTGTAATTTATAGCTGCATAGGACATAGCTTGTGCTAAGATGTGGTTGTAGGACACACAAGAGTGAGTTTAAGGAATTGTTAAGTAGGTCCTTTTGGCTGGAACATAGAGAACATGTGAGGGAAACGATGTGAAATGGTTGGAAAGGTAAGGTGGATCAAGGATAGAAAGGTGATGTAAGGCCAAATTAGATTTGCATTTAATCCTCCCGGCAGTAGAGAGCCATTAGAGCTTCTTCTATGTAGCAATAGCATGGTTAGAGCTGGGCTTCAGGAAGATTATATTGGCACCTGTGTGAAAGATATGTTAGAGAAGGGGAGAGACTGGCAGTAGCAGGGACAAATTTGGAGGGTCTGACAATAGTCCGGGTGAGGGGTGGTGAGTGACCAAATTGGGTGGTGGGTGTGTGAATAAAGAAGTGGGGATAGATGTTAGAAATGTCATGGATGGAAACTAAACTAGACTTTTCCACTGATCAGATATGGAGGCATGAAGGATTGATGAGAGTTGAAGATACCTCTTAGTTTGTAAAACAGGTTGACCAGACGGATAATGACGGCTTTAACAGAAATAGAGAAGTAGGAGGAGGGCAAGGGTGTTAGGGGAGTAATATTTGGGAGTAATATGGGTTCTGATTTGGCAAGAAAGGAGAGATGATCAATCTGGAATTTAACTGCTGGGAATGCCTCCTCCTCACTGACTGTCATTTGAACCCATCTATATTTTAGTTGCTGTTCCTGAGGTGCTATGCTAAAAAAAAAATCTTTATTACCTGGTGTACAACCTTATTATGATGAATTCCCCTGTACTTAATTATACTGGTCCTTGGGCCACACATGTAAAGTCTATTTCCAAAACCATATTGAAAGTCTTTCAAAAAGTTTCTTGTCTATTGTCAAGTAGATGATATCATCTCCAGAGAAGAACCAATATGGGTATAAATATAAGATAGCTGTAATAATAAAATATTATTCCCAATTTTATTTTCACAATTTTCATTGTCTCTAGTCCTTTTCCGTCCTTAGTGGCAAAGAATCATTTAACCTTTGAGTTGGAAAAGATCTTTGTGGATGAATGAAAGAATGAATAAATAAAACATGTATTAAGTGCTTACTGTACGGAAAGCACTGTGTGTGCTAAGTGCTGTTCACCAAATAGAAAAGTAAGACTGTCTCTGTTCTTAAGAAGTTCACATTCTAATGTGGGTCTATAGTCCACCTTCTATATATATCATGTATAGGAGTCCTTTCTATGTTAAACATGAAAGTGTGATGTAGTTGCAAGTATATTAGATTTTGAATTACAAAATCTGGGTGCATCTCAGCTCCAGTACTTATTACCTATGTAATAAGTCAAGTCACAGGCTCTATCAACTGCAATTTCCTCATCTGTAAAATCAGAGGTTTGGAGTAGATAAGCTCTAAAGTTCCTTTCAGCTCTAAATCCTATGATCTCTTCCAGTGACAAGGAAATTACCTCTTTACTGGGATAGCCCAGTCTATTGTTGGACAGTTTTGATTCACCTGTTCATTAGAGTTGCTGGCCACAAGAACTACTCCCAAAGAATGAGCATGATGAATATCAGTCGGTCAACAAGCATTTATTAAACACTCACTATATGGTAGGCACTGGGCTAAGTACTGGGAATACAATATAAAAAGGAAAAGCAGTCCCTGTCCTCAAGGAGCTTACATTCTACAGGGGGAAAGTGACACAAAAGAGGAAATTGAAAAGGAGGGGGTCGAAAAAGGTATCACTAGAGGAGCATGGTAAGGAAACTCTGGAGTGCATTCTGGAAAGGAAAAAAAGACATGGCTAGGCTGAGTGCTATTAACCTCTATCAAATGGCTTTCATGGCGGAGCCATTTAATCAGAGGGAGAGGCCATTAGATTTGAGGGTACTTCCAGTGTATGAATTCCAGGGCTGGAATCAGGTTTCAGGATGAAGAACTGGGGCATGGCTGGGGAAGTCTGGTGTGCACGCAAGAGAGGAAAGAGACATTTATTTGGGGTCAGAGGTCATGGGTTTACAATCTTGGCTATGCCACTTTCTCTGTGTCACCTTGAGTAACACAGAGTTACTTCACTTCTCTGGTCCTCAGTGGCCTCATCTGTAAAATGAGAGGGGTTAAACTAGATCATCTAAAAGGTGACTTCTAGCTTTAAATTTATGAGTCTGTCACAAAGACTGAAGAGTTTACTTCCAGAAAATACAAAGAACAGGGTGAATTTTGTGGAATGTGTTTCCTTTGTTTTTTTGCCACACAAATGATAATTATCTGTGCTCCAAATCCAGGATGGTCTCCCTCCCGGCAGAAAAGCTAAAATGACCAAATAAGCTGTCTTTGGTAGGTTTATTGGGTAGCATAAAGTTCTTGTTTTACAAAATAAAAACAGGAACCATAATATAAAAAGAGGAGAAAGCCCATGGGGTATTAAGAGAGGTTCTTGCATGTTTCTGGAAGTATAAGGGTGGAAGAATTTTACACAGAAAAGGAAAGCACCAATTGCTATTGAGTGCCTGCAACTGGATCAAAAAAAAAATTACCTTCTGCCTGCTATTTTCCATGCTGGCATGCCTTCCCTTCTTCCTCTCTCTCTCTCTCTCTCTCTCTCTCTCTCAATCTCTCTCTCTCCCTATTAAATTTCCACTTAAGTGCCTCCTTCTAAAGAAAGTCTTCCTGATGCACTGAAATGATAACAGTCTTTTCCTCTTTGAGGACTTCACATACAATTTATTTTGCATTCCTTTAATACACCTATCATGTATGATTCTGTATGGTTGGTTGGTTGTTGTCCTTTATTCTGAAAGAAGACCAAAATGTCATTACCATGCTTGATTCAAGATTCAATGTGCCCAAATGTGGCTGATAAGGCCAATATGAGCTTGGAATGCTCTACCACAAGTTGGCCATAAATAACCATATAAACATTTGAGGTGGATACCCTAAATTTGCTTATCCTGCATTTCCTTTGAGCTGTTTCAATTCTATTTTACCCATAGAACACAGCACCTTCTCTGATGTTGGCACACCATGTTGAGCTGTCCTGTGCCAATGTTTCCCATGTCACACAATCAATTCCTAAGTTCTTGAGAGAGACCTTGAGAGTTCCTTTGAATCGCTTCTTCTGACCACCATGTGAACACTTGCCCTGTGTGAGTTCTCTATAAAATAGTCTTTTTGGCAAGCATAGCTACCTGTGTTAGGTTATCAGATCATAAAACACATGAAACCATATTACTACCCTCTCCAAGGAGGGCTTTCAAAGCTGGATACCCCAAGTTCTAGCCCCAGAAAACATTTTTTAGCCCAAGGGGTGCTGATTCTAAAAGCAGTTTTTGTGATTTCTCTTATATATAATTTACATTATATAATACCACAGTATAAATGGGATTAGTGGAATTCATAGAATGTGAGAACAGTAACATCACCTAATCCAGTGTCTTCAATTTTAGGTAAGAAATTGAGAATGAAAGAAGTAACTTGCTCAAGATACCAAAGTAATAAGTGGTAGGCCTGTAATCAAAATCTAAGTCTTGAAGTCCCTGTCCTAGATTCTCTTCATTATGTGACCAAGGCTTCAGTATTCACTTCATTGTTTATAGTACCATTTTCAAAGTGTAGTTACCTTATTTATCTCTTTTATTCAAATCTATTTCAGTCATAACTTTGTCTGAGATCATAGCTGCTATCCCTGCACTTTTTTGCATCAGCTAAAGCATAGTAAATTCTACTCCAATCCTCCATTTTAACTTTATGTGCATCTTTAATTCTTAAATGTATTTCTTGCAAACAACGTATTGTTGGATCATGATTTTTAATTCATTCTGTTATCTGTTTCCATTTTTATGGGTGAGTTCATCCCATTCACATTCAAAATTACAATTATTATTTGTGAATTTCACTCCATCTTATTTTTACTCACTGTTTTCTTTCTCAGCCTCTCTTTTCACCTTATCCCTGTTACCTTATCTTTTTCCCTTATTCTCTTATTCCTTATGTTACCCACAAAAAGTCCCTACTTTATCTTTTCTCTTTACCTTCGTAATCTTAATCTATACACTCTTCTAAAAAGTCCCTCTCCCACCCTCTCCCCCTATTTTCTCACTTTTCTAGAAGTTCAGAAGTCTTCTAAACCTCTCCAGTTGTACATTTTGTTTCCTCTTCCTCTGAGCCCAGCAGCAGGTGGGAAAGATCTCAGAAAGAATTCACAGCAAGGGGAAGTTCCTCAGCATCCCTGCATCAAGGGGGCACCTCCAGCAATGGAGAAGTCCTGGAGTCCTTTGAAGGAGAAGACTAAATTAGATTTCCATATTCAGTATCAGGTTGGCCTTACTCCTACCATTCAGTTGCAGAGATTGACTCAAGTACAGGCACCTTAGATATTGAGACAAGAGATATGAGCAAAGGAAAACTCCAAGTATCATGAAGAAATAGCTTAATTTGAGAGAAATCCAAGGGTTAAACCCTAAAGAAGATAGTGACATGACAAGTCCATGTAAAGCCTTGGAGGAAAACAACTGTCATGGCCACTGGGATTTCTAGAGTACTGGGAAGAAATGAAGCAAGAAAAATAGGATGAGAAGGAAGATGGATACTTTAGAACAGAGAGTGGAAAACCTCACCCAAGAACTGAATGCAATGAAAATTAAAGTGGGTCAAACAGAAAATAGTTACTCAATAAGATGCCTAGAGACAATAAAACAAAACCAGGAGATTGAAATTAGAGAAAAAATATTACATCAACGATAAGCGATCTACAAAAGAGGTAAAGGAGAGATATGAATAATCAGGCTACAAGGAAACCATGATCAAAAAAAGTCTAGATACTGTATTTCAAGAAATTACACATGAAAATTGCCTAGAACTCTTAGAACCATATGGTAAAATAAACATGGAAAGAATCCACCAGTCACTTTTAGAAAGAAACCCCAAAGTGAAAACTTCTTGGAAGACTAGAGTCAAAATCAGGGCTTCCGGGTAAAAGAAATGTTACTACAAGTAGCAAAGAAGCAGCAGAAATACCAAAGAGCTATAAAGAAGATCACATAAGATTTAGCAATCAACATTGTGAATAAGAGAAGAGCTTAGAACAAGATATTCCAAAAAAAAATGTGAGGGCTTATACCTAATGATAACCTATCCAGAAAAAACAATTATAATCTGACAAGGGGGAAATGAAACTTTAATGAAATAGAGGATTTCCAAGAATTCCTGAAGAAAAGGCCAGAAATGAGCACACATTTTGAAATGGAAATGCAAGGGCCAAGAAAAACATACAAAGGTAGACATATTTGTAGAATTGAAAGGGAATATGAAGGGATGAATTGGTTACATGTTAAGAATAGGATAGGAAATAACTATATTCTCAGTACCAAAATTTTTTAAAGATCATGGAGAAATTTAGAAATAACAGTGGTTTTCTGTGGCTTTTAGTGGACTTAAATAAAGACATAACAATGAGAATAACAGGAGAATACTGGGGAAGAAAGAAAGAAAGGGAAATTGCTGCCACATAATAGAGGAGCATAATATGAAGACTGTGTAGTCATGAAGGAAATGGTGAATGAAACAGGAATCCCATGAACCTCACTTTCATCTGAACTCAGTAAACGAATATTGAATACAATTACATCTAACCCTCTACTTCCCCCCACAATGATAATTTGGTGCGGAAATACATTAAACTCAAAAGGAAACTAGGAGAGGACAGGGATAAGAGAGGGATAGAAAGAGGTCTAAGAGGAAGGGCAAGATAGGAAAGAAAATGGTCATAAACATGACAAGTGTATAAAATTTTACTTAGGTCCCCTGAATTGGACGGCAATTGCAGGCTAAACATAATTCTAAAGAAATAGTTATTCAAAAACAAATTATGTACCACTAGAAGGTCTGTATCCCAAAAGAGATAAAAAGCAAAAAGGAAAAGGAGCTATAAGTGCAAAAATATTTATAGCAGCTCTTTTCTGATGGCAAAGAATTGGAAATTGAGGGAAAACCCATCAATGGGAGAATGGCTGAACAAGTTGTGATGTAAGACTGTGAAACATTATTATTGTGCTATAAGAAAAGACTAGCAGGCTGGTTTCAGAAAAATGTGGAAGACTTGTATGAACTGATGTAGAGTGAAATGAGTAGAACAGGAGAACATTGTACACAATAACAGCAATACTTTAAGATGATCAAATTTGAACTACTAAGCAATTCTCAGCAATAAAATGATTCGAGATAACACTGAAGGATTTATGATGAAAAATGCTATCCATTTCCAGAGAAAGAATTGAGGGGGTCTGAATAGAGATCAAAGCACAGTTTTTAAACTTTCTTTATTTTTCTTGGTATTTTTGTCTGCTTTCTTTTAAATATGACTAACATGGAAATATATTTTGCATGATTAAATATGTGCAACTTACATTAAATTGTTTGTTTTCTCATTGGGGAGGAAGGAGGGGTAGAATTTGGAACACAAATTTTTCAAAATTTTAAAATTGTTTTTACATGTAATTGAAGAAAAATAAAGTGCTAAATAAATAAATTTTAAGACCAAATTATAGAAACAACAGGAGTTTTCATTGAAAAAATATAACAATAACAAGATGACATCCCACAACTGATGAATGAATGGGATGGACTCACTTACAAAATGGAGGAGGATGGCAGAATGGATTAGAAAGCAGAATTCTGCAACATATGGTTACAAAGAAGACATGTGAGACATAAAGGTTTTCTAATGGCAGGCAAAGTGAGATTTTTGCCAGATTGAAAGTGTGTTGAGTTTTAGCCAATCAGAGACTTGAGTTCTAGCCAATCAGATGCTATCTAGAACTGTATATAAGGAGAGCTCAAAGTGTGAGAGAAGCAGACATCAAGAGGGTGTTGAAAAGAAGACATCAAGAGAGCTGCCAGCACTGAGAAGATTGAGAGGAAAGTCTCGAGGAGCAAGGAGACCTTTGATGGCAGAGACTTGCTGAAGGAGCCTCCGAACTTTGAAGGCGAGTGGAGCTGTAGGGCAGAGACCTGCCCATGAGAAGGTGGCTTAGCTTAAGCCCCTTTTGAGAGCTGTTAAAGAGAACTGAACTGTTAACATAGAGCCTCTGGACTTTGGAGGTGAATTGAGATGGTAGTGTTTGTGTTGTGTGTTGCTGCCCTGTTAAGCTTCATTGCCCCAGAAACAGAAGCTGTGGGCGAGAACCCTTGGAGCCTGCTGTTGGGCAGGAACTTGGAGTGGCACAGTCTCCATGAGCTGGAGCCTGGTGCAAGAGTGGAGAGCTGCCTGCATATGAATCCAGGTGAGTGTCAGGAGCGGTTGGCCTACAGAGGAGGACAAATAGGAGTTGGAGGTCAACCTTGGGTCAAGATGAAAGAGGACTTTGCATGGATACTTGGTAATGATTCAGGAGATTGTTCTTACTGTGACCTAGGGGTGGATGGTGTGGTATTTTCTGCTACCCCTTAAGGATGTGTTGTGCTAAGGAAGACTTAAGCCTGGGACACCCCACCCCACCCGAACCCCACCCCCCACCGATTTGAGGATGCAATGATATATATTGTGTAGTGTGATGTTCTTACTGGATGCAATGATATATATAATGGAGTGCACTATTCTGCAACCTAGATGTGGACTGTGCAATAAGACCCCTGAAGTTGATCACAGCACTGGTCCTCAGATGTGCTGCTGTGATTGGCATTATAGATACACACTTTTTAAAAAAAATAAAAGACCACAGAAAAATTTATTATGATTGACTGGGACTCAAAACAGCAGGAGTAGCAATTATAAATCTCATCAAAAGAAAGAGCAAAGACAGACTTGATTAAAAGGGATAATGTGGAAACTACATTATAGTGAAAGTTACCATAGACAAAAAGTTACGGACAATGATGCTATAATGATGTAGATTAAAGGAGAAGCTAAGTGAGTTACAGGAAAAAAAAATGGTAAAACTTTAATAGTGGT
>CM053622.1:56748611-56770399 GCA_028646595.1 Phalanger gymnotis
TTAGGAATAAAGGCTGAAACTATAAGCAATTTGGGGGAGCCAGGAATAGTTTACCTATCAGATTTATGGAAAAGAAAAGAATTCATGACCCAAGAAGAGATAGAGAGCATTACAAAATGCAAAATGGATAATTTTGATTATATTAAATTGAAATGTTTTTGTACAAAAAAAAAGCCAATGCAACAAAGATTAGGAAGGAAGCAGAAAATTGGGAGAAAATCTTTACAACTACTGCCACTGATAAAGGTCTCATTTCCAAAATATACAGGGAACTGAACCAAATAGATAAGAGTACAAGTCATTCCCCAATTGAGAAGTGGTCAAAGGATATGAACAGACAGTTTTCAGAGAAAGAAATTAAAGATATCTATAGACAAATGAAAAAATGCTTGAAATCACTACTGATTAGAGAAATGGAAATCAAAAAACTCTTAGATACCATCTCTCCTGTCAAATTGGCTAAAATAAGAAAACAGGAAAATGATAAATGCTGGAGAGGATGTGGGAAAATTGGAACATTGTTACATTGCTGTTGGAGTTGTGAACTGATCCTGCCATTTTGGAGTTCAATTTGGAACTATACCCAAAGGTCTATAAAAACGTTCATACCCTTTGACCCAGCAATACCACTACTAGGGTTGTATCCCAAAGAGATCACACAAGTGGGAAAAGGACCCATATGTACAAAAATATTTATACCGGCTCTTTTTGTGGTAGCTAAGAATTGGAAATCAAAGGGATGCCCATCAATTGGGGAATGGCTGAACAAGCTGTGGTATGTGAAGGTAATGGAATATTATTGTGCTATAAGAAATGGGAATGATATAGACTTCATAACAACATGGGAGAACCTACACAACATAATGCTGAGTGAGCAGAGCAGAGCCAGGAGAACATTATACACAACCACAGTCATAGGGATTCTGTGATGACTAACCCTGAGAGACTTTGCTCTTCTCAGCAACACAATATGCAGAGACAGCTCCAAAGGACTCACGATGGAGAATGCTATCTAAATCCAGAGAAAGAACTATGAAGTATGAATGCAGATCGAGGCACACTTCACGCTCGCCTATTTCTCCCCCCCCCCCTTTTTTTTCCTCCCTTTTGTATTTGTTGTTGGGGTGTGGTTTTTTATTTGGTTCTGTTTCTTCTTTCGCATGATTCATTCCAGTGGTCATAATTATTCTCCACAACTTGACTAGTGTGTAAATTAATTCAATGCCAAGTTATACATGGAAGTTATATGGGATTCCATGCTGCCTTTGGGAGGGAGGGAAGAAAATCTGGAACTCAAAATTATGTAGAACCGTGTGTTGCAAACTAAAACTTAAAAGAAAAAAAAGATAAATTCTAGAGTAGCAGAACCAGTAAAAGGACAGACTTCAACAGTTCTTCAGCTAAAACAATTGAGAAGGACAGCAAGAAATGTCTGTCTCACTAGGGTGAGAGTGGAGCTCAGTTTGACACAAGCTGCATCAAGAAACCCTGCAGCAGATCTTGGGAATGACTGAACCTTCAGTTGCAGCTTCTGGAGCTCTGAGCTCACAGATGGTCAGAGGGTTGGACAACTGGCCACTATGAGATTATAGAAGGTCCTTTGGGGGCATTAGGTGTATGATGCTGTTGCTTTGCTAACCTGTGGTTCTTGGTCTCAGTCCACAGGCAAAGAGGAGCACTAGCTCACTAGAAAAATGTGGCAGCAGGGATGTGTAGATGCTGGTCAGAGTGGGAGGGTGGAAAAGAATGCTTATGGTAGCTCACATACCAGAGCACAGGGCAGGAGGGCAGCATCCACACCTCTCTTTACAGTATACCACCTTAGAAGAATTGAAAACTTATAGACCTCCTAAACCTCATTTTCATTATAGCAGCATTAAAAATCTGAATCTTGGTAAAGGGCCCACTACATCCCAGAAACTGAAATGAACTTTAACATAAGTTTAAAAGTGAAAAAGAAAATAAACAGAATTTGACCATAGAAATTTGGTATGTTTACAGTTAAGATCAAAATACAAACCAAGAACAGGACAACAAAATCAAAAGAGCTACAGGCAAAGCATCAAGGAAAAGTGTGAATTGGTTTCACAAAAAAGAGTTCATGTAGGAGCTCAAAAAGATTTTAAAAATCAAATGGAAGAGGTAGGGGAAATTTGTTAAGTTAAGAATTGCAGTACCTGAAAGCAATGATCAAAAGAAGAGCTTAGATATCACATTTCAAAAAAATTATCAAGGGAAACTGCCTTGATATCCTAGAACCATAGGTTAAATTAGGAAGTGAAAGAATCCACTGATCACCTTCTGAAAGAGATCCCGAGATGGAAACTCCCAGGAATATTGTAGCAAGTTCCAGAGATCCCAGATTAAGAAAAAAATATTGCAAGCAGGCCAAAAGAAACAATTCAAATATGGAACCACACTGAAGATAATGCAAGAATTAGGATCTTCTACATTCAAGGATCAGAGGGCTTAGAACATGATATTCTAGAGTGCAAAAGAGCAAGCATTATAACCCAGAATCACCTACACAGTTATAGTGAGTATAATCTTTTTGGGTAAATTAGAATATTTGATGGAATAGATTTTCAAGCATTACTCATGAAAAAGCCAGAGCTGAATAGAAAATTTACCAAGAGAAACACAAGGGATTCCTTAAATTTAAACTGTTTATTTTGGTACACAGGAAGATAACACTTGTAGTTCCTAAGAACTTTATCCTTATTAGGGCAATTAGGAGGAATATACGCAGAGGGAATTGTTGTGATTTAACTATGATGGACTGATATCTAAAAAAACAAAATTAAGGGGTTTGAAGGAGGGATGCACTGAGAGAAGAGGGAAGGGAGAGGTAGAATGGGGTAATATCTCACAAGAAAAGCGGGAAAGAGATTATACAGTGGAAGGCAAGTATGGGGTTGTGGCAGACAATGCTGGATCCTTATCCTCATCAGAACTAGCTCAAAGAGGGAGTAACATACATACTCAGTGGGGGTATAGAATACTATCTTACCCTAAAGAAATAGGAAGCCAAGGGGATAAGAAAAGGAGGCACTGAGAAAGATAAGGTTAATTGGGAGAGGTTGTGGTCAGAGGTAAAACACTTTAGAGGAGGGACAGGATGAAAGGATATAGAAAGAGAAAGATGAAAAGGAGGAGATAGTTGAAGGGAAATACATAGTAATCGTAATTATGAAAAATATATCAAGTTTCTCTAATAAAGACCACATTTCTAAAATATATAGAGAACTGAGCCAAATTTATAAAATAAGTCATTCCTCATTTGATATGTGGCCAAAGGATATGAACAGGCAGTTTTCAGATGAAGACATCATTAACTATCATCACATAAAACTAGTCTAAATCACTACTTAGAGAAATGCAAATAAAAACAATTCTGAGGTAACATCACACATTTATCAGATAGACAAATATGAGAGAAACGAAAAATCACAAATGCTGGAAGACATGTAGGAAAATTGGGACCATAAAGCATTGTTGGTAGAGTTGTGAACTGATCCAACCATTCTGGAGAGCAAGTTGGAACTATGCCCAAAGGGATATAAAACCATGCATACCCTTTGATCCAGCAATATATCTACCAGATTTGCTTTCTGAAGCGATTATAAAGAAAAAAGAGTTATGTATACAATAATATCGATAGCAAACCCTTTCGTGGTGGTAAAGAATTGGAAATTGAGGGGCTGCCCATCAATTTGGAATAGCTGAACAAGTTGTGGTATGTGATTGTGATGGAATACAATTTTGGTATCAGAAATATATACTATATAAGCAGGATGATTTCAGAAGAATCTGGGAAGACTTAAACAATCTGAAAGGACTGACAAAAAAGTGATGTGAACAAAACCAGGAGAACAGTGCACACAGTAATAGCAATATTATATGATGATCATCTGTGAATGACTTAGCTCTTCTCAGCGCTAAAATGATGTAAACCCTTTAAAGAGATTTCAGATAAAAAATTGCCCTATTGCCCTCCAGAGGAAAAAAAAATGATAGAGTCTAAATGCAGATCGCAGTATATGTTTTTAACTTTTTTTGTTTTTATTTCATTTGCCTCTTTCATTTCACAGCATGATGTTACGGAAATAGGTTTTGCATCATTGCACACATATAACATATCAAATTGCTTGCCTGCTCAGGAAGGGCACAGCGGAGAAACCTGGGAGAGAATTTGGAACTCAAAATAAAAAATAAAGACTGTTAAATTTGTTTTCACATGTAATTGCAGAAATGAAATTGAAAAAAAAAAGACCGAAAACGTCACCAATTTGAGCATGTAATTGAAAAAAACCCTGAAAAAATAAATTATTTAAAATAAATGGAATGCTAAAATAAAGAACTTAAAAATTAGAGATTCATAAAACTGAATATTGAAAAAATTAATAAAACTGTAAGCTATCTAAAATTAAAAATAGATAAGCCAATAGAGGAAAAGAAAAAAATCACAAAACAGGAAGAAGAAATAAAGAAAATTCTTAGTAATTATATACCACTAAAATGATTGAGTTAAATGGAAACCAGGCTTTTAACTATATTAACAACTAACCAGAAGTCATCACGTTGATTTAGAACTGATTAAAAAATAATCTAATTGGGACACCTAGGTGGTGCAGTGAGCAGAGCACTGGCCCTGGAATCAGGAGGACCTGAGTTCAAATCTGGCCTCAGACACTTGACATTTTTACTAGCTGTGTGACCTTGGCCAAGTCACTTAACCCCAATTGTCCTGCCAAAAAAAATTAAAAAATAAAATTATAAAAAAGAATACTGTATTCATTTGCAACGTTCCTTTTATTTTTTCCCAATTATATTTTTTTTGCATTTCTTTTTTTTAATGTTTTTTTTTCAGTTTTCAACACTTCTACATAATTTTGACTACCAAATTTTCTTCCCTCCCTCCCCACATCCCTCCCCAAGAAGGGATGGAATCCAATATATTTTCTACGTATAACTTCACATTGAACTTCTTTACACATTAGTCAAGTTGTGGAGAAGAATTATGACCAATGGAATGAATCATGAGAAAGAAGACACAGAAGCAAAAATAAAATAAAACCCAAAACAAAAATGAAAGATGGGAAAAAAAAGGCAAGCATAAAGTATGCATCAATGTGCATTCATACTTCATAGTTCTTTCTCTGGATGTAGATAGCTCTCTCCATCATGAATGCTTTGGAGTTGTCTTTGCACCTTGTGTTGCTGAGAAGTGCAAAGTCTATCAGGGTTAGTTCTCACAGAATCCATATGACTGTGGTTGCGTATAATGTTCTCCTGCTTCTGCTCTGCTCATTCAGCATTACGTCGTGTAGGTTTTCCCAGGTTGTTATGAAGTCCGTATCATCCCAATTTCTTATAGCACAATAGTATTCCATTACCTTCATATACCACAACTTGTTCAGCCATTCCTCAATTGATGGGCATCCGCTTGAGTTCCAATTCTTTGCTACTACCAAAAGAGCAGCTATAAATATTTTTGTACATATGGGTCCTTTTCCCACTTGTGTGATCTCTTTGGGATACAACCTTAGAAGTGGTATTGCTGGATCAAAGGGTATGAACATTTTTATAGCCCTTTGGGCATAGTTCCAAATTGCTCTCCAGAATGTCTGGATCAGTTCACAACTCCACCATCAATGTAACAATGTTCCAATTTCCTGACATCTGCTCCAGCATTTATCATTTTCCTGTTTTGTCATTTTAGCCAATCTGACAGGAGAGATGTGGTACCTAAGAGTTGTTCTGATTTGTATTTCTCTAATCAGTAGTGATTTTGAGCTTTTTTTCATATGCCTATAGATTTCTTTAATTTCTTCCTCTGAAAACTGCCTGTTCATATCCCTTGACCATTTCTCAATTGGGGAATGACT
Organism: Phalanger gymnotis; assembly: GCA_028646595.1. NCBI lineage: Eukaryota > Metazoa > Chordata > Mammalia > Diprotodontia > Phalangeridae > Phalanger > Phalanger gymnotis. The sequence goes on from CM053622.1 coordinate 56,754,500, forward strand.
TGTATTCTTATATATTCGGCTCAGTTCACTGAACATTTTAGAAATGAGGCCTTTATCAGAGACACTAGTTGTAAAGATTTTCTCCCAATTTTCTGTTTCCCTCCCTTTTTTGCATAGGCTTTTTTTTTAAAGAAAAACATTACAATTTAACATAATTAAAATTACCCATTTTGCATTTTGTAATGCTCTCTATCTCATTGTGTCATAAATTCTTTTATTTTCCATAAATCTTATATGTAAACTATTCCTTGCTCTCCCAAATTGCTTATAGCATCAGCCTTTACTCCTAAATCATGAATCCATTTTGACTTAATTTTCGTATAAGCTGTAAGGTATTGGTCTATGCCCAGTTTCAGCCCTACCATTTTCCAATTTTCCCAGCAGTTTTTGTGAAATAGTGAATACTTAGCCCAGAAGCTGGATTCTTTGGGTTTATCAAAGAGTAGATTGCTATAGCCATTTACTTCTCCATCTTGTGTACCTATCCTATTCCACTGATCCACGACTCTGTTTCTTAGCCAGTACCAGGTAGTTTTGGTGACTGCTCCTTTATAGTACAGTTTAATATCTGGTATGCTAGCATATATCTAGCATTTCTTTTCATTAACACCCTAGATATTCTAGACCTCTTGTTCTTCCAGATGAATTTTGTTATTATTTTATCCAGCTGAGTAAAATAATTTTTGGGTAGTTCAATTGGTTTGGCACTGAATAGATAGATTAATTTAGGTAAAATTTTCATTTTTATCATATTAGCTCAGCCTAACCATGAACAATGGATATTTTTCCATTTATTTAGATTTGACTTTATTTGCATGAAAACTGTTTCATAATTATGTTCATATAGGCCCTGAGTTCATCTTGGCAGATAGACTCCCAAATACTTTATAGTGTCTACAGTAGCTTTGAATGGAATTTCTCTTTCTATCTTTTGCTGTTGGGCTTTGTTAGTAACGTTTGGGAATGACGAGGATTTATGTGGGTTTATTTTATATCCTGCAACTTTGCTAAAGTTGTTTATTATTTCAAGTAGTTTTTTACTTGATTCTCTAGGATTCTCTAAGTAAATCATCATATCATCACCAAAAGTGATAATTTAGTTTCTTCTTTGCCTATTCTAATTCCTTCAATTTCTTTTTCTTCTCTTATTGCTACAGCTAACATTTCTAGTACCAAATTGAATAGTAGGGGTAATAACAGACATCCTTCTTTCACCCTTGATCTTATTGGGAATGTATCTAACTTATCCCTCTTACAAGTAATGGTTGTTGATGGCTTTAGGTAAATGCTATTTATAATTTTCATGAAGGCTCCATTGATTCCTATGCTTTCCAATGTTTTTAATAGGAATGGGTGTTGTATTTTGTCAAAGGCTTTTTTTGCATCTATTGAGATGATCATATGGTTTCTGCTAGTTTTCTTGTTGATATGGTCAATTACGCTAATTGTTTACCTAATATTGAACCAGTTTTTCATTCCTGGAATAAATCCTATGTGGTTATACTGTATTATTCTGGTGATAAGTTGCTGCAATCTTTTTGCTAATATTTTATTTGAAATTTTTGCATCAATATTCATTAGGAAAATTGGTCTATAATTTTCTTTCTCTCTTTTGACTCTACCTGGTTTGGATATTAGTACCATATTTGTGTCATAAAAAGAATTTGGTAGGACTCCTTCACCTATTTTCCCAAATAGTCTACGAAGTATAGGAATTAATTGTTCTTTAGATGTTTGATAAAATTCACATGTAAAACCATCTGGCCCTGGAGATTTTTTTTCCTAGGGAGTTCATTGATGGCTTGCTCAATTTCTTTTTCTGAGATGGGGTTATTTAGAAATTTTACTTCCTCTTCTGTTATCCTGGGCAATTTATGTTTTTGTAGATATTCCTCCATATCTCTAAGGTTGTCAAATTTATGTGCATACAATTGGGCAAAATAGTTCCTAATTATTGTTTTGATTTCCTCTTCATTAGAGGTGAACTCAGCCTTTTAATTTTTGATACTGGTAATTTCATTTTCTTTTTTCTTTTTTAAATCAAATTGACCAAAAGTTTATCAATTTTATTGTTTTTTTTTTCATAAAACCAGCTCTTTGTTTTATTTACTAATTCGATAGTTATTTTGGTTCAGTTTTATTAATCTCTCCTTTGATTTTCAGGATTTTTTAATTTGGTATTTAATTGAGGATTTTCAATTTGTTCTTTTTCTAGCTTTTTCAGTTGCATGCCCAATTCATTGATCTCCTTTTCTCTATTTTATTCATGCAAGCATTTAGAGATATAAATCTTCCCCTAAGAACTGCTTTTGCTGCATCCCATAAGTTTTGGTATGTTGTCTCATTATTGTCATTCTCTTGAATGAAGTTATTAATTGTTTCTCTGATTTGTTCTTTGGCCCACTCATTCTTTAGAATTAGATTATTTAGTTTCCAATTAATTTTTAGCTTATTTTTCCATAGTTCTTTATTATAAATAATTTTTATCACTTCATGATCTGAAAAGTATGCTTTGACGACTTCTGCCTTTCTTCACTGGATTGTGAGGTTTATATGCCCTAGAACATGGTCAGTTTTTGAGTATGTGCCATGTACTGCTGAGAAGAAAGTATATTGCTTTTTTATCCCCATCCAGTTTATTCCAGAGGTCTATCATATCTGCTTTTTCTAAAATTCCCTTCACCTTCTTTCTTATTTATTTTGAGGTTAGATTTATCAAGTTCAGAGAGGGGGAGGTTGAGGTCTCCCATTATTATAGTTTTGCTGTCTGTTTCTTCCTGTAACTCCCTTAACCACTGCTCTAAGAATATGCATGCCATACAGCTTGGTGCATATATGTTAAACAATGATATTGCTTCATTGTTTATGGTGCCTTTTAGCGGGATGTAGTGTCCTTATCTCTTTTAATTAAATGTATCTTTACTTTTGCTTTGTCTGAGATTAGGATTGCTACACCTGCTTTTTTTACTTTAGCTGATGTGCAATATATTTTACTCCAGCCTTTTACTTTTACCCTGGGTGTAGACCCCTGTTTCAACTATGTTTCTTGTAAAGAGTGTATTGTAGGATTATGGTTTTTAATCCATTCTGCTATCTGCTTCCGTTTTGTGGGAGAGTTCATCCGATTCACATTCACAGTTGTAATTTCTATTTGTGTCTTTTTCTTCATCCTATTTCCCCCCTGTTTATGCTTTTATTTCTCCCTTTTCCCTTCCATTCCTCAGCCAAGTTTTTATTTTGACCGCCACCTTCCTCAGTTTAGCCTCCCTCTTGATTCCCTTCCCTTATCTTACTGTTTTCCACTTGCTACTTCTTCCCTCCCTTCTCACCACCCCCTCCCCTTTTTTTCACCTTTCCCTTCCCATTGCCTGTAGGACAAATTAGATTTCTATACTTGTCAGGGTATATTATTCCCTTCTTGAACCAAATCCAATGACAGAAAAGCTCAAATACTAATCTTCTTCCTCCCTTCTTTCCTTCTACTATAATGTGTTTTTGTGCTTCTTCTTTTGATGTTATTTATCCTTTTCTTCTACCTCCTTAGCTCTTCTCCCATAATCCTCCCTTTACATCTCTTAATTATGATTTTTATCCTCATATCAGTTATTTTATACAGACATTCACAGTCTATATGTATCACTTTCAATTGTCATAATAGCTGTACTATTCTCAAGACTGACATATATATAACATACGTAAGATGATATAATCCTACATAAAGGTGTAAAGAATTTGCCCATGTTGATTAATAAGGTTTGTGGGGTGTTTTCACCCTGTTTACCTTTTTATGTCTCTCTTGAGTTTTGTTTTTGAAGATCAAATTTTCCATTGAATTTGGGCCTTTTCATCAGGAAGGTCTGGAATTCCCTTATTTCATTGAATGTCCATCTCCTTGCCTGATAAATTATGCTTAATTTTGCTGTGTAGTTGATCCTTGGTTGTAGTCCCAGCTCCTTTGCCCTTTAGAATATCATATTCCAATTTCTCCTGTCATTTGATGCAGAAGTTGAGGGATCTTGCGTGATCCTGACTGTAGTTCCATGATATTTGAATTGTTTCTTTTTGGCTGCTTGCATTATTTTCTCCTTGACTTTGTAATTCTGAAATTTGACTATAATATTTCTTGGTGTTTTCAGTTTGGGGTCTCTTTCAGGGGATGATTGGTGGATTCTTTCACTAACTATTTTACCCTCTGGTTCTAGGACCTCTGGGAACTTGTCTTTGATAATTTCTTCGAAGATACTGTCAAGGCTCTTTTTGTCATTGTGGATTTCCAGTAGACCAATAATTCTTTGATTGGCTCTCCTGGATCTCTTTTCCAGGTCAGTCATTTTTCCCATCAGATATTTCACATTTTTTTCTATTTTTTTCATTCTTTACATTTTGTTTGACTACTTCTTGATGCCTCATAGAGTCATTAGCTTCCAATTGCTCAATTCTAATTTTTAGTGAGTTGCTGTCTTCTTTTCGCTTTTGAGTCTCCTTTTCCAATTGGTTGATTTTACCTCTCAGGGCGTCATTTTCTCTATTTAGATTTTGAATCTCCATAGCCATTTTGCCAATCTTATATTTTAAGGACTTGATTTCATTAGTGTTTTTTTTTCATTTTTCTTTTACCTCCCTAATTTGGTTTATAAAATCCTCCTTTAGTTCTTCCAGCAATGCTTTTTGGCCTTGAGAGCAGTTCACATTCCCTTTTGAGGTATCAGATGTGGGTATACTGTCCTTGCTATCCTCTTCCAAATTGGTAATTTGATGATGCCTCTATAAAAGATGATGAGATGTCTCTATAAAAAGAATCAATGGCCCTGGTTTTTTGTGTTCTTCTTTGTGTTGGTTGGCCTTTTCCTGGCTTTTCAATGAATTTCTGCTTTTGAGACTCAGGGGTCTCTGCCCCAGGTTTCTTATTCTGAGGACTGTGAGTCTAGTTACTGGCTTTGTGTATAATAACCTTCAGTTTCCTGAGGTGTGGGAGAGGGGTCGAGCTGCCTGAGGTCTCCTCTTCCACTGGGGCTACTCTCCAGCATTGTTGCTCTTCAGCAATGGTCTCAGCTGTTTGTTGTTTGTGTTGGTGTCTGCTTCTTCCTCGGGGTGCAAAAGTACGTCTGGGCTCCTGGTATCGACCCCTGCTGGCTCTGCCCCTCTGGGACTCAGGAACTCCCACTGGTTGGCCACTGAAGCCCCATTTCTCTCTCCTGTATCCCAGTATTTTTTCTGATGAATTCCTTGGGCCAGAAGGGAGGGATTATAGACATTTACCTGGCCATTATGTCTCCTAGAAGTTCAGGAAGACTGCATTTCTGTACCTTTGGGGTACAAGCCTCAGGAGTCGATATCTCTTGGCCAGAGGCATTGCGCTGCTGCCTCTGGTCGCTTCCATAAACTGCCATCCTGTATTGGGAGGCCTGGGAATCTCTGCTGGTTTGGGACCCCAGCTTTCTCCCAGCCTGTCTCTCACATTGATTTTGTGTTGTCTGGAGCAGCTCTGCGTGCCAAGCACTCTCCCAGCATACATATTCATCCTGTTAGCCTTTAAGGCTCTCCTGGATTGGAAATTTGCTTCACTCAGACTGCTCGCAATTTCTAACTCTCTCAAATCTGCTCAGATTCACTTTTTTATAGGAATCTAATAGAACTTGTGAGAGAACTTGAGTAAGACATTGTTTTCATGCAGCCTTCTTGGCTCTGCCCCCCTGCAGCATTCCTTTAAAAAAAAATAAGCTGATTAATGGAATAGATGAGGTACATAGCATACAAACTCAAATGAAGCTAGTAGTCTAGTGTTCCAATAACTCCAAGGACTATAGCTACTGGGGTAAAGACTTACTATTTGACAAAAATTGGAAAGCAGTCTGATAGAAAAGGTTTTGATCAACATCTCACACCACATACCAAGAGAAGGCCTGAATCAATACATCACTTAAATGTGAAAGGTCTCACCAGAAACCAATTAGAAGAACAAGGAAGGAATTACTTTTTATATCTATGGATAGAGAAGGAATTTATGACCAAACAAGGGAAATAGAGCAATGAAAAGATAAAATGGATACTTCTGATCACATGAAAATAAAGTTTTTCTACAAACAAAAGCAACACAATTAAAATTAGAAAGGAACTATTTTATTGGAAAAAATATTTTGAGCAGATTTATCTAAGAAAGGTTCCTTTTCCAAGATGCATAAGGAACCCAATTCAAATTTTGAGTAAGAGTCATTCCCAATTGATAAATACTCAATGGATAAGAAGAGGAAATTTTCAAGGAAGAAATCTAAGCTATCAGACACCATATCAAGAAACCCTCCAAATTAGTATAATTAGAGAAATACAGATTAAAGCAAACCTCAGGTTCCACCAAACAGATTAGCAAAGTTTTCAAAAAAGGAAAATGACAGATTTTGGTGGCACCAAGAGAAAGTGGACACATTAATGAACCATTGGTGAACTATTAATTCCAATCCAGTAATTCCAACTGGAAGAATTTTCCAAGCATTATGGAAAGCATTTTGCAGCTTTGCCCCCAGAGTTACTGGGCTCTGCATGCCTTTTGACCCAGAGATACTACTAACTACAAGGCATAGATAGGTCTCATACATAAAAGAAAGTGATTAAAGAAAGACAAAAAGAATCCACATATAAAAAATCTAGGGAATTTCTGCTTGTAGAGACAACAAATTAGAATTAAAGGTGTGCCCATCCATTGGGGAAAGGTTGAATGAAATATGGAATAGGAGTGTAATGACACACTAACGTTCCCCAGATCAGAGAATTGGTTGAAAATTCCTACATTTTCTGAAATGACAGAGAATCCAAAGGGCACATGGTGCAATTCAGACCTTAACAGGTATCTCCTGATAGGATTTATGGGGCCATCAGACTGATTTAATCCTCCAAATAAAGCTAGAGTTCTTCTAGTCCAAGATTCTCACTTCACACATGACGAAACTCAGGTCTAGATAAGTCAAGCAACAGAACTGGAATAACAACATGAGTACATGGCTCCAGATCCAATGCTCTCAAACTTATAAATATTCATCATGCATTAACTTGGAGGTTATTGATTAGGAACCCACTACTTGATGAGGTAACTAGTGGGTTTTTAGAGCCAAGATGCACCTAAAAGTTACATACTCAAAACCTGTTAATTATGTGGAATTCTCTCTCTAATACAACAGAAAAGTGCTCATTCTTTCTCTGCTTGGGGACCTCCAGTAACGAGGGAGCTCACTGGCTCCAAGGTAGGACATACAAAGATTCAGAGGTTGTTAGAACCAGAACAATTCTGAGGTCACTTAGCTCATCCTTAGCCATACAATGAAACCTGTCTCTACCAACTAAGAGAAGGCATCATCAAGTTTTTCCTGGAAGATTTCCATGTTGGCTTCCATTGTCATATAGGTCTCATTGTTAGGAACTATTCTTCCAGGATTTCATGCCCTACAGGGATCTGAACTATACAGGGAATGGAATGACAATCGTATGATTTTTTTTAATTAGGAGCTTTGGGGATTCAACCTACAAAACATCAAAAACTGTAAAATATTTCTTTTATTCCCCTCCCACTCTGTAAACCTATAGATAATTGGTCACAGGACAGGAAAGAGTCTACTTCATCTCCTAGTGACATTAGTCATCAAATCAGAGGTCATATATTTTACCTCTTCTAGGATGCCAAACTGCTGTCTAACTTTCCTTTCTTTACAACAACCCAGGACAGAAACAAAGTCCCTGAACCTGTTCCCTCCATGGTTCCCTGTAAGTATGAGGGAGAAAGAGTGAGAAGAGGGAGGGAAAATATGGGATTATGGAGGTAGCTGATTTGTCTTCAGAAATTCAGATAGATTTCACTCAACCTCACACAATCCAAATCATAGCTCAATCCAGGCTGTAGTGCAGCTCATTCTGGGCCATCCCTGTGTCCCTAAAAGGCAAATCCCCAGCAACCGACTCAGTCCATGAGTGGTGCAATATGGAGAAAAAGGAGAGTGGAGAGGGAGGAGGAAAGGGAATACGCATGTATAGCGCCTACTATGTGCTTTAAAAAAAAAAACAAATATCACCTCATTTGATTTTTACAACAAGCCTATAATGTAGTTGTTATAATCATCTCTATTTTACAATTGAGGGAATTGAGGCAAACACATTCAGTGACTTGCTTAAGGTTGCAAAGCTAGTAAATTTCTGAGGCTGGGTTTGAACTTGAATCTTCCTGATCCATGGGCCACTGCTCTATGTGCTACCATATGCTGAGTCTGACAGACTCAGAATCAAGAGACCTAGATATAAGTCCTAGCCATGCTACCAAATATCTTGTGGAACATGGCTTAATTGCTTACCTTGTATGAACCCTTGTAATAAAATGGGTTGATATTTGGGCAAATATTTGTGTGTATTTTTAAGAAACAGAAGAGTGAGATAATTGGCTTAGTGTCAGAAGCAGTAATCCATTTTATTCTTCACCATGTTCTTTTGAGTATCAAAAGTGTTAATGTACATGGCAATATTTGGTACCTATAAGTCACTGTAGAAATGTATAGTTGTCATTGCTGTTTTCATAATGGAAATCCAAGTCCAGTGTTGTCCAGCCCATCTGAGACAAACCTTTTCCAGAGTCCATATCAGAACACAGGCCAATCAAATCTCAGCTGCCCCCAAATGATGCCAGTAAGGATAGAGGATTCCTTATTTAACTCTCAAAGGCAGAGTCCTGGGTTGCTAGGTAGGTCACTCCATGCTAATCATTGGTGCCTGGGCAAGAGGGGTAGAAGGATATATTCCATTCCCCAATACAGGTTATCAGGAAACTGGAGACATTTACCATGAGCTCAGGAAAAACAGATAGGCGTCTGGAGATGATGATGGACTGGAATTTCCTACTGAAAGGATAGGGAAAATGAGATTGGGTGTTGGGGATTATCAGATATTCCACAGTATTAGTTTCCAAAATGGGTGTGGGGCATCCCTGGCGAGTTTTTGAATGAATTCAAGTAGGCTGTGACTTGACCACAGAGGATGGGAAGATGGAATAAATCTTGCCCTCTTTCCTATATGGTTCAAATTTAACCTGATCCAGGTACACACAACTGCCAAAATTTCCTTTCCCTTTCACCCTCTCAACTGTTCCCAAACGCAGCACCTTGCTCCTAGGATCATGTCTCGGTTGCCACGGGTACTACTCACCAGGCAGTCATATATGAGTAAGTGACCCTAATTATCCCCATATCATTTTTCAGAGGGAAAATAGTGAATAGCATAGACTGGATAGCACAAATGGGTTGCAATTTCATTGTCTCTTCCCAAATCCACCCATCCTCTGAATTTCCCTATTTCCATCAGTTTACCTCCATCCTTCTAGTCTCCCTGGTGCTTAGGTCTCTAATTATCTATGACTTCTCATTCAATTTAAAAAGCTCTCACCAAAATTTCTGGTGATATCTTTAATGCAAAATCCAATGTCATTTTCACAACCCTTATCCTAACTGAACTCTCTGCAGCATTTAACCCTGTCAGCCACCCCCTTCCAGGTCCTCTCTCCTCTTGGATGGTACTGGTCCCTCTTGGTTCTTCTCCTACCTGTTAGACCAGTCCTTTACAATATCTGCACACATCACTGAAAAACAAGGTATCTGGAAGCATTTTGACTAATATAAATGCTTCCGAAAGTGTAAGTTGTTATTTTTATTATTAAACTGAGTTTTAGTTTTTTTGTTATAGATTATTTTCCTTACATTTATTTTTGTTTAATTTGAGGAGTATTATTTTGGCTATTCAGAAATTTATCCCACTTTTCTACCTAGAGAATGTGAATGTTTGTAATTTTTAAAAGTAGATTATTTGTTCTCACATGAACCATCTAATTATGAGAGGTAATTTTCTCTTCTTGTTACCTTAAGTAGACAACAAAATGCATTTCTAACTACAGTATTACATTTCCTCATGCTTTGAAACCAGGAATCCTATCTTTCAATTTTACTTTATTTCTCAAAATGGGGAAGTGTAACTAAAATGCTCATAATAATAATTTAAAATGAATGTAGCATTTTAGGCTTAACAAGCAATTTTTAAAACGATGTTTGAAGATAAGTAGCCCAAGTATCATACTCCACTTTATATGTGAGGAAGATTTAGAGACTTTAAAGTAACTTGCTCACTTCGGTCAAGTCTTCCTGATCCCTCAACCTTAAAAATTCATAAAATTTTGTGTTGGCAGGCACCTCTAGGAGTTGTCTATCCCAAGTCTCTTATTTTACAGGTGGAGAAATGGAAATCCCAAAGGGAAATGTTACTCATTCAAGGTCAAATAGGTTAGTGATTGACACAGCTAGTGTGTGTTCATGCTTGGATTTAACACTAAATTATCTGAACCTAAGTCAAGTGCAAGATCTACTACCCTGTGCTACCTTCTACTTGAAATGATATCAGATTTTCTTTTAATTTGATTAAATAGGGTATTTTCCTGATTTTGAAGTCATTACTAGCTCTATTTTTATGAATCTTCCTGATTTTCCTCCTCTATCTGTAAATAATATGAAGTAAATCTAAGACTCTGATTCAGGAATTTTTCCTTTGATCTCCAAGTTATCAGGCCAGAAAGTTAACTCAGCTTCTCAGACTCAAAAACTAAAAATAAGTAATTGAGATGAAAATTTTGCATCTTACATGTAGTAATCTACTATGCTTCATAGTAGGTAAGCCATACTAAGGTGGGACATTGGTGAGGAAAGAAATTTGGAAGAAAAGGAAAAAAGAGAATACATTAACTCTTTAGTGTCCAGAACTTAACTTCAAAAAAAGGAAGGTCCTGGTCTTCTCCCATAGGGCAACTTATTCTAAAGATAGAGGAAGTAGTGATAACTGTCATTCTGTCTCCATAGCACAGTATCAAACACAGAATAAGCGATAAATAAATGAAGTCATTCAGTCAAATGGTAAGTATTTGTTCGAATTCCACTTGTGTGTAAGGCAGTATATGAGAGGCTGTGAGATAGTGGTTTCTTTTCTGAGGCTGAGCAGACTTTATTAAGTTTAAGAAAATTTTACAAAAGCCCTATATAATTATAGTTATACTATTGATAATTGAGAAAATGCATAATGACAAAAAGTTGTAATGAACTCAGTAATGCTTTAAGTCAATTTGTATTTTATTATTCTCGAAGTATCTGAAAACATTTGTAAAATGTATAATATTTATTCACACAGTCAGCCTACCAAGGAATGTTTGTTTGTTATCTTGAGTCAACTCCCATGTTTTGTTAAAGCTAAAGGAAAATGTAAGTAACCATCCTTGGTGCACATATGGATCTGAAGATCCCTTGCAACCACTGCATATTTTCCTAGAAGTAGTCAGGTTACATATTGGGCACCACTGCTTTGGCGGGAATTCAAAGAAATCTAAGACTATTTCTTGACCAAAATGAACTCCCAACCTAGTTGAGAACTCACATAAAGACAAGTGGTAATTGTAGATGATGCATTATTGTTTCTTTTTTTCTTTCATATAATATTATTTAATATTTTAGTTTTTAACATTGATTTCCCCAAGATTTTGAGTTATACATTTTCTCCCCATTTCTACCCTCCTCCCCACTCCAAGATGGCATATATTCTAATTGCCCCCTTCCCCAGTCAGCCCTCCCTTCTGTCACCCCACTCCCTCCCATCCCCTTTCTCCTTACTTTCTTGTAGGGCATGACAGATTTCTATGCCCCATTCCCTATACATCTTATTTTGCAGCTGCATGCAAAAACAACTTTTTTTGAGCATCTGCTTTTAAAATTTTGAGTTCCAAATTCTCTGCCCTCTTCCCTTCCCACCCATCCTCCCTAAGAAGGCAAGTAATTCAACATAGGCCACACATGTATCATTATGTAAAACACTTCCACAATGCTCATGTTGTGAAAGACTAACTATATTTCCCTCCATCCTACATTGTCCCACTTTATCTAGTTTTCTCCCTTGACCCTGTCCCTTTTCAAAAGTGTTTGCTTTTGATTACCTCCTCACCCAATCTGTCCTCTTTTCTATCATCTCCTTTTCCTTATCCCTCTCCCCCTACTTTCCCATGGGGCAAGACACCCAATTGAGTGTGGATGTTATTCTCTCCTCAAGTCAAATATGATGGGAGCAAGATTCACTCATTCCTCCTCACTTGCCCCATCTTCCCTTCCAACAGAACTGCTTTTTCTTGTCACTTTCATGCTAGATATTTTACCTGATTCTATCTCTCCCTATCCCCCTCTCTCAATATATTTTTCTCTAATCCCTTAATTTTATTTTAATTTTTAGATATCATCCCTTCATATTCAACTGACTCTGTGCCTTCTGTATATATATATGTATATATATATATATATATATATATATATATATATATATATATATATATATGTATGTCTGTATGTATATTCCCTTCAACTACTCTAATACTCAGAAAGGTTTTGTGAATTGCAAATGTCATCTTTCCATGTAGGAATGTAAACAAAACAGTTCCACTTTACTAAGGCCCTTATGATTTCTCTCTCTTGTTTACCTTTTCATGCTTCTCTTGATTCTTGTATTGAAAGTCAAATTTTCTTTTCAGCTCAGGTCTTTTCCTTGAGAAAGCTTGAAAGTCTTCTATGTTATCAAAAAATCTATATTTTGCCTTGGAGTATTTATTATATTCAGTTTTTCTGGGTAGGTGATTCTTGGTTTTACTCCTAGCTCCTCTGACCTCAGGAATATCATATTCCAAGCCCTTTGATCCCTTAAGGCAGAAGTCGCTAGTTCGTGTGTTATCCTGATTGTGTTTCCACAGTACTCAAATTGTTTCTTTCTAGCTGCTTGCAGTATTTTCTCCTTGATATGCAAGCTCTGGAATTTTGCAACCATATTCCTACCAGTTTTCTTTTTGGTACCTTTTTCAGGAGGCAATCAGTGGATTCTTTCAATTTCTATTTTACCCTCTGATTCTAAAATATCAGGGCAGTTTTCTTTGATAATTTCTTGAAAGATGATGTCTAGGCTCTTTTTTTGATCATGGCTTTCAAGTAGTCCAATAATTTTTAAATTCTCTCTCCTGTATCTATTCTCCAGGTCAGTGGATTTTCCAATCATCTTCCATTTTTTCCTTCCTTTGATTCTGTTTTATAATATCTTGATTTTTCAGGAAGTCACTAGCTTCCACTTGCTCCAATCTTATTTTTAAGGTGGTATTTTCTTTCATGGCCTTTTGGACCTCCTTTTCCATTTGGCTGATTCTGCCTTTCAAGGCATTCTTCTCCTCATTGGCTCTTTGGAGCTCTTTTGACATTTAGGTTAGTCTATTTTTTATTGTATTATTTTCTTTAGTAGTTTTTGGGTCTCCTTTAGCAAGTCATTGACATGTTTTTCACAGTTTTCTCAGATCACTCTCATTTCCCTTCCCAATTTTTCCTCTGCTTCTGTTCCTTGCTTTTTGAAATCCTTTTTGAGCTCTTACATGGTCTGAGACAAATTCATATTTTTCTTGGAAGCTTTTGATGTAGGTTCTTTGCTTTGCTGACTTCTGGCTATATGTTTTGATCTTCTTTGTCACCAAAAAAAAGATTCTAGGGTCTGAGTCTGAATCTGAGTTCTTTTTCACTGACTGGTCGTGTTCCCAACCAACCACTTGACCTTTGAGCTTTTGGTCAGTGTATGACTGCTTGTAGAGTAGAGAGTGCTTTGTCCCAAGCTTTAGGGGCTGCACTGCTGTTTTCAGAGCTACTTCTACTCCACTGTCCCCACAAGCTCTGCCACAGCAGTGTTCCTCCTCCCTCAAGAACCGCCAACCAGTACTGCAACCCAGATCCAAGCAGGGCACAGCAAGAGAACCTGCCCCCGTGCCTTCAAAGCACTCCTTGCACTCCTGCTCTGATCTGCTGCTTGATTCCTCCCACGGTGTGAGCCAGGGACTCTGAATGCAGCTGATGCTCGAGCTCTGGAAGAAGCCTCAGGAGCTTCCTGCTGTTGCTGCTGCCACCACCTTGCCACTTCCACCATCCCCAGTTCTGGGGCCTGACCCCTCTCACCCTCAAACAACAGTATTCCCACTAACCTGCTCCATGTTCATTGGTGTTTGTGGATTGAGAAGTCTGGTAACTGCCACAGCTCAATGACTCATGGCCCTGAGACCTACTCCTTCTGATTCCCAGTCTGATTGGTCCTGGTGTGGCCCATGCTGGGCCACACTCTGGTCCCACCACTGTTGGATCAACTCCTACCAGCGACCATTCAGGCTATCCTGTGCTGGAGACCTGCTTTTCTCTACTATTTTGTGGGTTCCACAGCTCTAGAATTTGTTCATTGCCATTTTTACAGAGGTTGGAGAGATTTGGGAGAGAGCTTAAACAAGTCCCTGGTTTCCAGCCACCACCTTGGCTCCCCATCCCACCATAATGTATTATTGTAAGCAAATGAGTGATTTACAGAATGTAAATGTGATGAATTTCAGAGAAAAAAGAATAATTTGGACTTGGGAATTAAGATTTCAGGTAGAAAATGGGACTTGATATGGGCCTTAATCATGGAAAGGAGTGGGAAAAGGGTAGATGAAGAGGAGCAACAGTCCAGATACAGAGAACAGCATGAAGAAATTCCATGTCCCATCATGTAAGTATTCATGATATGTTGTCTTTCTTTGGTTGGAGGCGACTTCAGAGAGGATAGTGACTTCTTTGTATGTCTACTATAGCACCACAGGTAGTTACATACTCAGAGGCTTGTTTTTGGAGGAGGAACAAGGAAGAACATTATGCAACTACTTCTTCTACAAACTGAGCACATTTATCAACAGTAGCAACAAAGAATTCCTTCATTCTTTGTAATAAGGGACTTATAGTTCTTACTAGGATGCAATGAAATTAGGGCATGTTGGAAACAACCATGTTAGTGTGTTGCTAAATTATTGTGGAACAGAACCAAGAATGTCAATTATCAATGTTTCATAAACATTTAATCTGATTTTCTTAAGAAGTATCTTGAATTTCTTAATGCCATGATGGCCTAATAGACTATTTGAAATATTTTCTTTCCTGGGCTCTCCTATGGCAATGGAGGAAAGGATTATAGGTGTATTCAGGCAAATTGTGAAAGTCAAATCTGGTTTTATCTAAATTATCTAAATGGATTATTGAGCTCAGCCAATTTTGTAGCACCTTGCACTTCTTTTGTTTGCTCTTTTCTTTGGTCTGTTTATTTGACTAAGAAATTGTTTGTTGTACATAAAACACTTTCAAAAGAGATTAATAAGAAGTGATCAGGTGTTTTAAAAAGAGGTGCTTGTGATGGCGGCTGGAAAGCAGTGACTGGAGTGAGCTCCCCACCAAGTACCTCCAAAAACCTATAAAAAATTGGCTCTGGACCTATTCTAGAGCTGCAGAACCCACAAAGTGGCAGAAGGAAGCAGGGCTCCAGCCCAGGACAGCCTAGATGGTCTCTGGGTAAGGTCTGTCCCGCACGGAGCTCCCAGCTCCCAGCTGAGGGGAGCGGAGCTGAGCCAAGGAGAGCTAAGCAGAGCCCAGCGCCCGCAGCACAGACCGCAGACTGACCAGACCAAGAGCCGAGACCATGAGCTGAGTGGAGAGTGCCTTAGCATCCTGAATTACTGAGCTGTGGCATTTACCAGACCTCACAACCCACAAACAGCAAAAACAACAGAGAAGGTTAGTGGGAAAAGCTGCGAGACTGAGTTTGTGGTTTGGCTGCTGCCCCTGGGGCAGCAGAGGTGGGGCAGCTACAGAACTACAGCTGCAGTTGCTTCTGGCCCCAGGCCCACCTGGTGGGAGGAATTAAGTGGCTGATCAGAGCAGGAGTGAAGAGACTGCTGAAGATTTAAGCCCAGTCCAGGTAGGGGGTTCTTGGGGAAGGAGGAGTGCTGGTGAGGCAGCGCATCCACCCAAGCGT
>CM053622.1:56770899-56815051 GCA_028646595.1 Phalanger gymnotis
TATACACAACCACAGATATATTGATTCTGTGATGACTAACCCTGACAGACTTTGCTCTTCTCAGCAACACAATATGCAGAGACAGCTCCAAAGGACTCATGATGGAGAGGGCTATCTACATCCAGAGAAAGAACTACGAAGTATGAATGCAAATCGAGGCACACTTCATTCTCGCCTTTTTTCCCCTCCACTTTTTTTTTCTTCTCTCCTTTGTATTTCTTGGGTTCTGTTTCTTTTTTTTTTGATTCTGTTTCATCTTTCTCATGAGTCATGAGAAAATGTATAAATTAATTCAATGCCTAGTTATACCTGGAAGTTATATGAGACTCCATGCCCTCTTGGGGAGGGAGGGGGGGAGGAAGGGAAGAAAATCTGGAACCCAAAATTATGTAGAACCGTTTGTTGCAATCTAAAAATAAAAAAAAAATTAAAAAAAGAAACAATACCTCTTAATTCAAAACATCAGTCAGAACTGAATGTGAAGAAGGTCCTGTATATCTCTTTGAATCATCATGGAAGTCATCTTCAGTTGGGTCACAGGTCTTGTCATGCCATGTGAAAAATAGATTAAATTAGGAGCTATCTCAGAGCTAGAGAGATTTCGAGGGTCTAACAGCTGAAAGGTAGAAATATGAGTATCTAGAGCTGAACCGGAATGAATTGGCAGCACAGAAGACAACTCACAAAGGGAAAAGGAAAGCTGCCTGAACTGGAACAGAGAAGGGAGGAGGGAACAAGGAGGGCCATTTGCCCTATGAGAACTTGGATCAGAAGATTTGGGCTGATCTGGCCAGCTTTAACCACTAAATCAAGGCTGGAAGGAAGTCCAAGGAAAGGTTTCATCTTTCCCTACCTTCCTGTCCTACTGCTTATCTATTAACAGACATTTCAATATATTCTACTATTTCTCTACATAAATGCTTCTGGTCATCTGAATTTTAGATCAATCACAAAGAATCCAAAGATTAGAGGTAAATATAAATGTAAATAGGGCAGAATTCGAAGCTTCTGATTAAATATTAAGTGTTTTCCTAACGATCAGTTTGTGCAATAGTGATTGTACTCCTCACCTTTTTATTCATATAAATTCCCTACAGCAACAGAGGAGGAGAATCATATGGGCTTGAGGAGCCATCATATTGGCCCTAGCTTTAATGTAAGGTGATTGTTATTGTAACACAGTGTAACACACTTAAGCTCTTTATTGGAAAGTACTAATTTTGCTTTTGTCTCTATATTCCCTACACATGCTATTGTACCTCTCATATTGTAGGAACTTAATAAATGACATAATAAAATGGGTTTTCTATGTATTTACAGCATTTGCAGATTACGAAGCACTTGTACATATGCCAAGTCAGTTGAGCCCCAAGGAAACAAGAGACATTACTATCCCCATTAAACACACAAGGAAAATAACAATCAGATACTTCAAGTGACTTGCCAAATGATGTACAGCTTGTACATGGTGGAATATGTCTTGTGACTCCACATCTAGAGTTCTTCTATAAAACAGCAGATCTTTTCAAGGAACCAAACCAAACTAAAATTGTCAATGTCATGGCAGCAGTAAGATAGAGTGACCTTGGAGCAGACAGTCAATGTCACCTAAGTTAAAAAGAGAAGGGACAGCCAGGAGAGTGTGACCCTGGGGAGTCCTGGACTTTATATTTGGAAACTGAAATTTATGTCTACTAGACTTTTGGGCATAGCTATCAATGCCATAATTGCAGGTTTAACCACGCCCACTCACTGGGAGAAAGTCAATCTGCTAATGAGTCTTCTCAGAGCATCCTTTATGTCTTTGTTCCTCAGGCTATAAATGAAGGGATTCAACATGGGAATGACCACAGTATACATTACTGAGGCAACTGAACTCTTCCAAGAAGACTGTGTAGCTGAGGAACTCAAATATATTCCAATAGATGTTCCATAGAATAATATAACAACACAGAGGTGAGATCCACAGGTAGAAAATGCTTTATACTTTCCCTCAGTGGAAGGGACTTTTAATATGGAAGAACAGATTTGAGTATAAGAGAAAATGATCCCTGCAAAGGGAAGAATAGCCAGAAGTCCAGTTGTGAAACACACAACAATATTATGGATGAGAGTTTCAGAACAAGAGAGCTTGAGAATGGGAGTAAAATCACAATAAAAGTGTGGAATTTCATTTCCCTTACAGAACACCAGTCTTATCACCAATAGATTATAGACGATTGCATTTAGAAAACTCATAGTCCAGGAAAGTAAAACCAGCAGACCACAGAACTGTGGGCTCATGATGGTCACATAACTGAGAGGGTAACAGATGGCCACAAAGCGGTCATAGGCCATCACAGTAATGAGTAAGGTTTCTGAACAAGCAAAAAGCATGAAGAAGTACATCTGAGTGAGGCAACCAGAATAGGAGATGACCTTATTATGGGTCAGGAGGTTTGCCAGCACCTTGGGGACCAAAGTAGTTATCAGAGAGAGATCCACTAAGGACAGGTTGGAGAGGAAGAAGTACATGGGGGTGTGGAGGTGGGAGTCAAAACCAATGGTAAGCATGATGAGAAGGTTCCCACCTACACTGAGCAAATACATCCCTAGGAACAGTCCAAAGAGGGGCAACTGATGCTCTGGCTTCTCAAAAAATCCTAGAAGGAGGAATTCAGAAACATGTGTTTGATTGGCTGGTCCCATGTAGTTTGATTTTCTGTGAGAAAAGAAATGGGAGAAGTGCATTAAGTGAAAATACAGATATTCCTGACTTATAAATGGTGCAATGTCCTGAACTTGGATTCAAAAGACCAAGATTTGAATTTCAGCTTCATGATGTCCTCCTCGTACAAGTTTGAATGATACCTTCCCCTCTCTGAGACTCATTTTCTTCGTCAGTAAAAGGAAGACAACGTATTAAATGAATGTGAGACCCCATCAGGTTCCCTAATTTTATAAAATTCTGTTATCCACATTTAGTATCTTAAGATTTTATATATACATATATATGTGTGTGTGTATGCATCTGTTTGAGAATCTGTGGGTCTGCTTCTGCTTCTGCAGTGATGGTTGGTTTGTTGTTTGTCCTTCATTCTCAAGGAAGACCACTGACATCACCAGGGTGACTTCTTAACTTGGGTGTACATTAGGTTTAAGTGAGGCAGAGCTGCACAGTCATCAGTTGCACTCTCTCCTCCAGTCATTGAAGTCCAGTGATAAGACGAAAGGCAAGATGACTGGCACTGGCCTAGGATGCAGTGGGTAACCACTGGAGGGATGGTAGAGTGAAAAGAGAAGTCGCTATTCACTTTATAAAATGTTTCTGCTTTCAACAACTCCTGGCAACAACAACAAAATTAAAAAAAGATTATTCACTTTGATTCACCTTGTTGCAAATATATTTTTAAAAAAGATATCAATCACAAGTTTAGTTTGACTTACTTTTTTGATGGAAATATCTTTGTTGAGGTCTGGAAAAACATCTTTTTTTCTATGACTTACCCTTTCTTCATCCAATAGTTCACCTGCTTCCTAACCTTGGCCATTCCCCTACTGCTTGATTCCTCCACTTTCTGTCCTGCCTCTTCTCTGGAATGACCCACATCTCCAAATATCTATCCCATTACCCCTAAAGCTTGGGACAAAGCACTCTGTACTGTACAAGCAGTCATACACTGACAAAAAGCTCAAAGGTCAAGTGGTTGGTTGGGAACATGACCAGTCAATGAAAAAGAACTCAGATTCAGACTCAGACCCTACAATCTTTTTTTGGTGACAAAGAAGATCAAAACATACAGGCAGAAGTCAGCAAAGCAAAGAGCCTATGTCAAAAGCCTCCAAGAAAAATATGAATTGGTCTCAGACCATGGAAGAGCTCAAAAATGATTTCGAAAAGCAAGTAAGAGAGGCAGAGGAAAAATTGGGAAGGGAAATGAGAGTGAACTGAGAAAACCATGAAAAACATGTCAATGACTTGCTAAAGGAGACCCAAAAACTACTGAAGAAAATAATACAATAAAAAATAGACTAACCTAAATGTCAAAAGAGCTCCAAAGAGCCAATAAGGAGAAGAATGCCTTGAAAGACAAAATTAGCCAAATGGAAAAGGAGGTCCAAAAGGCCACTGAAGAAAATACCACCTCAAAAATAAGATTGGAGCAAGTGGAAGCTAGTGACTTGCTGAAAAATCAAGATATTATAAAACAGAACCAAAGGAAAAAATGGAAGATGATTGGAAAAACCACTGACCTGGAGAATAGATACAGGAGAGATAATTTAAAAATTAATGGACTACCTGAAAGCCGTGATCAAAAAAAAGATGCTAGACATCATCTTTCCAGAAATTATCAAAGAAAACTGCCCTGATATTTTAGAACCAGAGGGTAAAATAAAAATGGAAAGAATCCACTGATTGCCTCCTGAAAAGTACCAAAAAGAAAATGGGTAGGAATATGGTTGCAAAATTCCAGAGCTCACAGGTCAAGGAGAAAATACTGCACACAGCCAGATAGAAACAATTTGAGTACTGTGGAAACACAATCAGGATAACACAAGATCTAACAGCTTCCACCCTAAGGGATCAAAGGGCTTGGAATATGATATTCCTGAGGTCAGAGGAGCTAGGAGTAAAACCAAGAATCAACTACCCAGAAAAACTGAATATAATACTGCAAGGCAAAATATAGATTTTTTGATAACATAGAAGAATTTCAAGCTTTCTCAAGGAAAAGACCTGAGCTGAAAAGAAAATTTGACTTTCAATACAAGAATCAAGAGAAGCATGAAAAGATAAACAAGAGAGAGAAATCATGAGGGACTTAGTAAAGTGGAACTATTTTGTTTACATTCCTACATGGAAAGATGATGTTTGCATTTCATGAGGGAATATACATATATATAGACAGAGGGCACAGAGTGAGTTGAGTAAGAAGGGATGATATCTAAACATGAAAATTAAATTAAGGATTATAGAAAAATATATTGAGAGAAGGGGATAGGGAGAGATAGAATCGAGTAAAATATCTAGCATGAAAGTGACAAGAAAAAGCAGTTCTGTTGGACGGGAAGATGGGGCAGGTGAGGAGGAATGAGTGAATCTTGCTCCCATCAGATTTGACTTGAGGAGAGAATAACATCCACACTCAATTGGGTGTCTCACCCCATAGGAAAGTAGGGGGAAAGGGATAAGAAAAAGAGCATGATAGAAAAGAGGACAGATTGGGGGAGAAGGTAATGAAAAGCAAACACTTTTGAAAAGGGACAGGGTCAAGGGAGAACACTAAATAAAGAGGGACAAGATAGGATGGAGGGAAATATAGTTAGTCTTTCACGACATGAGTATTGTGGAAGTGTTTTACATAATGATACATGTGTGGCCTATGTTGAATTACTTGCCTTCTTAGGGAGGGTGGGTGGGAAGGGAAGAGGGCAGAGAATTTGGAACTCAAAATTTTAAAAGCAGATGCTCAAAAAAAGTTGTTTTTACATGCGACTGGAAAATAAGATATATAGGGAATGGGGCATAGAAATCTGTCATGCCCTACAAGAAAGTAAGGAGAAAGGGGATGGGAGGGAGTGGGGTGACAGAAGGGAGGGCTGACTGGGGAAGGGGGCAATTAGAATATTGCCATCTTGGAGAGGGGAGGAGGGCAGAAATGGGGAGAAAATGTGTAACTCAAAATCTTGGGGAAATCAATGTTAAAAACTAAAATATTAAATAATATTATAAGCAAGAAAAAAAGAAACAATAACTCATCATCTACAATTTCCACTTGTCTTTATGTGAGTTCTCAACTAGGTTGGGAGTTCATTTTGGTCAAGAAATAGTCTTAGATTTCTTTGAATTCCTGCCAAAGCAGTGGTGCCCAATCTGTGACCTCACTACTTCTAGGAAAATATGCAGTGGTTGCAAGGGATCTTCAGATCCATATGTGCACCAAGGATGGTTACTTACATTTTCCTTTAGCTTTAACAAAACATAGGAGTTGACTCAAGATAATAAACAAACATTCCTTGGTAGGCTGACTGTGTGAATAAATATGATACATTTTGCAATTGTTCTCAGCTACTTCGAGAATAATAAAATACAAATTGACTTAAAGCATTACTGAGTTCATTATAACTTTTGGTTGTTATGCATTTTCTCAATTATTAATAGGATAACTACTATTGTATAGGGCTTTTGTAAAATTTTCTTAAACTTAAAAAAGTCTGCTCAGCCTCAGACAACAAAGCACTATCTCACAACCTCTCATATACTGCCTTACACATAGGTGGAATTCAAACAAGTACTTACCATTTGATTGAATGACTTAATTTATTTATCACTTATTCTGTGTTTGATACTGTGCTATGGAGATAGAATGACAGTTATCACTACTTTCTCTACCTTTAGAATAAGTTGCCCTATGGGAGAAGACCAGGACCTTCCTTTTTTTGAAGCTAAGGACTGGACTGTAAAGAGTTAATGTATTCTCTCTTTTCCCTTACTTCCAAATTTCTTTCCTGACCAATGTCCCACCTTAATATGGCTTACCTACTATGAGGCATAGTAGATTACTACATGTAAGATGCAAAATTTTAATCTTAATTACTTATTTTCAGTTTTTGAGTCTGAGAAGCTGAATTAACTTTCTTGCCTGATAACTTGGGGATCAAATGAAAAATTCCTAAATCAGAGTATTAGAGTTACTTCATTATTTACAGATAGAGGAGGAAAATCAGGAAGAGTCATAAAAATAGAGCTAGTAATGACTTCAAAATCAGGAAAATACCCTATTTAAGAAAATTAAAAGAAAATCCAATATCATTTCAAGTAGAAGGTAGCACAGGGTAGTAGATCCTTCTCTTGACTTAGGTTCAGATAATTTAGTGTTAAATCCAAGCATGAACACACAGTAGCCATGTCACTCACTAACCTATTTCACCTTGAATGAGTAACATTTCCTTTTGGGATTTCCATTTCTCCACCTGTAAAATAAGAGACTTGGGATAGATGACTCCTAGAGGTGCCCTCCAACACAAAATTTTATGAATTTTTAAGGTTGAGGGACCAGGAAGACTTGACAGAAGTGAGCAAGTTAAAGTCTCTAAATCTTCCTCACATGTAAAGTGGAGTATGATACTTGGGCTACTTATCTTCAAGCATCATTTTAAAAATTGCTTGTTAAGCCTAAAAGGCTACATTCATTTAAATTATTAATATAAGCATTTTAGTTACACTTCCCCATTTTGAAGAGATAAAGTAAAATTGAAACATAGGACTCCTGGTCTCAAAGCATGACGAAATGTAATGCTGTAGTTAAAAATGCATTTTGTTGTCTACTTAAGGTAACAGGAAGAGAAAATTACCTCTCATATTTAGATGGTTCATGTAAGAACAAATAATCTACTTTTAAAAATTACAAACATTCACATTCTCTAGGTAGAAAAGTGGGATAAATTTCTGAATAGCCAAAATAGTACTCCTCAAATTAAAAAAAAATGTAAGGACATTAAGCTATAAGGAAAAACTAAAACTCAGTTTAACAATAAAAGTAACAACTTACACTTTTAGAAGAGTATATATTAGTCAAAATGCTTCCAGATATTTCATTTTTCAGCGATGGGTGCAGTGCAGAGACTGAAAAGGACTGGTCTAACAGGTAGGAGAAGAACCAAGAGGGACCAGTACCATCCAAGAGGAGAGAGGACCCGGAAGAGGGTGGCTGACAGGGTTAAATGCTGCAGAGAGTTCAGGTAGGATAAGAGTTGTGAAAATGACATTGGATTTTTCATTAAAGATATCACCAGAAATTTTGGTGAGAGCTTTTTAAATTGAAAGAGAAGTCATAGATAATGAGAGACCTAAGCGCCAGGGAGACTAGAAGGATGGAGGTAAACTGATGGAAATAGGGAAATTCAGAGGATGGGTGGATTTGGGAAGAGAGAATGAAATTGCAACCCATTTGTGCTGTCCAGTCTATGCTTTTCACTATTTCCCCCCTGAAAAATGATAGGGGGATAATTAAGGGCAGTTACTGACAGATGACTGCCTGGTGAGGCGTACCTGTGGCAACCAAGACATGATCCTAGGAGCAAGGTGCTGCCTTTGGGAACAGTTGAGAGGGTGAAAGGGAAAGGAAATTTTGGCAGTTGTGTGTACCTGGATCAGGTTAAATTTGAACCATATAGGAAAGAGGGTAAGATTTATTCCATCTTCCCATCCTCTATGGTCAAGTCACAGCCTACTTCGATTCATTCAAAAACTCCCCAGGGATGCCCCACACCCATTTTGGAAACTAATGCTGTGGAATATCTGATAATCCCCAACACTCAATCTCATTTTCCCTATGCTTTCAATAGATCTCTTCAAGCTTTCTTACTCCTATTATGAGTAGGAAATTCCAGTCCATCATCATCTCCAGACGCCTATCTCTTTTTCCTGAGCTTATGGTAAATGTCTCCAGTTTCCTGATAACCTGTATTGGGGAATGGAATATATCCTTCTACCCCTCTTGCCCAGGCACCCATGATTAGCATGGAATGACCTACCTAGCAACCCAGGACTCTGTCTTTGAGAGTTAAATAAGGAACTCCTCTATCTTTACTGGCATCATTTGGGGGCAGCTGAGATTTGATTGGCCTGTGTTCTGACATGGACTCTGGAAAAGGTTTGTCTCAGATGGGCTGGACAACACTGGACTTGGATTTCCATTATGAAAACAGCAATGACAACTATACGTTTCTACAGTGACTTATAGGTACCAAATATTGCCATGTCCATTAACACTTTTGATACTCACAAGAACATGGTGAAGAATAAAAGGGACTATTGCTTCTGACACTAAGCTAATTATCTCACTCTTCTGTTTCTTAAAAATACATACAAATATTTGCCCAAATATCAACCCATTTTATTACAAGGGTTCATACAAGGTAAGCAATTAAGGCATGTTCCACAAGATATTTGGTGGCATGGCTAGGACTTATATCTAGGTCTATTGATTCTGAGTCTGTCAGACTCAGCATCTGGTAGCACATAGAGCAGTGGCCCATGGATCAGGAATATCCAAGTTCAAATCCAGCCACAGAAATTTACTAGCTTAGTGACCTTAAGCAAGTCACTTAATGTATTTGCCTCAGTTCCTTCAATTGTAAAATAGAGATAATTATAACAACTACATTATAGGCTTATTGTAAAAACCAAATGAAGTGATACTTTTTTTTTCAAAAAAGGCACATAGTAGGCACTATATGTGCTTATTCCCTTTCCTCCTCTATCTGTACTCTCCTTTTTCCAGATATTGCACCACTCATGGACTGAGTTGGGTGCTGGGGATTTGCCATTTAGGGACACAGGGATGGCTTGGAATGAGCTGCACTACAGCCTGGATTGAGCTATGATTTGGGTTGTGTGAGGATGAGTGAAATCTCTCTGAATTTCTGAAGACAAATCAGCCACCTCCCTAATCCCATATTTTCCCTCCCTCCTCTCACTCTTTCTCCATCATACTTACAGGGCACCATAAAGGGAACAAGTTCAGGGACTTTGTTTCTGTCCTGGGCTGTTGTAAAGAAGGGAAAGTAAGACAGCAGTTCTGCATCCTAGAAGAGGTAAAATATGTGACCTCTGATTTGGTGACTAATGTCACTAGGAGATGAAATAGACTCTTTCCTGTCCTGTGACCAATTGTCTATGGGTTTGGAGGGTGGGAGGGGAATAAAAGAAATATTTTACCATTTCTGATGTTTTCAAGGTTGAATCCCCAAAGCTCCTAATTAAAAAAAAATCATGAAATTGTCATTCCATTCCCTGTATAGTTCAGATCCCTGTAGGGCATGAAATCCTGGAAGAATAGTTCCTAACAATGAGACCTATATGACAATGGAAGCCAACATGGAAATCTTCCTGGAAAAACTTGATGATGCCTTCTCTTAGTTGGTAGAGACAGGATTCATTGTATGGCTAGGGATGAGCTAAGTGACCTTAGAGTTCTTCTGGTTCTAACAACCTCTGAATCTTTTATGTGCTAGCTTGGAGCCACTCAGCTCTCTCATTACTAGAGGTCCCCAAGAAGAGAAGGGATGATCACTTTTCTGTTGTATTAGAGAGAGAATTCCACAGAAGTAACAGGTTTGGAGTAGGTAACTTTTAAATGCATTTTGGCTCTAAAAACCAACTAGTTACCTCATAAAGTAGTGGGTTCCTAATCAATAACCTCCAAGTTAATGCATGATGAATATTTATAGGTTTGAGAGCAGTGGATCTGGAGCCATGTACTCATGTTGTTATTCCAGTTCTGTTGCTTGACTTATCTAGACCTGAGTTTCGTCATGTGTGAAGTGAGAATCTTGGACTAGAAGAACTCTAGCTTCATTTGTAGCATTAAATCACTCTGATGGCCCCATAAATCCTATTAGGAGATACCTGTTAAGGTCTGAGTTGCACCATGTGCCCTTTGGATTCTCCGTCATTTCAGAAAATGTAGAAACTTTCAACCAATTCCCTGATTTGGGGAACATTAGTGTGTCACCACACTCCTATTCCATATTTCATTCAACCTTTCCCCAATGGATGGGCACACCTTTAATTCCGATTTGTTGTCTCTACAAGCAGAACTTCCCTAGATTTTTTATATGTGGGTTCTTTTTGTCTTTCTTTAATCACTTTCTTTATATACGAGACCTATCTATACCTTGTACTTAGTAGTATCTCTGGGTCAAAAGGCATGCAGAGCCTAGTAACTCTGGGGGCAAGGCTTCAAATTGCTTTCCATAATGCTTGGAAAATTATTCCAATTGGAACTACGGGATTGGAATTTATAGTTCATTAATGTGTCTACTTTCTCTTGGTGCCACCAAAATTCGTCATTTTCCTTTTTTGAAAACTTTGCTAATCTTTTTGGTGG
Source organism: Phalanger gymnotis (assembly GCA_028646595.1). Classification (NCBI taxonomy): domain Eukaryota; kingdom Metazoa; phylum Chordata; class Mammalia; order Diprotodontia; family Phalangeridae; genus Phalanger; species Phalanger gymnotis. Next base: position 56,781,774 of record CM053622.1, read on the forward strand.
AACCTGAGGTTTGCTTTAATCTGCATTTCTCTAATTATACTAATTTGGAATGTTTCTCGATATGGTGTCTGATAGCTTAGATTTCTTCCTTTGAAAACTTCCTCTTCTTATCCATTGAGTATCAATTGGGAATGACTCTTACTCAAAATTCGAATTGGGTTCCTTAAGCATCTTGGAAAAGGAACCTTTCTTAGATAAATCTGCTCAAAATATTTTTTCCAATAAAATAATTCCTTTCTAATTTTAATTGTGTTGCTTTTGTTTGTAGAAAAACTTTATTTTCCTGTGATCAGAACTATCCATTTTATCTTTGCATTGCTCTATTTCCCTTGTTTGGTCATAAATGCCTTCTCTATCCATAGATATAAAAGGCAATTCCTTCCTTGTTTTTCTAATTGGTTTCTAGTGAGACCTTTCACATTTAAGTGATGTATTGATTCAGACCTTCTCTTGGTATGTGGTGTGAGATGTTGATCAAAACCTTTTCTATCAGACTGCTTTCCAATTTTTGTCCAATAATAAGTCTTTACTCCAGTAGCTATGATCCTTGGAGTTATTGGAACACTAGACTACTAGTTTCATTTGATTTTATATGCTGTGTACCTCATCTCTTCCATTAATAAGCTTATTTTTTTTAAATAATGCTGCAGGGGGGCAGAGCCAAGAAGGCTGCATGAAAACAATGTCTTACTCGAGCTCTCTCACAAGTTCTATTAGATTCCTATAAAAAAGTGAATCTAAGCAGATTTGAGAGAGTTAGAAACTGCGAGCAGTCTGAGTGAGGCAAATTTCCAATCCAGGAGAACCTGAAAGGCAACAGGACGAATCTGTATGCTGGGAGAGTGCTTGGCATGCAGAGCTGCTCCAGACAGCACAAAAACAGAAGGAGCTCCAGAAATCAATGTGAGAGACAGGCTAGGAGAAAGCTGCGGGCCCCAAACCAGCAGAGATCCCCAGGCCTCCCAACACAGGATGGCAGTTTGTGGAAGTGACCAGAGGCAACAGCGCAATGCCTCTGGCTGAGAGACCTCAACTCCTGAGGCTTGCAGCCCAAAGGTATGGAAATGCAGTCTTCTTGAACTTCTGGGAGACATAATGGCCAGGCAAATGGCTATAATCCCTCCCCTCTGACCCAGAGAATTCATCAGAAAAAATACTGGGATAGAGGAGAGAGAAATGGGGCTTCAGTGGCCAAGCAGTGGGAGTTCCTGAGTCCCAGAGGGGCAGAGCCAGCAGGGGTCAATACCAGGATCCCAGATGTACCTTTGCACCCTGAGGAAGAAGCAGACACCAACACAAACAACAAACAGCTGAGACCATTGCTGAAGAGCAACAGTGCTGGAGAGCAGCCCCAGTGGAAGAGGAGACCTCAGGCAGCTCGACCCCTCTCCCACACCTCAGGAAACTGAAGGTTATTATACACAAGGCCAGTAACTAGACTCACAGTCCCCAGAATAAGAAACCTGGGGCAGAGACCCCTGAGTCCCAAAAGCAGAAATTCATTGTAAAGCCAGGAAAAGGCCAACCAACACAAAGAAGAACACAAAAAAACCCAGGGCCATTGATTCTTTTTATAGAGACAGGCATCATCAAATTACCAATTTGGAAGAGGATAGCAAGGACAGTATACCCACATCTGGTACCTCGAAAGGGAACGTGAACTGCTCTCAAGGCCAAAAAGCATTGCTGGAAGAACTAAAGGAGGATTTTATAAACCAAATGAGGGAGGTAAAAGAAAAAAATGGAAAAAAAAACACTGACAAAAAATCAAGTCCTTAAAATATAAGATTGGGGAATTGGCTTCGGAGATTCAGCATCTAAATAGAGAAAATGACGCCCTGAGAGGTAAAATCAACCAATTGGAAAAGGAGACTGAAAAGCAAAATGAAAACAGCAACTCATTAAAAATTAGAATTGAGCAATTGGAAGCTAATGACTCTATGAGGCATCAAGAAGTAGTCAAACAAAATGTAAAGAATGAAAAAATTAAAAAAAATGTGAAATATCTGATGGGAAAAACAACTGACCTGGAAAAGAGATCCAGGAGAGACAATCGAAGAATTATTGGTCTACTGGAAATCCACGACGAAAAAAAAGAGCCTTGACAGTATCTTCCAAGTAATTATAAAAGACAACTTCCCAAGAGGTCCTAGAACCAGAGGGTAAAATAATCATTGAAGGAATCCACCAATCACCCCCTGAAAGAGATCCCAAACTAAAAACACCAAGAAATATTATAGCCAAATTTCAGAATTACAAAGTCATGGAGAAAATAATGCAAGCAGCCAACAAGAAACAATTCAAATATTGTGCAACTACAGTCAGGATCACACAGGATCTCTCAACTTCTGCTTTAAATGACAGGAGAAATTGGAATATGATATTCTAAAGGGCAAAGGAGCTCGACTACAACCAAGGATCAACTATGCAGGAAAATTAAGCATAATTTATCAGGCAAGAAGATGGATATTCAATGAAATAAAGGAATTCCAGACCTTCCTGATGAAAAGGCCAAAACTCAATGGAAAATTTGATCTTCAAAAACAAAACTCAAGAGAGACATAAAAAGGTAAACAGGGGAAAAAACCCCACAAGCCTTATTAAGCAACAAGGGCAAATTATTTACACTTTTATGTAGGATTATACCATCTTCTGTTTGTTATATATATATTAATCTGGACAATAGTACAGCTATTATGACAATTGAAATGGATACACATAGACTGTGAATGTCTGTATAAAATAACAGATATGAGGATAAAAAACATAATTAAGAGATGTAAAGCGAGGGTTATGGGAGAAGAGGTAAGGAGGTAGTAGAAAAGGATAAATTACATCAAATGAAGACACACAAAAACACATTATAGTAGAAGGAAAGAAGGGAAGGAGAAGAGCAGTATTTGAGCTTTGCTGCCATTGGATTTGGTTCAAGAAGGGAATAATATACCCTGATAAGTATAGAAATCTAAATTGTCCTACAGGCAGTAGGAGGGGAAAGGGGGAAAAAAGGGGAAGGGGCAGTGAGAAGGGAGGCAAGAAGTAGCAAGTGGAAAACGGTAAGATAAGGGAGGCTAAACTGAGGAAGGCGGCAGTCAAAATAAAAACTTGGTTGAGGTGTGGAAGGGGAAAGGGAGAAATAAAAGCATAAACAGGGGGGAAATAGGATGGAGAAAAAGACACAAATAGAAATTACAACTGTGAATGTGAGTGGGATGAACTCTCCCATAAAATGGAAGCAGATAGCAAAATGGATTAAAAACCATAATCCTACAATATGCTCTTTACCAGAAACATAGTTGAAATATGGGGATACACACAAGGTAAAAGTAAAAGGCTGGAGTAAAATATATTGCACATCAGCTAAAGTAAAAAAAGCAGGTGTAGCAGTCCTAATCTCAGACAAAGCAAAAGTAAAGATACATTTAATTAAAAGAGATAAGGACAATACATCCTGCTAAAAGGCACCATAAACAATGAAGCAATATCATTGTTTAACATATATGCACCAAGCTGTATGGCATGCATATTCTTAGAGGAGTGGTTAAGGGAGTTACAGGAAGAAATAGACAGCAAAACTATAATAATGGGAGACCTCAACCTTCCCCTTTCTGAACTTGATAAATCTAACCTCAAAATAAATAAGAAAGAAGATAAAGAGGTGAAGAGGATTTTAGAAAAGGCAGATATGATAGATTTCTGTAATAAACTGAATGAGATAAAAAGCAATATACTTTCTTCTCAGCAGTACATGGCACATACTCAAAAACCAACCATGTACTAGGGCATAAAATCCTCACAATCCAGTGCAGAAAGGCAGAAATAGTCAAAGTATCCTTTTCAGATCACAAAGCAATAAAAATTATTTGTAATAAAGAACCATGGAAAAATAAGCTAAAAATTAATTGGAAACTAAATAATCTAATACTAAAGAATGAGTGGGCCAAAGAAGAAATCAGAGAAAGAATTAATAAATTCATTCAAGAGAATTACAATAAAGAGACAACATACCAAAACTTAAGGGATGCAGCAAAAGCAGTTCTTAGGGGAAGTTTTATATCTCTAAATGCTTACATGAATAAAATAGAGAAAAAGGAGATCAATGAATTGGGCATGCAACTGAAAAAGCTAGAAAAAGAACACATTGAAAATCCCCAATTAAATACCAAATTAGAAATACTGAAAATCAAAGGAGAGATTAATAAAACTGAAACCAAGAAAACTATTGAATTAATAAATGAAACAAAGAGCTGGTTTAATGAAAAAAAAACAATAAAACTGATAAACCTTTGGTCAATTTGATTAAAAAAAGAAAAAAGAAAATGAAATTACAAGTATCAAAAATGAAAAGGGTGAGTTCACCTCTAATGAAGAGGAAATCAAAACAACAATTAGGAATTATTTTGCCCAATTGTATGCACATAAATTTGACAACCTTAGAGATATGTATGAACATGTACAAAAACATAAATTGCCCAGGTTAATAGAAGAGGAAGTAAAATTTCTAAATAACCCTATCTCAGAAAAAGAAATTGAGCAAGCCATCAATGAACTCCCTAGGAAAAAAATCTCCAGTGCCAGATGGTTTTACATGTGAATTTTATCAAACATTTGAAGAACAATTAATTCCTATACTTTGTAGACTATTTGGGAAAACAGGTGAAGAAGGAGTCCTACGAAATTCTTTTTATGACACAATTATGGTACTAATACCCAAATCAGGTAGAGTCAAAACAGAGAAAGAAAATTATACACCAATTTCCCTAATGAATATTGATGCAAAAATTTTAAATAAAATATTAGCAAAAAGATCGCAGCAACTTATCACCAAAATAATACACTATGACCACATAGAATTTATTCCAGGAATGCAAAGCTGGCTCGATATTAAGAAAATGATTAGCATAATTGACCATATCAACAAGAAAACTAGCAGAAATCATATGATCATCTCAACAGATGCAGAAAAAGCCTTTGACAAAATACAACTCCCATTCCTATTAAAAATACTAGAAAGCATAGGAATCAATAGAGCCTTCTTGAAAATTATAAATAGCATTTACCTAAAGCCATCAACAACCATTACTTGTAATGGGGATAAGTTAGATATATTCCCAATAAGATCAGTGGTGAAACAAGGATATCAGTTATTACCCCTACTATTCAATTTGGTACCAGAAGTATTAGGTGTAGCAATAAGAGAAGAAAAAGAAATTGAAGGAATTAGAATAGGCAAAGAAGAAACTAAATTATCACTTTTGGTGATGATATGATGATTTACTTAGAGAATCCTAGAAAATCAAGTAAAAAACTACTTGAAATCATAAATAACTTTAGCAAAGTTGCAGGATATAAAATAAACCTACATAAATCCTTGGCATTGTTATACATTACTACCAAAGCCCAACAGCAAGAGATAGAAAGAGAAATTCCATTCAAAGCTACTGTAGACACTATAAAATATTTGGGAGTCTGTCTGCCAAGACAAACTCAGGGTCTATATAAACATAATTATGAAACAGTTTTCATGCAAATAAAGTCATATCTAAATAAATGGGAAAATATCCGTTGTTCATGGTTAGGCTGAGGTAATACAATAAAAATGACAATTGTACCTAAATTAATCTATCTATTCGGTGCCATACCAATCAAACTACCAAAAAATTGTTTAACACAGCTCGATAAAATAATAACAAAATTCATCTGGAAGAACAAGAGGTCTAGAATATCTAGGGTATTAATGAAAAGAAATGCTAGAGAAGGTGGCCTAGCCATACCAGATATTAAACTGTATTATAAAGCAGCAGTCACCAAAACTACCTGGTACTGGCTAAGAAACAGAGTCATGGATCAGTGGAATAGGACAGGTACACAAGATAGAGAAGTAAATGGCTATAGCAATCTACTCTTTGATAAACCCCAAAAATCCAGCTTCTGGGCTAAGAATTCACTATTTCACAAAAACTGCTGGGAAAATTGGAAAATGGTAGGGCAGAAACTGGGCATAGACCAATATCTTACAGCTTATACCAAAATAAATTCAAAGTGGATTCATTATTTAGGAGTAAAGGCTGATGCTATAAGCAATTTGGGAGAGCAAGGAATAGTTTACCTATCAGATTTATAGAAAAGAAAAGAATTTATGATACAGCAAGTGATAGAGAGCATTACAAAATGCAAAATGGGTAATTTTAATTATGTTAAATTGAAATGTTTTTGTATAAAAAAAGCCAATGCAACAAAGGGAGGGAAACAGAAAATTGGGAGAAAATCTTTACAACTAGTGTCTCTGATAAAGGCCTCATTTCTAAAATATACAGTGAACTGAGCCAAATATACAAGGATACAAGTCATTCCCCGATTGAGAAATGGTCAAGGGATATGAACAGGCAGTTTTCAGAGGAAGAAATTAAAGATATCTATAGGCATATGAAAAAATGCTCAAAATCACTACTGATTAGAGAAATACAAATCAGAACAACTCTTAGGTACCACATCTCTCCTGTCAGATTGGCAAAAATGACAAAACAGAAAAATTATAAATGCTGGAGCAGATGTCAGGAAATTGGAACATTGTTACATTGATGGTGGAGTTGTGAACTGATCCAGACATTCTGGAGAGCAATTTGGAACTATGCCCAAAGGGCTATAAAAATGTTCATACCCTTTGATCCAGCAACACCACTTCTAGGGTTGTATCCCAAAGAGATCACACAAGTGGGAAAAGGACCTATATGTACAAAAATATTTATAGCAGCTGTTTTGGCAGTAGCAAAGAATTGGAACTCAAGTGGATGCCCATCAATTGGGGAATGGCTGAACAAGTTGTGGTATATGAAGGTAATGGAATACTATTCTGCTATGAGAAAGGGGGATGATACAGACTTCATAACAACCTGGAAAAACCTACACGATATAATGCTGAGTGAGCAGAGCAGAACCAGGAGAACATTATACACAACCACAGTCATATGGATTCTGTGAGGACTAACCCTGATAGACCTTGATATTCGCAGCAACACAAGGTGCAAAGGCAACTCCAAAGCATTCGTGATGGAGAGAGCTATCTACATCCAGAGAAAGAACTATGAAGTATGAATGCAGATTGAGGCATAATTTATGCTTGCCTTTTCTTTTCTTTTTTTTCCCTATCTTTCATTTTTGTTTTGGGTTTGTTTTTTTGTTTTTGCTTCTGTGTCTTCTTTCTCATGATTCATTCCATTGCTCATAATTCTTCTCCACAACTTGCCTAGCGTGTAAATAAATTCAATGCGAAGTTATACATAGAAAACATATCGGATTCCATGCTCTCTTGGCGAGGGATGTGGGGAGAGAAGGAAGAAAATTTGGTAGTCAAAATTATGCAGAACCAAGTATTGTAAACTGAAAAAAAATTTAAAAAAAGAAATGTGAAAAAAATAAAAAAATAAAACATAATTGGGAAAAAATGAAAGGAACGCTGCAAATGAATACAGAATTCTTTTTTATTTTTATTTTTTGTTTTTGGCAGGACAATTGGGGTTAAGTGACTTAGCCAAGGTCACACAGCTAGTAAAGTTGTCACGTGTCCGAGGCTAGATTTGAACTAAGGTCCTCCTGATTCCAGGGCCAGTGCTCTGCTCACTGCACCACCTAGGTGTCCCAATTAGATTATTTTTTAATCAGTGCTAAATCAACATGATGACTTCTGGTTAGTTGTTAATATAGTTAAAAGCCTGGTTTCCATTTAACTTAATCATTTTATTGTCACATAATTGCTAAGAATTTTCTTTATTTCTTCTTCCTGTTTTGTGATTTTTTTCTTTTCACCTATTGGCTTATCTATTTTTAATTTTAGATAGCTTACTGTTTTATTAATTTTTTCAGTGTTCAGTTTTATGAAACTCTTCTTTAATTTTTAAGTTCTTTATTTTAGCATTCCATTTATTTTAAATAATTCATTTTCTAGGGTTTTTTCAGTTACATGCCCAAATCAGTGATGTTTTCTGTCTTTTATTTTTTGTTATTTAATTTCTGCAATTACATGTGAAAACAAATTTAAGTCTTTATTTTTTATTTTGTGTTAGAATTCTCTCCCAGGTTTCTCTACTGTCCCCTTCCTGAACAGGCAAGCAATTTGATATGTTATATATGTGCAATGATGCAAAACCTATTTCCATAACATCATGCTGTGAAATAAAAGAGGCAAACAAAATAAAAAAAAAGTTAAAGACATATACTTTGATCTGCATTTAGACTCTATAATTTTTTCCTCTCGAGGGCAACAGGGCAATTTTTTATCTGAAGTATTTTTAAAGGATTTACATCATTATCATACTGAGAAGAGGTAAGTCATTCACAAATGATCATCATATAATATTGCTGTTATTATGTGCACTGTTCTCCTGGTTTTGTTCACATCACTTTTTTGTCAGTCTTTTAAGATTGTTTAAGTCTTCCCAGATTCTTCTGAAATCATCCTGCTTATATGTTATATATTTCTTATGCTAAAATTGCATTCCATCACAATCACATACCACAACTTGTTCAGCTATTCCAAATTGATGGGCAGCCCCTCAATTTCCAATTCTTTGACACCACAAAAGGATTTGCTATTGATATTATTGTACATATAAATCCTTTTCCTTTATCATCTCTTCAGAAAGCAAATCTGGTAGGTATATTGCTGGATCGAAGGGTATACATGGTTTTATATTCCTTTGGGCATAGTTCCAACTTGCTCTCCAGAATGGTTGGATCAGTTCACAACTCTACCCACAATGCTTTAGGGTCCCACTTTTTCCACATGCCTTCCAGCATTTGTTATTTTTCATTTCCCTCATATTAGCCTATCTGATAAATGTGTGATGTTACCTCAGAATTGTCTTTATTTGCATTTCTCTAAGTAGTGATTTAGAGTAGTTTTATATGATCATAGTTAATGATGTCTTCATCTGAAAACTGCCTGTTCACATCCTTTGGTCACATATCAAATGAGGAATGACTTATATTATAAATGAGGCTCAGTTCTCTCTATATTTTAGAAATGTGGTCTTTATTAGAGAAACTTGACATATTTTTTCATAATTATGATTACTATGTATTTCCCATCAACTATCTCCTCCTTTTCATCTTTCTCTTTCTATATCCTTTCATCCTGTCCCTCCTCTAAAGTGTTTTACCTCTGACCACCACCTCTCCCAATTAACCTTCTCTTTCTCAGTGCCTCCTTTTTCTTTTCCCCTTGGCTTCTTATTTCCTTTAGGATAAGATAGTATTTTATACCCCACTGAGTATGTATGTTACTCCCTCTTTGAGCTAGTTCTGATGAGGATAAGGATCCAGCATTGTCTGCCACAACCCCATACTTGCCTTCCACTGTATAATCTCTTTCACACTTTTCTTGTGAGATGCTGCACCATTCTACCTCTCCCTTCCCTCTTCTCTCAGTGCTTCCCTCCTTCAAACCCTTCAATTTTGTTTTTCTGGATATCAGTCCATCATCGTTAGCTCACATTTCCCTCTGGGTATATTCCTTCTAATTGCTATAATAAGAATAAAGTTCTTAGGGGCTACAAGTATTATCTTCCCATGTAGCAAAATAAACAGTTTAAATTTAAGGAATCCCTTGTGTTTCTCTTCGTAAATTTTCTATTTAGCTCTGGCTTTTCCATGAGTAATGCATGAAAGTCTATTCCATCAAATATTCTAATTTACCTGAAAAGATTATACTCACTATAACTGTGTAGGTGATTCTGGGTTATAATGCTTGCTCTTTTGCACTCTACAATATCATGTTCTAACTCTGATCCCTGAATGTAGAAGCTCCTAATTCTTGAATTATCTTCAGTGTGGTTCCATATTTGAATTGTTTCTTTTGGCCTGCTTGCAACATTTTCTTCTTAATCTGGGATCTCTGGAACTTGCTGCAATATTCCTGGGAGTTTCCATCTCAGGCTGTCTTTCAGAAGATGATCAGTGGATTCTTTCACTTCCTATTTTACCCTATGGTTCTAGGATATCAAGGCAGTTTCCCTTGATAATTTCTTGAAATGTGATATCTAGGCTCTTCTTTTGATCATCGCTTTCAGGTACTGCAATTCTTAACTTGTCTCCCCTAAATCTCTTTTCCAAGTCAAATTATTTTTCCAATAAAATAGTGCTCATTTCTTTCCTTTTTTCATTCTTTTGGTTTTATTTCATTGTTTCTTGATGTCTTATGGAGTCATTAACTTTCACTTGTCAATTTGTACTTTTTAAGGAATTATTTTCTTCCCTGAGCTTTTGTACCTCCTTTTTAATTTGTCCAATTGTACTTTTTAAGGAATTGTTTCCTTCAGTTAATTTAATTTTTTTTTTCATGTGGTAAATCCTGCTTTTTAAGGAGCTCTCTATTTCAATGAACTTTTGTCCTTTTTTACCATTTGGCTCATTTTATTTTTTTAAGGTGTTATTTTTTCAATATTTTTTCTGTCTCTCTTATAAAGCTGTTGACCCTTTCCACATAATTTTCTTGCACCACTCACATTTATTTTTCCAATTTTCCCTCTACCTATTTCATTTGATTTTTAAAATCTTTTTGACCTCCTACATGAACTATTTTTTGTGAAACCAATTCACACTTTTCCTTGATGCTTTGCCTGTAGCTCTTTTGATTTTGTTGTCCTGTTCTTGGTTTGTATTTTGATCTTAACTGTAAACATACCAAATTTCTGTGGTCAAATTCTGTTCATTTTCTTTTTTACTTTTAAACTTATGTTAAAGTTCATTTCAGTTTCTGGGATGTAGTGGGCCCTTTACCAAGATTCAGATTTTTAATGCTGCTATAATGAAAATGAGGTTTAGGAGGTCTATAAGTTTTCATTTCTTCTAAGGTGGTATACTGTAATGAGAGATGTGGATGCTGCCCTCCTGCCCTGTGCTCTGGTATGTGAGCTACCATAAGCACTCTTTTCCACCCTCCCACTCTGACCAGAATCTCCACATCCCTGCTGCCACATTTTCTAGTGAGCTAGTGCTCCTCTTTGCCTGTGGACTGAGACCAAGAACCACAGATAGGCAAAGCAACAGCATCATACACCCGGTGCCCACAAAGGATCTTCTATAATCTCATAGTGACCAGTTGTCCAACCCTCTGACCATCTGTGAGCTGAGAGCTCCAGAAGCTGCAACTGAAGCTTCAGTCATTCCCAAGACCTGCTGCAGGGTTTCTTGATGCAGCCTGTGTCAAACTGAGCTCCACTCTCACCCTAGTGAGACAGACATTTCTTGCTGTCCTTCTCAAATGTTTTGGCTGAAGAACTGTTGAAGTCTGTCCTTTTACTGGTTCTGCTACTCCAGAATTTATCTTAAGGTTTTATTTTAAAGTTCTTTAAAAAGGAATGTGGGAGAGCTCAGGAAAGCCTCTGCCTTTACTTTCCCATATTTGTCCCACCCCTCTTTCAGTCTTCTACTAAAAAAAGTGTCTAGAGTTATAAAATTTACCCTGAGGACTGCTTCAACTTTGAAGACTGGAAATCCATACTCTTTCATCCCAAATACATGTCTCTTTCCTCTCCTGACTGCACATAAGACTTGCCCTCCCGTGTACCAGTTCTTCATTCTAAAGCCTCAGTCTAGCCCTGGAATTCATACTTTGGAAGTACCCTCAGTGTTGGTAGCTTATACATCCATAAATGGTTCCCCCAATGAAATCTATTTAATGAAAGCTAATAGCACCCAGGGTATCCATGTCTTCTTTCTTTTCCAGATTGCCCTCCAGACTTTCCTCACCATGCTTCTCTAGGATAACTTTTTCCACTCCCTCCATTTCAGTTTCCTCTTATGTGGTTTTTTCCTCTTGTAGAATGTGAGCTTCTTGAAGACAAAGACTGCTTTTCCTTCTTATAATTATATTATTGGTACTTAGCACAGTGCCTGCCACATAGTGAGTGTTCAATAAATGTCTGTTGACTGACTCATGCTTCACCATGCGCATTCTTTTATATAGTTCTTGCTGCCAACTATTACAATGAAGAGATGAAGCAAAACTTTCCATCAATAGACTGGGATATCCCAGTAAAGAGGTAATTTCCTTGGAAGAGATTATAGGATTTAGAGCTGAAAGGAACTTTAGAGCTTATTTAGTCCAAACCTCTGATTTTACAGATGAGGAAACTGCAGTTGATAGAGCCTGTGACTTGCCCAATGTCACATATGTAATAAATAGTTGAGCTGAGATGAACCCAAATTTTGTCATTCAAAATCCAATATGCTTGCAACTATCACACTTTCATAATTCATAATATATGTAGGAAGTTAGACTAGAGGACCATATTAGAATGGGTACTCCTTGAGAGCACAAATTATCTTACTTTTCCATTTAGATGACTGGCATTTAGCACACTCAATGCTTTTAATGTAGTAAACGCTCAATAAATGCCTCATTCAATTATTCATTTGTTCAAAGATTGTTTCCTATTATAAGGTTAAATGATTTTTTGCCTCTAAAAGGGGTAAAGGAACAAAGACAAGAGTAAATGTGAAAACATAATTTAAAACATCCTGTTTTTATACCTAAAATTTTTCTCATATGGAGATGATATAAGCTTCTTGGAAATAGACTAAAAGAACCCAAGTGTTTTGCAAAATTGGAAGGCTTTCTTATGAATTTGTAAACAGACTGTATGTGTTTGGCTCAAGACCCAGTACAATTCAGCCCAGAGGGATTATTCACCATTATGTTGTCCCACAGGCATTATTTTTTTTTTATCACAGTACCACATGAAGAACATCAACAATATGAGAGGTTAATATTGGCAATACTGGAGGAAGAAGAGACCTGCGAAAGTTTAAATCACTAGTGATCTTGACTTTTGTCTTGCCTATGGACTCATATGATTCTGGAGGGGAGAATGAAGATGTTGACTTTGCAAAACTCTGCATCACTCAAATTCAACTAAAATACAACTCAAAACATCATCCTCATGAGGTAATTGGTCTACTTCCAGAATGAAAGACAGGCAACAATGGAGAAAAAATTCTCATGCATTAAATTCTAGATTGATTATCTCTATGTTCTTGCCAAAGAAAACCTGTTATATTCCTCCAGAAAAATATTGTTGCCCTTCCCCTATTTCCCTATTCCTGTTAAAGGCATCACTATCCTTCTGGTCAATCTGCTTTACAACCTAAGAGGCATCTAAAATTCTCACCAATCCTTCATACCCCATATCTGATCGGTGGACAGGTCTAGCCTACTTAGTCTCCACAACATTTCTGACATCTACCCCACTTCTTTACTCACACACCCACCACCCTAATTTGTTCACTCACCACCCCTTACTTGGATTATTGACAGAGCATCCAAATATGTCCCAGCTACTGCCAGTTTTTCTCCTCAAATATATCCATCGACCAGGTAGGAACATAATCTTACTCAAGCCCAACGCTAACCAGCCATTACTATGTAGAAGAAGCTTCAATGGCTCTCTACTTCCAGGAAAAAATGAAAATTCACTTGGGCCTTTAATCCCCCTTCCAGCCTTGATAGAGCTTACCTTTCCAGCCATTTTACATAGCTTTCCTCTCATGTTTTCCATGTTCCAGCCAAATAGACCTACTTACTGTTCCTTGAACTCAGTCTTCTATATCCTACAACCAGATCTCAGCACAAGATATCTCCATGCAGCCATAAAATGCAGTATTAACAGCATAGGACTTGAAGTCAAGAATGCCTGCATTCAAATCCTCCTGTAGTCATTTACAAGCTAGGTAACTCTGGACAAGTCACTAAACCTCTCTGTTTTATTTTTCTCCTCTATAAAATAGAGAAAACAATAGCACCTGCCTCACAGGGTTATTGGAGGCATCAAAGGAGTTAATATATATAAAGTACTCCACAAATCTTAAATCAAGGTTTGGAATCGAATCTCTCCTTACTTCCAATTTTTAGAATCCTTAGTTCCTTTCAAGGTTCATCTCAAGTGACTCCTCTCACAGGAAGGCTTTCTTCATTTTGCTACTTCTTAGTCCATTCCATGTCCCCTACTTATAGATGCATTGAAAGAAAGGATGTATAAGGAGAGGGGTCCATTGATCACCCACTCCACTTAACCTTGTTAAGAAAAAAAAAACTTCTTAATTCAAAACATCAGTCAGAAATGATTGTGAAGAAGGCCCTGTATGTCCTCTTGAATCAAGATGGGAGTCATCTTCAGTTGGGTCAAAAGTTTTGTCATGCCCTAAGAATATTGGATAAAATTAGGAGGTATCTCAGAACTAGAAAGATTTCAAGGGTCTAACAGCTGAAAGGAAGTAATATAGATATCTACAGCTGAACTAGAATGAATTGGCAGCACAGAGGACAACTTACAAAGAGAAAAGGAAAATTGTCCTAAACTGGGATAGAGAAGCGAGGAGAAAACAAGGAGGGCCATTTGCCCTATTGGAAGCTTGGAGCAGAAGACTTAGGCTGATCTGGCCAGTTTTACGCACTTACTCAATGATGGAAGGAAGTCCAAGGAAAGATTTGATCCTTCCCCAACTTCCTGTCCTACTGCTTGTCTATTAACAGACATTTCAATATACTCTACTATTTCTCTATATAAATGCTTCTGGTCATCTGAATTTTAGATTGACCATAAAGAATCCAAAGATTAGAGGTAAATATAAATGTAAATAGGCCAGATTTCCAAGCTTCTGCTTCAATATTAGGAACCGTCCTAACTGGGGGCTTGTGCAATTGTGATTATACTCCTCACCTTTTTCTTAATATAAATTCCCTACAGCAACAGAGGAGGAGAATCATATGGGTCTGAGGAGCCATCATATTGGCCCTAGCTTTAATATAAGGTGATTGTTATTGTAACACAGTGGAGCATACTTAAGCTCCTTAATGGAAAAGACTAATTTCACTTTTGTCTTTGTATTCCCTGCCCTTGCCATCGTGCCTCTCATATTGCATGAACTTAATAAATGAAATAATAAGATGGGTTTCCTATATTTTTGCAGCATTTATAGATTACAAAGCACTTGTACATATGCCAAGACATTTGAGCCCCAACGAAGCAGGAGATATTACTATCCCCATTAAACCACCAAAGAAATTAACAATCAGATACTTCAAGTGATTTGCCCAATGATGTGCTGCTTGTACGTGGTGGAACATGTCTTGTGATTCCACATCTAGAGTTCTTCTGTAAAACAGCAGATCTTTTCATGAAACCAAACCTGGCGCATAAACTGTCAATGTTATGGCAGCACTAGGATATAGTGTGCATTGAGCAGATAGTCAATGTCATCTAAAATCAAAAAGAGAAGGGACTGCCAGGAGAGTTGCACCCTGAGGAGTACTGATCTTCATGTTTGGAAAGCGAGATTTATGTCTACTAGACTTTGGGGCACAGCGACCAATGTCATAATTGCAGGTTTAACCATGCCCAGTCACTGGGAGAATGTCGATCTGCTAATGAGTCTTCTCAGAGCATCCTTTATGTCCTTGTTCCTCAGGCTATAAATGAAGGGGTTCAACATGGGAGTGACCACAGTATACATTACTGAGGCAACTGAACTCTTCCAAGAAGACTGTGTAGCTGAGGAACTCGAATATACTCCAATAACTGTTCCGTAGAATAATAAAACAACGCAGAGGTGAGACCCACAGGTAGAAAATGCTTTATACTTTCCCCCAGTGGAGGGGAATTTCAATATGGAGGAACAGATTTGAGTATAAGAGAAAATGATCCCTGTGAAGGGAAGAACACCTAGAAGTCCAGTTGTTAAACATACAAAAATATTGTTGATGAGGGTATCTGTACAAGAGAGCTTGAGAATGGGAGTAAGATCACAATAAAAGTGTTGAATTTCATGTGCCGTACAAAACACCAGCCTTATCACCAATAGACTATGGAGCATTGCATTTAGAAAACTGATAGTCCAGGAAAGTAAAACCAGCAGGCCACAGAACTGTGGGCTCATGATGGTCACATAACTCAGAGGGTAACAGATGGCCACAAAGCGGTCATAGGCCATCACAGTAAGGAGTAAGTTGTCTGAACAAGCAAAAACCATAAAGAAGTACATCTGGGTGAGGCAACCAGCATAGGAGATGGCCTTTATATGGGTCAGGAGGTTCTCCAGCATCTTGGGGACCAAAGTAGTTACCAGACAGAGATCCACTAAGGACAGATTAGAGAGGAAGAAGTACATGGGGGTGTGGAGGTGGGAGTCAGAAGCAATGGTCAACATGATGAGAAGGTTCCCACCTACAGTGATCAAATACATCCCTAGGAACAGCCCAAAGAGGGGCAGCTGATGCTCTGGCTTCTCAGAAAACCCTTGAAGGAGAAATTCAGACACACGTGTTTGGTTAGCTGGTCCCATGTAGCTGGTTTTTCTATGAGAAAAGAAATGAAATAAATGTATTAAGTGAAAATACATGTATTCTTGACTTATACAGGGAGGAAAATCCAGAATTTAGATTCAAAAGACAAAGATTTGAATTGCAGCTTTATGATGTCCTCCTTGTACATGTTTGTATTGATTTCTTCCCCTCTCTAAGACTCATTTTCTTCATCAGTAATATGAAGGCAATGTACTAAATGAACACGAGATCACATCAGCTTAGTGTTTAAAAGTTTTATATACACATATGTGTCCACATGTACATACATATGTATATCAGTACATCTATCTATGTCTGTATATGTGAATAAGTATATGTGTGTGTATATAAATTCACACTTATTTCTCCACTAGGTGATATTTATCCATTTGTCAGTCTATTATGACCCATCGGTGAAAAATGACTAAGACTCAGACCCTAGAATCTTTTTTGGTGACAAAGAAGATCAAAACATACAGCCAGAAGAAGTCAACAAAGTCGAAGAGCCTACATCAAAAGCCTCCAGGAAAAATATGAATTGATTTTAGGCCATAGAAGAGTTCAAAAAGCAAGGAGGAGAAAAAGAGGAAAAATTGGGAAGAGAAATGAGAGTGATGTGAGAAAACCATGAAAAATGAGTCAATGACTTGCTAAAGGAGACCCAAAAAAATACTGAAAAAAATAATGAAGAAAACAACACCTTAAAAAATAGTTGGAAAGGAAGAAGGGAGGGGCAATGAATGAATATTGCTCTCAACAGATTTGACTTGAAGAAGGAATTACATATATACTGAATTGGATTTCTTACCCCACAGGAAAGTAGGAGGAAAGCGATAAGAAAGGGGGGATGATAGAACAGAGAACAGGTCAGGGGAGGAGGTAATCAAAAGCAAACACTTTTGAAAAGGGACAGGGTCAAGGAAGAAAATTGAATAAAGAGGGACAGGATAGGAGGCAGGGAAATATAGTTAGTCTTTCACAACCTGAGTATTGTGGAAGTGTTTTACATAATGATACATGTGTGGCCTATGTTGAATTGCTTGCCTTCTTAGGGAGGGTGGGTGGAAAGGAAAGAGGGGAGAGAATTTGGAACTCAAAGTTTTAAAAGCAGATGCTCAAAAGAGTTGTTTTTGCATGCAACTGGAAAATAGGATATATAGGGAATGGGGCATAGAAATCTATCCTGACGTACAATGAGAAAGGGGATGGAGGTGGGGGAGTAGGGTGACAGTGGAGAGGGCTGACTGGGGAATGGGGCAATAAGAATATATGCAGTCTTGGAGTGGGGAGGAGGGTAGAAATGGGGAGAAAATTTGTGACTCAAAATCTTATGGAAATAAATGTTGAAAACTAAAATATTAAATAATAATACATGAAAGAAAAAGAAACAATAATATATCATCTACCATTTCCACTTGTCTTTATGTGACTTCTCAACTTGGTGGGGAATTCATCTTTGTCAAGAATTAGTCTTTGATTTCTTTGAATTCCCCCTAAAACAGTGGTTCCCAATCTGTAACCTGACTATTTCTGGGAAAATATGCAGTGGTTACAAGGGATCTTCAGATCCATATGTGCACCAAGCATGGTTACTTCCGTCTTCTTTTACCTTTAACAAAACATGGGGTTTGACTCAAGATAACAGACAAACTTACCTTTGTAGGCTTATGTAATGTGTGAATAAATGTTATACATTTTGCAAATGTTCTCAGATATTTGGAGATTAATAAAATACAAATTGACTTAAAGCATTACTGAGTTCATTTGACCTTTTGGTCATTATGCATATTCTCAGTTATTAATAGTATAACTACTATTATATAGAGATTATGTAAAATTTTCTTAAACTTAAAAAGTCTGCTCAGACAAGAAACCACTGTCTCACAACCTCTAACATAGTGCCTTACACATAGCTGGAATACAAACAAATATTTATCATTTGACCGAATGACATAATTTATTTATTTATCACCTATGATCTTTTTACATTGAATGAGAAGTAATAGATAATGAGGGAGTTAAGAGTCAGAGAGACTAACAGGTTGGAGGTAACCTAATAGAAATAGAGAAGTTCAGAGGATGGGTGGATTTGGGAAGAAAGAATGTAATTGCAACCCATTTGTGCTGCTTTGTCTATGCTATTCACTAATTTCCTCCTGAAAAGTGAGAGGGGGATAATTAGGGGCACTTACTCATGGATAACTGCCCAAGATCACCTGGTGAGGAGTACCTGTGGCACACAAGGCATGATCCTAGGACCAAAGTGCTGCCTTGGGGAACAGTTGAGAGGGAGAAAGGGAAAGGAAATTTTGGCAGTTGTGTGTACCTGGATCAGGTTAAGTTAGAATCATATAGGAAGGAGGGTAGGATTTATTCTATCTTCCCATCCTCTGGAGTCAAGTCACAGCCTACATAGATTCATTCCGAGACTCCCCAGGGATGCCTCACACCCATTTTGGAAACTAATGCTGTGGAATATCTGATAATCCCCAACACTCAATCTCATTTTCCCTATGCTTTCAATAGATCTCTTCAAGCTTTCTTATTCCTATTAGGAGTAGGAAAATTCCAGTCCATCATCATCTCCAGATGTCAATCTGTTTTTCCTGAGCTTATGGTAAATGTCCCCAGTTTCCTATTCACCTATAAAGGGGAGTGAAATATATCCTTCTATCCCTCCTGCCCAGGCACAGATGATTGGCATGTGAGGACCTACCTAGGAGCCCAGGACTCTGCCTTTGGGAGTTAAATAAGGAACTCCTCTATCCTTACTGGCATCTTTTGGGGGCAGCTGAGATTTGATTGGCCTGTGTTCTGTCATGGACTCTGAAATAGGTTTGGTTTAGATGAGCTGGACAACACTGGACTTGGACTTCCATTATGATAACAGCAATGACAACTATACATTTCTACAGTGATGTATAGGCACCAAATATTGCCATGTACATTAACACTTTTGATACAAGAACATGGTGAAGAATAAAATGGATTATTACTTCTCACACTGAGCAAATCATCTCACTCTTCTGCTACTTAACAATACACACGAATCTTTGCCCAAATATCAATGCATTTTGTTACAAAGGTTCATAGAAGGCAAGCAATTACACCAATTTCTGCAAGGTATTTGGTGGCTAGGATTGGCTGAGCTTTATGGCTAGGATTTATATCTAGGACTCTTGATTCTGAGTCTGTCAGCACTTGATACTGAGTTTGGTAGCACATACAGCAGTTGCCCATGGATCAGGAAGATCCAAGTTCAAATCCAGCCTCAGACATTTACTAGCTGTGTGACTTTAAGCAAGTCATTAAATCTGTTTGGCTCAGTTCCCTCAAATGTAAAATATAGATACTGATAACAACTACATTATAGGCTTGTTGTAAAAAGCAAATGAAGTGATATTTTTTTTTTTAAAAAAAGGCACCTGGTAGGCACTATACGTGCTTACTCCCTTGCCTCCTCCCTCTCCACTCTCCATTTTCTCCATATATCATCATCCTCTCACCCACCTATCGGCTGAGTTGGGTGCTGGGGATTGGCCTTTTAGGGACACAAGGATGGCTTGGAATGAGCTGCACTACAGCCTGGATTGAGCTATGGTTTGGGTTGTGTGGGTATGAATGAAATCTCTCTGAATTTCTAAAGAAAAATTAGCTGCCTCCCTATTCCCATACTGACTCTTCCTCCGTCATACTTACAGGGCATTGTGGAGGTAACAGGTTTGGGTATTTTGTTTCTATCCTGGGTTGCTGTAAAGAAGGGGAAGTTAGGTGGCAGCTCTGCATCCTGGAAGAGGTAAAATAAGTGACTTTTGATTTGCTGACTAATGTCACTAGGAGATGAAGTAGACTCCTTCCTGTCCTGTAACGAATTATCTGAGGGTTTCTGAGGTTTTCAAGGTTGAATCCCCAAACTTCCTAATTAGAAAAATGCAATTGCCACTCCATTCCCTGAGTAGTTCAGGACCCTGAAGGGCAGGAAGCCCTGCCAGAAAAACTTCCTAATAATGAGACCTATATGAAAATGGGACCCACCATGTAAATCCCAAAGAAGAGACCTGATGATGCTTTCTCTAAGTAACTGGAGACAGGATTCTAAGGCTAAGGATGAGCAAAGTGACCTCAGAGTTCTTCTGGTTCTAACAATTTCTGAATCTTTATATGTGCTAGCTTGGAGCCAGTGAGCTCTCTCATCACTTTTCTGTTGTATTAGAGAGAGAATTCCACACAAGTGACAGGGTTGGACTAGGTAACTTTTAGGTGAATCTTGTCTCTAAAAACCAACTAGTTACCTCATAAAGTAGTGAGTTCCTAATCAATAAATGCCAAGTTAATGCATGATGAATATTTATAGGTTTGAGAGCAATGGATCTGGAGCCACATAGTCATGCTGGAATTCCAGTTCTGCTGCTTGACTTGAGTTTCATCTGTGAAGTGAGAATCTTGGACTAGAAGAACTCTAGCCTCATTTGTAGGATTAAATCAGACTGACGGCCCCATAAATCCTATCAACAGATACCTGTTAAGGTCTGAGTTGCACCATGTGCCCTTTGGATTCTCTGTCATTTCAGAAAATGCAGGAAAGTAAAATTTTCAACCAATACCCTTATTTGGGGAATGTTAGTGTGTCATTACACTGCTATTCCGTATTTCATTCAACCTTTCCCCAATGGATGGGCACACCTTTAATTCTAGTTTGTCATCTCTACAAGTGGAATTTCTTTGATTATTTTATATGTGGGTCCTTTTTGTCTTTCTTTAATCAATTTCTTTTAAAAGCATGACCCATCTATGCCTTGCACTTAGTAGTATCACTGGGTCAAAAGGCATGCAGAGACCAGTAACTCTGGGAGCAAAGCTCCAAATCGCTTTCCATAATGCTAGAAAATTCTTCCTATTGGAATTACGGGATTGGAATTAACAGTTCCACCAGTGGTTCATTAATGTGCATATTTTCTCTTGATTACTCCTCTTTCTGTCCTGCCTCTTCTCTGGAATGACCCATATCTCCAAATATCTAATCCACTGCAGATAATCTATTTCCCAGCTTTTGACATATCTCTGTTGATAACTCCAGGGGAGAAATAGCACTCAAACATACTTAAGAAGGATATCTTCCCTTTCCATGAGACACTTGAGATGCTCTAATCATAGCTACACTACAACTGCTGACCAAGGTACCCTGACTCCAATTCTGCCTGAGATGTCTTGGTCAGAGATTTCCCAGTAAGAACCAAATTCTGGGAGCAGCCTCTCAGCAGACTATGAACTGCTATCCTCCTACCAGGCCCTGAAGGCTATTGTGATCAAGGCTTCCTGGTGACACCCATGTTTTCCCCCTCTCCCTGTTCTCAGTCTTAGTGTGAAATGATTAGTAAATTATCCAAGTTTGGAAATATCAGGCCTGGCCCCAGTGTAAAAAACTGAGAGGAAGTTAGTAGATGGCTCTACTTCCTTCCCCATGTTGTCTGAGCCTCCCTCTGTCTTGGGTAGCTCCAGCTAAGTCACGTGGCTTTCTCTTAAACATGCCAAACAAAAGGGCCTACTGCTGTCAGCATAGAATAGTTTATCTTATTCTTCTGCAAAGACCCTTTAGCCCTAGAAGTGCATTCTAATCAAATTGAGTACTATATTAAACAAAGGATTATGTTACAAGGATCACTTTTTAAAACACCTGATCCCTTCTTATTAATCTCTTTTGAAACTGTTTTTTGTCCAACAACCAATTTCTTAGTCAAATAAACAGACCAAAGAAAAGAGCAAACAAAAGAAATGCAAGGTGCTATAAAATTGGCTGAGCTCAATAATCCATTTAGGTAATTTAGATAAAACCAGATTTGATTTTCACAATTTGCCCGAATATACCTATAATCCTTTCCTCCATTGCCATAGGAGAGCAAAGGAAAGAAAATATTTCAAATAGTCTATTAGGCCATCATGGCATTAATAAATTCAAGATACTTCTTAAGAAAATCAGATTAAATGTTTATGAAATGCTGATAATTGACATTCTTGGTTCTGTTCCACAATAATTTAGAAACACACTAACATGGTTGTTTCCAACATGCCCTAATTTCATTGCATCCTAGTAAGAACTATAAGTCTTTAATTACAAAGAATTATTGCTACCGTTGATAGATGTGCTCAGTTTGTAGAAGAAATAGTTGCATAATGTTCTTCCTTGTTCCTCCTCAAAAAACAAGCCTCTGAGTACGTAATTACCTGTGGTGCTATAGTAGACATACAAAGAAGTCACTATCCTCTCTGAAGTCGCCTCCAACCAAAGAAAGACAACATATCATGAATACTTACATGATGGGACAGGGAATTTCTTCATGCTGTTCTCTGTATCTGGACTGTTGCTCCTCTTCATCTACCCTTTTTCCACTCCTTTCCATGATTAAGGCCCATATCAAGTCCCATTTTCTACCTGAAATCTTAATTCCCAAGTCCAAATTATTCTTTTTCTCTGAAATTCATCACATTTACATACTGTAAATCCCTCATTTGCTTACAATAATACATCATGGTGGGGTGGGGAACCAAGGTGGTGGCTGGAAACCAGGGACTTGCTTAAGCTCTCTCCCAAATCCCTCCAACCTCTGTAAAAATGTCTATGAACAAATTCTAGAGCAGCCAAACTCATGAAATAGCAGAGAAAAGCAGGTCTCCAGCCCAGGACAGCCTGAATGGTCGCTGGTAGGGGTCCATCCAACAGTGGTGGGACCAGAGTGTGGCCTAGCATGGGCCACACCGGGACCAACCAGACCAGGAAGCAAAAGGAGTAGGTCTCAGGGCCATGAGTCATTGAGCTGTGGCAGTTACCAGACTTCTCAATCCACAAACACCAATGAACATGGAGCAGGTTAGTGGGAAAACTGTTGTTTGAGGGTGAGAGTGGTCAGTCCCCAGACCTGGGGGTGGTGGAAGTGGCAAGGTGGTGGCAGCAGCAGCAGCAGGAAGCTCCTGAGGCTTCTTCCAGAGCTCCAGCATCAGCTGCATCCAGAGTCCCTGGCTCACACCATGGGAGGAATTGAGCAGTGGATCAGAGCAGGAGTGCAAGGAGTGCTTTGCAGGCACAGGGGCAGGTTCTCTTGCTGTGCCCTGCTTGGATCTGGGTTGCGGTACTAGTTGACGGTTCTTGAGGGAAGAAGAACACTGCCGTGGCAGAGCTTGCGGGGACAGTGGAGTAGAAGTAGCTCTGAAAACAGCTGTGCAGCCCCTAAAGTTTGGAACAAAGCACTCTCTACTCTACAAGCAGTCATACCCTGACCAAAAGCTCAAAGGTCAAGTGATTGGTTGGGAACACGACCAGTCAGTGAAAAAGAACTCAGACTCAGACTCATACCCTACAATCTTTTTTTTGGTGACAAAGAAGATCAAAACATACAGGCAGAAGTCAGCAAAGCAAAGAACCTACATCAAAAGCCTCCAGGAAAAATATGAATTGGTCTCAGACCATGGAAGAGCTCAAAAAGGATTTCGAAAAGCAAGTAACAGAGGCGGAGGAAAAATTGGGAAGGGAAATGAGAGTGATCTGAGAAAACCATGAAAAACATGTCTCCTTGCTAAAGGAGACCCAAATACTACTGAAGAAAATAAAACAATAAAAAATAGACTAACCTAAATGTCAAAAGAGCTCCAAAGAGCCAATGAGGAGAAGAATGCCTTGAAAAACAGAATTAGCCAAATGGAAAAGGAGGTCCAAAAGGTCACTTAAGAAAATACCACCTTATAAATAAGATTAGAGCAAGTGGAAGCTAGTGACTTCCTGAAAAATCAAGATATTATAAAACAGAAGCAAAGGAAGGAAAAAATGGAAGACGATTAGAAAAACCACTGACCTGGAGAATAGATATAGGAGAGAGAATTTAAAAATTATTGGACTACCTGAAAGCCATGATCAAAAAAAGAGCCTAGACATCATCTTTCAAGAAATTATCAAAGAAAACTGCCCTGATATTTTAGAATCAGAGGGTAAAATAGAAATTGAAAGAATCCACTGATTGCCTCCTGAAAAAGGTACCAAAAAGAAAACTGGTAGGAATATGGTTGCAAAATTCCAGAGCTCGCAGGTCAAGGAGAAAATACTGCAAGCAGCCAGAAAGAAACAATTTGAGTACTGTGGAAACACAATCAAAATAACACAAGATCTAGCAGCTTCTGCCTTAAGGGATCAAAGGGCTTGGAATATGATACTCCTGAGGTCAGAGGTGCTAAGAGTAAAACCAAGAATCACCTACCCAGAAAAACTGAATATAATACTTCAAGGCAAAATATAGATTTTTTGATAACATAGAGGAATTTCAAGCTTTCTCAAGGAAAAGACCTGAGGTGAAAAAAAAATTGACTTTCAATACAAGAATCAAGAGAAGCATGAAAAGGTAAACAAAAGAGAGAAATCATAAGAGACTTAGTAAAGTGGAACTCTTTCGTCTACCTTCCTACATGGAAAGATGATGTTTGCAATTCATGAGACCTTTCTGAGTATTAGAGTAGTTGAAGGGAATATACATATATATATATATATATATATACATATATATATATATATATATATATAGACAGAAGGCACAGAGTGAGTTGAATATGAAGGGATGATATCTAAAAATTAAAATAAAATTAAGGTATTAGAGAAAAATATGTTGAGAGAGGGGGATAGGGAGACATAGAATTGAGTAAAATATCTAGCATGAAAGCGACAAGTAAAAGCAGTTCTGTTGGAAGGGAAGATGGGGCAGGTGAGGGGGAATGAGTGAATCTTCCTCCCATCAGATTTGACTTGAGGAGAGAATAACATACACACTCAATTGGGCGTCTTACCTTATAGGAAAGTAGTGGGAAAGGGATAAGAAAAAGAGGATGATAAAAAAGAGGACAGGTTGGGGGAGGAGGTAATCAAAAGCAAACAATTTTGAAAAGGGACAGGGTGAAGGGAGAAAACTAAATAAAGAGGTACAAGATAGGATGGAGGGAAATATAGTTAGTCTTTCACAACATGAATATTGTGGAAGTGTTTTACATAATGATACATGTGTGGCCTATGTTGAATTACTTGCCTTCTTAGGGAGGGTGAGTGGGACAGAAGAGGACAGAGAGATTGGAACTCAAAATTTTAAGAGCAGTTGCTCAAAAAATTTGTTTTTGCATGCGACTGGAAAATAAGATATATAGGGAATGGGGCATAGAAATCTATCATGCCCTACAAGAAAGTAAGGAGACAGGAGATGGGAGGGAGTGGGGTGACAGAAGGGAGGACTGATTGGGGAAGAGGGCAATTAGAATATGTGCCATCTGGGAGTGGGGAGGAGGGTACAAATGGGGAGAAAACGTGTAACTCAAAATCTTGGAGAAATCAATGTTAAAAACTCCAATATTAAATAATATTATATGCAAGAAAAAAAGAAACAATAATACATCATTTACAATTTCCACTTGTCTTTATGTGAGTTCTCAACTAGGTTGGGAGTTCATTTTGGTCAAGAAATAGTCTTAGATTTCTTTGAATTCCCACCAAAGCAGTGGTGCCCAATCTGTAACCTGACTACCTATAGGAAAATATGCAGTGGTTGCAAGGGATCTTCAGGTCCACATGTGCACCAAGGATGGTTACTTACATTTTCCTTTAGCTTTAACAAAACATGGGAGTTGACTCAAGATAACAAACAAACATTCCTTGGTAGGCTGACTGTGTGAACAAATATTATACATTTTACAAATGTTCTCAGATACTTTGAGAATAATAAAATACAAATTGACTTAAAGCATTACTGAGTTCATTAAAACTTTTGGTCATTATGCATTTTCTCAATTATTAATAGTACAACTGCAATTATATAGGGCTTTTGTAAAATTTTCTTAAACTTAATAAAGTGTGCTCAGCCTCAGACAACAAAGCACTATCTCACAACCTCTCATATACTGCCTTACACATAGGTGGAATTCAAACAAATACTTGCCATTTGATTGAATGACTTCATTTATTTATCACTTATTCTGTGTTTGATACTGTGCTATGGAGACAGAATGACAGTTATCACTACTTCCTCTACCTTTAGAATAACTTGCCCTATGGGAGAAGACCAGGACCTTCCTTTTTTTGAAGTTAAGTTCTGGACACTAAAGAGTTAATGTATTCTCTTTTTCCCTTTACTTCTAAATTTCTTTCCTCACCAATATCCCACCTTAGTATGGCTTACCTACTATGAGGCACAGTAGATTACTACATGTAAGATGCAAAATTTTCATCTCAATTACTTATTTTTAGTTTTTGAGTCTGAGAAGCTGAGTTAACTTTCTTGCCTGATAACTTGGGGATCAAAGGAAAAATTCCTAAATCAGAGTCTTAGAGTTACTTCATTATTTACAGATAGAGGAGGAAAATCAGGAAGAGTCATAAAAATAGAGCTAGTAATGACTTCAAAATCAGGAAAATACCTTATTTAAGCAAATTAAAAGAAAATCTGATATCATTTCAAGTAGAAGGGAGCACAGGGTAGTAGATCCTGCACTTGACTTAGGTTCAGATAATTTAGTGTTAAATCCAAGCATGAACACACACTAGCTGTGTCACTCACTAACCTGTTTGACCTTGAATGAGTAACATTTCCCTTTGGGATTTGGTTCTGTTTCTTCTTTCTCATGAGTCATTCCATTGGTCATAGTTCTTCTCTACAACTTGACTAGTGTGTAAATTAATTCAATGCCAAGCTACACCTGGAAGTTATATGGGATTCCATGCCTTCTTGGGGAGTGGTGGGAGAGGGAGGGAAGAAAATCTGGAACTCAAAATTGTGTAGAACTGTTTTTTGTAAACTAAAAATAAAAATATCTACAAAAAAAAGAATAAGAGGAAAAAAAAGAGTAACCGACAGGCCTTAAACCTGCTGGTGAGTTAGGGGGCTATCTACCCAAGCATGTGAAGACTTCCTCTGGTAGAATGGGTAGATGAGAACAATTTGTTACAATGGCCAGCAAGGCAGCTGACTGTGGAGTGCTTAGAACTTGGTCAGATGTCGAAGATGCCAAGATCATCCACTGCCTGGTCCACCACCAGACATCCTGACTTTTGTCCTGCCACTAGACTTCTGTGACCTTGAAAAAGAGAGAGGCTAATGACTGTGCAACTCTGCTTCACTTAAACCCAATCTGTGCTCCAGTCAAGACATCACCCCGTGATGTCATTGGTCCTCTTTGAAATGAATGGCATACAACACCACTATTATGGTCAAAGAAATTTAAAAAACCAAAGAGACCAAAAAAGAGAAAAAGGAACCACATGTCCAAAAAATATTGATAACAGCTCTTTTTGTGGCAGCAAAGAACTGGAAGCCAATGGGATGCCCATCAATTGGTTAATGGCAGAACAAGTTACATAACTGTTATGGAGTACTACTGTGCTGTAGGAAATGAAAAAGGAGAAGGTTTCAGAAAAACCTGGGACGACTTGTATGAGCTGATGTAGAATGAAGTAAGCAGAATCAAAACAATTTATATGATAACAACAATACTGTAAAGACAATCAACTCTGTTCATTAAATCCTAGAAAGACTTAGAAACTCTGGTCAACAAAACAACCAACCAAAATTCTAAAGGATTCATGATGAAATATGGTATCATACAGCAAATCAAAGTGTATTTTCTTTTCCTTTTTTCTTCTATTTTCTTCTTTCTGGAATGTGGCTAATACAGGAATTTGTTTTGCATGATTATACATATTTTTAATGGACTTCATTTTATTTGCTTTCTCATAGGATTGGAGAACGGACAAGGAAGACAGCTAATTTAGAACTGAGAGAAAAATTGAATTAAAAAAAACAATTTGAGCTGCCTTGAGGTTAGGGACTATGTTTGTTTTCCTTTGTATCTTCTATCCTTAGCACACTACCTGACAGACACAGTAAACCCTTAAATGATGAAAAAAAATGTATTTTGTTGTCTACTTAAGGTAACAAGAAGAGAAAATTACCTCTCATAATTAGATGGTTCATGTGAGAACAAATAATCTACTTTTAAAAATTACAAACATTCACATTCTCTAGGTAGAAAAGTGGGATAAATTTCTGAATAGCCAAAATAATACTCCTCAAATTAAACAAAAGTAAATGTAAGGAAAATAATCTATAAGGAAAAACTAAAGCTCATTTTAATAATAAAAATAACAACTTACACTTTTAGAAGCATTTATATTAGTCAAAATGCTTCCAGATACCTTGTATTTCAGTGATGGGTGCCGAGATTGAAAAGGACTGGTCTAACAGGTAGGAGAAGAACCAAGAGGGACCAATACCATCCAAGAGGAGAGAGGATCCAGAAGAGGGTGGCTGACAGGGTTAAATGCTGCAGAGAGTTCAGGTAGGATAAGGGTTGTGAAAATGACATTGGATTTTTCATTGAAGATATCACCAGAAATTTTGGTGAGAGCTTTTTAAATTGAATGAGAAGTCATAGATAATGAGAGACCTAAGAGCCAGGGAGACTAGAAGGATGGAGGTAAACTGATGGAAATAGGGAAATTCAGAGGATGGGTGGATTTGGGAAGAGAGAATGAAATTGCAACCCATTTGTGCTATCCAATCTATGCTATTCACCATTTCTCCCCTGAAAAATGATAGGGGGATAATTAAGGGCACTTACTGATGGATGACTGCCTGGTGAGGCGTACCTGTGGCAACCAAGACACGATCCTAGGAGCAAGGTGCTGCTTTTGGGAACAGTTGAGAGGGTGAAAGGGAAAGGAAATTTTGGCAGTTGTGTGTACCTGGATCAGGTTAAATTTGAACCATATAGGAAAGAGGATAAGATTTATTCCATCTTCCCATCCTCTATGGTCAAGTCACAGCCTACTTGGATTCATTCAAAAACTCCCCAGGGATGCCCCACACCCATTTTGGAAACTAATGCTGTGGAATATCTGATAATCCCCAACACTCAATCTCATTTTCCCTATGCTTTCAATAGATCTCTTCAAGCTTTCTTACTCCTACTAGGAGTAGGAAATTCCAGTCCATCATCATCTCCAGACGCCTATCTCTTTTTGCTGAGCTTATGGTAAATGTCTCCAGTTTCCTGATAACCTGTATTGGGGAATGGAATATATCCTTTTACCCCTCTTGCCCAGGCACCCATGATTAGCATGGAATGACCTACCTAGCAACCCAGGACTCTGCCTTTGAGAGTTAAATAAAGAATCCTCTATCCTTACTGGCATCATTTGGGGGCAGCTGAGATTTGATTGGCCTATGTTCTGATATGGACTCTGGAAAAGGTTTGTCTCAGATGGGTTGGACAACACTGGACTTGGGCTTCCATTATGAAAACAGCAATGACAACTATACATTTCTACAGTGACTTATAGGTACCAAATATTGCCAGGTACATTAATACTTTTGATACTCACAAGAACACGGTGAAGAATAAAACGGATTATTGCTTCTGACACTAAGCCAATTATCTCACTCTCCTGTTTCTTAAAAATATACACAAATATTTGCCCAAATATCAACCCATTTTATTACAAGGGTTCATACAAGGTAAGCAATTAAGGCATGTTCCACAAGATATTTGGTGGCATGGCTAGGACTTATATCTAGGTCTCTTGATTCTGAGTTTGTCAGACTCAGCATCTGGTAGCACATAGAGCAGTGGCCCATGGGTCAGGAAGATCCACGTTCAAATCCAGCCGCAGAAATTTACTAGCTTAGTGACCTTAAGCAAGTCACTTCATGTGTTTGCCTCAGTTCCCTCAATTGTAAAATAGAGATAATTATAACAACTACATTATAGGCTTATTGTAAAAACCAAATGAAGTGATACACTTTTTTTCAAAAAAGGCACATAGTAGGCACTATATGTGCTTATTCCCTTTCCTCCTCCCTCTCCCCTCTCCTTTTTCTCCATATTGCACCACCCATGGACTGAGTTGGGTGCTGGGGATTTGCCTTTTAGGGACACAGGGACGGCTTGGAATGAGCTGCACTACAGCCTGGATTGAGGTATGATTAGGGTTGTGTGAGGATGAATGAAATCTCTCTGAATTTCTGAAGACAAATCAGCTGCCTCCCTAATCCCATGTTTTTCCTCCCTCCTCTCATTCTTTCTCCATCATACTTACAGGGAACCATGGAGGGAACAGGTTCAGGGACTTTGTTTCTGTCCTGGGTTGTTGTAAAGGAGGGAAAGTTAGACAGCAGTTCTGCATCCTAGAAGAGTTAAGTATGTGACCTCTGATTTAGTGACTAATGTCACTAGGAGATGAAGAAGACTCTTTCCTGTCCTGTGACCAATTATCTATGGGTTTGGAGGGTGGAAAGGGAATAAAAGAAATATTTTACAGTTCTTGATATTTTAAAGATTGAATCCTCAAATCTCCCAATTAAAAAAAATCATAAAATTGTCATTCCATTCTCTGTATAGTTCAGATCCCTCTAGGGCATGAAATCCTGGAAGAATAGCTCCTAACAATGAAACCTATATGACAATGGAAGCCAACATGGAAATCTTCTTGGAAAAACTTGATGATGCCTTCTCTTAGTTGGTAGAGACAGGATTCATTGTATGGCTAGGGATGAGCTAAGTGACCTCAGAGTTGTTCTGATTCTAACAACCTCTAAATCATTGTATGTGCTAGCTTGGAGCCAGTGAGCTCCCTCATTACTAGAGGTCCCCAAGAAGAGAAGGGATGATCGCTTTTCTGTTGTATTAGAGAATTCCACAGAAGTAACAGGTTTGGAGTAGATAACTTTTAGATGCATCTTGGCTCTAAAAACAAACTATTTACCTCAAAAAGTAGTGAGTTCCTAATTAATAACCTCCAAGTTAATGCATGATGAATATTTATAGGTTTGAGAGCAGTGGATCTGGAGCCATGTACTCATGTTGGTATTCCATTTCTGTTGCTTGACTTATCTAGACCTGAGTTTCGTCATGTGTGAAGTGAGAATCTTGGACTAGAAGAACTCTAGCTTTATTTGTAGGATTAAATCAGTCTGATGGCCCTATAAACCCTATCTGGAGATACCTGTTAAGGTCTGAGTTGCACCATGTGCCCTTTGGATTCTCTGTCATTTCAGAAAATGTAGGAATTTTCAACCAGTTCCCTGATTTGGGGAACATTAGTGTGTCTCTGCACTCCTATTCCGTATTTCTTTCAACCTTTTCCCAATGGATGGGCACACCTTTAATTCTAATTTGTTGTGTCTACAAGCAGAACTTCCCTAGATTTTTTATATGTGGGTTCTTTTTGTCTTTCTTTAATCAATTTCTTTTATATATGAGACCTAGCTATGCCTTGTAATTAGTAGTATCTCTGGGTCAAAAGGCATGCAGAGCCCAGTAACTCTGGGGGCAAAGCTCCAAATTGCTTTCCATAATGCTTGGAAAATTCTTCCAATTGTAATTATGGGATTGGAATTAACAGTTCACCAATGGTTCATTAATGCGTCCACTTTCTCTTGGTGCCACCAAAATTTGTCATTTTCCTTTTTTGAAAACTTTGTTAATCTTTTTGGTGGAACCTGAGGTTTGCTTTAATCTGCATTTCTCTAATTATACTAATTTGGAATGTTTCTCGATATGGTGTCTGATAGCTTAGATTTCCTCCTTTGAAAACTTCCTCTTCTTATCCATTGAGTATCAATTGGGAATGACTCTTACTCAAAATTTGAATTGGGTTCCTTAAGCATCTTGAAAAAGGAACCTTTCTTAGATAAATCTGCTCAAAATATTTTCCCCAATAAAATAGTTTCTTTCTAATTTTAATTGTGTTGCTTTTGTTTGCAGAAAAACTTTATTTTCCTGTGATCAGGAATCTTTGCATTGCTCTATTTCCCTTGTTTGGTCATAAATGCCTTCTCTATCCATAGATATAAAAGGCAATTCCTTCCTTGTTTTTCTAATTGGTTTCTAGTGAGACCTTTCACATTTAAGCGATGTACTGATTCAGACCTTCTCTTGGTATGTGGTGTGAGATGTTGATCAAAACCTTTTCTATCAGACTGCTTTCCATTTTTGTCCTATAATAAGTCTTTACCCCAGTAGCTATGGTCCTTGGATTTATTGGGACACTAGACTACTAGCTTCATTTGATTTTATATGCTATGTGCCTCATCTATTCCATTAATCAGCTTGTTTTTTTAAAAGGAATGCTGCAGGGGGCAGAGCCAAGAAGGCCACATGAAAACAATGTCTTACTCGAGCTTTCTCACAAGTTCTATTAGATTCCTATAAAAAAGTGAATCTGAGCAGATTTGAGAGAGTTAGAAACTGCGAGCAGTCTGAGTGAGGCAAATTTCCAATCAAGAAGAGCCTGAAAGGCCAACAGGACGAATCTGTACTCTGGGAGAGTGCTTGCCATGCAGAGCTGCTCCAGACAGCACAAAAGCAGACGCAGCTGCGGAAATCAAAGTGAGAGACAGGCTGGGAGAAAGCTGGGGACCCAAACTGGCAGAGAGCCCCAGGCCTCCCAACACAGGACGTCAGTTTGTGGAAGCGACCAGAGGCAGCAGCGCAATGCCTCTGGCCAAGTGTGCCAGTAAGGCAAAATGGGCTTAGTTTAACAGGTGCCCTTGAGGAGTTTGGCTTTTGTCTATGGTGAAAGTACTTTCACCTGTTAAACGCTAAGCCCCAGGCCCAAAGCCCTATCAGATGTGAAACCCGTGTGGGCGTAGAATAATCACTTAATAAGGGTCAATTCGGGAACCAATGGGTCTCTGGACTCTGGTCTCTAGTTGTTGAGGCGGGACTTGAGAACACCAGAGGCTTGGCTGTGAGGAGAAGTGAGAAACTACAGCTGGAAAAAAAAATCTGAAGCAGAGCCGACCCCTGTGTGGACCCAGGAGTTTGAGCAAGGTCTTGAGGCTGGCGAATATGATTTATGCCATCTTATTTTTCTGTGGCCTCCTGGCTACTCTTGTGAGGCAGGCCTACTGGGCCTGGAGAC
>CM053622.1:56815551-56842494 GCA_028646595.1 Phalanger gymnotis
TAGAAAAAGAACAAACTCTTCCTAGGATAGTAACTGGAGAAATAGCGAGGGGAAAAATTTTTTGATGCCTTCTGCTTGGAGAATTCTGTATACCCAACGATTTTGAACCATTCAGATATTTATATGATCCTTTTTGAGATCATAAATTTGGCCTTCCTACTACACCAAGAGACATCAACTCCTGAGGCTTGCGGCCCAAAGGTATGGAAATGCAGTCTTCCTGAACTTCTGGGAGACATAATGGCCAGGTAAATGGCTATAATCCCTCCCCTCTGACCCAGAGAACTCATCAGAAAAAATACTGGGATAGAGGAGAGAGAAATGCGGCTTCAGTGGCCAAGCAGTGGGAGTTCCTGAGTCCCAGAGGGGCAGAGCCAGCAAGGGTCAATACCAGGAGCCCAGACGTACCTTTTCAAGCCCGAGGAAGAAGCAGACACCAACACAAACAACAAACAGCTGAGACCATTGCTGAAGAGCAACAGTGCTGGAGAGCAGCCCCAGGGGAAGACAAGACCTCAGGCAGCTCGACCTCTCTCCCACACCTCAGGAAACTGAAGCCAGCAACTTGACTCACAGCCCCCAGAATAAGAAACCTGGGACAGAGATTCCTGAGTCCCAAAAGCAGAAATTTGTTGTAAAGCCAGGAAAAGGCCAACCAACATAAAGAAGAACACAAAAAAACGATGGTCATTGATTCTTTTTATGGAGACTGGCATCATCAAAATACCAATTTGGAAGAGGATAGCAAGGACACTATACCCACATCTGGTACCCAAAAGGGAATGTGAACTGGTCTCAAGCCCAAAAAGCATTGCTGGAAGAACTAAAGGAGGATTTTATAAACCAAATTAGGGAGGTAAAAGAAATAATGGAAAAAAAAACACTAATGAAATCAAGTCCTTAAAATATAAGATTGGTGAAATGGCTATGGAGATTCAAAATCTAAATAGAGAAAATGACACCCTGAGAGGTAAAATCAACCAATTGGAAAAGGAGACTCAAAAGCAAAAAGAAGACAGCAACTCATTAAAAATTACAATTGAGCAATTGGAAGCTAATGACTCTATGAGGCATCAAGAAGTAGTCAAACAAAATATAAAGAATGAAAAAATAGAAAAAAAAATGTGAAATATCTGATGGGGAAAACAACTGACCTGGAAAAGAGTTCCAGGAGAGACAATCAAAGAATTATTGGTCTAGTGGAAATCCACAATGACAAAAAGAGCCTTGACAGTATCTTCCAAGAAATTATCAAAGACAACTTCCCAGAGGTCCTAGAACCAGAGGGTAAAATAGTCATTGAAAGAATCCACCAATCCACCACCCCCTAAAAGAGATCCCAAACTGAAAACACCAAGAAATATTATAGCCAAATTTCGGAATTACAAAGTCAAGGACAAAATACTGCAAGCAGCCAACAAGAAACAATTCAAATATTGTGCAACTACAGTCAGGATCACACAGGATCTCTCAACTTCTGCATTAAATGACAGGAGAAATTGGAATATGATGTACTAAAGAGCAAAGGAGCTGGGACTACAACCAAGGAGCAACTACCCAGCAAAATTAAGCATAATTTATCAGGCAAGGAGATGGAAATTCAATGAAATAAGGGAATTCCAGGCCTTCCTGAAGAAAAGGCCAAAACTCAATGGAAACTTTGATCGTCAAATACAAAAGTCAAGAGAGACGTAGAAAGGTAAACAGGGGGAAAAAAACCACAAACCTTATTAATCAACAAGGACAAATTATTTACACTTTTATGTAGGATTATACCATCTTATGTATGATATGTATATATATATATGTATATATATACACACACGTATATATATGTCAATCTTGAGAATAGTACAGCTATTATGACAATTGAAATAGAAACACATAGACTGTGAATGTCTGTAAAAAATAACTGATATGAGGATAAAAAACATAATTAAGAGATGTAAAGGGAGTGTTATGGAAGAAGAGGTAAGGAGGTAGTAGAAAAGGATAAATTACATCAAATGAAGAAGCACAAAAACACATTATAGTACAAGGAAAGAAGGGAGGGAGAAGAGCAGTATTTGAGATTTACTGTCATTTGATTTAGTTCAAGAATGGAATAATATACACTGATAAGTATAGAAATGTAACTTGTCCTACAGACAGTGGGAGGGGAAAGGGGGAAAAAGAGGAGGGGTGGGTGAGAAGGGAAGGAAGAAGTAGCAAGTGGAAAATGGTCAGATAAGGGAGGGGAATCAAGATGGCGGCTAAACTAAGGAAGGCGTCAGTCAAAATAAAAAATTGGTTGAGGAGTGGAGGGAGAAAGCAAGAAATAAAAGCATAAACGGAGGAAATAGGATGGAGAAAAAGACACAAATAGAAATTACAACTGTGAATGTGAATGGGATGAACTCTCCCACGAAACGGAAGCAGATAGCAAAATGGATTAAAAACCATAATCCTACAATATGCTGTTTACAAGAAACATAGTTGAAACAGGAGGATACACACAAGGTAAAAGTAAAAGGCTGGAGTAAAATATATTGCATGTCAGCTAAAGTAAAAAAAACCAGGTGTAGCAATCTTAATCTCAGACAAAGCAAAAGTAAAGATACATTTAATTAAAAGAGATAAGGACAATACATCCTGCTAAAAGGCACCATAAACAATGAAGCAATATCATTGTTTAACATGTATGCACCATGCTGTATGGCATGCATATTGTTAGAGGAGAGGTTAAGGGAGTTACAAGAAGAAATAGACAGCAAAACTATAATAATGAGAGACCTCAACCTCCCCCTCTCTGAACTTGATAAATCTAACCTCAAAATAAATAAGAAAGAAGTTAAAGAGGTGAAGAGGATTTTAGAAAAGGCAGATATGGTAGACTTCTAGAATAAACTGAGTGGAGATAAAAAAGCAATATACTTTCTTCTCAGCAATACATGGCACATACTCAAAAACTGACCATGTACTAGGGTAAAAAACCTCACAATCCAGTGCATTAAGGCAGAAGTAGTCAAAGCATCCTTTCCAGATCACGAAGCAATAAAAATTATTTGTAATAAAGAACCATGGAAAAATAAGCTAAAAATTAATTGGAAATTAAATAATCTAATTCTAAAGAATGAGTGGGCTAAAGAACAAATCAGAGAAACAATTAATAACTTCATTCAAGAGAATGACAATAATGAGACAACATACCAAAACTTATAGGATGCAGCAAAAGCAGTTCTTAGGGGAAGTTGTATATCTCTAAATGCTTACATGAATAAAACAGAGATAAAGGAGATCAATGAATTGAGCATGCACCTGAAAAAGCTAGAAAAAGAACAAATTGAAAATCCCCAATTAAATACCAAATTAGAAATACTGAAAATCAAAGGAGAGATTAATAAAACTGCAATGAAGAAAACTATTGAATTAATAAATAAAACAAAGAGCTAGTTTTATGAAAAAAAAAACAGAACAATTGATTAACCTTTGGTCAATTTGATTAAAAAAAGAAAAAAGAAAATGAAATTACCAGTATCAAAAATGAAAAGGATGAGTTCACCTCTAATGAAGAGGAAAACAAAACAATAATTAGGAATTATTTTTCCCAATTGTATGCACATAAATTTGACAAACTTAGAGATATGGATGAATATCTACAAAACCATAAATTGCCCAGGTTAACAGAAGTGGAATCAAAATTTCTAAATAACCCCATCTCAGGAAAAGAAATTGAGCAAGCCATCAATGAACTCCCTAGGAAAAAATCTCCAGGGCCAGGTAGTTTTACATGTGAATTTTATCAAACATTTAAAGAACAATTAATTCCTATACTTTGTAGACTATTTGGGAAAATAGGTGAAGAAGGAGTCCTACCAAATTCTTTTCATGACACAAATATGGTACTAAAACCCAAACCAGGTAGAGTCAAAACAGAGAAAGAAATTTATAGACCAATTTCCCTAATGAATATTGATGCAAAAATTTTAAATAAAACATTAGCAAGAAGATTGCAGCAACTTATCACCAGAATAATACACTAT
The DNA here is from genome assembly GCA_028646595.1 of Phalanger gymnotis. Taxonomy (NCBI): domain Eukaryota; kingdom Metazoa; phylum Chordata; class Mammalia; order Diprotodontia; family Phalangeridae; genus Phalanger; species Phalanger gymnotis. Next base: position 56,819,574 of record CM053622.1, read on the forward strand.
GACCAGGTAGTATTTATTCCAGGAATTCAAAGCTTGTTCAATATTAGGAAAATGATTAGCATAATTGACCATATCAACAATGAAACTAGCAAAAAACATATGATCATCTTAATAGATGCAGAAAAAGCCTTTGACAAAATACAACACTCATTCCTATTAAAAAATAGAAAGCATAAGAATCAATGGAGCCTTCTTGAAAATTATAAATAGCATTTACCTAAAGCCATCAACAACTATTACTTGTAATGGAGATAAGTTAGATACATTCCCAACAAGACCAGGGGTGAAACAAAGATGTCTGTTATTACCCCTACTATTCAATTTGATACTAGAAGTATTAGCTGTAGCAATAAGAGAAGAAAAAGAAATTGAAGGAATTAGAATAGGCAAAGAAGAAACTAAATTATCACTTTTGGTGATGATATGATGATTTACTTAGAGAATCCTAGAAAATCAAGTAAAAAACTACTTGAAATCATAAATAACTTTAGCAAAGTTACAGGATATAAAATAAACCCACATAAATCATCGGCATTCTTATACATTACTAACAAAGCCCAACAGCAAGAGATAGAAAGAGAAATTCCATTCAAAGCTACTGTAGACACTATAAAATATTTGGGAGTCTATCTGCAAAGACAAACTCAGGGCGTATATGAACATAATTATGAAACAGTTTTCATGCAAATAAAGTCAGATCTAAATAAATGAAAAAATATCCATTGTTCATGGTTAGGCTGAGCTAATACAATAAAAATGACAATTGTACCTAAATTAATCTATCTCTTTGGTGCCATACCAATCAAACTACCAAAAAAAATTTTACGCAGCTGGATAAAATAATAACAAAATTCATCTGGAAGCACAAGTGGTCTAGAATATCTAGGGTATTAATGAAAAGAAATGCTAGAGAAGGTGGCCTAGCCATACCAGATATTAAACTGTACTATAAAGCAGCAGTCACCAAAACTACCTGGTACTAAGAAACAGAGTCATGGATCAGTGGAATACGATAGGTACACAAGATGGAGAAGCAAATGGCTATAGCAATCTACTCTTTGATAAACCCAAAGAATGCAGCTTCTAGGCTAAGAATTCACTATTTCACAAAAACTGCTGGGAAAATTGGAAAATGGTGGGGCAGAAACTGGGTATAGACCAATATCTTACAGTTTATACCAAAATAAAGTCAAAATGGATTCATGATTTAGGAGTAAAGGTTGATGCCATAAGCAATTTGGGAGAGCAAGGAATAGTTTACCTATCAGATTTATAGAAAAGAAAAGAATTTATGACACAACAAGAGATAGAGAGCATTACAAAATGCAAAATGGGTAATTTTAATTATGTTAAATTGAAATGTTTTTGTATAAAAAAAAGCCAATGCAACAAAGGGAGGGAAACAGAAAATTGGGAGAAAATCTTTACAACTAGTGTCTCTGATAAAGGCCTCATTTCTAAAATATTCAGTGAACTGAGCCAAATATATAAGAATACAAGTCATTCCCCAATTGAGAAATGGTCAAGGGATATGAACAGGCAGTTTTCAGAGGAAGAAATTAAAGATATCTATAGGCGTATGAAAAAATCTTCAAAATCACTACTGATTAGAGAAATACAAATCAGAACAACTCTTAGGTACCACATCTCTCCTGTCAGATTGGCTAAAATGACAAAACAGGAAAATGATAAATGCTGGAGAGGATGTCGGGAAATTGGAACATTGTTACATTGATGGTGGAGTTGTGAACTGATCCAGACATTCTGGAGAGCAATTTAGAACTATGTCCAAAGGGCTATAAAAAATGTTTATACCCTTTGATCCAGCAGTACCGCTTCTAGGGTTGTATCCTAAAGAGATCACACAAGTGGGAAAAGGACCCATATGTACAAAAATATTTATAGCAGTTCTTTTGGTAGTAGCAAAGAATTGGAACTCAAGTGGATGCCCATCAATTGGGGAGTGGCTGAACAAGTTGTGGTATATGAAGGTAATGGAATACTATTCTGCTATAAGAAAGGGGGATGATACAGACTTCATAACAACCTGGAAAAACCTACACGATATAATGCTGAGTGAGCAGAGCAGAACCAGGAGAACATTATACGCAACCACAGTCATATGGATTCTGTGAGGACTAACCCTGATAGACTTTGCTCTTCTCAGCAACACAAGGTGCAAAGACAATTCCAAAGCATTCATGATGGAGAGAGTTATCTACATCCAGAGAAAGAACTATGAAGTATGAATGCAAACTTATGCATACTTTATGCTCGCCTTTTTTTTCCCATCTTTCATTTTTGTTTTGGGTTTTATTTTATTTTTGCTTCTGTGTCTTCTTTCTCATGATTCATTCCATTGGTCATAATTCTTCTCCACAACTTGACTAGTGTGTAAATAAGTTCAATGCGAAGTTATACTAGAAAATATATTGGATTCCATGCCCTCTTGGGGAGGGATGTGGGGAGGGAGGGAAGAAAATTTGGTAGTCAAAATTATGCAGAACCAAGTGTTGTAAACTGAAAAAAAATAAAAAAGAAATGCGAAAAAAATGTAATTGGGAAAAAAATAAAAGCTTCCTTTTGCAAAGGAATACAGAATTCTTTTTTCTTTTTTCTTTTTTGTTTTTGGCAGGACAATTGGGGTTAAGGGACTTGGCCAGGGTCACACTGCTAGTAAAAGTGTCAAGTGTCTGAGTCCAGATTTGAACTCAGGTCTTCCTGATTCCAGGGCTAGTGCTCTACTCACTGCACCACCTAGGTGTCCCAATTAGATTATGTTTTAATCAGTGCTAAATCAACGTGATGACTTGTGGTTAGTAGTTAATATAGTTAAAAGCCTGGTTTCCATTTAACTCAATCATTTTATTGGCATACAATTGTTAAGATTTTTCTTTATTTCTTCTTCCTGTTTTGTGATTTTTTTTCTTTTCACCTATTGGCTCATCTATTTTTAATTTTAGATAGCTTACATTTTTATTACTTTTTTCAGTGTTCAGTTTTATGAATCTCTTCTTTAATTTTTAAGTTCTTTATTTTCGTATTCAATTTATTTTAAATAATTTATTTTCTAGAGTTTTTTTCAGTTACATGCCCAAATCAGTGATGTTTTCTGTCCTTTATTTTTTTCAATTTCATTTCTGCAATTACATGTGAAAACAAATTTAACAGTCTTTATTTTTTATTTTGTGTTCCAAATTCTCTTCCAGTTTTCTCTGCTGTCCCCTTCCTGAGTAGGCAAGCAATTTGATATGCTATATATGGGCAATGATGCAAAACATATTTCCATAACATCACGCTGTGAAATAAAAGAGGCAAACAAAATAAAAAGAAAAACGTTAAAAACCTATACTTCAATCTGCATTTAGACTAAATCATTTTTTCCTCTGGAGGGCAATAGGGTAATTTTTTATCTGAAGTCTTTTTAAAGGGTTTACATCATTATAGCGCTGAGAAGAGCTAAGTCATTCACAGGTGATCATCACATAATATTGCTATTACTGTGTGCACTGTTCTCCCGGTTTTGTTCACATCACTTTTTTGTCAGTCTTTTTAGATTATTTAAGTCTTCCCAGATTCTTCTGAAACCATCCTGCTTATATATTACATATTTCTTATACTAAAATTGCGTTCCATCACAATCACATACCACAACTTATTCAGCTATTCCAAATTGATGGGCAGTCCCTCAATTTCCAATTCTTTGCCACAACAAAAGGGTTTGCTATCGATATTATTGTACATATAAATCCTTTTCCTTTATCATCTCTTCAGAAAGCAAATCTGGTAGATATATTGCTGGATCAAAGGGTATGCATGGTTTTATAGCCCTTTGGGCACAGTTCCAACTTGCTCTCTAGAATGGTTAGATCAGTTCACAACTCTACCAACAATGCTTTAGGGTCCCACTTTTCCCATATGCCTTCCAGCCTTTGTGATTTTTCATTTCCCTCATTTTTGCCTATCTGATAAATGTGTGATGTTACCTCAGAATTGTTTTAATTTGCATTTCTCTAAGTAGTGATTTAGAGTAGTTTTATATGATCACAGTTAATGATGTCTTCATCTGAAAACTGCCTGTTCATATCCTTTAGACACATATCAAATGAGGAACGACTTATATTATAAATTTGGCTCAGTTCTCTACATATTTTAGAAATGTCGTCTTTATTAGAGAAACTTGATATATTTTTTCATAATTATTATTACTATGTAATTCTCTTCAACTATTTCCCCCTTTTCATCTTTTTCTTTCTATATCTTTTCATCCTGTCCCTCCTCTAAAGTGGTTTACCTCTGACCATCACCTCTCCCAATTCACCTTCTCTTTCTCACTGCCTCCTTTTCTTATCCCTTTGTCTTCCTACTTCCTTTAGGGTAAGATAGTATTCTATACTCCACTGAGTATGTATGTTACTCCCTCTTTGAGCTAGTTCTGATGAGGATAAGAATCCAGTTTTGTCTGCCACAACCCCATACTTGCCTTCCACCGTATAATCTCTTTCACGCTTTTCTTGTGAGATATTACCCCATTCTACTTCTCCCTTCCCTCTTCTCTCAGTGTATCCCTCCTTCAAACCCCTTAATTTTGTTTTTTTAGATATCAGTCCATCATAGTTAACTCACAACAATTCCCTCTCTGTACATTCCTTCTAATTGCCATAATAACGATAAAGTTCTTAGGAGCTACAAGTATTACCTTCCCGTGTAGCAAAATAAACAGTTTAAATTTAACGAATCCCTTGTGTTTCTCTTGGTAAATTTTCTATTCAGCTCTGGCTTTTTCATGAGTAATGCTTGAAAGTCTATTCCATCAAATATTCTAATTGACCCAAAAAGATGATACTCAGTATAACTGTGTAGGTGATTCTGGGTTATAATGCTTGCTCTTTTGCACTCTACAATATCATGTTCTAACTCTGATCCTTGAATGTAAAAGTTCCTAATTCTTGCAATATCTTCAGTGTGGTTCCATATTTGAATTGTTTCTTTTGGCCTGCTTGCAATATTTTCTTCTTATTCTGGGATTTCTGGAACTTGCTACAATATTCCTGGGAGTTCCATCTCGGGATATCTTTCAGAAGGTGATCAGTGGATTCTTTCACTTCCTATTTTACCCTATGGTTCTAGGATATCAAGGCAGTTTCCCTTGATAATTTCTTGAAATATGATATCTAGGCTCTTCTTTTGATCATCACTTTCCGGTACTGCAGTTCTTAACTTGTTTCCCCTAAATCTCTTTTCCAAGTCAAATTATTTTTCCAATAAAATAGCGCTCATTTCTTTCCTTTTTTCATTCTTTTGGTTTTGTTTTATTGTTTATTGATGTCTTATAGAGTCATTAACTTTCACTTGTCCATTTGTACTTTTTGAGGAATTATTTTCTTCATTGAACTTTTGTACCTTTTTTTCAATTTGTCCAATTTTACTTTTAAAGAATTGTTTCCTTCAGTAAATTTAAATTTTTTTCATATGGTAAATCCCACTTTTTAAGGAGCTCTCTGTTTCAATGAATTTTTGCCGTCTTTTACCTTGTGGCTCATTCTGTTTTTTTAAAATGTTAATTTCTCAATATTTTTTCTGTCTCCTTTATAAAGCTATTGACCTTTTCCACATAATTTTCTTGCACCACTCACATTTATATTCCCAATTTTCCCTCTACCTCTTTCATTTGATTTTTAAAATCTTTTTGACCTCCTACATGAACTATTTTTTGTGAAACCAATTCACACTTTTCCTTGATGCTTTGCCTGTAGCTCTTTTGATTTCGTTGTCCTATTCTTGGTTTGTATTTTGATCTTCACTGTAAACATACCAAATTTCTATGGTCAAATTCTGTTTATTTTCTTTTTCATTTTTAAACTTATGTTAAAGTTCATTTCAGCTTCTGGGATGTAGTGGGCCCTTTACCAAGATTCAGGTTTTTAATGCTGCTATAATGAAAATAAGATTTGGGAGGTCTATAAGTTTTCAATTCTTCTAAGGCAGTATACTGTAAGTAGAGGTGTGGATGCTGCTCACCTGCCCTGTGCTCTGGTATGTGAGCTACCATAAGCACTCTTTTCCACCCTCCCACTCTGACCAGCATCTCCACATCCCTGCTGCCACATTTTCTAGTGAGCTAGTGCTCCTCTTTGCCTGTGGACTGAGACCAAGGACCACAGATAGGCAAAGCAATGGCATCATACACCCAGTGCCCACAAAGGATCTTCTATAATCTCATAGTGACCAGTTGTCCAACCCTCTGACCATCTGTGAGCTGAGAGCTCCAGAAGCTGCAACTGAAGCTTCAGTCATTCCCAAGACCTGCTGCAGGGTTTCTTGATGCAGCCTGTGTCAAACTGAGCTCCACTCTCACCCTAGTGAGACAGACATTTCTTGCTGTCCTTCTCAAATGTTTTGGCTGAAGAACTGTTGAAGTCTGTCCTTTTGCTGGTTCTGCTACTCCAGAATTTATCTTAAGGTTTTATTTTAAAGTTCTTTAAAAAGGAATGTGGGAGAGCTCAGGAAAGCCTCTGCCTTTACTTTCCCATATTTGTCACACCCTTCTTTCTGTCTTCTATTAAAAAAAAGTGTCTAGAGTTATAAAATTTACCCTGAGGACTGCTTCAACTTTGAAGACTGGAAATCCATGCTCTCTCATCCCAAATACATGTCTCTTTCCTCTCCCAACTGCAGAACTGACTTGCCCTCCCATGTACCATTTCTTCATTCCAAAGCCTCAGTCTAGCCCTGGAATTCATACTTTGGAAGTTCTCTCAGTGTCAGTAGCTTCTCCATCCATAAATGGCCCCCCCAAATGAAATCTATTTAATGAAAGCTAATAGCACCCAGGGTAGCCATGTCTTCTTTGTTTTCCAGATTGCCCTCCAGACTTTCCCTACCATGCTCCTCTAGGATTACTTTTTCCACTCCTTCCATTTTAGTTTCCTCTTATGTGGTTTTTTCCTCTTGTAGAATATGAGCTTCTTGAGGACAGGGACTGCTTTTCCTTCTTATAATTATATTATTGGTACTTAGCACAGTGCCTGCCACATAGTGAGTGTTCAATAAATGTCTGTTGACTGACTTATGCTTCACCATGCTCATTCTTTTGTATTGTTCTTGTTGCCAACTATTACAATGAATGGATGAAACAAAACTTTCCATCAACAGACTGGGCTATCCCAGTAAAGAAGTAATTTCCTTGGAAGAGAGTATAGGATTTAGAGCTGAAAGGAACTTTAGATCTTATGTAGTCCAAACCTCTGATTTTACAGACGAGAAAACTGCAGTTGATAGAGCATGTGACTTGGCCAATGTCACATAGGTAATAAATAGTTGAGCTGAGATGCACCCAAATTTTATCATTCAAAATCTAATATACTTGCAACTATCACACTTTCATAATTCATAACGTACGTAGGAAGTTAGACTAGAGGACCACATTGGAATGTGTACTCCTTGAGAGCACAAATTATCTTAATTTTCCATTTAGATGACTGGCATTTAGCACACTCAATGCTTTTAATGTAGTAAACACTTAATAAATGCTTCATTCATTTGTTCAAAGATTGTTTCCTATTATAAGGTTAAATGATTCTTTGCCTCTAAAAGGGGTAAAGGAACAAAGATAAGAGTAAATGTGAAAATATAATTTAAAACAATATCCTATTTTTATACCTAAACTTTTTCTTATATGGAGATGATATAAGCTTCTTGGAAATAGACTGAAAGAACCCAACTGTTTTGCAAAATTGGAAGGCTTTCTTATGAATTTGTAAACAGACTGTATGTGTGTGGCTCAAGAACCAGTACAATTGAGCCCAGAGGGATTATTCACCATTATGCTGTCCCACAGGCATTAATTTTTTTTTTTATCACAGTGCCACATGAAGAACATGAACAATATGAGAGGTTAATATTGGAGCTACTGGAGGGAGAAGAGACCTGGGAAAGACTTTAAATCACTAGTTGTCTTGACCTTTGTCTTGCCTATGGACTCAGATGATTCTGGAGGTGGGAATGAGGCTGGTGATTTTGCAAAACTCGGTATCACTCAAATTCAATTAAGATATAAGTCAAGACATCATGCACATGAGGTGATGGATCTACTTCAAGAATGAAGGATAGACAATAGTGGAGAAACATCCCCATGCATTAAATTCTAGATAGATTATCTCTCCTTTCTTGCCAAAGAAAATCTGTGATATTCCTCACAAAAAAAAAAAAATCCTTGCCTTCCTGTAGTAGGAAGGCCGAATTTATAATCTCAAATATAATCATGTATATGTTTGAATGGTTTGAAATCGTAAGGTATGAGAGATTCTTTAAGTGGAAAACAACAAAAAATTTATTTAGGCCCCACCGCAGCTTATCCGTGAACCAGCCTCCCCATTCTGACATCTTGACAAAAAGACTCCAGGCCCAGAAAGCCCACCTCACAAGAGTAACCAGGAGGCCACAGAAAAAGAAGATAGTATTTAGCCAAATCATTTTTACCGGTCTCAAGTCCTTGCTCGCACTCCTGGGTCTATACATGGGTCAGCTCTGCTTCTGTAGCTTCCTGCCTCCACAGCTTCCTGCCTCTGCTGTAGTTGTCTCTTGGCTCACCTTTCCTCGCAGCCAAGCCTCTGGCGTTCTCAAGCTTCGCTTCAACAACCACAGACCATTGATCCCGAGTTGGCCCCTCTTAAGTCATTAATCTACACCCACACAGGTTTCACACCTGATAGGGCTTTGGGCCTGGGGCTTAGCACTTAACAGCTGAAAGTACTTCCACACAAAAGAAACAAAAGCCATGCTAAGGAGACAATTTTGCTTAACAGCACACTCCACCCCTTGTTTTAGGATACATAATTTAATCAGCCATGTATCCTAGAACATACATTGACCCAATTACAAAGGAAACTAAAACATATCATTCAGTGACATTATATAGAGAATATCTCAAATATTTGTTTACAATAGAAACATGACCCACTCCTAGGTCCCAGCAAGACAATCTCTTCAAATCAATCATTCCCAAAATACTTGTTAACAATTCAATGTCCACCCCTAGATCTTTGTATCCATTACGTAAGAAAGGGGTGTCAATAACACCATAATAATAAAAACAATACAGCCAGGATAATACAAAATTAGTAGACAGAACAGTATCATCATTCATCCCCGCTCAAACGATTGGGGCCCAAAATCTTGGGGTAAGGGGCAAGGGTCTCATTTTCCATAGCTTCTTCCTGCTGAAATTGGACGTAGAGCTGTCCCTGCCCCAGGAGTCCCATTCTAGAGGCCGGTTCTTTAGTGAGCTGGCAGGAATTCCAAGAATACTACATGCTTAGGCAGTCACTGGAGAGTGTAGGGTGCTTAAGCCTAAAAGAGACAGAACTAACAACAAGTTAAACCAAGACAAAGAACAAAAGAGTAAGCAAGTATGGGCTATTATACTTCAAATAAAATCACCCCCATTCTGGTTGAGACTCCAATTATTCAAGAATTTGATCCCATAGCCTAACTCAGGTAGGAAATGTTTCTTTTCAAAAGGAACACAATGAGAAAGCTAAGCTAAGAGGATCCCATCCTAGATAGGGACTAAGATTGTCCTCCCAGCCTTTCCCCAGATGTACAAGGGAACACAATGGGAAAACTAAACTGAGAGGATCTCATCCTAGATAGAGACTAAGATTGTCTTCCCAGCCTATCCCCAGATACAAACTTTCGCAAGATCACCTTCCCTCTGAGTGGCTTGTAGCATTTATCAGCATCAGCCATACTTCTGGAGTCTATGAATCTATTATTATAGTCCTATTCATGGTAAAATAAATGGTTCAAGGGTATGATTTGGTAATTACCTTCATCTGAATAGACAATTATTACAGTGTTATCCTTCCCATGGGCTATGACTTCTGCAGCCTTTGATATATCATCTGGCTTCCGTTTTACCCATACCTTGGCTCCCAATTTTATTTTATCAATGGAGCAAGATTCATTTGCTCCTCTAGTAGTTGTTTTAGGAGGAGGGTTGGCTTTCACAAAGGGTATTTTTTCACAGGGGATAATAATCACTTGAACTATCCTATCATTTTTACAAAATCGTACAGGTTTCTTACCCAAATTCTGGAGTGTAACAACAATTTCTCTTTGATAATTAGAATCTATCACTCCAGCCAATACATGTACTCCTTGAGCTGCTAATCCTGGCTTAGGTAATATCCGTCCAAAATGATTCATGGGGATTCTCATACATACCCCAGTAGGGGTTTTTCTTATCTCTTTCTTATGCAACCTAAAATTCTCTATACAAATTAAATCATATTCTGCCGAACCAGGTGTTCTTGGACATGGTGGTGGGACATCTTCTTCACAGTTCAAAATTCAATATTTTGGATCTCACATGTTTGCTGTTCTCTTATCTGCAGATTTGGGCTCATCATTCTGGCTAGAGGTGTACTCCCCCCTAAGGGCCTATTATTCAAATTACATAAGGCAATGGGCAAATTATCCTTCCAATGTTGATATGAATTTTTAGAGCTTAATTTTCTCAACTGTTCTTTCAACAATCCATTCATTCTTTCAATTAGCCCAGATGCTTGTGGATAATATGGAATATGAGATATCCATTCGATATTATTCAACACACAATATCTTTTCACTTCTTTGCCCTTGAAATGGGACCCATTATCACTTTGAATCTGCATTGGGGTTCCATGGAGGGGCGGAGCCAAGATGGCGGCTGGGAAGCAGTGACTGGCGTGAGCTCCCCACCAAGTCCCTCCAAAAACCTATAAAAAAATGTCTCTGAACCAATTCTAGAGCTGCAGAACCCACAAAGTGGCAGAGGGAAGCAGGGCTCCAGCCCAGGACAGCCTGGATGGTCTCTGGGTAAGGTCTGTTCCACACGGAGCTCCCAGTCCCCAGCTGAGGGGAGTGGAGCTGAGCCCAGCCCTCACGGCGCGAACAGACCAGAAGTGGACCTACCAGACCAGGAGACAAGCGGAGAGTGCCCTGGCATCCTGAAATACTGAGCTGTGGCATCCACCAGACCTCTCAACCCACAAAGAGCAAAGACATCAGAGAAGGTTAGTGGGAAAAGCTGTGAGATTGAGTTTGCGGTTGGGCTACCACCCCTGGGGCAGCGGAGGTGGGGCAGCTTTAGAACTACAGCTGCAGTTTTTGCTTATTTAGACACTTTACTCCTCACTGTGATGGTCCATGACTGCTTTGTTGCCATCTGTCAGTCTCTGAGTTATGTGACCATCATGAGCCCACAGTTCTGTGGCCTGCTGGTTTTACTTTCCTGGACTATCAGTCTTGTCAATGCTGTGTTCCGTAGTCTATCGGCGTTGATGCTGTTGTTCTGTACAGAAGGAGAAATTCCACACTTTTACTGTGATCTTACTCCTATTCTCAAACTCTATTGTACAGATACCCTCATCAATAACATTTTGGTATATTTAACAACTGGACTTGTAGGTGTTCTAGCCTTCACAGGGATCTTTTTCTCCTATACTAAAACGTGTTCTTCCATATTCATAGTCCCCTCCACTGGGGGAAAGTATAAAGCATTTTCTTCCTGTGGATCTCACCTCCGTGTTGTCTTATTGTTCTATGGAACATTTTTTGGTGTATATCTGAGTACCCTGGCAGAAAAACCTTCTAATAATGAGATCTACATGAAGATGGGACTCAACATGTAAATCCACCAGCAGAGACCTGATGATGCTTTCTCTAAGTTGCTGGAGACAGAATTCCTTCCAAGGCTAGGGATGAGCAAAGTGACCTCGGAGTTCTGGTTCTAACAATTTCTGAATCTTTGTATGTGCTTCCTTGGAGTCAGTGAGTTCCCTCATTACTGGAGGTCCCCAAGCAGAGGAGGGATGATCACTTTTCTGTTGCATCAGAGAGAGAATACCATACAAGTGATAGGATTGGACTAGATATCTCTTAGGTGCATCTTGGCACTAAAAACCGATGATGCAATTGCCACTCCATTCCCTAAGTAGTTCAGGTCCCTAAAGTACATGAAGCCCTGGCAGAAAAATTTCCTAATATGGAGACCTATATGAAAATGGGACCCAACATGTAAATCCACCAGCAGAGACCTGATGATGCTTTCTCTACGTTGCTGGAAACAGTATTCATTCAATGGTCATATCTTGAGGTTTCATTTTAAAGTTATTTAAAAAGGAATGTGGGACAGCTCAGGAAAGCCTCTATCTTTACTTTCCCATCTTGGCTCGCCTCTTCTTTCTGTCTTTTATTAATGAAAGTGTCTGGAAATATAAAATTTACTCTGAGGACTGCTTCAACTGCCAAGATTAGAAATCCATGCTTTCTCACCCCAAATACATGTCTCTTTCCTCCCCTGGCTGCACATCAGACTTGCCCTCCCATGCACCAGTTCTTCATTCTGAGCCTCACTCCAGCCCTGGAATTCATACTTTGGAAGTACCCTCAGTGTCAGTAGCCTCTCCCTCTGTAAATGGCTCCCCCAAAGAAATCCATTTAATGAAGGTTAATAGCACCCAGGGTAGCCATGTCTTCTTTTCTTTCTAGACTGCACTCCAGACTTTCCCTACCATGCTTCTCTAGCATACCTCCCTCCTTTTCAGTTTCCTATTATGTGGTGTTTTCCTCCTGTAGAATGTAAGCTTCTTGAGGACAGGGACTGCTTTTCTTTCTTATACTTACAATATCAATACTTAGCACAGTGCCTGCCACAAAGTGAGTGTCTAATAAATGTTTGTTAACTGACTCATACTGCACCATGCTCATTCTTTTGTATAGTTCTTGTGGCCAACTATTACAATGAATAAATGAAGCAAAACTTTCCATCAATAGACTGGGCTATCCCAGTAAAGAGGTAATTTCCTTGGAAGAGATCATAAGATTTAGAGCTGGAAGGAACTTTGGAGCTTATCTAGTCCAAACTTCTAATATTATAGATGAGGAAACTGCAGTTAATAGAGCTTGTGGAGGGGGCAGAGCCAAGATGGTGGCTGGAAAGCACAGACTTGCTTGAGCTCCCTGCCAGGTCCCTCCAAAACCCTATTAAAAATGTCTATGAACAAATTCTAGAACTGCAGAATCCACAAAATAGCAGAGGGAAGCAGGACTCTAGGCCAGGAGAGCCTGGATGGTTGCTGGATAAGGTCTACCATGCATGGAGCAGAGGGGTGCGGGGCTCAGCATGGGCAGTGGCAGGAACAATCAGACTAGGAGCCAGGCAGAACAAGCACTAGCACCCTGAATCAGTGAGCTGTGAGAGTTACCAGACTTCTCAACCTACAAACACCAAAGACAACAGAGAAGGTTAGTGGGAAAACCTGTGGGGGACAGAGTTAGTGGTTCGGCCACTGCCCCAGGGTCAGCGGGGGTGGTGCAGCTACAGAACTACAGCTGCAGTTACTTCTGGCCCCAGGTCCACCTGGTGGGAGGAATTAAGTGGCAGATAAGAGCAGGAGTGCAGAGCCTGCTTAAGATTTGCATCAGGTCCAGGTTGGGGGACCTTGGGGAAGGAGGAGTGCTGGTGTGGCAGAGCTGGCTATATAAAAATACCTGTGAAATCAATGGCACATTGCCTCAAGCTGGGAACAAAGTGCTCTTTGCTCTACAAGCAGTCATATCCCACTGAAAAACTCAAGAGTCAAGTAAGTTGGCTGGGAACATGGCCAGGCAGCAAAAACAGACTCAAATTCAGCCTCGGACTGGAATCTTTCTTTGGTGACAAAGAAGACCAAAACATACAGCCATAAGAAGTCAACAAAGTGAAAAAGCCTACAACAAAAGCCTCCAAGAAAAACATGAACTGTCTCAGGCCATGGAAGTGCTCAAAAAGGAGTTGGAAAAGCAACTTAGAGACAAAGAGGAAAAATTGGGAAGAGAAATGAGAAGGATGAGAGAAAACCATGAAAAACAAGTCAATGACTTGCTAAAGGAGACCCAAAAAATACTGAAAAAAATAGTGAAGAAAACAACACCTTAAAAATAGCCTAACTCAAATGGCAAAAGAGGTCCAAAAAGCCAATGAGGAGAAGGATGCCTTGAAAGGCAGAATTAGCCAAATGGAAAAGAAGGTCCAAAAGGCCACTGAAGAAAATACTACCTTAAAAATTAGATTGGAGCAAGTGGAAGCTAGTGGACTGAGGAGAAATCAAGATATTATAAAACAGAATCAAAGGAATGAAAAAGTGGAAGGCAATATGAAATTTCTCATTGCAAAACCCACTGACTTGAAAAATAGATCCAGGAGAGATAATTTAAAAATTATTGGACTACCTGAAAGCTATGATCAAAAAAAGAGCCTAGATATCATCTTTCAAGTAATTATCAAGGAGAACTGCCCTGATATTCTAGAGCCAGAGGGTAAAATAGAAATTGAAAGAATCCACAGATCACCTCCTCAAAAGATCCCAAAAAGAAGACTCCTAGGAACATTGTCACCAAATTCCAGAGCTCCCAGGTCAAGGAGAAAATACAGCAAGCAGCCAAAAAGAAACAATTTGAGTACTGTGGAAAAACAATCAGGATAACAGAAGATCTAGCAGCTTCCACATCAAGGGACCAAAGGTCTTGGAATATGATATTCTGGAGGTTGATGGAGCTAGGATTAAAACCAAGAATCACCTACCCATAAACACTGAGTATCATGCTACCAGTCAAAATATAGACTTTCAATAAAATAGAGGACTTTCAAGATTTCTCAGTGAAAAGACCAGAGCTGAATAGAAAATTTGATGTTCAAACACAAGAATCAAGAGAAGCATGAAAAGGTAAACAAGAAAGAGAAATCATAAGGGACTTACTAAAGCTGAACTGTTTGGTTTATATTCCTACATGGAAAGATGATGTGTATGATTCATGAGACCTCAGTATCATAGTAGCTGAAAGGTATATGCATATGTGTATGTGTATGCATATATATATATATATATGTGTGTGTGTATGTGTCTATGTATATGTCTATGTAGGTGTGTGTGTATGTATATACATGTATAGACAGAGGGCACAGGGTGAGTTGAATATGAAGGGATGATATCTAAAAAAATAAAATCAAATTAAGGGATAAGAGAGAAATATATTGAGAGAGGGAGAAAGGGAGAGATAGAATGGGTTAAATTATCTCCCATAAAAGTGGCAAGAAAAAGCAGTTCTCTAGGAAGGGAAGAGGCAGCGGGTGAGGAGGAATGAGTAAATCTTGCTCTCATCAGATTTGACCTGGGGAGGGAACACCATAAACACTCATTTGGCTATCTTACCCCACAAGAAAGGAGGAAGAAGAAGATAAAAAAGGGGGGACGATAGTAGGGAGGGCAGACAGGGGGAGGAGGTAATCAAAAACAAACACGTTCAAAAAGGGACAGGGTCAAGGGAGAAAATGCAATAAAGTGGGATAGGTTAGGAAGAAGCAAAACATAGCTAATTTTTCACAACATGAGTATTTTGGAAGGGTTTTACATGATGATACACATGTGGCCTGTGTTGAATTGCGTGACTTCTTAGGGAGGGTGGATGGGAAGGGAAGAGGGGAGAGAATTTGGAGCTCAAAGTTTTAAAAACAGACATTCAAAACAACAACAAAGAAAGTATTTTCATGCAACTAGGAAATAAGATATACAGGTAATGGGGCATAGAAATTTATCTTGCCCTACAAGAGAAGAAGGGAAAGGTGGATGGGAGGGGAGTGGGGTGCAGAAGGGAGGGCTGACTGGAGAATGGATCAACCAGAATATACACCATCTTAGAGTAGGTGGGAGGATAGCAATGGGGAGAAAATTTGTAATTCAAACTCCTGTGAAAATCAATGCTGAAAACTAAATATATTAAATAAATTTAAAAAAAGAAAAAAGAACATCGTAAAAAAAATAGAGCTTGTGAGTTGCCTGAGGTCACACAGGTAATAAATCGTAGAGTTGAGATGCACCCAGATTTTGTTATTCAAAATCCAATATACTTGCAACTATCACACTTTCATAATTCATAATGTGTGTAGGAAGTTAGACTAGAGGACCACATTAGAATGTATACTTCTTACGAGCACAAATGGTCTTACTTTTCCATTTAGATCACTGGCACTTAGCATATTCAGTGCTTTCCATGCAGCAAACACTTAATAAATGCCTTATTCATTCATTCATTATTTCAAAGATTCTTTCCTATTATGAGGTTAAATGATTCTTTGCCTCTAAAAGGGGGAAAGGAGCAAAGACAAGAGTAAATGCAGAAATATAATTTAAAACAATATCTTATTTTTATACCTAAAATTTTTCCCTTATGTAGATGATATAAGCTTCTTGGAAATAGACTAAAAGAACGCAACTTTTTGCAAAATTGAAAGGCATCTTATGAATTTGTAAACAGACTGTATGTGTGTGGCTCAAGAAACAGTACAATTTAGCCCAGAGGGATTTGTCATCATCAGGTTGTCCCACAGATGCTAAGATTTTTTTTTATCACAATACCCATTGAAGAATATCAACAGCATGGAGAGGTTAATATTGGCGCTACTGGAGGGAGAAGAGACCTGGGAAAGACTTTAAATCACTAGTCATCTTGACTTTTGTCTTGCTTATGGACTCATATGATTCTGGAGGTGAGAATGAAGCTGTTGACTTTGCAAAACTCTGCATCACTCAAATTCAATTAAAATACAACTCAAAATATCATCCTCATGAGGTAATTGGTCTACTTCCAGAATGAAAGATAGGCAACAATGGAGAAAGCATCCTCATGCATTAAATTCTAGATTGATTATCTCTATATTCTTGCTAAAAAAACCTGTTATATTCCTCCAGAAAAATATTGTTGCCCTTCCCCTATTTCCCTATTCCTGTTAAAGGCATCACCATCCTTCTGGTCAGTCTGCTTTACAACCTAAGAGGCATCTAAAATTCTCACCAATCCTTCATACCCCATATATCGGATCGGTGGACAGGTCTGGCCTACTTAGTCTCCACAACATTTCTGACATCTACCCCACTTCTTTACTC
This sequence comes from Phalanger gymnotis, assembly GCA_028646595.1. Taxonomy (NCBI): domain Eukaryota; kingdom Metazoa; phylum Chordata; class Mammalia; order Diprotodontia; family Phalangeridae; genus Phalanger; species Phalanger gymnotis. Next base: position 56,836,541 of record CM053622.1, read on the forward strand.
ACACACCCACCACCCCAATTTGTTCACTCACCACCCCTCACTTGGATTATTGACAGAGCATCCAAATATGTCCCAGCTGCTGCCAGTTTTTCTCCTCAAATATATCCATCGACCAGGTAGGAACATAATATTCCTCAAGCCCAGCTCTAACCAGCCATTACTATGTAGAAGAAGCTTCAATGGCTCTGTACTTCCAGGAAAAAATGCAAATTCACTTGGGCCTTTAATCCCCCTTCTAGCCATTTTACCTTTCCAGCCATTTTACATAGCTTTCCTCTCATGTTTTCCATGTTCCAGCCAAATAGACCTACTTACTGTTCCTTGAACTCAGTCTTCTATATCCTACAACCAGATCTCAGCACAAGATATCTCCATGCAGCCATAAAATGCAGTATTAACAGCATAGGACTTGAAGTCAAGAATGCCTGCATTCAAATCCTCCTGTAGTCATTTACAAGCTAGGTAACTCTGGACAAGTCACTAAACCTCTCTGTTTTATTTTCCTCCTCTATAAAATAGAGACCACAATAGCACCTGCCTCACAGGGTTATTGGAGGCATCAAAGGAGTTAATATATGTAAAGTACTCTACAAATCTTAAATCAAGGTTTGGAATCCAATCTCTCCTTACTTCCAATTTTTAGAATCCTTAGTTCCTTTCAAGGTTCATCTCAAGTGACTCCTCTCACAGGAAGGCTTTCTTCATTTTGCTACTTCTTAGTCCATTCCATGTCCCCTACTTATAGATGCTTTGAAAGAAAGGATGTATAAGGAGAGGGGTCCATTGATCACCCACTCCACTTAACCTTGTTAAGAAAAAAAAACTTCTTAATTCAAAACATCAGTCAGAACTGAGTGAGAAGAAGGCTCTGCATGTCCTCTTGAATCAAGATGGGAGTCATCTTCAGTTGGGTCAAAAGTTTTGTCATGCCCTAAGAATATTGGATAAAATTAGGAGGTATCTCAGAACTAGAAAGATTTCAAGGGTCTAACAGCTGAAAGGAAGTAATATAGATATCTACAGCTGAACTAGAATGAATTGGCAGCACAGAGGACAACTTACAAAGAGAAAAGGAAAATTATCCTAAACTGGGATAGAGAAGCGAGGAGAGAACAAGGAGGGCCATTTGCCCTATGGGAATCTTGGAGCAGAAGACTTGGTCTGATCTGGCCAGTTTTACCCACTTACTCAATGATGGAAGGAAGTCCGAGGAAAAGTTTGATGTTTCCCCAACTTCCTGTCCTACTGCTTGTCAATTAACAGACATTTCAATATACTCTACTATTTATCCGTATAAATGCTTCTGGTCATCTGAATTTTAGATTGACCGTAAAGAATCCAAAGATTAGAGGTAAATATAAATGTAAATAGGCCAGATTTCCAAGCTTCTGCTTCAATATTAAGAACCGTCCTAACTGGGGGCTTGTGCAATTGTGATTATACTCCTCACCTTTTTCTTAATATAAATTCCCTACAGCAACAGAGGAGGAGAATCATATGGGTCTGAGGAGCCATCATATTGGCCCTAGCTTTAATGTAAGGTGATTGTTATTGTAACACAGTGGAGCATACTTAAGCTCCTTAATGGAAAAGACTAATTTCATTTTTGTCTTTGTATTCCCTGCCCTTGCCATTGTGCCTCTCATATTGCAGGAACTTAATAAATGAAATAATAGGATGGGTTTCCTATATTTTTGCAGCATTTACAGATTACGAAGCACTTGTACATATGCCAAGACATTTGAGCCCCAAAGAAGCAGGAGATATTACTATCCGCATTAAACAAACAAAGAAATTAACAATCAGATACTTCAAGTGATTTGCCCAATGATGTACAGCTTGTACATGGTGGAAAATGTCTTGTGACTCCACATCTAGAGTTCTTCCGTAAAACAGCAGATCTTTTCATGAAACCAAACCTGGTGCATAAACTGTCAGTGTCATGGCAGCACTAGGATATAGCATCCATGGAGCAGATAGTCAATGTCATCTAAAATCAAAAGGAGAAAGGACGGCCAGGAGAGTTGCACACTGAGGAGTACTGGTCTTCATGTTTGGAAACCAAGATTTATGTCTACTAGACTTTGGGGCACAGCGACCAATGTCATAATCGCAGGTTTAACCATGCCCAGTCACTGGGAGAATGTCGATCTGCTAATGAGTCTTCTCAGAGCATCCTTTATGTCCTTGTTCCTCAGGCTATAAATGAAGGGATTCAACATGGGAGTAACCACAGTATACATTACTGAGGCAACTGAACTCTTCCAAGAAGACTGTGTAGCTGAGGAACTCAAATATACTCCAATAACTGTTCCGTAGAATAATAAAACAACGCAGAGGTGAGATCCACAGGTAGAAAATGCTTTATACTTTCCCCCAGTGGAGGGGAATTTCAATATGGAGGAACAGATTTGAGTATAAGAGAAAATGATCCCTGTGAAGGGAAGAACAATCAGAAGTCCAGTTGTTAAACACACAAAAATATTGTTGATGAGGGTATCTGTACAAGAGAGCTTGAGAATGGGAGAAAGATCACAATAAAAGTGTGGAATTTCATGTGCCGTACAAAACACCAGCCTTATCACCAATAGACTATGGAGCATCGCATTTAGAAAACTAATAGTCCAAGAAAGTAAAACCAGCAGACCACAGAACTGTGGGCTCATGATGGTCACATAACTTAGAGGGTAACAGATGGCCACAAAGCGGTCATAGGCCATCACAGTAAGGAGTAAGTTGTCTGAACAAGCAAAAACCATAAAGAAGTACATCTGGGTGAGGCAACCAGAGTAGGAGATGACCTTATTATGGGTCAGGAGGTTAGCCAGCATCTTGGGGACCAAAGTTGTTACCAGACAGAGATCCACTAAGGACAGATTAGAGAGGAAGAAGTACATGGGGGTGTGGAGGTGGGAGTCAGAAGCAATGGTCAGCATGATGAGAAGGTTCCCACCTACAGTGACCAAGTACATCCCTAGGAACAGCCCAAAGAGGGGCAGCTGATGCTCTGGCTTCTCAGAAAACCCTTGAAGGAGGAATTCAGACACACGTGTTTGGTTGGCTGGTCCCATGTAGCTTGTTTTTCTATGAGAAAAGAAATGAGATAAATGTATTAAGTGAAAATACAGGTATTACTGACTTATACAGAGAGGAAAATCCAGAATTTAGATTCAAAAGACAAAGATTTGAATCACAGTTTTACGATATCCTCCTTGTACAAGTTTGTATTGATTCCTTCCCATCTCTTAGACTCATTTTCTTCATCGGTAAAATGAAGACAACGTACTAAATGAACATGAGATCACATCAGGTTAGTGTTTAAAGGTTTTATATATATATATATATATATATATATATATATATATGTATGTATATACATATATGTATGTATATATACATATATATGTGTTTGTGTGTGTGTGTGTGCACATATACACACATATGTATATAAGTACATCTATCTATGTCTGTCTATGTGAATAAGTATATGCGTGTGTATATAAATTCACACTTATTTCTCCACTAGGTGCTATTTATCCCTTTGTCAGTCTGAATGTACTTTAGCTTATCAATGTCCTTCCTAAAATCTGCTGCCTAGAACTCAATAGTGAACCTACTCCTGGTGTGATCTCATCCAGACTACAGTTGTAATGTCACCCAAGGAACCAAGGCACAAAGGATGCACTGAGAGGACTCATTAGAGACTCACCTTCTTATTCCTGGAACCTAGCTCCTCTTCATGCAACCCAAGACAACTTTTCCTCAAGATTTACACTTTTAAGTCATATTGGATCCACAGTCCACTAAAATGTCCCAAATCTTTGCATCAAAATAACTTTCTAACCATACCTCCCCTATTTCTTCTTTGAGAAGCTGATTTTTTTGGTCCAAGTGTAAGACTGAAGTGTTACTTTTCTGAAGTTAATTTCACCCCTAGATTCTGTACTATCAAGAACCAGCCTAGCCTATCAAGAACCTTTTATGTCCTATCACTGTCATCCAGTAAGTTAGCCATTCATCCCAGTTTTGTGCCATCTGCAAATTTCATAAGCTATTTAATTTCTATTCCTTTATCCAAATCACTGATAAAAATGTCAAATGCAGAGGGCCAAGTACAGATTCCCCAAGATATTGTGCCAAACTCACAATGAACCATTGATAACAACTCACTTTTTTTGTTCTTTGTTTTGATTTTAATATTTTATTTCTTCCAGCCATATCTAAATCAATTTTAACATATTATTCACAGGTTTGAGTTCCAGATTCTTACCTACCTTCACTCTCTTTGCCTTCACTGATAAGGCAAGAAATTTGAAAAAGGTTATACATGCTTTGACCAATTATGTATTTTTTTTAAAAAAAACATTTTGTTTTCTAGAATGATGGTAAAAAGAGCTCTGGATATGTAGTCAAGGGAGACTCTGTGTGGTCTGCTTCTCCTTCTGCAAGGATAGTTGGTTCATTGTTTGTCTTTCATTCTCAAAGAGGACCACTGATATCAAAAGGGTGACATCTTGACTTGGGTATGCATTAGGTTTAAGCGAGGCAGAGCTTCACAGTGATCAGTGATCAGTTGCACTCTCTCCTGTAGAGTCATTGAAGTCCAGTGGTAAGACAAAGTCGAGATGACTAGCACTGGCCCAGAATGCAGTGGGTAACCACTGGAGGGGTGGTAGTGTAAGAGGAGAAGTCACTATTCATTTTAAAGAATGTTTCCTGTTTTCAACAACTCCTGGCACCACCAACAAAATCAAACAAAAGATTATTCTCTTTGATTCACCTTGTTGCAAATATATTTTTAAAAAGATATCAATCACAAGTTTTACTAACAGTGATACTGAACTTACTTTTCTAATGGAACTATCTTTGTTGAGTTCTGGAAAAACATTACTTTTCTATGACCTAGTCTCTCTTCATCCAATAGTTCACCTACTGCCTAACTTTGGCCACTCCCCAGCTGCCTAATGCCTCCCCTATTCTGTCCTGCCTCTTCTCTGGAATGTCCCATATCTCCAAATAGCTATTCTGTTCCAGATAATTCTATTTCCTTGCTACTTGGCATATCACTGTCTGTAACGCCAGGGGAAAAATAGCATTCGAATATACTTAGGAAGGATATCTACCATTTCCATGAGACCCTTGAGATGCTCTAATCATAGAGACACTATGACTACTGAACAAGGTACCCTGACTCCAAAGCTGTCTGAGATGTCCTGGTCAGAGATTTCCCAGTAAGAACCAAATTCTGGGAGCAGCCTGTCAGCAGATTATGAACTGCTATCCTCCTACCAGGCCCTGAAGGCTATTGAGACCAAGGCTTCCTGGTGACATCCATGTTTTCCCCCCTTCCCTGTCCTCTATCTCAGTGTGAAATGATTAGTAAATTATCCAGGTTTGGAAATATCAGTCCTGACCCTAGTGTAAAAAAGTGAGGGAAATTTAGTACATGGCTCTACTTCCTTCCCCATGTTATCCCAGCCTCCCCCTGTCTTGGGTAGTTCCAGCTAAGCCACATGGCCTTCTCTTAAGCATGCCAAACAAAAGGACCTACTGCTGTCAGCACACAATAGCTCATCTTATTCTTCTACAAAGACCCCTTAGTCATAGAAATGCATTCTGATCACCTTAAATATTATATTATACAAAAGATTATGTTATAAGTACCTCTTTTGAAACCACCTGATCACTTCCTATTAATCTCTTATGAAACTTTTATGTCCAACAAACAAATTCTTAGTCAAATAAACAGACCAAGGAAAAGAGCAAACAAAAGAAAAGCAAGGTGCTATAAAATTGGCTGAGTTCAATAACCAATTTAGATAATTTAGATGAAACCAGATTTGGTTTTCACAATTTGCCTGGATACATCTATAATCCATTGCCTTAGAACAGCCCATTAAAGATAAAATTTCAAATAGTCTAATAGATCTTCATTGCATTAAGGAATTCAAGCC
>CM053622.1:56842994-56862517 GCA_028646595.1 Phalanger gymnotis
GGATGGGAGGGGAATGGGGCGACAGAGGGGAGGACAGACTGGGGAACAGGGCAACCAGAATGTACGCCATCTTGGAGTGGGGGGGGGGAGGAAATGGGGAGAAAATTTGTAATTCAAACGCCTGTGAAAATCAAACATGTCAAAAACAAATTAAAAAAAATAAAAAAAATAAATGTTTGATAGAATTCACTTGTGAATCTATCTAGCCCTGGTGATTTTTTCTTAGGGGGCTCATTGATTGACTGATCAATTTCTTTTTTCTAAAATGGGATTATTTAAGTGTTCTATATCCCTTTTTGCCTATCTGGGCAATTTGTATTTTTATAAATATTATTTCGTTTCAGTTATGTGGACAGATATGTTGGTGTATAATTGGGCAAAATAGCTCCTAATTATTGCTTTAATTTTCCCTTCATTGGTGGTGAATTCATCTCCTTTTATTTTTTATACTAGTAATTTGTTTTTTCCCCTTTCCTTTTTCAATATCGAATTAACTAATGAATTATCTATTTTTGGGGTTTTTTTCATAAAACCAGCTTCAAGTTTTATTTATTAATTTAATGGTTTTCTTACTTTCACTTTTATTAATCTATCCTTTCTTTTTCATAATTTCCAACCAGGTGTTTAATTGGGGATTTGTAATTTGTTCTTTTCATAGTTTTTTTAATTGTATGCCCAATTCATTGACCTACTCTCTCTCTACTTTATTGATGTAAGCACTTAGAGATATAAATTTTCCTTTAAGTACTACTTTGGGGGAATCCTATAAATTTTCTTATGTTGTCTTATTGCTGTCTTTCACTTCAATGAAATTATTGTTCCTATCACTTGTTTTTGATGCACTTACTCTTTAGAATTAGATTATGTAGTTTCCAATTGATTTTCTATCTGTCTTTCCTCAGCCCTTTATAGGATGTAATATTTTATTGCATTATGATCTGAAAAGGATGTATTTAATATTTCTGCTTTTCTGCAATTCATTATGAGGTTTTTAATGCCCTTATACATGGCTAATTTTGTGGCAGTGCCATATATCACCGAGAAAAGACATATTCCATTCTATTCCCACTAAATTTTCCTCAGAGGTCTGTCATAACTAACTTTTCTAAAATTCTATTCACTTCCTTAATGTCTTTTTATTAGATTTATCTAATTCCAAGAGGGAATTGAGGTCCCCATTAGGATAGTTTTACTGTCCATTTCTTCCTATAACATTTAACTTCTTTAAAAATTTGGATATTATATCATTTGATGCATATATGTTTAGTATTGATATTACTTCATTGTCTATTTAGAAAGATAGCGTTTCTTCCATTATTTCTTCTAATTAGATCTATTTTTGCTTTTGCTTTGTCTAAGATCATCATTTTTCCTCCAGCTTTTTTTTTTTACTTCAGGGGAATCAATAGTATATTTTGCTCCAGCTCCTTACATCTGCTCTGTGTGTCTCTGTGCTTCAACTGACTGTTTAATAAACAGCATGTTGTAGGATTCTAGTTTTTAATTCATTCTGTTCATTTCTATTTTATAGGTGAGTTCTTCACATTCACATTCAGAGTTATGATAACTGTGTATTTTCCCATATCCTATTCTCTCTCTCTCTCTCTTCCTCTCTCTCTCTCTCTCTCTCTCTCTCTCTCTCACTCTCTCTCTCTCTCACTTTCTCCTCTCTTTTTTTCACACATACACACTCACATTCACACACACAGCTTTTTCACACTGTCTCTCCTCCCGAGTGCTTTACTTCTGATCATTGCTCATCACCTGTCCTTATTTTCAACTCTACTATAACACCTTTTTTGTTCCTCTTTTACGTGAGATAATTTCTCCCGTTCTGCCTATCACTTCTCTCTTCTCCTGGTACAATCTTTTTCACCCTTAATTTGTTGAGGGTTTTTTTGGATATCATCCCATTATAATTAACTCATGCTCGCACTATCTATCTATTTGCACCCCTTCTAATTGTCCTAAAAATGATAAAATAATTAAAGGTTATTACTATCATCTTCCTTTGTAGAAAAACAAACAGTTTAGCATATTTTAAATTCTTTATATTTTACCTTTCTTGGTTATCTCTTTATGCTTCTCTTGAGTCTTGTATTTGAAGACTGAATTTTCTCTTTAGCTCTGTCTTTTCACCAGGACTTCTTGAATTTCCTTTATTTCATTAAATACCTATATTTTCCCCTGAAACATTACACTCATTTTCAGAGGAAGATGATTCTTGGTTGTAATCCTAGTTTCTTTGTCTTCTGGAATATCATACTCCAAGCCCTCTGGACACTCAAGACACAAACCCAGAAAAATAAAATAACTCCAAAAACATATACAAGCAAAGCCTCAAAGAAAAAAAAAATACATCTTGGGTATACCGACCACTAGAATTATTTGAAGATACAAAGAAGAGTGTTAAAAGGTGTTAAAATATTTCATAAATGAAATGAAATTGCAGAGAAAAAAATTGGAAAAAATAAGAGCTATGGAAGACAGAATTAGGAAGGTAATTGATAGCCCAAAACAAGAAGTACAAAACCCTGTCCAAGAAACAAACTCCCTGAACATTACAGTGGACAAACTAGAACCTAATAACTCTGTGAAATAAAAAATAATTGAAGAAAGAGTATTTTTCAGAAGGTTGAAAATGGAAGTAAATGCCAGGTATCTCATAGCAAAAACAAATGCCCTGGAAGCAATGAGGAGAAAAAAACTAAGATTCACTCGACTGAAGGCAGCTAAACGGTACAGTAAGTAGCGCACTGACCCTGGAGTCTGGAAGACTTGAGTTCAAATCTGGCCTCAGACACTCGACACACTTACTAGCTGTGTGACCTTGGGCAAGTCACTTAATCCCAATCGCCCTGCCTTCCCTCCTCCATAAAAAACAAAAAAAAAGAAAAAAAAGACTCATTGGACTGCTTGAATACCATGACCATATTACAGTCAGCCCCAAGATCTTTTGCATCCATTACATAGGTCAATGAAGCAATTGGTGTCAACAGAACTTTACAACATTACAACAGGGATAACAAAATAAGCACACAAAACAATATATTAGGGTGAGGCTTGAGCACAACCACCCCATTATTCCCCCCTCAAATGAATGGAGCCCAAAATATTGGGGTAAAATGAAAAAGTGTCGTCTCTTCTTCTAGAGCTGCTTCCTGCTGAAACTGGAGGTAGAGCTGTCCCTACCCCAAGAGGTCCCATTTGAGAGGTCGGTTTCTTAGCTGGCATCTGGAACTTGGTTAACACCAAGTCCAAGGGTGACACATCACAGTCCTGGCCAGAGGGTGATATCCACCTTAAACAATCAGGCATCTGCAGATGGAAAACCTACAGGAAATAAATCTACCAAACAAGTTTAACAGACAAAAAGACAAAAAGAAACAAAGAGACAATAACCAGAAGCAGGTCTGTTGTCTTCTGGAGTGCACGAACCAACTAAAATTGCACTAATTCCTATCCTCCTTACTTCTGTGTATTTCCTTAATCTGAGCTAGACCTTGGCAAATTTTGTCTTCTCCCTGAAGGTGTGACAAATTTGGATACAATGATTCAGGAGGATTTGTAGGGGCGATTCCTACTTCTCTATTCAGTCTAATATTAAATATCTTTTCCTGGTAAATCTTATATAGCTCATTAGGTGGAATAGTAACTTTTCTTCCAAAATCCACCTCTGCTCTAAATAGAGCAATAAACAATTCTTTTCTTCTTAACCTATTCTGACATTGATTCTGCTGGCTATTTATTCTTCTCTCTAGAGGAAATTCATCTTTTCCCCAGTCCTCTAAGTCACTTAACTGTGAAATCTTATCTAGCACCTCTGAAAAAGTGTGCCCCATCTCCCCAATTAGTAAAATCGGAATTAGGTGCTGATAAGCAGGAGGAGCCATCTTTACTATTATATTTCTTTTTTTAATATTTATTTATTTAATTAATATTTTTAGTTTTCACCATTGATTTTCACAAGAGTTTGAATTACAAATTATCTCTCTATTTCTACCCTCCCCACACTCCAAGAAGACATGTATTCTGATTGTCCAGTTCCCAATCAGCCCTCTCTTCTGTCACCCCACTCCTCTCCACCCCCTTTTGCCTTACTTTCTTGTAGGACAAGATAGATTTCTATGCCCCACCATTGCCTGTTTATCTTGTTTCCTATTTGCATGCAAAAACCTTTTATCGAACATCTGCTTTTAAAACTTTGAGTTCCAAATTCTCTCCCCTCTTCCTTCTTCACCCAACCTCCCTAAGAAAAAAAGCAATTCAACATAGATCACATGTGTGTTGTTATGTAAAACCCTTCCACAATACTCATGTTGTGAAAGACTGACTATATTTTTCTCCTTCCTATCCTATCCCCCTTTGTTCAGTTTTCTCCCTTGACCCTGTCCCTTTTCGAAAGTGTTTGCTTTTAATTACCTCCTCCCCCTATCTGCCCTCCCTTCTACCTCCCCCCCTTTTTTATCTCTTTCCTCCTTTCCTGTGGGGTAAGATACTGAATTGAGTGTGTATGTTATTTCCTCCTCAGGTCAAATCCGATGAGAGCAAGATTTACTCATTCCCCCTCACCTGCCGTCTCTTCCCTTCCTACAGAACTGTTTTTTCTAGACACTTTTATGCGAAGTAAGTTACCCCATTCTATCTCTCCCTTTCTCCCTCTATCAATATATTCCTCTCTCATTCCTTAATTTGATTCTATTTTTAGATATATTCCTTCATATTCAACTCATCCTCTGCCCTCTGTCTATATATATACACATAAATATATATGTATATGTGTGTGTGTGTGCATGTATGTATATTCCCTTCAGCTACCCTAATACTGAGGTCTCATGAACTACATACATCATCTTTCCATGTAGGAATGTAAACAAAAAAGTTCAGCTTTAGTAAGTCCCTTATGATTTCTCTTTCTTGTTCACTTTTTCAGGCTGCTCTTGATTCTTTTGTTGGAAAGTCAAATTTTCTACTTAGCTCTTGTCTTTTCACGGAGAAAGCTTGAAAGTCCTATATTTTATTGAAAATCCTTATTTTGCCTTGGAGCATGATACTCAGTTTTGCTGGGTAGGTGATTCTTGGTTTTAATCCTAGCTCCATTAACCTCCAGAATATCATATTCCAAACCCTTTGATCCCTAAATGTAGAAGTTGCTAGATCTTGTGTTATCCTTATTCTGTTTCCACAGTACTCAAATTGTTTCTTTCTGGCTACTTGCAGTATTTTCTCTTTGATCTGGGAACTCTGGAATTTGGCAACAATGTTCCTAGGAGTCTTCTTTTTGGAATCTTTTTCAGGAGGCAATCGGTGGATTCTTTCAATTTCTATTTTACCCTCTGGCTCTAGAATATCAGGGCAGTTCTCCTTGATATTTTCTTGGAAGATGATACCTAGGCTCTTTTTTTTTTGATCATGGCTTTCAGGTAGTCCAATAGTTTTTAAATTATCTCTCCTAGATCTATTTTCCAGGTCAGTGGTTATTCCAATGAGATATTTCACATTGTCTTCCTTTTTTCATTCCTTTGTTTCTGTTTTATAATATCTTGATTTCTCATAAAGACTCTAGGTTCCACTTGCTCCAATCAAATTTTTAAGGTAGTATTTTCTTCAGTGGTGTTTTGGACCTCCTTTTCCATTTGGCTAATTCTGCCTTTCAAGGCATTCTTCTCTTCATTGGCTTTTTGGAGCTCTTTTGCCATTTGAGTTAATTTATTTTTAAGGTGTTATTTTCTTCAGTATTTTTGGGTCTCCTTTAGCAAGTCATTGACTTGTTTTTAATGGTTTTCCCGCATCACTCTTATTTCTCGTCCCAATTTTTCCTCTACTTCTCTAACTTGCTATTCCAAATCCTTTTTGAGCTCTTCCATGGCCTGAGACCAGTTCATGTTTTTCTTGGAGGCTTTTTATGTAGGCTCTTTGGCTTTGTTGACTTCTTCTGGCTGTACGTTTTGGTCTTTTTTTGTCACCAAAGAAAAATTCCAAAGACTGAGTCTGAATCTGATTCCGTTTTCCCTGCCTGGCCATGTTCCCGGCCAACTACTTGACCCTTGAGTTTTTCATCAGCGTATGCCTGCTTGTAGACTAGAGAGTACTTTCTCCCAAGCTTGGGGGGCTGCAGTGCTGTTTTCAGAGGTTTTTCTACACAGCAAGCTCTGCCCACCAGTGCTCCTCCTCCCCCAAGAATCACCAACCCAGACTGTAACTCCAATGTAAGCAGGCTCTGCACTCCTGCTTGGATCTGCCACTTAACTCCTCCCACAAGGTGGGCCTGGGGCCAGAAGTAACTGCACCTCTAGTTCTGTAGCTGCACCACCTCCGCTGCCCCGGCTTGGTGGCAGAACTTCGAACTCCTTTCACTTTGTCCCCACAGTTTTTTCTCACTAACCTTCTCTGTTGTCTTTGGTGTTTGTGGATTGAGAAGTCTGGTAACCAAACAGCTCACTGATTTAGGGGGCTAGAGCCTGTTCTGCCTGGCTCCTGGTCTGGTTGGTCAGGGACACAGTGCATGCTGGGCTCTGCTCTGTTCTGCTACCAGCTCCATGTGATAGACCTTACCCAGGGACCATCCAGGCTGTCCTGGGCTAGAGCCCTGATTCCTTCTGCTATTTCATGTGTTTTGCAGTTCCAGAATTTGTTCAGAGGCATTTTTATAGGTGTTTGGTGTGTCCTCAGAGAGAGCTTTAGGCAAGTCCCTGCTGTCCAGCTGCCATCTTGGCTCCTCCCACTTCCACTTTTATGTTTCTATGAGAAACTGCTAAGGGGGCATGGTGACAAACCTCTGTGTTTCTGGTCATAATAGCAGTTTTCTTTGCCTCCTTCTTTAACTTTCTCATACAGTTCCTAACAGAATACTAGGGTTGATCTCCGCTAAGCCACATAGTTGCATATTGTCTGTTGCATCCATCCACGGTTAAGCTAATAAACTGAGCGTATTGTTACCTCCTAGCATATGGTGATCCCTAAAAGCTTGCTGTACAAAGGGATTCTGACTACTACCTATGAATTTCAAGCAGTCTATGTTATCTATCCCTAGTCCTCTGGCACCTTCATCACTGACTCTCACCATCCAAGATATTAATGATTCTCCCATGCTCCGGGTGAACCAACTCAAAATGTCTGTGACCTCCTGATGAGTAAAATCTTCATTTTTCTCCCTGAACACTGTGTTTCCCCTCTGGTTCTCCTCCTTTCTTCTTAATTTTGGATGAAGGTCTGCCTGAGATGCCTCGTGTAACATTGTTTCATTCTTCTCCCACACATCTTCCTGACAGACACCTGGGCAACTAGACTCCACCTGTGCAAGGGCTGCATGCACACACCTTTCGTTAGCTTTTTGTTTTGTCTTAGCGAAATGAACAGTTTTTCTCCTACCACCTGAGACCCTCCAGCTGCTCTTCTCAAGGAGATCCTGAACACGGTGGCACAGAAAGAGTCCCATGTAAACTAGTGAACTCCCAAACAGTAGCTTGTTCTGCAAGCTGAGACTTTCCATCTTGCTCTTCTAAAGGAGAACTCAAATGCTGTAGCAAACCAGCCAACTCCCTTTCCATCGAGTTTTCTCCTGCAGCAGTTTGTCTCTGCTTTTACACATAAGACAATAGCTTTTTAGCATAACCTGGTCTCTCTTACACACCTGTGCCGGTTCTTTCCCTAGTTTTATTGGTATTCCTTGCAAACATCTTTCCAAATCTCTAGTTCTCCCTTCTGTAGCCTTGGTTCCCAGTTTTCGCAGGGTCCAGCGATTTTAGCCCACCCTCTTGCCATGAAGGAATAAGGCAAATCTTCCCATCCTGGGATATCCATCTCCTCCTCTAGAGACTTCTTGCCTCCAAATAGAGATCTGACACCTTGTGATCCTGTTCATAACACCAAATGTATCACCGATGCAATATTCACAGCACCTATAGCAACTATGAATATGCTTGCATATTTCTGAATCACAAAATATAACAGACTCTCCATGTGGAAGACAGAACCAAAACATTTATTCAAACACCAGAAAGCCAAATCCCAACATCAGGAAATCGAATCCATCATAGCAACGAAGAAGTTTATACACATTATTACACCAGGGAGCACCACCATCCCAAAGCCTTCACCATGCTAGGGCCTTCCCACAAACAAAATCTCACAACTGGCTGCTTGCCTGCTTCCTCTTTCTCTCTTAGCTCTTACCGCTTTGACCAACTTCTTCCATTCTCTCCATCCTTCCTGTTCCACTTGTTCAGCAAGCTCCTCCCACCACAGCCTTCATGTAACTTAGGCTTCTATGTGACTTATGCAGGTTACATGGGCCTATTAATGGATGGAAAGATCTTCAAATTTACCTTACCATTACAAGAGACAAGAGCTGTATAGAAACTTTAGAGTTCAAACACAACAATGAATAGAAAAATAAAAATCTAAACCTGAATGAGCAATGATAAAGGACTAAGCAAGGATAAATTGCTTACAAATCAATATTGGGAGATGATACATGTGTCCCCTTTGAACCCTAGGATCATCAAAAGTCATAGTAAAATTAGAGAGAATGCCTTGGAGTGGTGCCATTATGTTTTGATGATCTTAAGATAAAAGTGGAAATGGAAGAGAAGAAGAATACACCAGGGGAGGAAAGAAAAAGAATGTATGGGAAAATTATTTCAAATCATCAGAGTGCACAAGTAGAAGTCTTTACAAACAGGGAAGGAGGTGGAGCTGACACTTGAACCTCATTCTCATATGGTCATATGGTCAAAGGAGGGAAGAATACATAAAGACACAGACAGCATTGAATACAGAAAAACATTTCACTCACCAGGAAAAAGGAGGGAAACAGGTGTAGGGGAAATTAGAGGAAGGGTAGTTTCAGAGAGGGGTTAACCCTAAGCAAAACAAACTCTAACGATGTACAAAATATTTATAGCTTTTTTTTGGGTGGCAAAGAATGGTAATTTGAAGGGATATCTATCAAGTAGGAAATGGCTGAACAGGTTATGGTATATAAATATGATACAACACTATTGTGCTATAACAAATGGTGAAGGGGATGTTTTCAGAGAAACCTGGTTAATCTTTAAGAACTGATACAGAGGGAAGTGAAGACAGCTAGGGGAAAAATTTATACAATGACAACAAGGTAAAGACATATAGTTTGGAAAGAATTAGGAACTCAAATCATTGTAATGACCATGATTCCAAAGACTATTGATGAAACATGGGGCTTGTGTCCTAATCGAAAGGCAAATGAGTCTGAGTCCAAATTGAGACATAATTTTTTGACATGGGCAATGAAGAAATTAGTTTGGCTTGATTATGCATGTGTGTACCAAGGGTTTTGTTTTTCTTTCATATTCAATTGTATGGTGGGGAGTATGGTGAAAGCAAAGACAGATTTTTAGTGATAAAACGATAACTTTTTAAAAAAGAATTAATGGTGCTATGGTGACTGATTTTGTTTAAATAAGAAGCATATCATGGAGGGTTCAAGATTAGGAAGTACTGAGGATTAGGAAGGTATTACCCTGATACCAGTGACCACATCCTTTCAGGCACAGGGTTGGGGAGTGGGGATGAGACAACCTACTGATATGAGGGCAAGTTAGATAAAGTAAGTAAGCCTCAAGAGAAAAAAGAAGGCTCCACTGCCAATGGGAAATGGACAGTCTCATGCTTATGCTATCTGGACACAGTCTCACCTGCATTCTAGTTATTGGGAAAGAAAATTTGAAGTGTTTCATATTGAGAAGAAAATGGGATTTATATAAAGCAATTGATATTAATATACAAAAATTCAAACTTGGGCAAGGTTTCTGAAAGCTCTAACTTAGGAATACTTATAAGGCAACGCCTCCAGCTTGTGTTGCTCATGAAATCTCCTGTATTTCCCCCCCTTCTACTAATTAGAGAACTATGGTTCAGAAAGTCCTCTCTAGGTCAAAGGGGCAAATACTTGTCTCTACAAAGTCTTCAATTAAAATTCATTTTCATAAGCCAATGAAAGGGTAGCTCTTCTGATAAGAATCTATTCCAAATCAAAGATCAAAGATTATAAATTTATCTTTGTGGAAGCCTCCGCTACTGAGATTTTGGGGAGATGTTCATCAAATCCCAATAAAGGTTCATTGCCTTGTAAATTCATCATGTTGGTCAGAGAACTCCCTTGTTCAAACATCCTTACAGTAGCTTGAGAGACTCTGTTAAATGTTTTGCTAAAGTTGAAATAGACATAAATTCTCAATGGAGTCAGGGGGGTTCCATGGGAAGTGATCCATAACATTGCTGAGTGTGTGCATGTGTGTGTGAACCTATTCTTTGTCTTCTTCTTTATCATTTATCCATTTCAATTTATATATTTTGACAGTTTAGTTGCCTACTGGCTAGAACCCTATATTTGGATTTAGAAAGACCTGAGTTTAAATTCCTCAGATATAGCACTTCCTCATGCCTGGAATGCACTCCCTCCTTGCCTCCAATTCACCGAATCTCTTACTTCGAGGAATATGAATTCATGCACCACTTTATGAATAAAGCATTTGCTGATTTCCCCCAGCTTCTACTGCTCTCTCTAACTTATGCTGTAATTATTCTGTATGCTATCATATATGTACATATTCCCTGGTAATGGAAGCTCCTTAAGAGCAAAGGCTTATATGAATTGTCTTCATATTTCATCACAGTGCCTAGGATATACTAGGTGTTTAATAAATGCCACTTGATTAACTATCTTAATATTCTTGCAATGTTTCCATGATATAACCCACTGAAACAAAGCCCATGAGCCCAGTTTTCTACTTCTCTCTGGTTCCTTGCATTAAAAGAAGAACAGGATCCCTTTCTCCATGTTTACCCCTTTAGGTAGAGAGTTAGGGAATATTTCTACATCTATAGATATAGGAACTTTGGAAACCAAAAGGACTGGTTTCCCTTTCTTGTCCAGTACTTTGACTAGGTAGGGTACTGAAGTTCAGATAATAATGGAACCTGACTCTATTAGAAGAAAGTTTCCTTACTACTAAGACCTAAGGAAAACAAACAGGAAAGTCTGCTCTGACCAAGAGAGCTCAATGAGTAGGGGATGATGAATCAATAATATGACTCAGCAGAAAATTGACAGGACAGGCTGCTTTTACAGACTCAAAATCTACAAAAGACCTCAGAAGAAATCTAGTACAACTTGTACCTAAATAGGAATCCCTTCACAGATTATAGGACTTAAAGCTAGGAAGATAAATTAAAGACTACAGTGGCTACCCATCTCATTTTGGAGATAAGGAAATTAGGTCCAGAGCATATCAGTGATTTAGTTAAGGTCAAAAAGTAGCAGAACCAGGATAAAAACCCAGGTCTTCCCACTCCAAATCCAGGTTTCTTTCTCCTGTGAGGAATGTTGTTTGATCCTAAGCTTAATGATATCGGTAATGAAAAATTCATTGTCTCTAATGAGCTATCCCTTTCAATGATTTATTGGAAGGAATTTCAGCTATCAACCACCATAAGGAAGGAATTCCCTTATACTATTCCTGTCACATGTTCATTTATTCTTTTAGGGGATTTACAGCAAAGAATGCTTCATTAATTTACAATGAAGTCCATTTATAGATTCATAGGTGGTTAGAAGCAGAAGGGATTTTAGGCTTCGTCTACTTCAAACACTTTTCAAATAATTAACATTCTGTACAGTAATCAACATAAGCAGTCCCCTAACATTTTCTTGAAGATCACTAGGGTTGGGTAACCTACTGCCCGATAAAACAGCCAATTCCATTGTTGTATAGTTTTCATTGTTAGAGAGCTTGCTGCCAGGGTTCTCTGTTGTCTCTAGGCAATTAAGAATAGAAAAACAGTTGTATGATTTGTCTAATGAGGGGCCATGGGGATGAGTGTGACTCTGTGACTCTAGAAATCACAAATATTCCCCTACCTGCCACTGCCCCTAGGGAAAACATCTGTTCCAGGACAGGAGGTAGTCTATTTGTACCTCATTCAGACATCACTCCTCATGCCTGAGGCCATCTCTCTTTTCTCCAGGGGAGAGAGAGCTGGCGTCTTCCTTCCTGACAACAATCCAGGACAGAAGCAAGATCAGTCAGACATTGCTTGTTGGTGATGATCAGTAAGTACTAAGAAAAAAAAAGGGAAAGCATGTAAGAAGGAAGGCAAGGTCAGGAGGTACCCCTTTCTTCCTCAGAAATCCAGGAAGATCATGACAAACCCAAAAAAATCCAAATCAGAGCCCAATTAGTCCAGAGTCTGGTCCAGTCTGATCCAGCCTTGAGTCTAGCTCAAAATCCAGATTTCACCATGACCCAAAGTTGGGAGAGGAGATGGAAAAAGTCCCAGATTCAGAGTAAAGGAAATTCAGTTCAGGCCCCAGTCCTCCTACTGACTACCTGTAGGATCTTGGGCAATTTTATTCCCTTCTTTGTACTGACACCATGAAATAAGGTAGCTTCTGCCCTATCTATTTCACAGATTGCACTAGAATTAAGTATTTATGTGTTTGCAAAAGTATTTGGTAACTTTAAATCACTTTTAAAAATTAGCTGTTATTATCATTATAATAGGAGGGATCAGAGTCCTGTATAGATCCATGCTTTTGAGCAACAGCACATAAAGTATTTTCCATTGTGTTGCTTAACCAGAATAGAGGGGCTCATGCCCTGCTCCCAAAGACAGAAACCACGACTGTGGTTAGATCTTATCATGCAAGCATTCTGACTTTACAAAGCTGGAAGGGATCTAATAGGTTAAGCTTTGCACTACCCAGAGCTGGACTACCCACAGGGCTAGAGGAGAGATGAATCAAAGACGGATTCTATCCTCTATAAAAGTTAATGAGGTGACTATCTATTTACCGTAAGCAAGGAATGATGAGAAGATAGGAAATTGGGAGAGAATTGGAATCCCTAGGTGCACTGTGAATTTGTGAGAATGGATCAGACACAAACTATTATAATAGATCAGTTGGGGAAGACCTGAAAATTTGAATTGGGGTACAAGCAATGATAGTGAACAGGAATTCTCAGGGGTCCTGTATAAGAGAAGTAAAAATCACTTTTCTTATGAATGTTACTGTTAGACCTCATGGTTACAGTGTGTTACAACAGATTGAATTAGAAGACCTGGATTTTAGTCCTAGCTTTGTCACTGACTATTTGTGTGACTTTGGACAAGTCACTTTTCTTCCTCACCTTATCTCAGTGTCACTACTTGTAAAATCATGTCATTGGAGTAATGCCCGTTCGACATTCTGTATTCTAAGGATGCATCCATTTCGGCATTTTATGTTCTAAGGCTTTCCATGCTCTGACAATCTACCTATGCTTTAAGACCCATTCAAAAGTAGAATTTTGTTTCATTTAGTGAATTGTTCTTTTCTTGAATCCACATCCCCTCCTCAAGCCAATAACTGCAGTATTCAAATATGAAAGGCTGGCCATACTGCGTGTGGCATTCAGGTAGCCCTGCTTTAAGTCCTGAAATGAATCTAGTACTTACTCTGCTCTTCACTATAGAGAATAGGACAGAATTCACCTGCAGAAGAATCACTTTCTAGGTTCCTTAAAGAGAGATGAATCTGTAGAAGATCTTTGATAGTTTCCCATCTTTGCCCCTCATCAAACAAAAAAAACCATTTAGTACTTGGTGCTAGGCACAGTCGCCTATGTCACTTTGGCTGTGTCACTTCTGGGGGAATCAATTTCCTCAATTGTAGATAGTGGCAGGCTAGACAATTTTAAGATATGTTCCAAATCTAAATACATGAGATCATTCTCTTATAATCCAATTTATCAAGTTTATCCAGCTATGAGGCCAATATCTGTTTCCCTGACTCCGTGGAAACCTGAATTTGAGATCTAGAAAGAGATACATTGACTTTACCCTTAGCCCTACCTTTGACGTCAGCTTCCCAATGATAATGTTCTCTCCCACGTCTTCTGATTTTTTTCCATTTCCTTACTTTTTTATTATTCATTGATTCCCACTGGACTACCTTTTGTTCTTTGAAGTCAAGCCATAAACACCACCAAAGTTCTTATCTATTGTTCCAAACTATGAGCATATAAATTCCTTGTGTAGTTCAATTCCTAGGTCCGGGATTTTTATCAGTGAAGGTTTGTCTTCTATGGACATAGATTATAACCCTTCTAGGGTTGGTGGACACTTGCGAAGAACTTCTGTGGCCAAAAAGATTCCCACTTAGTGGCCAGCCCAGTGACGATCTGCTTTGAATTTAACTAACTGATCATTGTATAATGGACCTACAGTCTCTCATTGGCTCTCTACAGATAACATCCTATAATAGAGACATTCATACATTAATTATGAACCAGTACTACATTGTATAAGTAACTATCTCTGGTTTGAATTAATTTGGGTAAGACATTTAGTCATATTTTGATGCCCGCATCTTACATTTATCCACTCTATTGTCTTTTTCTACCCTTTGTCAAATTGTCTATTTCTTCCCTGCCTTGTTTTCTCAGTATTTTCTTCCCCCACCCATCTCCCTTTCTCACAGTGATAGGGCTAGATAACTGTTCTTTGAAATTCCTTCAAAATCTAAAATCTATGAATTTAAGAAAGACCAGCCTTAGTAGGAAAGCAGTTCTTTATTGCTGTCAGAGCTAAGAGAAAGGATGATTGAACACTTATCGGGCATGTTATTGGAGGATATTATTGCATTGGATGGACATTTAGATAAATGAGCTAGATCTGAGAGGGTATCATTCTTTGATTTATATCTATCTCCCCTCTCTCCCTTTCTACTTTTCAAAACCTTTGCTAGTTATCCATAATGTAAGCCTTCCTTCAGAATATTTTGTAAGACAATTGCAGATGTTGATACATCAAAATCAACAAACCCTTTTTGAGTCTTACTATGAACAAAGTCTTGTAAATATTGGCATAAAGCTGTTGGTATTACATGGCATATTCAGGAGTTGAACTAGATATTCTAATGGATTTTCTTATTTTAAAGAGTTTTTTCTTTCATATGGGAAGGAATATCTATTTGGCTCCAATTAATTCTTTACTGAATTGTTGATCACATCTCTTTCTTAATAGGGATAAATATTCTGCTCCATTTTCTTCCATCATTTTGTAGTTTATATTTTTTTTAATGTTTAACTCAATATAGTTTCGCCTTAAAGGAATATTACTCTTGAGGAAAGCTTTTACAGTTTCATTTATAAATTACTTAAGTTCTAAGTATGGTTTATGGAGTTTCTGAGGATATGAGAGCTAAAAGTATCTTAGAGATCATCTAGTGCAACTTCATTTTACATCTGAGAAAACCGAAGCTCATAAAGGGGAAGTGACTTGTCTAAAATAATAAAAGGGGTAGATCTTGGATTTAAACTTGAGTCTTCTGAGTCCACATCTAGAGTTCTCATCACAAGATGAGAGGTGACAATTTTCATTTTGTCAACTTTCCATATCTTTTTTTCTTGCAGGCATATCAGATGTATGGGACCAGAAAACCAGACATGTGTGTCAGAATTCCTCCTCCTGGGACTTTCTGAGAAACCAGAGCAGCATCTTCCCCTGTTTGGGCTCTTCCTGGGCATATACATGGTCACTGTGGTTGGGAACCTTCTCATCACACTGGCCATTGGCTCTGACTCCTATCTCCACACTCCCATGTACTTCTTTCTCTCTAATCTGTCGCTGGTAGATATCTGTCTAGTTACTACCTTAGTCCCCAAGATGCTGGTGAACCTCCTAACACAGAATAAGGCCATCTCCTATGCTGGGTGCTTTGCTCAGACGTACTTCTTCATTGTTTTTGTTTGTTTAGACAATTTACTCCTCACTGTGATGGCCTATGACCGCTTTGTAGCCATCTGCCACCCTCTGCACTATGCCACCATAATGAGTCCACGGATTTGTGGCCTCCTGGTTCTGATGGCATGGACTATTAGTCTTCTAAATTCCATTCTCCAAATTCTAATGGTGATGCGGCTGTCCTTCTGTACAGAATGTGAAATTTCCCACTTTTTCTGTGATCTCGGTGAGGTTATTAAACTCTCTTGTTCTGATACCCTCATCAATACCATCTTAGTCTATTTTGCAACTGGTCTCCTAGGTGTTCTCCCCTTCACAGGGATCCTTTTCTCTTATACTCAGATATGTTCTTCAATATTGAAAGTGCCATCACGTGGGGGGAAATATAAAGCCTTTTCTACTTGTGGGTCTCACCTCTCTGTTGTTTCATTATTCTATGGCACTGGACTTGGAGTATATCTGAGTTCCTCAGCCACCCAGTCCTCCTGGAAGATCTCAGTTGCCTCAGTGATGTACTCCGTGGTTACCCCCATGCTGAATCCCTTCATCTATAGTCTGAGGAACAAGGACATGAAGGAAGCCCTGAGGAGGCTCATTAGCAGAACAGCCTCTTCTCAGTGATTGAGCTTGACCCTGGAATGTGGCATTGGTATCTGGGTACAAAGGTCTGGCAGTCAGAAATCTTGGATTCAAAATATGAAGCCCAGGGCTATCCAGGATTCTCCTTAACTGGCTATATGACCTCTTTACTATCACTCATACAGTTCTTCGTGGTGTCTATTTCTAGATTTTCTTATTGTATTGTAATATTTCACAACCTACGTTGTCATTACACCCATTCTTTCTAAAGAAGCACTAGATTAAAACAAAATAAAAAACAAAAAAAGAAGCACTAAATTTAGTGTTAGGAGACCTTGGTTTGTGAACTTCAGGTAAGTCATTTATTTTCTCTGATCTTCAGCCTTTTCATTTGCCATTATAGGAGCCATCTTGCCACAAGACAAATTCTGACCTTTGAATGAAATGAAATTATGTGTAAAAAATCACAGAAAAGTTGTAAAATCCTATCAAATTTCAGCAAGAAAAAAAGAAACAAAGAAGAGAGAGGTGGGATTTGTTGCTATGCATGATCCTTCCATCAATTCAAATGTCCATTTTCCTGTGCCCTACTATGTGTATTCACGTATTCACGTATTACTTTGGCCCAAAAAAAAATCATTAGCTGGTTGCCAATCTTTTTGTCTTTGACTAAATTGTTCCTTGGACCATTTTTTTTATCCCTGAGTGTATTCTCAGAACCTCACCAGTGTGGCTCAAATTCTACCAGAGCTTGTGTTTTGTTAGCAAAATCTTCAAGATGATTAGACATTGGAACTATTTTTGTGAGCACATAAGGCATAAGAATTCACTAGGATGCAGCATTGCCTGGTGGACTTAGTACTGGACTAGCATCAGAAAGACATGGGTTCAAACTCCATTTCAGACCCTTATAAGCTGCGGAACCTGCAGCAAGTCACTTTATACTCACAGCCTCAGTTTCTTCATCTATAAAATAATGATAATAATCGCAACAACTAACATTTATATGGTACTTTAAGTGTTGCAAGGTACTGGAAAAACATTACTTCATGGATTACTTTAGAAATAATAACAGCATCTAACTAGTAGGGGTTTTTAGGGTCAAATGAAATATTTGTAAAATGCTTTGCAAACCTTAAAGTGCTATATGAATATCATCTATTACTGACATTAATAATAATGATATTATCATTATCCTTGGACTCTTCTCTTTCACTTTAGAGTCATGAAGTCATAGAATCTTAGCTCTGTAATATCATGTTAGAGGTCCTCTTTGTCAGCCTCCTACAGATGAAAGAGTCCTCTTCACAATATGTAAATTTCTAACTGTGTAGTTGTAGCCAGCATATAAGACTTTGAATAAGATTGTGGTTTGAATCTGAACTCCCCTCCTCTCTTCTCCTCTCCTCTCCTCTTCCCTCCTTCCATCTCTCTCTCTCTCTCTCCCTTTCTCTCCTCCCTCTCTTTGTCTGTATATCTCTAGCTCTACCTTCTTGGGGGCAGAACTGCTCTCTCTCAATTCCTCACTTCATGTATCTCCATCGGAGTTCCCCACAAGAATGAATAAAACACAAATCTTAATCCTTTAATAAACTGTAGTAGTTCCATATTCTCACCTGGATCAAGCTTAAAATCTTCTTTGGCTTTTAAAGTCCTTCATAACACAGCCTGTTCCTATCTTTCCAGTCATCTTACATCTTATTCCTTTCAAACATCTACTGCAACCCTATGAGAAAGTGGTACTCTTTTAAATCTGCTCAGGGAGAAGAGAAACAGAGATGTGTTCAAGGCCAACAGTATCAGAACAGCAAAAAAGAGTGAAAGCTTTTAATGATGACCAAACCTCCTTCCTGCCAGAACGCTATGGCTTAGTTCTACCTGACCTAAGCCATTTAACAATTTTAAATTTATTTATTTAATATTTTAGTTTTCAGGACTGATTTTCACAAGATTTTGAATTACAAATTTTCTCCCCATTTCTACCCTCCCCCCACTCCAGCATGGCATATTTTCTGATTGCCCCGTTCCCCAGTCATCCCTCCCTTCTGTCACCCCACTACTCCCATGTCTTTTTCTGTTATTTACTGGTAGGGCAAGATAGATCTCTATGCCCCATTGCCTGTTTATCTTATTTCTTAGTTGCATGCAAAAACTTTTTTTTGAACATCTGCTTTTAAAACTTTGAGTTCCAAATTCTCTCCCTTCTTCTCTCACCACCCACCCTCCCTAAGAAGGCAAGCAATTCAACATAGGCTGCATGTGTATCATTACATAAAACCCTTTCACCATAGTCATGTTGTGAAAAACTGATTATATTTTGCTCCTTCCTATCCTGTTCCCTTTTGTTCAGTTTTCTCTCTTGACCCTGTCCCTTTTTGAAAGTGTTTGCTTTTGATTACCTCCTCCCCCTATCTGCCCTCCCTTCTACCATCCCCCCTTTTTTATCTCCTTCCTCTTTCTTTCCTGTGGGGGGAGTAGGATACCCAATTGAGTGTGCCTGTTATTCTCTCCTCAGGTCAAATCCAATGAGACCAACATTCACTCATTGCCTCTCACCTGTCCCCTAGTCCCTTTGGTGGATTCTTTCAATTTCTATTTTACCCTCTGGCTCTAGAATAGCAGGGCAGTTCTCCTTGATAATTTCTTGAAAGATGATATCTAGGCTCTTTTTTTGATCATGGCTTTCAGGTAGTCCAATAATTTTTAAATTCTCTCTCCTAGATCTGTATTCCAGGTCAGTGGCTATTCCAATGAGATATTTCACATTGTCTTCCATTTTTTTCATTCCTTTGGTTCCGTTTCATAATCTCTTGATTTCTCATCAAGTCACTAGCTTCTACTTGCTCCAATCTAATTTTTAAGGTAGTATTTTCTTCAGTGGTCTTTTGGACCTCCTTTTCCATTTGGCTCATTCTGCCTTTCAAGGCACTCTTCTCCTCATTGGCTTTTTGGAGCTCTTTTGCCATTTGAGTTAGTTTATTTTTTAAGGTGTTGTTTTCTTCAGTATACTTTTCAGTATTTTTTTGAGTCTCTTTTAGCAAGTCATTGACTTGTTTTTCATGGTTTTCTCTCATCCTTCTCATTTCTCTTCCCAATTTTTCCTCTACTTCTCTAACTTGCTTTTCTAAATCCTTTTTGAGTTCTTCCATGGCCTGAGACCAGTTCATGTTTTTCTT
>CM053622.1:56863017-56914022 GCA_028646595.1 Phalanger gymnotis
GTGGTTTTTCCAATGAGATATTTCACATTGTCTTCCACTTTTTCATTCCTTTGGTTCTGTTTTATAATATCTAGATTTCTCATCAAGTCACTGGTTTCCACTTGCTCCAATCTAATTTTTAAGGTAGTATTTTCTTCAGTGGTCTTTTGGACCTCCTTTTCCATTTGGCTAATTCTGCCTTTCAAGGCATTCTTCTCCTCATTGGCTTTTTGGAGCTTTTTTGCCATTTGAGTTTGTCTATTTTTGAAAGTGTTGTTTTCTTCAGTATATTTTTCAGTATTTTTTGGTTCTCCTTTAGCAAGTCATTGACTTGTTTTTCATGGTTTTCTTGCATCCTTCTCATTTCTCTTCCCAATTTTTCCTCTACTTCTCTAACTTTCTTTTCCAAATCCTTTTTGAGCTCTTCCATGGCCTGAGACCAGTTCATGATTTTTTGAGGGCTGTTGATATAGGCTCTTTGACTTTGTTGACTTCTTCTGGCTGTATGTTTTGGTCTTCTTCGTCACCAAAGAAAGATTCCAAAGTCTGAGACTGAATCTGGGTGTGTTTTCGCTGCCTGGCCATGTTTCCAGCCAACTCACTTGACCCTTGAGTTTTTCAGTGGGCTATGACTGCTTGTAGAGTATCGAGTTCTATGTTCCAAGCTTGGAGGGATGTGCCAGCTGTGCCACACCAGCACTCCTCCTACCCCAAGGACCCCTAACCTGGACTGGACTTAGATCTTCAGCAGGCTCTTCACTACTGCTCTGATGCGCCACTTAATTCCTCCCACCATGTGGGCCTAGGGCCAGAAGCAACTGCAGCTGTAGTTCTGTAGCTGCCCACCTCTGCTACCCCTGAGGCGGTGGCTGAACCGCAAGCTCCTTTTTTCACTCTATCCTCAGCAGCTTTTCCCACTAATCTTCTCTGTTGTCTTTGGTGTTTGTGGGCTGAGAAGTCTAGTAACTGCTGCAGCTCACTGATTCAGGGCGCTAGGGCACGCTCCGCCTGGCTCATGGTCTGGTTGGTCCGCTGCCCACGCTGGGCTCTGCTCCACTCCCAGCTTTGTGCGGGATAGACCTTACCCAGAGGCCATCCAGGCTGTCCTGGCCTAGAGCCCTGTTTCCTTCCATCACTTTGTGGGCTCTGCAGTTCTTCTCTGTTGTCTTTGGTGTCTGTGGGTTGAGGAGTCTGGTAACTGTTGCAGCTCACTGATTCAGGGTGCTAGGGCACTCTCCACCTGGCTCCTGGTCTGTCTGGTCCATGCCACCCCTGCTGGGCTCTACGCCGTTCTGCTCCGCTCCCAGCTCCGTGCAAGAAAGACCTCACCTGGCAACCATCCAGGCTGTCCTGGGCTGGAACCCTGCTTCCCTCTGCTTTTTTGTGGGTTCTGCAGTTTTAGAATTGTTTCAGAGCCATTTTTTATAGGTTTTTGGAGGGACTTGGTGGGGGGCTCACAGTAGTTCCTGCTTTCTAGTTGCCATCTTGGCTCCGCCCCTCTCAGCCTTATTCTTAAGCTAACCCTGGCCCTGAAAATCTGCCCTCTTTGACTGGAAAGGGAGATTCTGGGATCACACTACCTAGGAGCTCAAAAGTTCTTATCCTCTGCATTATAGGTTGAGATTATCCTTTCTGGCCCTGCTGACAGGCACATATCTGTTTGCACCACATGCTTCTTCAGGAACTTTATCAATGCCCTGATTTGCTTCCTTCTCTTGTGCTGAGTCAAGCTAATCTCAATGACTCTACTTTCTGATCTATGTTCAGGAATCTATGAGTGAAGTCATTGAATTACTATAGCTCTAAGACAGCCATTTCAATTAACAAAGGGTTTGAGGCAAAGCTGAGCTCAGGCCCAAAGTTTATTTATCCAAGAACCAGGTCTGCTCTGATGTATGTAGTTCCAATTTCTGAACAATTCTTTTTTTAAAAGTCAGTGCAGGGGTGATTCTCAGAAAATGGTCAGAAAATTCCAAGCTCTCCAGATTTTCCTCACAAACAAAGCGATATAGTTCCTCAGGATGAATGTAGAACTGTAAAAATAAACAAAAGTTTGGGCGGGACAGCAGTCCTGCCACAATAAGTGGAAGAGAATTGAAGGAAAATCCCAGGACTGAAGTTTGGTCCCTGTGAAGTGTAAAAACCTCTACGTTAGTTCCACTGAAACAGCAAGCAGCAAGCCCTGGGGCTAGCTGGGTCGGAACGCATCCTTGGCCCCAGCCAACAGGAATTGTTACCTCCCAGACAGTGTGGGGAGTTGGGTATCTGAGAAGGGGAAGATTGAAAGAACCTCTGATGATAAGGGGTGCCAGGCCCTGCTGTGCTGCAAAAATAAGGTGCTGAATGAGAAGGAACTAGCACATGCCTGGTGAGTGCAGAAGCAGTGGGGCAGGAATGCCACTGGCTGTGGACACCTGCAAGAGGGTGGAGCTGTTGGTTTCACTTCCAGGGCAGAGGAGAGAAGAGATGAAGGATCTCAGGCCAGAGGGACCATCCTCCATATCCCAGGATAAGAGGTGATTACAACAAGTCGCTATGCTTTTTTAAAAATGAGCAGGCAGAGGAGCAAGAATTCAACCATAGTAAGTTTCTGTGGGAATATAGAATGCTGGAGTTCATCTTCTAAGGAAGACATTGAAGCAAAAAAGCCTCTCCTACCCCCAAAGAGTAATGCCAAAGGGTCACCTGTCCAAAAGGAATTCATAGAATAACTTAAAATAAGAGAAACAAGAAGAATATGAAAGGAAAGTTAAGGAACTAGAAAAGGAGATTCAGAATCTTTTTTAAAAAGTTAATTTATTTATTTTTATCTTGAAACATTCACTTCCATATGTTTTAAATTTTCTCCCCCTCTCACCTCCCCCCTTGCCAAGATGGTATGCAATCTGATATAGGCTCTACATATACATTCCTATTAAACATATTTTGACATTAGTCATATTGTATAGAAGAATTGGAACAAATGGGAGGAACTATGAGAAACAAAGAAAAACAAAGTAAAACAAAAAAAGAGAAAATAGTCTTCTTTGATCTGTATTCAGATTGCATAATTGTTTCTCTGGATGTGGTTGGCATTTTGCATCATGAGTCTTTTGGAATTGTTTTAGGTTCTTGCATTGATGAGAAGAGCTAAGTCTATCAAAGTCACCACCCACTGTGGCTCTTACTGTGTACAACGTTCTCCTGGTTCTGCTCCCTTCACTCAGCATCAGTTCATATAATACTTTCTAAGTTTTTCTGAGGTCCACTTGCTTATCATTTCTTATAACACAGTAGTATTCCATTACATTCATGTACCACAACTTCTTCGGCCATTCCCCAATTGATGGGCATTGCCTCAGTTTTCAGTTCTTGGCCACCACAAAAAGAGTTGCTATAAATATTTTTGTACATGAAGGTCCATTTCCCATTTTATGATCTTTCTGGGATACAGCCCTAGATGTGGTATTGCTGGATCAAAGGATATGCACATTTTATAGCCCTTTGGGTATAGTTCCAAATTGCTCTCCAGAATGGTTGGATCAGTTCACAACTCCACCAACAATGAATAAGTGTCCAAATTTTCCCAAATATTCTCCAACATTTATCATTTTCCTGTTTTTTCATGTTAGCCAATCTGATAGCTGTCATGTGGCACCTCAGAGTTGTTTTGATTTGCCTTTCTCTAATCAATAGTGATTTAGAGCATTTTTTCCATATGATTACAGATAGCTTCAATTTCTTTCTCTGAAAACTGCCTCTTCATATCCTTTGACCATTTCTCGGTTGGGGAATGAGTTGTATTCTTACAAATTTGACTTAGTTCTTCATATATTATAGAAACGAGACTTTTATCAGAGACATTGGTTGTAAAAATTCTTTCCCAGTTTTCTGTTTCCCTCCTAATCTTGGTTGCATTGCTTTTTTTGTGCAAAAAACTTTTCAATTTAATATAATCAAAATTGTCCATTTTGCATTTCATAATGTCCTCTAACTCTTGTTTTGTCATAAATTCCTCCATTCCCCATAAATCTGACAGGTAAACTATTCCTTGGTCTCTTAATTTGCTTATAGTATCCACCTTTAAATCTAAATCATGTACCTGTTTGGACTTTATTTTGTTGTATGGTGTCAGACATTGGTCTATGCCCAGTTTCTGCCATACTATGTTCCAGGTTTCCCAGTAGTTTTCTTTCAAATAGTGAATTATTATCCCAGAAGCTGGTGTCTTAGGGTTTATCAAACAGTAGGTTACTATAGTCACTGACTACTGTGTCTTGTGTACCTAATGTATTCCATTGATCTACCCCTCTATTTCTTAGCCAGTACCAAAATTTTTTGATGATTGAAGCTTTATAATTCAATTTAATATCTGGTATGGCAAGGCCACCTTCCATAGCATATCTTTTCATTAATTCCCTTGACATTCTGGATCTTTTTGATGAGTTTGAGTTTTCTTATTATTTTTTTTTTAGTTCTATAAACTAATTTTGGTACTTTGATTGTTATGGCACTGAATAAGTAAATTAATTTAGGTATAACTATCATTTTTATCATATTAACTTGCAACAATCATGAACAACTGATATTTTTTCAATTATTTAGATCTGGCTTTATTTATGTGAAAAGTGTTTTGTAATTGTGTTCATATAGTTCTTGGGTTTGTTTTGGGACAGAGACACAAATATTTTATAATGTCTACAGAAATTTTAAATGAAACTTCTCTTTCTATCTCTTGCTGTTGGGCTTTGTTAGTAATATGTAGAAATGCCAATGATTTATGTGGGCTTATTTTATATCCTGCAACTTTGCTAAAGTTGTTTATTATTTCAAGTAGTTTTTTACTTTATTCTCTAAGATTCTTTAAGTAATCATCATACCATCTGCAAAGAGTGATAATTTAGTTTCTTCTTTGCCTATTCTAATTCCTTCAATTTCTTTTTCTTCTCTTACTGCTAAAGCTAACATTTCTAGTGCCAAATTAAATAATAAGGGTGGTAATGGACACCCTTATTTTACCTGATCTTATTGGTTATGCATCTAGCTTATCCCCTTTACATATAATGCTTGCTGATGTTTTTAGGTAGATGCTATTTACAATTTTAAGGACAACTCCATTTTTCTATGCTTTCTAGTGTTTTTAATAGCAATGGGTGTTGTGTTTTGTCAAAACCTTTTTCTGTATTGAGATCTATTGAGATAATTATATGGTTTCTGGTAGTTTTGTTGTTGATATGATCAATTAAGCTGATAGTTTTCCCAATATTGAACCAGCCTAGCATTCTTGGAATAAATCTTACCTGGTCGTTGTGCATTATTCTCATGATAAGTTGCCGCAATCTTTTTGCTAACATTTTATTTAAAAATTTTGCAACAATGTTCATTAGATAAATTGGTCTATAATTTTTTTCTCTGTTTTGGCTCTTCCTGGTATAGGTATTAGTGCCATATTTGTGTCATAAAAAATTTGGTAGGACTCCTTCCTTGCCTATTTTCCCAAATAATCTATAAAGTATGTTAATTAATTCTTCTTTAAGTTTTTGATAGAATTCACATGGAAAACCACCTGGTCCTGGAGATTTTTTCCTAGGAAGTTCATTGATGGTTTGCTCAATTTATTTTTCTGAGATGGGGCTATTTAGGTATATTACTTCCTCTTCTGTCAACCTGAGAAATTTATACTTTTGTATATATTCATTCATTCCCCTCAGGTTGTCACATTTGTGGGCATACAATTGGGCAAAATAATTCCTAATTATTGTTTTAATTTCCTCTTTATTGGAGGTGAATTCACCCTTTTCATTTTTGATACTGGTAATTGGGTTTTCTTCTTTCTTTGTTAAAATCAAATTGACCAAAGGTTTATCACTTTTATCATTTTTTTTTATAAAAGCAGCTCTCACTTTTATTTATTAGTTCAATAGTTTTCTTGGTTTCAATTTTATTAATCTCTTCTTTGGTTTTCAGCATTTCTAATTTGGTATTTAATCGGGGATTTTCAATTTGTTCTTTTTCTAGCTTTTTCCGTTGCATGCCCAGTTCATTGATCTCCTTTTCCTATATTTTATTTATCTAAGCATTTAGAGATATAAAGCTTTCCCTAAGAATTGCTTTTGCTGCATCACATAGGTTTTGGTATGTTGTCTCATTATTGTCATTCTCTTGAATGAAGTTATTGTTTCTATGATTTATTCTTTGACCCACTCATTCTTTAGGATTCGATTATTTAGTTTCCAATTAATGTTTAGTTTATCTTTCCATGGTCCTTTATTACAAATAATTTTTATTGCATCATGATCTAAAAATGATTCATTGACTATTTCTGCCTTTCTGCAGTGGACTGTGAGGTTTTTATGCCCTAGCACATAGTCAATTTTCGAGTATGTGCCATGTATGGCTGGGGAAAAGATATATTCCTTTCTAACCCATTTAGTTTTCTCCAGAGGTCTTTCATATCTACCTTTTCTGAAATTCTATTCACCTCAACTTTTTTCTTCTTTATTTTGAGGTTAGATTTATCAAGTTCATAGAGGAGGAGGTTGAGGTCCCCTACTAGTATAGTTTTGCTGTCTATTTCTTTCTGTAACTCCTTTAACTTCTCCTCTAAGAATTTGTATGTTATACCACTTGGTGCATATATGTTAAATAATGATATTTCTTTGTCTGACGTTAGGATTGCTACCCTTGCTTTTTTTACTTTAGCTGAACCATACTATATTCTATTCCAGCTTTTTACCTTTACCCTGTGTTTATCCCCTTGTTTCAAATGTGTTTCTTGTAAACAACATATTGTAGCCTTCTTGTTTGTAATCCATTCTGCTACCTGCCTCTGTTTTATGGGAGAGTTCATCCCATTCACATTCACAGTTATGATTACTATCTGTGTCTTTTTCTCCATCCTATTTCTCCTGTTTATGCTTTTATTTCTCCCTTTTCCTTTCCCCTCCTCAAAAGAGTTTTGCTTTTTGCTGCTGCCTTCCTCAGTTTTTCCTCCCTATTGACTCCTCTCCCTTACCCTTTTCCCCTTGCTACTTCTTGCCTCCATTTTGAGCCCCCCTCCTTTTCTTTCCCCTTTCCCTTTGTACTGCTTGTAGGACATGTCTGATTTCTATACTTATCAGAGTATGGTATTCCCTACTTGAACCCAATCAGATGAGTGTAAAGCTCAAATACTGCTCTTCTCCCTCCCTTCTTTCCCTCTACTATAATTTTTTTTGTGCCTCTTCATGTCATGTAATTTACACTTTTGTACCACCTCCTTATCTCTTCTCCCAGCACCATCTCTTTACATCCATTAATTATGTTTTTATCATCATATCAGTTACCTTATACTGACACCCTCAGTCTATGTATATCCCTTTCAATTGTGGTAATAACTGTGATATTCTCAAGACTGACATATATATATGTACATACATATATATATATATATATATAATCCATTAATCATAAGAGATTTTAATGCACAATTACATACCTATATAAACCCCTAGCATATAAGACCCTACATAATATCTAAACATATCCATTAAACAAACCCATGCAGTACTAAAAACCCCACATCCATGATTAAAGAATATAAATGTATCGTACAACACATACATGTATGTAGTACATTAATATATTTTCCTCAAGCATATAAGCATGCACATAACTATTTAAATTTACTAAATACATTAAATTATATTATTACTATAAATTAATCTAGGAATAGCATATCTTAAATACATGAAACTATTATATTACATAATACATTAATATCATAATTCTACATAAGACATTAATTGTTGAGTTACATAGACATTCCAGTCGATGATTTAAGAATCTACATGTTACATCCCCTAGCATATCATCATCATCTGTAATACCTTACTCCCCACCTCACAAGAGATCACTGTCCCATCATCTTGTAAAACAATATAATCCTATATAAGGATGTAAACAATTTGCCCTTATTGAATAACAAGATTTTCCACTCCTGTTTACCTTTTATGTCTCTCTTGAATTTTGTATTTGAAGATCAAATTTTCTGTTGAGCTCTGGCCTTTTCATCAGGAAAAGTCTGGAATTCCCTTATTTCACTGCATGTCCATCTCCTTGCCTGAAAAATTATGCTCAATTTTTCTGAGTAGTTGATCCTTGTCTGTAGTCCAAGCTCCTTTGCCTTTTGGAATATCATATTGCAATTCTTCCCGTCTTTTAGAAGCTGCAAGATCCTGTGTGATCCAGACTGTAGTACCCTGATATAGATTTGTTTCTTTCTGGTTGCTTGCAGTATTTTCTCTTTGACCTGATGATTCTGGAATTTGGCTACAATATTCCTTGGAGTTTTCAATTTGGGATCTCTTTCATGGGGTGATTGGTGGATTCTTTTGATGACTATTTTACCCTGTTTCTAGGACCACAGGACAACTATCCTTCATGATTTCTTGGAAGATACTATCCAAGCTCTTTTTTTCATCCTGGCTTTCCAGTAGACCAATAATTCTTAGATTGTCTCTCCTGGGTCTATTTTCAAGGTCAGTTGTTTTTCAGATCTGATATTTCACGTTTTCTTTTATTTTTTCACTCTTTAGGTTTTGTTTGACTCATTCTTGATGCCTCATAGAGTCTTTAGCTTCTACTTGCCCAATTCCAATTTTTAATGTATTATTTTCTTCATTTAGCTCATGAACCTCTTTTTCCATTTGGTTAATTTTACTTTTCAAGGATTAATTCTCTCCATTTAGTTCTGAACCTCCTTAACCCTTTCAGCAATTTGACTTTTTAATGATTTTTTTTTCTCACTAGCGAGTTTTTTCCTTTTTTTTCTTTTATCTTTCTAATTTGTTTCTTAACATCCTCCCTGAGTCTTCCAGGAATGCTTTTTGGGCCTGAGACCAGTTCACATTCCCTTTTGAGATTTCAAATGTGGGTATAAGGTTAATATTATTTTGATCTTCCCTGTCTCCATAAAAAGAATCAATAGTTCTCGGTTTTCTGGATTGCTTCTTCATGTTGGTTATCTTTTTCGTGGCTTTTAAAGTAGATCTCTGCTTCTGGGGCTCAGGGGGCTTTGTCCCTAGCTTCTTGTGCTGGGAACTGTGGGCCTGTTTACTAACTTTGTGTGCTGTGGCCTCTGGTTTCCTGAGGTGTGGGGGAGGAGTGGTCTGGCTGCTGGAATTCTCCTCTGCCCCTGGGGCTATGCTACAGAATGGGTGTTCTCAGCATTTGTCTGTGCTGGTGTCTGCCTCTTTCCCTGGCCATGTGAAGGCACCTTTGGGTTCCTGATGTTGACCCTTGCTGGCTCCATCCCCGTGGGGCTTAGGAAATTCCTCTGTTTGGCTACGGAAGCCACACTTCTGGTTCCTTTATTTCAGGGTTTCTCCCAAGGGAGTATTATCTGGGCTAGGGAAGTAGGGTTGAGATACATTTTTGCCTGGTCATCATGGCTCCTGGAAGTTCAAAAAGGTGAATTTCAAACCTTTAGTCTGTGGACTGCAAGTCTTAGGGGTAGTTGCTGTTGTGGCTGCAGGAGATGTGCTACTGCCTCCCATAGCTCAGACAGACTCTCTTTCTTGGCTGAGAGGCCTGGGAATCACAACCAATTTCCCATGCTGAGAACTCTCCCAGCCCAGTTCACTGGCTGGGTTTTGTTGCTGCTCCCATTCTTATGTCTTTGTCATTTGCCATCTCAACTAAAGTCTAAGACCATATGTTTATTCTTATTAAATTTCATCTAATGATATTGTCTCAATCTTATAACTGGCCAAGATCTTTTTTTTTGGTTCTACATGTGTAGTCATGGTATTTTCATATTAGTCATGTTATAAAAGAAAAATACCTCCCCCTAAAATGCTCAAGAAAAATACAGTTTGGAAAGTATACTTTGATCTGTATTCAGACTCCATCAGATCTTTTTCTGAGGTGATAGCATTTTTCAGCATAAGTCCTTCAGATTTGTGCAAGATCTTTAAAGAAGCCCTCTTAAATGTTTCATTAAAAGCTTGTATCAGCAATGCAATGTTCACATTGCCGATGGTGACTGTGAATATGCTGTTGTAGTTCTGAATGCCAAAATATAACAGACTCTCTATATGGATGACAGTACCAAAACATTTATTCAAACACCAGAAAGCCAAATCCATCACAGCAGCAAATAAATTCACACACAATAACAATGCAGGGGGCACTGCCATCCCAAAGCTTTCACCCTGCTCTGGCCTTCCCACAAACAAAAACTCACAAGCAAGGTGCCTGCTTGCTTCCTCTCTCTCCTTCAGCTATAACTGCTCTGATCAATATCCTCCAATCTGCTCCAACCTTCCTGTTCCACCCATTCAGCAAGCTCCTCCTACCAGAGGCTTTATGTGACTTAGGTTTCCAAGTGACTTAAGCAGGTCATGTGGGCCTATTAGTGGATGGGAATATATTCAAATTTATATTACCATTACAAAGCTCAACATTGAACATTTGTTTAACTAATCAAACTTCTGTGATAATTCTATTTAAATCAATTCAATTCATAAAGTATCAATAAATTTTTGTCATTCTAAGTCATCTTTGGGAGGAATTTGGTGTAGTGGATAGAGGGGTTTTGTTTAGAAAGTTTTGGGTTTCAATATAGATTTTCATACTTACTAGCTTTGCATCTCTGGGCAAGTCACTTAACCTATCTCAGCCCCAGTTTCTGAATCAATAAAATGTTGATAAGAAACCCCACATTACATAGATTTTGTGATGATCAAATAAAATATATTTAAAGGGAACTAACAGCCTAAATATCTATATACATATTTTATTGCTAGTTTTTTTCTATTTTTATTATGACTATAATTATATGATGTTGTCCAGAGACCATCCTAAATTGCCAAAATGATAGATATTGGATTGCCACATGGTAGGAATTTTCCTACGACCCTTTCTTATGACCCTTCCTTATTGACCTTTGCCCTTACCTTGGTCACTTTTTTCTGTCTGCTTTGATATCTTTTCTTTGGATCCATGTTTCCCCACTTTTGTACCTGCCCCCCCACTCCAAAGGGGTTCTGATTCTCCTTTTCCTGAGGCAGATTAAGTGGCCTCTCTAAGTACCAAATCCTTGGAAGCGACACTCATTCTAAAATCTAGTTCTTCCTTTATGGAAGACTTCTCTCGTGACAGCATTCATTAGTGGTATTAGGTGATGTAGGAGATAGAGCACCAAGCCCAGAGTCAAGAAACCTGGGTTCAAATCTGGCCTTAGACTTTTATTCACTGGGTAACCCTGGGCAAGTCACTTTACCTGTTTGCCTCAGTTTGCTCATCTGTAAATTGGGGATAGTAATAGCATCTACTTTCAGGATTGTTGCGAGGACTATATTATTCAAAATAAACAAAACCAATGCTACTAAAATTAAAAGAGAAGCAGGGGGCAAAGGGGGGGGGGAAATATTTGCAGCAAATTTCTCTGATAAATGGCTTATTTCTAAGGTATATAGAGAAATGGTTCTAAGAATAGAAGCCATTCCTCAAATGCTGAAGTGTCAAAGATATGAATAAGTAGTTTTCAGAGGAAGAAATCCGACTTCTGAATAGCCATATAAAAATGCTCCAAATATTTAATAATTGTAAGAATTCAAATTGAAGCAACTCTGAAGTTCCACCTCCCAACAATCAGATTGGCAAAGGTAACAAAAAATAAAATGATACATGATGATACCTTAAGTAAAATAGGAACATTAAAGCAATGTTACTGGAGCTATGAATTGATCCAGCCATTTTGAAAAGCAGTTTAGAAAATTTCCCCAAAGTGCATGACCTTTAACCTAGTGATACCGCTACTGGGTCTATAATACAAAGAGATCAGTGAAAGAGAGAAAATATTTATATGTATAAAACATTTGTAGCAGTTTAGTTTGTGGTGGTAAAAAATTGAAAACTGAAAATGTGACCATTTATTAGTAAATGATTGAATATGAATATATATGACTGTGAAGGAATATTTATTTAGTGGTGCTATAACAGGCGTTGAAAGGGATTGTTTCAGAGAAACTTGGGATCAATTGTATCAACTGATTCAAGGTGAGAGAGCAGAATCAGAAGAACATTCTATACAAAACAACAATATTGTAAGAATGATCAACTTTGAACAGTTTTAGACGTCTGTTTGATGCAATAACCAACCACAAATCAAGAGGACTCATGATGAAACAGGCCAGTTACCTCCTGATAGAAAGGTGATGAACTCAGCACATTGAGAAATACTGGGGGCAAGTGTCATGGCCAATCTAAAAAACTGTTTTATCCATGTTTGTAAGAGAGGATTTTGGAATGGGAAGAGGTGAGAGGGAGCTAAGGCAGATCTTCATTTGAAAAATATACATATGTATGTATATACATAAATATACATACATACATATATGATAATGAGAAAATATAAAAAGTCAGAAAAATTTTAAAATTTTAATTTTAAATTAAATTTAAATTTAAAAAATTAATTTTAATATTCTTTAAAAAAGAAATCCAGAAGGGATAGAAGAAGCAGGGAGAGTAAGCTAAGTGCAGAAGTTGTTGCAAGAAGCCAAAAGTTGAAAACAGAAGCCTTTCATTTGAGATAGCTGATACTTCTGCATCTTTACTGAAAACTTTCTCATGGAAAAAGAGCCATTGCCTTGATGATTGTTTGGAAAGTCTGTGGAGCTGCTGACTCCTGCAGGTTGGTAAAGAGAGTAGAATCCTAACATTTGTGAAGAGCTATTAGGCCTTATTGCTCTTGAATGGCATCTACTGCTGTAGAGAGGAGAAGCCTCTCAGGGAGGAACTTAATTGCCCTCTCACAGCCTCTCTAGAGAGAACAGTTTCTTAACATGGATTCCATGGATCCGTAATTGTTTCAGCAATACATTTCAGGTGGATTGTGAACTTTCATTAGGAAAAAAATTACATATTTATTTTCACTAACGACTCATTGAAATTTAACACACTTCAATTATGAAATTTGGCAACAAAAATCATTTTAAGAAAAGGTTCATGTGCTTTATCAGAATGCCAAAGAGATTTTTGACACAGAAAGAGTTAAGAAATCCAAGCTAGAGGGAAGAACAGGGGTGAAAGACAGATATTGTATCTGTTTTACTGTGAGTTGTGCTTTACTATGAGATGAGTTTTTGAGTTGAATGGATAAATTAGCATCTCTTGCTATTTTCAGAGTTCAGAAGTTCCCCAGATTAGAGGAACTTCTTGTCACTGACAGCAAAAAATATCTTTTCTTACTGCTCTGTTAAGGGTGACTGGGGGCAAACTTAGATCAGATCCTTAACTCTTAAATGTAGTATTACAGTCTCCACTGCTTTTGGAATTCCCATTCTTTAGCTAGATTCTGGAACCCCATAGCCTAAAAACTATCACCTCCCTGCTCTAACCAGGAAACCAGGGTTCAGGAACTTTCCTCTGAGGTCACATAGGCAAGCATATTTCTATTTCTCCAATGTCCTCAATTAAAATTCCTTTTCATGGACCCCTGTAAGGAGTGATGCTTCCTGATAAGAGTCTTTTCTCCCGAAAGTCAAAGGCAACCTCACTTTGCAAAAGACAGCTACAGAGACTTAATAAGGGATATATTGTCCTCTCAAGAAGTTACCAAGAGGCATGTACACTGGATCTGGGGATATGTTCCTCAAATACAAAGTAAAGGATTTTTCTCCCATATAAGTTCATTAAGTTGATCTGGTAGCAATCTGTTGATAAAATCCCTTACACTAGGATTATAGATTTTGTCAAATGCCTTGCTAATATCCAAACAAACAACAATTATCTTGTTTTATTTTCCTTTTGAATAAGTTTTTATTAATAACTTCTGTTTCTTACATAATTATGGTTCTTCTCAATATCACTACACAGCCCTTGAGAGAACCATCTCATGTAAGAAAGTGCTTTTCCAGACAAAAAAAGCAAAAGAAGAGGAAAAATCAGCATAACTGATTAATAAATTGAAAAAAATCCAAAAAGATTCAGGAACAGTCTGTTGTAGTTCCATGTCCTCAAATTCAACAGGGTCCTCTGCCTCATCAATTGTCATCATTTTATTATTTTTCTCTTGCAGTATTTATTCATAGAGCCTTGGTTTCATTTACTACATCTAGAGGCCTTATTTTCCTTTACTGTTAATGTTTTCCTTATTGATTTATCCATTTATGTTTGAAGCCTTACAGTTTTCTTCTTCATGAGATCTTTGATAATTTTAATATTTTTCCTCTTATTCTCTCCTGAGGCTTACTTTCTTACTCTCTCTCCTCTGATGGTGATATTATTAAGAACTATATCTCAAAGCATCATAGCCTCTTCTCACCCTGGGCAATTCATAATTCACCAACTTAGGTCTCTACCCTAAATGACCTTTGAGGTGACAGAGGTAGCCTTTGTGGAATGCTGGGTTCTTTTCTTTAGGCTTAGTAGAATGCTACAGAGCCTACTCAGCCCCTCACACGCTGTCTTTTCCCATTCCCTGTATTCCACAGTTCTCTGGCCCTGGATCAAAATATCCAGAGATGGAAAATGGAGTTGTGTTCTATTTCAAGCCCAGACACATGTCCTTCTTTGTTCCCTAGGTTTTCTCTGTCCTCCTACAGAGATCATTTGTAGCATAGGTACAGGCTACAGAGGCCCAAGCAAACTTCCACACCCTGGAGCCTGGATCTCCTCAGCACCAGAA
The DNA here is from genome assembly GCA_028646595.1 of Phalanger gymnotis. NCBI lineage: Eukaryota > Metazoa > Chordata > Mammalia > Diprotodontia > Phalangeridae > Phalanger > Phalanger gymnotis. Next base: position 56,877,647 of record CM053622.1, read on the forward strand.
AGAAGTAGAGGGGACTAGAATGTGGGATTGAATTTTGTTGCAAGTCCATAGGATGTCAATCTAGTTGCTGGTAGCTTGGTGGAAAATAGGGCAGTGGTTGAGCTTGAGTTGGGCCTCAGTTCCTTGTTTTTTTTAACTTTCTTTTGAATTCCTGGTGCATGGAAGCAGCTAAAGTTGCTTTATCTTTAGAGCATAATTTCAGTTTTGGAGAGTTCTGATTGTAAAGATTAAATAAAATGTCAGTCTTCCATCTTTGTTGGTCATGTGCTATTATCATTAAGGTCATGATTATGAGTGGAGGTAGAAGGTTCCTGTAAGAAGTGCTCCATAACCATAGTCTGGGTGATCCAGGTTTTTTCCATCCCTCATCAATTTTGATTCATTTACTCTTAGAGGCATAGAGAGTAAAACACTAGAATTGGAGTCAGGAAGACCTATCCTACTCTAGACATTTACTTAGCTATGCCACTCTGGGCAATTACTTAACTGCTTTCAGTCTCAGCTTCTGAGTCTAACTTATAGAATACTTAATATTAATAATAATAGTTAGGATTTTATAGCACTTTAGGAAAGCTTTATAGTGTTTCATTTGATCCTTGCAACAGTCCTGGGAAGGAGCTACAATTGTTATTCCAATTTTACAGATGAAAAAACTGAGGCAGAAAAAGACTAAATGAATTGTCTAGAATCATCCTTGTTTTGGACCAGATTTAAACTCAGGACTTTCTGATTCTAGATTCGGCACATACCCACTGAACCCAAATTCTCATTCATAAACTGGGGGACTCAAAGCATTTCAACAAACATTTAATGTACAGATGCCATGAGCACAGCCCTATATTTGGCAACAAGGAAATGCAGAAATTTTAAAAACAAATCTAGTCTAAACACGTTGGGAAGTTATACCAATAAATATAAATCAGGATTTTAAAAAGCCATGGAAGTAAGAGTTTTTTACATGTTGTAGGAAGGAGCATTTGATAATATATTTAATACTATTTTTTTCAGAGAAGATGGTGAAATGCAAAGGTATACACAAGCATTAGGAACTACATGATGTTCTGATTCCATGAGTAGCCATTATGGTAGATAGTATGTATATAGTCCTTGGTATTTTGAAAGTAGTTTACATACATTATTTAATTAATATTAACATAATATGTTACATTACTATATTAATTAATTTAATGCTCAAAAAATTCTGTGAGGTAGGCACCATTTTAATCCTCATTTTAGAAATGAAGAAACTGAGGCACAAGAGGTTAAATTACTTGAATAAGGACACACTAGTAAGTAAGGGTCTGAGGCGTGATTGAACTTAGATTTTCCTGACTCTGAAGTCCCATGCTCTATCTACTGCAACATCTTCTTGTTAATGGTTCAATGGAAGTCAAGAAGTCTCCACTAGATTGTCCAGGCATCTGTGCTGGCCTTGTGCCATTTTTTTTTTTTATCAATGATTTGGATAAAGGTCATCAAATGCCCAGATGACACACAAAGCTGCCAAGAGTAACTAATAAACTGGTAGAAAACAGACAAATCCAAAAATATTTTGACAGTTCACACCATTGAACCATTTCTAAGATGAAATTCAATAGAGACAAATGTAAATTCTTATATTTGGATACAAAATTTCAATTTACCAAATACAAGATGGGAGAATCATAGAGAATAGATGATCTGAGAAAAAGACCTTAGGGTCTTAGTGACTGACTACAAACAATGTGAATTCAGTGATATGATGTGGCAACTGCCAAGGCTAATGCAATTTTGAGCTGCATTGAGAGAGGCATAAATTCCAAGATTAAGGACATGTCAATCTCTCTTACTCTGCTCTCAAATGACTTCATCATGAATATTGTTTCATTCTGGACACTGACAAGTTGGAGAGCATGCAGAGAAAGTCAGGGAAGATGGTGAAAGGACTTGAATCTATATCATATGGGGACTGATGGATGGAACTGGGTATTTGTTGCCTTTTTAAGGGAAGACTCAATTGGGGAATAATCGCCATATATAGCCATTTGAATTTTATTTTAATAGCCATTTTAAAGTATTTGAATGGCTGTCATAAGGAAGATGGTTTGGACTTGCTCTGTTTGGCCACAGAGAGAACACTCACAATGAGACATTATAAAACTGTCCATTATAAAACTTGAAATATAGAAGAAAAGATCCGTTGGGTATGTTATAGAAGGGATTACTCCTTTCAGTTATGGGATAGTCTGTGAGGTCTTTTCCAAATCCAAAATTCTGTGATTCTCTGATACTAAATGAATGAAATCACCAAAAGTAAAGGCTAAAGATGCAAAAGGAGGGTGGATGGGATTGGAAAATAAAAAGTTCAAGCAGATGTCAAGTGAGTGGAAGTATGCCCTTACTGTTATAATATGATACCCATGCACTGTGATCTATTTTAGGAACTCATCTAATTCTCTTTTCTTCCAAGCAACCCTTAGTGCATATAATGACAAAACTACTTCTATTAATGCATCCAATGATGCTTCATTCAATGCTTTCTACTTTGTTTCTTGATTCTGGCACCTGAATTACTTTACTAGAGTATATCTTAATACACTCCGCCTTTTATATATGCTGCTTCTTTTAAATTGGCCATAATTTTCAGAGCCATATTTTAGTTCTGGATTTTACCCTACCAAGTCTCGTGGAAACCTCTGAGGTCAAATTTGCCTCTTTGTGTTAATATCTCCATTTATCATTTTTATTGGCCATACTTTTGCATTTCTGAATTGACATCTGAGAAAACTAGTCTCATTTTTTCTTGAGTCAGACTGTGAAATTCTGAATGTTTTAATTGCTACTGTTCCTATTTTGTGGCATTTTTCTTTCATATATATCTTTACGGCTAGACATATAGTCATCCCTACTCCCTTCTTTTTGCTTTTCTTAAGTGGCCTCTGAGGGTAATATTAGTTTAGCAGTTGGAGGGAAGTAGACTTTTACTCAGTCTGGTGAAGAATTTTCTCACAATGAAAGCAATCAGTCAAATAGTGAGAATGGCCAATTACTGGGTCAGAAGTTTCCTCTAATTGAAAGAGTTCAAGCAAAAGATGGATGGTCACTTTTTTTTCAAGGATATTTTAGATATAAAGAGGATGATTTCATTATTGAAGAAGTTTGGGTAGAGGGCCTGCCAGATTTCTCCCATGAATTTGGAATTCATAAAAAGAGAGAGAGTCAAGGAGGAGTCACTTCATATCAAGCACATACTAAATGTCTGTATTGTCCCACGTATTGCATTAGGTGCTTTGGATACAAAACCAAATATGTGACAGTCTCTCCCCTCTAACAGTTTGCTTTGCACAGGGCCATGGAAAATTAAGATGCACACAAATAAACAAATATTATACAGTAAATTTGGTGGGAATGAGGGATAACGCTAACAACCATGGAAATCAGGAATTCTTGTTGGAGTTAGCACTTGAGCTTAGACATAAATGGAACTGGGAATTGAAGATGCAGAGATGAGTATGGGCTCCCCTCTATTCCATGCCTAGGAAACAGCTTTTGTAAAGGCTCTGAGGGGAGAGATGTAGAGGGGAGAGATCATTACAAGTGAGTGAGTTTGACTGGAATGTAGAGTATTTGCGGGTATAGTTATGTGAAATCAGACTAGGAGCATATATTGGACTTGGATTATGAAGGGTTTTAGATGTTACAGGAGATGAAATTTTATCCTGGCTGTATTAGGGAGCCCATGAAGCATCTTAAGCAAAGCAGTGAAATGGTCAGGTCCATGTTTGGGCATAATGATGACCAAGATGATCACAAAAGCAATTGGATTTTGAGCAGATGTACTCATTCAATGTCTCATTGTCAAATGGAACTGATCACAATTTCTCAGAGGCTATGTTATCAGAGCTTCCAGGACCAACTAAACTAGAAAGACTTTATCTACAGCATCATGCACAGGACATGGAGGCTCATCATGAGAGGGTTCGCCACCATGTGATGAATTTTTTTTCACCATAGCAAATCATAATGACCGTCTTCAAAGACATGAAAGAGCTGGGACGTAGATTCCCAAGCAGGAAATCCCATTTTGTTTCTCTCTCTTATTTTCTTTCTTTCCTATTGCCATTTAATATTTCACAGTTTACAAAACAGTTTTATATTCAATATTTGATTTGCTGTACAGAGAATAAAACATTGCAGGTTTTCAGGGCAGGCATTCCTTTTCCCATATCAGAAATGATGAAATTGAGGGCCAAAGATATTAAGTGACTTGGTCAAGGACACACAGCTTATAATGCTAGGCTGAGGACTAAATCCTATTATTTCACTCCATCTCCAGCACTTTTTTCAGCTGGAAAATATTGTGAGGAAGTAGGAGGTGTTCGATCAGATGCAGTTGTGGTGAAAATATAAAAAATAGAGACATGAAGAATTAGATAAAGGTCAGTTATAGTCAACAAGAGCAGAGTGAGCCAGAAAGAAACTGTCTTTGAGATTCTTCGACATTTATTTTTTTTAAATTAGTTTAAATTCATTTATTAAGCACCTAATAAAATGTTCTAAGCACTAGGGATACAAACTCAAAACAAAACAGTTGCTGCTTTCAAGATGCTTACATTTTAGTAAGGGAGTAGTAGCTAGGTTCTTTTGTTATGAGAAATCAGAGGGAAACTAGGCGCAGCAATAAGGGGCATTTCCAGGAGCAATGACACTATTGATTTGATAACCAGTCCATACGAAGCAGAAAGGTAGCAATGGGACATAGAGAATGGTGAAGAAGATGACCAAGGTGCCAGCACTTCTCCTCGCACTCTTGATCCCATTCCCTGCCACCTTGTCTACCAGATTCCCTCAGCTATTATCTCCTTTGTTAAAATTTTTTTTATTTTTAGTCTACAACACTCAGTTCTACATAATTTTGAGTTCCAAATTTTCTCCCCCCGTCCCCGCTCCCTTCCCAAGATGGCATGGAATCCGATATGTCTTCTACATATAACTTTGCATTGAACTCATTTACAAAATAGTCAAATTGTAAAGAGAATTATGACCAATTTAATGAATCATGAGAAAGAATAATTAGAACCAAAAAAAACTCCCCAGAAACAAAAACAAAAGAGAAAAAAAGGGAAAAAGGCTAGCATAAAGTGTGCCTCAATCTGCATTCATACTTCATAGTTCTTTCTCTGGAAGTAGATAGCTCTCTCCATTATGAATCCTTTGGAGTTGTCTTTGTACCTTGTACTGCTAAGAAGAGCAAAGTCTATCAGGGTTAGTCAGGTTATCAGGTTATCAGGTTAGTTAGAATCCATATATCTGTGGTTGTGCTAATGTTCTGGTTCTGTTCCACTGGTTCAGCATTATATCATGTATGTTTTTCCAGCTTATTAAGAAGTCTGTATTATCCTCATTTCTTATAGCACAGTAGTATTCCATTACCTTCATATACCACAACTTGTTCAGCAATTCCCAAATTCGTGGACATCCCCTTGAGTTCCAATTCTTTGCTACTACCAAAAGAGCTGCTATAAATATTTTTGTACATGCGGGTCCTATCCCCACTTGTGTGATCTCTTTGGGATACAACCCAAGAAGTGGTATTGCTGAGTCAAAGGGTATGAACATTTTTATAGCTCTTTGGGCATAGATCCAAATTGCTCTCCAGAATGGCTGGACCAGTTCACAACTCCACCAGCAATGTAACAATATTCCGATTTTCCCACATCCCCTCCAGCATTTATCATTTTCCTGTTTCGTCATTTTGGCCAATCTGACAGAATAGATGTGGTACCTAAGAGTTGTTTTGATTTGCATTTCTCTAATCAGTAGTGATTTTGAACATTTTTTCATGTGCCTACAGATATCTTTAATTTCTTCCTCTGAAAACTGCCTGTTCATATCCTTTGACCATTTCTCAATTGGGGAATGACTTGTATTCCTATAAATTTGGCTCAGTTCCCTGTATATTTTAGAAATGAGGCCTTTATCACAGACACTGGTTGTAAAGATTTTCTCCCAATTTTCTGCTTCCCTCCTAATGCTTTGTTGCATTGGCTTTTTTATACAAAAAATTTCAATTTAACATAATCAAAATTATCCATTATACATTTTGTAATGCTTTCTATCTCTTGTTATGTCATCAGTTCTCTTCTTTTCCATACATCTGATAGGTAAACTATTCCTTGCTCTCCCAAAGTGCTTATAGTATCAGCCTTTATTCCTAAATCATGTACCAATTTTGACTTTATTTTGGTATATGGTGTAAGATATTGGTTTATGCCCAGTTTCTGCCCTACCATTTTCCAATTTTCCCAGCAGTTTTTGTGAAATAGTGAATTCTTAGCCCAGAAGTTGGATTCTTTGGGTTTATCAAAGAGTAGATTGCTGTAGTCATTGACTTCTTCATCTTGTGTACCTGTCCTATTCCACTGATCCATGACTCTGTTTCTTAGTCAGTACCAGGTAGTTTTGATGACTGCTGCTTTATAGTACAGTTTAATACCTGGTGTGGCTACACTACCTTCCTTAGCATTTCTTTTCATTAATACCCTAGATATTCTAGACCTCTTGTTCTTCCAGATGAATTTTGTTATTATTTTATCCAGCTGCGTCAAATAATTTTTTTTGGTAGTTTGATTGGTATGGCACTGAATAGATAGATTAATTTAGGTAAAATTGTCATTTTTATTATATTAGCTTGGCCTAACCACGAGCAACTGATATTTTTCCATTTATTTAGATCTGACTTTATTTGCATGAAAAATGTTTCATAATTATGTTCATATAGGCCCTGGGTTTGTCTTGGAAGATAAGCTCCCAAGTATTTTATAGTGTCTACAGTCACTTTGAATGGAATTTCTCTTTCTGTCTCTTGCTGTAGGGCTTTGTTACTAATGTATACGAATGCCAAGGATTTATATGGGTTTATTTTATATCCTGCAACTTTGCTAAAGTTGTTTATTATTTCAAGTAGTTTTTTACTTGATTCTCTAGGATTCTCTAAGTAAATAGTCACATCATCTACAAAAGTGATAATTTAGCTTCTTCTTTGCCAATTCTAATTCCTTCAATTTCTTTTTCTTCTCTTATTGCTACAGCTAACATTTCTAGTATCAAATTAAATAGAAGGGGTGATAATGGGCATCCTTGTTTCACCCTTGATCTTATTGGGAATGCATCTAGCTTATCCTCATTGCAAATAATGCTTGTTGATAGTTTTAGGTAGATGGTATATATAATTTTTAGGAAGTCTCCATTGATTCCTATGCTTTCCAGTGTTTTTAATAGGAATGGGAGTTGTATTTTGTCAAAGGCTTTTTCTTCATCTATTGAGATGATCATATGGTTTCTGCTAGTTTTGTTGTCGATATGATCAATTATGCTGATAGATTTCCTAATATTGAACCAGCCTTTCATCCCTGGAATAAATCCTACCTGGTCATAGTATATTTTTCTCTTGATAATTTGCTGCAATCTTTTTGCTAATAATTTATTTAAAATTTTTGCATCAATATTCATTAGGGAAATTGGTCTATAATTTTCTTTCTCTGTTTTGACTCTTCCTGGTTTAGGTGTTAGTACCATATTTGTGTCATAAAAAGAATTTGGTAGGACTCTTTCTTCACCTATTTTCCCAAATAGTCTATAAAGTACATGAATTAATTGTTCTTTAAATATTTGATAAAATTCACATGTAAAAGCATCTGGCCCTGGAGATTTTTTCCTAGGGAGTTCATTGATGGTTGCTCAATTTTTTTTTCTGAGATGGGGTTATTTAGAAATTTTACTTCCTTTTCTGTTAACCTGGGCAATTTATATTTTTGTAGATATTCATCCATATCTCTAAGGTTGTCAAACTTATGGGCATACAATTGGGGTCCAACATTTATTAAGCACTGAATATGTGCAAGTAATCTACTAAGCTTTGGGGACAGAGAATGAGGGGAAAAATACTCCCTGATCTCGAGGATTTCACAATCTAATGGGGGAGACAGTATGCAAACAAATATATACAGGATCAATAGGAGATCATTAATAGAAAGAAAGTACTAGAATTAAGGAGGTATGGGAAAGGCTTCCAACAAAATCAGAATTTTTAAAAATTTGTGACTTGAACAAAAGAAGCCAGAAGGTGGAGTTGAGTGGAGAGAGTATTTCAGACCTGGAGGACAGCCTTAGAAAATACCCAGAACCAAGAAATGGAGTGTCTTGTTCATGTAATGGCAAAGAGCTCACCAGAGCTACAAGTACATGATATAGAGTAAGGTGTTAGAAAACTGGAAAGGCAGAAAGTGGTTGACTTATCAAGAGTTGGAATGTCAAACAGAGGATTTTGTATTTGATCATTGAGCCAGTAGGGGATCCTTAGCATTCATTGCTTTGGAGGAGTGACAGGGTCAGAACTGTATTTTAGGAAAGTCATTTTAGTGGCTAAATGTAGGATGGATTTGACTGGGAGAGAGAATTGAGGAATCCAACATACTTGCCTCCCAATATTTTCCCCAGAAGTACCTGTGTCCTATTCTAAGGGGCAGGAGCCAGCCCCATCACTGAGAGGAAGCTACCTAATAAGCCTTTTCAGGGCATCATTGATGTCTTTATTCCTTAGTGTATAGATGAAAGGGTTCAACATGGGGGTGACAACAGCATACATTGCTGAGGCAACTGTGCTCTTCCAGGAAGAGTGGGTAGCAGAGGAGCTCAGATACACTCCAAACCCTGTGCCATAGAACAAAGAAACAACAGAGAGGTGAGAGCCACAGGTAGAAAAAGCTTTATACTTACCCTGAGCAGATGGGACTTTCAAAATGGAAGAACAGATCTGACTATAAGAGTAAATGATCCCAGTGAGGGGGAGAATACCCAGCAGTCCAGTAACAAAATATAGCAAGACAAAATTGATGAGAGTGTCAGAACAAGATAGTTTCAGAACCTCAGCAATATCACAAAAGAAGCGCTGAATTTCATGGTCTGTACAAAAGGAGAGTCGTGTTACCATCAAACTGTGAAGAAGGGAGTTTAGAAAGCTTATTATCCAGGAGAGCAGCACCAGCTGGCCACAGAGCTGAGGGCTCATGATGGCTGTGTAGCGTAGAGGGTGACAGATAGCCACAAAACGGTCATAGGCCATTGCAGTGAGAAGGAAATTGTCCAAAGCAGCAAAAACAATAAAGAAGGACATCTGGGCAAGACAGTCAGCATAGGGGATGATCTTGTTTTGTGTCAGGATGCTGACCAACATCCTGGGGACTGTGGTGGATACCATGCAGATATCCACAAAGGACAAGTTGGAAAGGAAGAAGTACATGGGAGTGTGGAGGTGAGAGTCAGAGCCAATGGCCAACATTATGAGCAGGTTTCCAACCACTGCGACCAAATACATGCCCAAGAACAGCCCAAAGAGGGGCCCCTGCTGATCTGGTTTTTCTGAAAATCTCAGGAGGATAAATTCAATGAATTGTGTTTGGTTTCCTGATACCATGGAGCTGACTTTTCTGCCGAGAAGGAGAAATGAGAAGAACAGGTCATGAAAATATAATTATCCCTGTATATGAAAGGGAAACAATTCTGATTCTGACTACTAGGCTTTGACTTGGAATTTCTTAGTTCTGTCCCTGACTTCGCCACTTATTCCCTTTATGATTTTGGACAAGTCACTCTTTCCACATTCCATCTCAAAGCAAGATGAAGAACTTGAACCTTTCAGACAGTCTTGAAGATATAAGCAACAACATTTGGAAATGAAAATTTTATTAATACCATCCCAAATTTGCTGTAAGCATCAGTGATCTTTGAGCACGGGGATAAAGAAGATCATACCATGGACAGGGGAGGACCATTCCTGCAGACAACGGCAGATCGGACAGTGATCCGGTGTGATGGAAGGTTTGGGCCGTCCGTTCTTCCGCTGAAATCGTAAAACCACAAACAAATGGACAAGACCCCATAGGACACACAGGACTAAACTATACCCCACAAAAAGTCTTGGCACAAAATTATACCTTGCAAGTGGGCATCTGGCCTTTCTTTGAAGACCTCCATGGGAGGGAACCTCTCAGCTTCTTGGGGGAGCTTATTCTACTCTGGGTTTCCTCTCACTTTCCTTTCTATTGAGTCAAATATGACAGTTTTGTAGTTGCATCCATTTCTCTTGTTTTGCCTCTGAGTCCTTGCAGAACAAATCTCTTTTCTCTCCTATATAATATTCCTTTAAATATGTGAAGACAGTTAGCCCATTATACGTATGTTTTCTCTCCTTTAGGCCAAGTAACTATTTCCTTCAGCTTGTGTACATAGGTCTTTCACCATCCTGGTTGCTCTCCCTTGTATCCTCTGCAGATTATCAACATTCTTTCTAAGTTGTGATCAACACAACTAATCACAGAATTTCAGATGAGGTCTGACTATGGACAAAGACAATGGGATGATCACCTTCTTATTGGAAGCTATGTCTCCTTTAATGTAAGTGAAGTTTTCTATAGGTTATTTTGTCTGCCATATCACTGCTGATTCATAGTGAATTTACAGTGCACTGGAAACCTCCAGATCATTTTCAAATGAATAATCATCTTGTGTGTTGGGGGAAGGTGTTCTGGGGGAATTGTTTGTTTTTCTTTTTTTATATGCTGCAGCTACACATAGCTGGTAGTTGATGGGATGAACCTTCCAGTATTTGGTGAGCCTGTGTTGCTAAATCTCTCTTATGATAGCCTAGCGTTGTGTATATGAAAGGGCACCTTTCTGAGGCTCTGCTCCATCAGCCTTGAGAGGGTTGTGGGACCTCCAAGTAATGACACCTTCCAGTTCTGACTCCTATTCTCTAGTGATGTAAAACTCAGACATTCTACCTTTTAAAGCCCTCCCAGCTGACACTATGTTTTAAGTTCCTTTCCTGTAATGAACTTGGTTTCGAAAAAGAAAAAAAAACCTCACTGGAGCACCTGGCCTAAGCTAAATTGCAGACGTAGATCTCGTAGATATTGTGTATGGAAGACATATGCAGGTTTAAATGGGGGTATTTAGTGCAGGAAGGTGTTTCTAGAGAGAATGGAGCCAGGTCTAAGACTTTAGGGTTGAATTAAAAACTTCAAACAATTTCAGGGCTACCTGGTGGCTTCTTTATATTAACAAGAAAAGTCAGGAACAGTCTGAGTAAAAGAGACAGATTTTCTAGAAGGCTAATTAATCCCTCTGAGAATTCTAGAAGCACCGAACTTCAGAATTGAAATGGATCCATCTTAGTCCATTTAGTCCAACCTATAGCTACATAAGTATTCTCCTTACATGACTCGTGGAAATGTGATGTGGGTATGAAAAGAGCATACTGAGCTCTTCCTACATGGTTAGGCAGGCAATATGCATTTATGAAAAATTTACTGTTATAGACATTGTGCTCAGTGCTGGGGATACAAAAACAAGAAATAAGAGGATGAGGCAGAGGGGGAAGGTACCAGTACAAGGGCATGGTGACAGAGCCTGGAGACTCAGAGGCACAGACAGAAGAAGAACAAAGAAGGACAAACCTGAGCTCTTTGCCCAAATGTGGAACTCCCTGAAGACAGTCATCAATGGGAAAAGAAGGCCGGCTTAGGAGAATGATGTTTCAACATCATTCATTCAACAGTGTGAGAAGGCCTGGGCACTGAGTCATGACTTTGAAATCCACAGAACCAGGAACAGCAGGGAGCATGACGAAAGGTCATTTTACAGATCAGAAGTCATCCAGCTCTTGCTTGAAGACCTCCAACGAACAGGAGCTGATCATCTCCTGATAGAGCCCATTCCACATTTTCAAATATTTATTTGTTAAGAAGTTTGTTTGCTGGTTTATTTGTTTTCTGAGATCATGTCTAAATTCATCTTTTTGCCATGTCCTCTCTAGGCTAAGGGCAACATTTAATACCTCTTGCTAGCCCTGCTAATATTTAAAGATGGCTACCATTTCAGAAGAGCATGTATCTATTACAGGCAGATACCTTGAAACCCCAAAGAGAGAACATTTGGAGAGATGAAGAAAAGGAGTTTATTCCTCATTTTGTGGGTAGTGTTGGTGGTAGTAGCCACACTAGACCTTGTTGGAATTGATGCCTAGTAAGGGAGATGAATCCCCTAGGAAGTTTTTCATGTCCAGGCCAAAGGAAGTCTTTGTTGGTTTGCACTTAGCTTGTCCTTCACTAAGATCCTCAAGTCTTTTTCATATGTGTAGGATATACTCTGGGGTTATTCTCCTAACTGACACATAGACAAGCAAGTTGGGTCTCTAGAAGACAACTATCTTTCCCCTCAAGGTTCTAGGGTAGACCTGAGGTGTTTGTATATGGTACTCTAATACTTACAAAGTTATAAACTTCAACCAGTGTAATTCATCTATTGGTTTTGAGTTGATCTGTGTTCCCTTGTGCTCCCCACCATACCCTCTTTGTGTGCCATGTGCCATGCACCCAAACTTTTCTATTGAGGCCTAGCTTCGGTGTAATCTTTTCTTCGCTCTTTTCTCCCTGCCAAAAGAAGTACAGAAGGATTCCCACCTGACTTTCCAGCAGCTAGTTCCCTACCCTATCCTACACAGAATGAAGAACTGAGTTAAATTGAGTAATAGTAAAGTTGCAATGTTTAAGTGATCCTAATCATTACATCTGTATTTTTTGTGCTAATTTATTTTACTTTGAAATATGTTCTATTTAAGTATCTATTAAAAACAAAATTTGGGAAATTGTGATTTTTTTGTAAATCCTTGTTTTAAATGAGTAAAAATAAAGTTAAACTGTGTCCAAAAAACCCAGAGAGATAGAATTGGTTTCTAGAAAGATGTGTTTACTAAGGTTATATAATATGAACACTTGATATAAAACAGCACACCCCTCTAAAACAAAAATAGTAGTGATACTCTCTCCCACAATTACACAAGGGAAAGTGGGATCGAATTTAGAGAGTACATTTTACAAAGGGTAGCACAGCTTGTGGAAGTCTTTTTTCCTAGAGGTCCTTTTCTCTCCTTCATAGAACCTCATGAAATTCCTCCTAGGCATAGCATAATGTCTGCCTGTGCTTCTTACAAAGTCCTAGTACTGTAGTTATTAGGAACTTTTTTTCTTCCATCGAGTCCAAATATTAATTTTTTGTAATTTATTTGCATTGTCCCTAATCTTCCTCTCAGGGGTCAAGCAAAACACATATAATCTTTCTCATGACAGCCCTTTAAATACTTGAAAACACCTGTCTCCACTGCCTCCCCCTGCCCAATATGACATTCACATCCAATCTTACCTGTTCCTTAATATCCTTCTAGCTTTTATTTGGGCTCCTCTCTCTCTCTCTCTCCCCACCCCAGCCTTCCCAACATCCACAGAGGCAGATAAATGCAGTAATCAACTGACAACCGATCAGAATCTCTAGTTCACAATATGGTTGCATTGTATACCACCATATGACTTGGTACCAAACACTTCCTGGATTTAATTCATTGTAGAAGTCAAGGAATATTGGCTATTTTTGATGAGTTGATTTTTGTGTCTGTGTATCCTCAGTAAAAGGCTGAGTATGCAGGGAATCAGGGATAGGAATAGAAGGAGGAAAAGAAGAAGAGACAGAATAGGGGTTGAAATAAATATAGTAGAATCCGAAATAATAGAATCAGAATTTCATATCATCTGGTCTATCTCCTATCAGAAGCAGAAAGAGACAAGGGAAAAAGACCAAGTGCACACGGTGGATGAAAGATGACAATCACATAAAAATTACATTTTGAGAGTAGGTAGATGACAATAGGAAGTGATGTGGGAATTAAAGAGATAATGGCTTTTGCTGAATTTAAGAAAACCCAGGAATGTGCATAAGCATTGTGATGGCTCCATACATCACCAATGCCTGTAAAAGGCAAAACCAGTTGTCTTAATGACACAAATAGGAATAGAACCCAGGACATTGGACTTTTAGCCTTCTTCTTGCTCCACACTCAAGTCATGAGGTTCAATAGCAATACACAAAAGAAAGGACATTTTATTTTCCTCATCTCCAAGGCAACTGGGAATTACTGCTCAGCTTCCCCCTGCATCAGAGTTCATTCTATTCGATTTTCCCAGCCATGTATAGAGTCTGTGCCTGTTTCCTCATCATATATTTCTTCCTGACAATCTCCCTAGGAATTCTGCTCTGTCCTCTGTAAACTCCCCATTTTCATGTCTGCTTTCTTGTCATGGAAAATGGTTTCAGCTTACCCAAAATCTCCTATTAAGGTGGGGAGTCTTTCCATCCCTGCCCTCAGGCAAACTCCCTGACCCTGTGAGCTGCCCATTGATATCTCAGCCTACGTGGCCATCGTGAAGTCTGTAGAATCAGGAAATATAGAAAACATCTACAGTTTGTATGAAGGGCATCATCATAGCCCAGTACTCTGTGTCTGTGAGTAGCAACATAACCTCTCTCTCTTTTCTAGGCTTTTCATTGGTATTACTAAGACTTACCTTGACTAAAGATTATCCCTAGAGTTTGGACTATACTTGACTCAGATGGGCTGGGCCAAAATGAACTCACAGTTCTGCTATTATGACAAAAATGAAAATTTATCTTTCTAAAATGATTTAAGGTCACCAAGAAATTCCACAAAGATGATTTCTTTTGACTCTTACAAAATATGCAAGAAGGCAATAGGAAATTTTTGATCCCCATTTTATGCTTCAGGGTCAAAGAGGAAAAGCAATTGGACCAAGGTCTTATTTCTAGTTCATGACAAGGATGGAACTTGAATCCAACTCAGAGTATAATGTTTATTCTACTCTTTGATTTTCCTCCAAACATGGCCCTATGCTGAACTCTGGGCTTTTATATAGACTCTTGAGTGGGTCAGATTTTCTTGCTCTATCAACAGGATTAGGCTATGATGTGAGCTATGTTGGGTTGGGGAGAATTTCTTGAGCTTCTGAGCAACAACTGTCTACTTCTTTTCCCCCTTACTTCCCACCTTCTCTTTTCCTCTCCCCCTTCCCAATACTTCCCACCTCAAATCACTTACTGAACATCACGAGAGGGAAAGGTTTGGCTGACTGTATCTGTTGGAAGGGAAGATGAGGAAGGCAGAAACTCTAGGTCTCCCCAAAAGTGAGGAGTTTCAGGCAGTTGGACTGGTATCTCTGAGAGGCACAAGCAGAGTCTCTCCTGGCATGAGATGGCTGGTATTTGGTCCCGTGGAGGAACAGGAAAAATATTTGAAATGTCTAGTGCCTAAGAGGCTCAATCCCCCAAACTCTTCATTAGAAAAATCATACCATTATAATTCCATTTCCTGGGGAGCTGAACTCCTTATGGGGCAGGAAACTGGTAGAAATCTTCACAACAATGAGAGCTGTCCAGCATTGCCTGGGAATTACAAATCTCTGGAGAACTGCAGCAGGAAGGAAACTTAGGGACCCTTCAGTCCAGTTTGAGTCATCTACTATGTTCACAACAAGGAATTCACTGCTTCCCAGAGTATCCCATTCTACTCTTATAGTAGTTTAATTATGATAATGTTTTTGCTTCTGCTGAGACAAAATCAGGCTCCTTGTGGATTTGCCTCATAATTCCTTGCTCCATCTTCTGGAGTCAAGCAGAATAAGTTTAATTAATCTTTCACATGAGATAATTTGAAGCCCATGAAGACAGTTGTCATGCTGACTAAAATCTTCTATTCTACAGGACCAGCACCTCTAGTTCATTTATTGGTCTTCATACATATTATCTTTGTCATTTGTCTTCCCAACTCAAGTCCAGGACCAGACATTTATTCCTATTAAATTTCATTTAATTAGGTTTGACTCAATATTATAGCTGTTCAAGATCTTTTTTAAGACAAATACTTAAATGTTTCATTAAAAGCTCAACATCAACTCAACTAACCAAACTTGCTTGGTAACTATTTAAATCAATTAATTTTGATTAATGAAACTTTAATAATTTGTAGTTATTCCAAGTCCTCATTGAAAGGAGTATGGTGTAGTGGATAGAGTGTTTGGTTTGGATTAAAAAGATTTCATTTCAAGTGTGGCCTTTAATTTTTACTGGCTTTGTATTATTGGGCAAGTTTCTCAGAGTGTCAATTTCTGAATCTATAAAATGTTGATAATAAACCTGATATTATATGGTTTTTGTGAAAACCAAATAAGTTGGCATATACTTATTTTATTGTTATTGTTTATTATTGTTATTGTTACTACTATTATATGAGGCTCCCGGTCACCATAATGTTAGGTACTCAATCCATTTCTCAGTGCTGAAACCCCCACCCAAATATCACTTTTTTCTTTGACTTGTTATGCCCCAGTCTTAGACTTAATTCCAAGAAAAATTCAAAATAAAGTTTAAACGTAATTTATTTCTGGCATTCCCCAAAATGTAGGTTCAAGGTCCTGCACAAACTCCCAAGGTAATAAATTCAAATGCAGTATGGAGCAATTTTTTTTCAACCAACAGAAAATTTAGAATATTCAAGGACTTAGAAGAGCCTATAAACAGATACTGAGAGGCAGAGCCAAGATTATTGGACTACCTGAAAACTATGATAAAAAAAGAGCCTAGATATTCTCTTTCAAAAAATTATCAAGGAGAACTGCCCCGATATTCTAGAACCACAGGGCAAAATAGAAATTGAAAGAATCCACCGATCACCTCCTCAAATAGATCCCAAAAAGAAATCTCCTAGGAATATTGTTGCCAAATTCCAGAGCTCTCAGATCAAGGAGAAAATACTGCAAGTAGCCAGAAAGAAACGATTTGAGTATTATGGAAACACAATAGCAGCTTCTATATTAAGGGATCAAAGGGCTTAGAATATGATATTCAGGAAGTCAATGGAGCTAGGATTAAAACCAAGAAAACCATTAAAACCAAGAATCACCTACCTAGAAAAACTGAGTATCATGCTCCAAGGCAAAATATGGGTTTTCAATAAAATATAGGACTTTCAAGCTTTCTCAGTGAAAAGACCAGAGCTGAATAGAAAATTTGACTTTCAAACACAAGAATTAAGAGAAGCATGAAAAGATTCGAAAAAAGCCTCCCGGCACCTGGAAGAACAAGGAGGGGTGATCTGGAGAATGACTGGTGGCCTCTTCAGCATCACCAAGGGCTCTGTGGGGGCCACTCTAGGAGGTGTTGCCTGGGTGGGGAGCAAGAGTCTGGTGTTCACCAAAACAGCCATGACTACGGTGCCCACCACCGGCATGGGGTTGGTGAAGGGCAACTTGTCAGACCTGAGCAGCAGCGTAGGAGCCATGGGCTCTGCCGTGGCTGGGAAGATCCCTTTCACTATCAGGAAGAAGGATAAGACCTATTAATTCAGGGCGGAAGAGCCCCCCATGGCTTAAGGCAATGGCCAGATCCTCATCTGTCCCCAGGACTCCCTTTCATCAGACAGAGAGGCCCAGTTCTCATCTGGCCCATCCACTGCCCCCCCCAGCCCACAGCTAGAAGCAGTTTCCTCTGTTCCCCCTCCCCCTCCATCACCTAGGCCTGCTAGGCTCAAGCCAGACCTTGGCCACAGCTTTTCATGGTGTCATCCCCAGCTCAAAGCTCCATCTCTTAAACTGGGCAAAGAAGATGGTTCCCAGGGCCTAGGGAGATATGGGGACCAGGGGGACTGGAGTCCTGACACAGAGCAGGGTCAGATGGAAAAGCAATCCACAGAACCACAGCTAGCCAGAGTCTGGGGCTTCTTCTTCTGCCCACTTGGCTTAAACCTCACTGTTCTTGCCCCCAACCAAGGCCAAAGCTTCCTTCTCCTTCAGCATGGGTAGGACCAAGTTCTCTCCCAACTCTCCTTAGCATCCACCTGTGGACTCTAGACAAAGAGACCACTCAAGCTGAGACTCCTACAATTGCTGCACTACATAGCGGATCTTGGATATCATCTAATCCTCATTTGGATAGATGGAGAAAGTGAGTCCTATCTACCCCTCAGAGTGACCTTCAATGAGACACAGGGAATGGGAATATCAAACATGGATGGGCAAGGGTCTGAACTGAGCCCATACCAGCTGGCCCAATGGGTGACCACATCTGAAAAACAACCCATAGAATGTCAGCTCCCTGAGGGCAGGGGCTTCCTCATCTTTTGTCCTTGTGTCTCTTGTACCTATCATATAGTAGGCACCTGGGAAATGATTTTAGATGGAATTGATGGAATTAGTGGCACAGCCAGGGCCAGAACCCAAGTGTCCTACCTCCCAGGTCAGTGCCTCTCCTGCCACGCTGTGCTCATCTTTGCCTGCTGCCTGACTTGGATCCAAGCATGTTGCAGTGACCCCATAGTCTGCATGCCTCCAGATTCCATGATTTCTTTAATCACAGGGACAGGGGGTTCTCCCTTTCCCTTGAGTGCTGGAATGTGGCATTCCCTTCTCTGAATACAAAGGAACAAGGTCCAAAATATGGCCCCCAGGTTCCCAGAAACGTCCATTCTTTGGATGGTGGAATGAGAGGCCAGGGTTGGGGGTGGGGGAGGCTAACCCTTTCTGCCAGGTCAGGACCAGATACATTGAAGATGAGAGTCCCTAGTCACTAGGGGGCCAATAGAAATGACCTCCTCACGGCTATCTTTATCCTGCCTCTTCTGGCTCATCTTGGGCCAATGGACAGTCCCAGAAGGAATTCAGGCATTAGTCTGGTGACCTATGGAGAGCTGGGGAGGAGGGAAGAGGAACAGTTGAGCTTGACACTTGAACCATCCTAATTCTCCCCCCAATGACATCACAGGATTATCACCCCTCAGGGTCATCCCTGTGACCCGGGCAACATGAGATTCTCCCAGCCTCCTGCCCAGAGATAGTCCCACCCACCAAGTCACATAGAATCCAAGAGCTGTCTGAACCAGAACCCCTCTCCAAGTTAGTTCTGTCTCTGCATCTTTTCACACATGAAGCTCTAATGTAAGAGTTTAAGCTTGCAAGAGAAAAGAGCTGCCCTCCAATGGTGGGATCTAGCTCAGGTGAGAAGCCTTCTCTGGAGCTGGCCAACGGCCTTCTTCTTGTCCCTTCAGGTTCTCCAAAGCACTCAGAGGAAGAGATCAAAGGCCTGGCCCCAAGCGGATTTGCTCTCCACCCCCCCCCCCAGCCCAGAAAAAGATGGGGATTCTGGGAAATATCCCATGGCCTTGTGTTAAGGTGGGGTGGGAAGCATCCATGTAATTTTAATAACAATAAAGTTTGAAGCTGAGAAAAAAAACAAATACTGAAAACATATGAGATATTCAAACAACTCTGCCTTGGAGTTCATAACTAGATTTGGAAAATACATTAAATCCTTTATAGTAGTCACAAGCTCTGCTTGGAGGGCAACTAGTGGATACCATTGGGGAGCAACCCTGTGACATTCCCCTTGGTTGCTCTTTCCCACAAAGTCCTACATAGTTTCCTGTGATGTGGACACTCTCAGGGAGGGAAAAATACTTTGGGCATTACTGATCAAGCAATACCATTCCCATTGGTCCTTTGTAGTCTGAATAGTTCACTATAACGGAGAGCGTTGTATGGCAATATCCAAAGCCCTTAATTCCTTTCTACCTATGTAACTTTAGTCCTTCAGCTATAGGCATCATTTGGGCTATATTCTATCCCTAAAACTGGATTCCATTCAGGAACCATGTAGGCAATCTTCTTTTTTCCCTTGAATTTGGGAATTCTCAAGCTCAGTCTTATCTTTGAACTATCCCTGGCCTAGGAAACCTGCCCTCTTTGGCTAGAAAGTAAGTTTCTAGGACCACATTGCCTAGGAACCCAAGATCCCTTGTCCTCTGCACTAGAAGTTGGGATTAACAGACATTGTCCATGAATTATTCTTTCTGGTCATTCTGGCAAGTATATTTCTCTTCCCACCACATGCTTTTTGGAAACTTGATCAATACCTTAGTTACTTCCATCTCTTGGGCTGAGTCTGGCTAATCTTTAGAATTCTACTTTCTGTTCTGTGCTGAGGAATCTGTGGGTAAGGGCATGTAATTACTGTGGCTCTAAGACAGCCATTTCCAGTTGTCAAAGGTATTGGGGTAAAGCTGTAGTCAGGCCCAGATTTTATTTATTCAAGATCCAGGTTTGCTCACATGTATACTGGTTCAACTTCTGAACAAGGGAAAGATAAAATAGGCAAAACCGGAAAAAAGGAAAGTGACAATAACATTCCTTTAACTCTTCAGTGCAAAGGGGTAGATTCTATGTCAACAAGTTGTTACCTTGAGTTACAGCAAGCCATGCTTCTTGGGGGCCCCTCCAGTTTAAAACTAATCAGAGCTTCCTGTGTTATCTCAGGTCTTAGTAGGCACACATTTTGATGGAGAGGTGTTCCGCAGGCACCTCAAAACAAATGTTGTTATCCTTTAATCCCACTAATTGGACTGGATACCTCATTAAATTGATGGGGTACAGAGGGATTCCTGATCAATTAGTTACCTTTGCATTATTTTGTTCTTTTGCCTATTCATTCTCCATCATTTTTACTCACATGTGGTAGTAGTTAGTGTGTACTCCACCTTCCAGCTCTACTTTTGCTTTTTGTTATTTCATAAAGGTCTTTCTATATTTCTTTGTATCCTTCATATTTGCCTATCTTAATTTCATCATTATGTTACCTTTAACATGTAGCTGTAGAAGACTTTGATATATTTCATATTTTTAAGAATTATTTTCAATGCTTTCTGCAGCTGTGTCACATTCATTTCCAAATATGTATCCACACCTCCTCCACACGTACCTTTGCATCTTCTTAAACTTTATAATAGAAAGAGTAGAAATACTAATTCTAGCAAACATATCAATTTTGTGGAAAAGCTTATGCAATATTTCAAACTAATGCTCCATATTTCCCAAAATAAAGGAAGGAAGGGCATTTTCTCAATCCTTCCCCAAGGCCAAGCACAGAATTCATTTTATTTCATCTTTCTTTCTATTTACAGTTTTGTACTCATTTTGTATACATTACTGTTTTCCTGCTTCTACTTATGTCATAGTGCATTAGTTCATACAAAGTTTGAATGATTCTCTGAATTTTTCGTATTAATCATTTCTTATAATGCAGTAATATTCCATTTTATTCTTGTATCACATTTTGTTTAGCTACTTATTCTCCACTCAAAAAGAACATACTTTGTTTCCAGTTTTTTTTGTTAATAGTATTTTATTTTTTCTCCAATTACATTTCAAGAAAATTTTTTGCATTCATTTTTACAAGATTTTGCATTCCAAATTTTTCTCCCTTTCTCTCTTCCCTACCCTCCTTCAATCTTGCCTCTTCTGAAAATGGTTGGCTGTTTGATATAGTTTATACATGTGCTATCGCCTAAAACATGTTTCTATATTCATCACAGTTGTGGAAGAAGAACCAGATCAAAAGAAAAAAATATGGGAAAGAATGAAGTAAGTGAAAACAAATACATTTCAATTTGTTTTCAGAATCTGTCAGTTCTTTATCTGGATGTGGATAGCATTTTCCTTCAGGAGTCCTTTGTAGTTGTCTTGGATCATTGTGTTTCTGAGCAGAGCTGAGTTATTCTTAGTAGACCATCAAACAATGTTGCTGATACTGTGTACAATATTTTTCTGATTCTTCTCATTTCACTTTGCATCAGTTCATACAAGTTTATCCAGGTTATTCTAAAATCCGCCTATTCATCATTTCTTATTGCACAATAGTGTCCCATTACATTAATATACCACAGCTTGTTCAGCCATTCCCCAATTAATGGGCATCCCCTCAGTTTCCAATATTTTGTCACCACAAAAAGTTCTGCTTTAATATTTTTGCTCATATAGGTCCTTCTCCCTTTTTGTGATCTTTTTTGGCATACAGACCTAGTAGTGGTATTGCTGCAACAAAGGCTATGCACAGTTTGACTGCCCTTTGGGCATAGCTTCAAATTGCTCTCCAGAATGTCTGGATTAATTCACAACTTCACCAACAATGCATTAGTGTTCCAATTTTCTCACATCCTCTCCAACATTTATAATTTTCCTTTTTTTGGTCATATTAGCCAATCTGATAGGTGTGAGATGTACCTCAGAGTTGTTTTAATTTTCATTTCTTTAGTCAAAAGTGATCTAGAGCACTTCTTCATGTGCCTATCGATAGCTTTGATTTCTTCATCTGAAAACTGCCATCAACCATTTAGCAGTTGGGGAATGGCTTGTATTCTTATAAATTTTACTCACTTCTCCACACATGTGACAAAGATGGTATTTATCAGAAACACTTGCTGTGAAGATTGTTTCTCAGGTTTTTTCTTTCCTTCTAATCTTGTTTGCCTTGGTTTTGCTTTTAAAAAGGTTTTTAATTTAATATAATCAAAATGATCCATTTTACATTTCATAATGCCCTCTCTCCTGTTTGGTCATGAACCTGGACCTCAACTTCTCCTTTAAGAATTTGAACGCTATACCACTTGGTGCATATATGTTTAATATTGATATTGCTTCATTGTCTATGGTACCTTTTAGCAAGTTGTAGTTTCCTTCTTTGTCTCTTTAATTAGATCTATTTTTGCTTTTGCTTTTTACAAGATCAGGATGGCCCTGCTTTTTTTTTTACTTCAGCTGAAGCATAATAGATTCTACTCCAGCCCATTACCTTTACTCTTTGTGTGACTCTCTGCTTCAGGTATGTTTCTTTTAAACGACATATTGTAGGATGATGGTTTTTGATCCACTCTGCTATCCACTTCCATTTTATGGGAGAATTCACCCCATTCACATTCACAGTTATGATTACTAACTGTGTATTTCCCTCCATCCTATTTTTCCTCCTGTTTGTCCCCTCTCTTCTTTCACCCTTTTCTTCCTCGACAGTGTTTTGTTTCTCTTTACTGCTCCTTCTGATCTGCCCTTTCCTCTAACAATTTCCTCCCCACCCCCACCTTTACTTAATCTCCTCCCCTACTACTTTGTTGTTCAGTAAGACAGATTTTTATTTTCCAGTTTTCCCACAAGTTTGGTGGAATAGTGAGTTCTAATCACAGAAGCTGGACTTTTTGGGTTTATCAAAGAGTAGATTACTATAGTCATTGACTACTGAGTCTTGTGTACCTAATCTATTCCATTGATCTACCAATCTATTTCTTAGCCAGTACCAAGTAGTTTTGATGATTGCTGCTTTATAATACAGTTGAATACTTGGTATGGCTAGGCCACCTTCCCTAGCATTTCTTTTCATTGATTTCCTTGATATTCTGAACCTTTTGTTCTTCCAGATGAATTTGGTTATTATTTCATCTAGCTCTATAAAATATTTTTGATAGTTTGATTGGTATGGCACTAAATAAGTAAATTAATTTAGGTGAAATTGTTATTTTTGTTATACTAGCTTAGCCTAACCACGAGCAACTGATGTTTTTCCATTTATTTAGATCTGACTTTATTTTTGTTAAAAGTGTTTTGTAATTGCATTCATATAGGTCCTGGGTTTGTCTTGGCAGGCAGACTCCTAAATATTTTATAGTGTTTACAGTAATTTTAAATGGAATTTCTCTTTCTATCTCTTGCTTTTGGGATTTGTTAATGATATACAGGAATACTGTGGATTTATGTGGGCTTATTCTATGTACTGCAACTTTGTTAAAGTTATTTATTATTTCAAGTAGCTTCTTCCTTGATTCTCTAGGATTCTCTAAGTAAATCATATCATCTGCAAAGAGTAATAACTTAGTCTCTTCTTTCCCTATTCTAATTCCTTCAATTTATTTTTCTTCTCTTATTGCTAAAGCTAACATTTCTAGTACCAAATTGAATAATAGGGGTGATGATGGGCATCCTTGTTTCATCCATATTTTATTGGAAATGCAGTAAGATACATTTCTGTATTCAACTCATTGTGTATTATTATTCCTTCTTTGAGCTAATACTGATGAGAGTGTATCATTAAGGCAAGTTTCATGACCTCAAAGATGGCCATGAACATGCATGTAACCAACATATTGTAGGATGTTTGGAATCACAAAGTATAAGAAATTCTCTAGGTAGAAGGCAGAGGAAGTTTTTGACACCAGAGGATCAAACCCCAAGACCAACACCTCCAACCTGACATAGCAGTAATTGAATTCCAAAGCCAGTAAGTCCACCTCAATGTAACAGCAAGGAAATTATAACAGTATTACAGCAAGGAACCAAGTCATCCTGTAACCTTCCCCCCTGCTGAGGCCTTCTTTTAAACATACATGAATGCCAACTGTCTGCTTGCCTGTGTTCTCTCCCCCCTCAGTACTCTGGTCTCTGAAGCTCCATGATTTCCACTCTCAGCTCTGCACTCTCTCTGCATCTCTGTCTCTCATCTCTTGACAGCTCTATGAGTTCTGTAGCTTACTAGTCTGCAGATTCTCAGCATAGAGGTCTTAGAGTTCTTACTTCTTTTCCTTGGGTTTGATTTCTCAATGGCAAACTTTCTGGGTATATATAATCTTTTTAGGGCTCGAGGGCTTCATGCCAAATCAAGTAAAGAGTGTGGGCCTGGGGCTTAGTGCCTAGTAAGTAAAGGGTGTAGGCCTGCCTACAAACAAACCTCTAATCAACCTTCCTTTAACTGGCCCTACCTGAGGCCTATTCCCACCTGAATGGTTGGGAAAGGTCTTTAATCACTAATTGGCATGACAGAGAGTAAGGTTCAAGCCCCTAATAGTTTTAAGGACCACAAGGTAAGGTAGAAAGGACAATGGTTTGTTTTATTTAATTTACAAAAAATGAGAACAAGGTAATACTAGGTAAGAAAGGAGAGAGGGAAATTGTTCTCATAGAATAGAGGTGCACAAGATGAAGAATATGTAGTCATGATGGAAATGGTGGATGCAAAAGGCATCACACAAACCTCACTCTCATCTGAACTCAATAAAAGAATATTGAATACAATTAGAACCTTCCATGAGATTTTCATGTAGAAATACATTAAACTCAGAAGAGAACTAGGAGAGAACAGAGGAAAAGGAGTAGAAAGGAGTCTAAGAGGGAGTGCAGGATAGGAAAGGGAATAGTCATAACATAACAAATGTATAAAAATTACATTCAATACGGGCCCTTGAATTAAAAAAGCCAATATAGGCTAAAAATAAGTCTAAAGAACTAGGGGTTCAAAAACAGATTACAGAAACAAAAGGAAATTTCATTGAAGAAAATGACAACAAGGCAATATATCACACCTGATTGAGTATGAATGGGATGGACTTACAAAATGGAAGAAAGTGGATGACTTTTCCTTGCTATTGGACACCCTTCAAAAGAACTTCAGAATCTCATAAACATTACAACAACAACAATAATAAAAATAAATAATAAGAATAGGTAACATTTATATAGTGTTGACTATGAGCTGGGCACTGTGCTAAACACTTTTCATTTATTATCTTGTTTCTCACAATAAGTCTTGAAGGTAGGTGCTATCATTATTTTTATTTCACAGATGAGGAACTTGAGACAAATAGAGGTTAAGTGATGGCCCAGGATCACACAGATAGTGTGTGGCTAAGGCCAAATTTGAACTCAAATCTTCCTGATTCCGGAGCCAGTGCTCTAACCACTGTGCCACCTAGCTGCCCCACTGGAATATGCTTAAGTTGACATTTAATGAAATACAAAACCAAATTTGATTTTATCCTGAGTACTTTCTAATTACAAAGCACAATAAAAAGCAATATGAAAGGGAGCTTCCATATGGCTTAAACAAATACTTCCCTATAGTACAAGTCCTTTCATAAGCCTTGTACAGCTCGCCATCCTATCGGTCAATCTCTAAAGCTTGGTTATGAAGTCATTATCAGGCAATAATTCTGGCATGAACTTCCAACTTGACCACTTTTGCCAACTTGTAAAGCTGTGGAGATATGGCCATGTAATCAGCTTAGTTCTATATTTTCTAGGATGTGTCCTCTTTCATAATGGTGGTGGGTACAATATCTATTCTGCACATGCATCTTCAGAGATTTAGGGGCCTTATATCTACCACCAAATCAGGTTCTGGGGGAGATTGTTCCTTATTTGTCTTTCAGTCCCTTATTTAGAGTGAGAATAGAGTTTTAAACAATAATGAGTCCTGCTTCTGTAAGAAGACTTCAAGACTACTTCTCAGACATAAGAAGACAGCTCTGAAGAATCTCCATGAAGTTAGGAGTACAAAGGAGTTGAGGGAAACATCCAGCCTTGAAGCTGGTGTCCCTCAAACAGGGAACTGGTTGAAAAACTTACTCTCCTACATTCTCTGAGATGACAGAGAATCCATAAGGAATGTGGTCCAACTCAGACTTGAGCAGTTATCTCCTGATGGGATTTGTGGAACCAACAGATTGATTTAGCCCTGAAAATGAGGCTAGAGATCTTCTAGTCCAAGATCCTTGCTTTGCAGATGATGAAACTCAGGTCTAGAGAAGTCAAGCAGCGGAACAGGGATTTCAACATGGGTACATAGCTCCTCATCCATTGCTCTCAAACCCATAAGTGTTCATCAAGAATTACCTTTGAGAACTTAATGATTAGGAACTCACTACCTTATGAGGGAACTCATTGTTTTTTAGAGCTAAGATGCATCTAAAAGTTACCTAGTCCAACTCTCACTTGTCAGGAATTCTCTCTCCAGTACAATAGAAAAGCGATCATCAATCCTATACTTGGGGACCTCCAGCAATGAGGGAACTTACAGGCTCCAAGGAAGCAAATACAGAAATTCAGAGGTTGTTAGACCCAGAACAACTCTGAGGTTACTTAGTTCATCCCTAGCCATAGAATGAATCCTGTCTCCCAGAGAAAGAGTCATCAAGCCCTTGCTGGAAGATTTGTATGTTGGGTTCCATTGTCATATAGGTCTTGTTATTAGGAAGTTTTCTGCTAGGGCTTCTTGCTCTTCAGGGATCTGAACTGCTCAGGGAATGGAGTGACAACTGCAGGTTTTTTTCTAATTAGGAGCTTTGGGGATTCATCCTTGAAAATCTCCGAAACTGTGAAGTATTTATTTTATTCCCCCCCCCCCCGCCATGCAAACCCTCAGATAATTTGTCACAGGACAGGAAAGAGTCTATTTCATCTCCAGTGACATTAGTCACCAAGTCAGAGGTCATATACTTTACCTCTCCTAGGATGCAGAGCTGCTGTCCAACTTGCCCTTCTTTACAACAATCCAGGACAGAAACAGAATCCCCAAAACTGTTTCCTCCATGATGCCCTGTTAAGTATGATGGAGGAAAAATGAGAAGAGGAAGGAAAAATATGGGAATAGGGAGGCACCTGAATTTTTTCAGAAATTGAGAGAAATTCCACTAGTCCTCATATGGCCCAAATCATAGCTCAATCCCAGCTGTAGCACAGCTCATTCCAAGTCATCCCTGAGTCCCTAAAAGGCCAATCCCAAGCACCTAGCTCAGCCCATGGGAGGGTGGAGAAATATGGAGAAAAAGAAGACTGGAGAGCGAGGAAGAAAGGGAATAAGCACTTATAGGGCCTAATATGTGCCTTTTTTTACAAATATTATTTCATTCTATTTTTACAGAAAGACTATAAGGTAAGTGCTATTATTATCTCCATTTTAGAGTTGAGGAAACTGAGGCAAACAGATTAAATTAGTCGCTCAAGGTCACTCAGCTGGTAAATGTCTGAAGTGGGATTTGAATTTGGATCTTCCTAATCCCTGGGCCAGTGCTCTATGTGCTTCCAGACTCAGAATCAAGAGACCTAGATGTAAGGCCTGGCATGCCACTAAATATCTTGGGGACCTTGGCTTAATTGCTTACCTTCTATGAGCCTTAGTCATAAAATGAATTGATATTTGCTCAAATATTAGTGTGCATTGTTAAGAAGCAGAAGAGCCAGTTGAATCACTCAGTGTCAAAAGCAATAGCCCATTTTATTCTTCACCATGTTCTTCTGAGTATCAAAGATGTTAACGTACATGGCAATATTTGGTACCTATAAGTCACTATAGAAATATATATTTGTCATTGCTGTTATTGTAATAGAAGTCCAAATCCAGTGTGGTCCAGCCCTTCTGAGCCAAACCAAACCAAGTATTCCAGAGCCCATGTCAGAACTGAGGCCAATCAAATCTCAGCTACCCCCAAATGATGCCAGTAAGGATAGAGGAGTTCCTTATCTAACTCTCAAAGGCAGAGTCCTAAGCTGCTAGGTAGGTCCTTACATGGCAATCATGGGCATCCCCTGAGACCACTGGTTTTACAGATTTATAACAGAACCTACAAGCTGAACTCGAACCATCCACAGGCCATCCTGCCTTCCCCAACAAGGACTGTAGACTGGGCAGGAAGCGAGGAAGGACATATTCCATTCCCCATGATAGGTGATCAGGAAACTGGGGAAGTTTGCTACAAGCTCAAGAAAAATAGATATCTGAAGAGGATGATGGAGTGGAATTTCCTGCTCCCAGTAGCAAGAAGAAAGCTTGAAGAAATCTAGGGCAAGGACATGGAAAAGTGGATTGGTACTGGGGATTCTCAGATACTCCACAGAATTAGTTTCTGAAATGGGTGTGGGGCATCCCTGGGGAGTCTTGGAACAACTCCATGTAGGCTGTGACTTGACTCCACAGGATGGGAAGATGGAATAAATCCTACCCTCCTTCCTATATGGTTCTAACTTAACCTGATCCAGGCACACACAGCAGTCAAAATTCCCTTTCCCTTGTTGGTGCCAGGAGTTATTGAAAACATGTAAAATTCTTTAAAATGAATAGTGACTTCCTTTCTCACTCTACCACCCCTCCAGTGGTTACACGTTGCATCTTGGGCCATAGTCATTCATATTTATCTTTGTCTTACCGCTGGACTTCAATAACTCAGGAGGTGAGAGTGCAGCTGATGACTGTGTAGCTCTCCCTCGCTTAAATATAATTCACGCCCGAGTCAAGATATCACTATTGTGACATCATTGGTTCTTTTTGAGAATGAAGGACAAACAGCAAACAAACCATGACTGCAGAAGCAGAAGCAGACCACACAGAGTCTCCCTTGACTCCAAGTCCAGAGTTCTTCTGACCACCATTCTGGACAACAAAAGCTTGGGGAAGTATGGTTAGGTAGTCATTTGTATGCAAAAGTTTGGGACATTTTAGGAGACTGTGGGTTCAACTTAATTTAAAAGTGTGATTATGTCTAGAATAAATCTTGAGCAAAAGTCATCTTGGGCTGCATGAAGAGGAGCATAGGTTCCAGGAATAAGAGGATGAGTCTCTAATGAGTGCTCTCAGTGCATCCTTTATGTCCTTATTCCTCAAATCATATTACAACTATAATCTGTCTGGATCAGATCATACCAGGAATAGGTCCATTGTTGAGTTCAGAAAGGATATTGATAAGCTGAAGGGCATTCAGTGCCACAAGAGAATAAATACCTTCCAGTGTAGACATATATGTGAGTACATATACATATGCACATACATGAATGCATATACATACATGTACATATAATACACATATATGTATTATAAAGTTGAAATTCTAAATGTGGTTAACAGAATTTTATAAAATTAGCCTGAAGGGATCTTGTGGATCATTTAGTACATTGTCTTCATTTTACTGATGAGGAAAATGAATCTTAGAGAGAGGAAAGAATCATTCAGACTTTCACAGGGAAGATGTGGTAAGGCTGCAATTCAAATCTAAGTCTTTTGAATGTAAGTTCTTGGACTTTCCTCCTCATATAAGTCAGAGATATCTGTATTTTCACTTAATACACTTCTCCTTTTTCTTTTCTCAAAGAAAAGCAATCTACATGGGACCAGCCAACCAAACATGTGTGTCTGAATTCCTCCTTCTAGGATTTTCTGAGAAGCCAGAGCATCAGCCGCCCCTCTTTGGGCTGTTCCTGGGCATGTACTTGGTCACTGTAGGTGGGAACCTTCTCATCATGCTGACCATTGCTTCTGACTCACACCTTCACACTCCCATGTACTTCTTTCTTTCCAATCTGTCCTTGGTGGATTTCTGTCTGGTAACTACTTTGGTCCCGAAGATGCTGGTGAACCTCCTGACACACAGTAAGGCCATCTCCTACGCTGGCTGCCTCACCCAGATGTACTTCTTCATGGTTTTTGCTTGTTCAGACACCTTAATCCTTACTGTGATGGCCTATGACCGCTTTGTGGCCATCTGTCACCCTCTGAGTTATGTGACCATTATGAGCCCACAGTTCTGTGGCCTGCTGGTTTTACTTTCCTGGACCATCAGTCTTCTGAATGCAGTGCTCCATAGTGTATTGGTGATGAGGCTGTTCTTAGGTACAAAATGTGACATATCACAGTTTTACTGTGATCTTACTTCAGTTCTCAAGATTTCTTGTACAGATACCCTCATCAATAACATTTTGGTGTATTTAACAACTGGACTTCTGGGTGTTCTTCCCTTCACAGCGATCATTTTCTCTTATACTCAAATCTGTTTTTCTATATTGAGGGTCCCCTCCACTGGGGGAAAGTATAAAGCATTTTCTACCTGTGGATCTCACCTCTGTGTTGTTTTATTATTCTATGGAACAGTTATTGGAGTATATATGAGTTCCTCATTTACACAGTCTTCTTGGAAGAGCTCAGTTGCCTCAGTGATGTATGCTGTGGTCACTCCCATGTTGAATCCCTTCATTTATAGCCTGAGAAACAAGGACATAAAGGATGCTCTGAGGAGACTCATTAGCAGATCAACTTTCTCTCAGTGACTGGGCATGGCTAAGCCTGAAATTATGGCACTGGTAGCTGTGTCCTAATGTCTAGCAGTCATAAATCTCAGTTTCCAACATGAAAGCCTGGTGCTTTCCAGGTTCACACTCTCCTTCTTGTCTCTTCTCTTTTTGACCTTAGATAACGTAGACCATCTGTTCCCTGGACTCTATTTCCTGGTGTGGTGCTGCCATGGCAGTGACAGTTTTATACCCCAGGATTGGTTTCATCCAAAAATCTGATGTTTTACAATGGAGCTCTAGATATGAAGTCACAAGACTTGAGTTTTAGTCTCTGTTCCCCCATGTACAATCTGGATACAAATGGGCAAGTGACTTGTATTATCTGATCTTTGATTTCCTTACATGTTAAATTGTGACTGTAAGTTCTCCTATTTCCCTTATAATGTGTTTTCCCTGTCTCTCAAATGACTTGGCATATGTGCAAGTGCTTTTTAATGTATAAATGCTGCAAATATATAGCAAACCCAACATATGTCACTTATTAAGTTCCTACAATGTAAGAAGTGCAATGGCAAGTGTAAGGAATACAACGACAAAAGCAAAATTAGTCCCTTTCATTAAAGAGCTTAAGTGTGTTACACCCTGTTACAATAGTAATCACCTTATTTTAAAGTTAGGGCAAATATGATGGTCCTCAGGTCCATATGATTGTCCTCCTTTGCTGCTGCAGAGAGTTTATATCAAGAAAAAGGTGGGGAGTACAATTACAATTGCACCAAGACCCCAATTAGGAAAATTTCTAACATTGAAGAAGAATCTGAGAATTCTGCCTTAATTTATATTTATATTTATCTCTAACCTTTGCCTTTTCTGTGGTTGATCTAAAATTCAGATGACCAGAAGCATTTATGTAGAGAAATAGTAAAATATATCGAAATGACAATTTTCTCAGGAGATGACAAAGCCCTTGACCCAACTGATGAAATGGATGTTCATTTTGATTCAAGAAGGCATACAGTGCCTTTTTCACACCCAGTTCTGGCTGACATTTTGAATTAAGAAGTATTTTTTTCTTAACAGAGTTAAGCAGGGTGGGTGATCAATGGACCCCTGTCCTTATACATAGTTCCTTTAAATGCATGTGCAAATACATAGTAAATAGTGGATGGAGAATTACCTACAAACCAACAGAATGAAGAAAGGCTTCCTGTGAGAAGTGTCGCTTAGATGAATCTTGAAAGATACTAAGGATTCTAAAATTTTGAAGGGAGGAGGGATTGGATTCTAAACACAACTTTTAGATTTGTAGAATACTTTACATGTATTAACTCATTGGATCCCCCCAACAACCCTGTGAGGTAGGTGCTATTGTTACAGCACTTTATAGAAGAAGAAAATAAAACATAGAGAGGTTAAGTGGCTTTTCCAGAACTACACAACTAGTAAATTATTGTTGTAGGATTTGAATGCAGATCGTCCTGATTCCAAGTCCCAGGCTTTTTGTAATGCGTTTTATTTTATTTTTTAAAGTTAATTAATTTATTTTTAATTTTCAGCATTCATTTCCGCAAGACTTTGAGTTACAAATTTTCTCCCCATTTCTACCCCCTACCTTAAGACAGCATGCATTCTGATTACCCCTTTCTGCAGTCTGCCCTCTGCTCTATCACCTCCCACCCCTGATACATTTCCCTGCTACTTTCTTGTAGGGCATGATGATTTATATACCCCATTACCTGTATATCTTATTTCCCAATTGCATGTAACACTGTTTTTAACATTTGTTTTTAAAACTTTGAGTTCCAAATTCTCCCTTCTGTCTTTCCCACCCATTCTCATTGAGAAGGCAAGTAATTCAATATACGTTATACATGCATCATTATGCAAAACACTTCCATAATAGTCATGTTGTGAAAGGCTAACTATATTTCCTTTGCTCCTATCCCACCCCCATTTATTCTATTCTCTTATTTCACTTGTTCCTTTTCAAAAGGTTTGCTTCTGATTACCTCCTCCCCCAATCTGCCCTCCCTTCCATCATTGCCTCCTTCTTATCCTCTTCACCCCTACTTTTCTGTAGGGTAAGATACCCAAGTGAGTGTGTATGTTATTCCCTCCTTAAGCCAAATCTGTTGAGAGTAAGGTTCACTCAATCCCTCTCACCTCCATTCTCTTCCCCTCCTTTGTAAAAGCTTTTTCTTGCCTCTTTTATGTGAGATAATTTACCCATTTCTATCTCTCCCTCTCTCTTTCTCCCAATATATTTCTCTCTCACCTCTTAATTTTATTTTTTTTTTGGTATCATCCCTTCATATTCAACTCACCCTGTGCACTCTCTCTCTCTCTTTCTTTATACACACACATACGCACATAGATAGATAGATAGATAGATAGATAGATAGATAGATAGATAGATTCCCTCCAACTACCCTAATACTGAGAAAGGTCTCCTGAGTTACAAATATGCAGGAATGTAAATAGTTCAATTTTAATAAGTGCCTTAAGATTTATCTTTACTGTTTACCTTTTCATGCTTCTCTTGATTCTTGTACTTGAAAGTCACATTTTCTATTCAGCTCTGGTCTTTTCATCAAGAATGCTTGAAAGGCCTGTATTTCATTGAATATCTATTTTTCCCCTGAAGCATTATACTCAGTTTTGCTGGGTGGGTGATTCTTGGTTTTAATCCTAGGTCCTTTGACCTCCGGAATATCATATTCCAAGGCCTTTGCTCCCTTAATATAGAAGCTGATAGAGCTTGTGTTATCCTGATTGTGTTGCCACAATACTTGAATTCTTTCTTTCTGGCTGCTTGCAATATTTTCTTCTTGACCTGGGAACTCTGGAATGTGACTATAATATTCCCAGGAGTTTTCTTTTTTTGGATCTCTTTCAGGAGATGATCAATGGATTTTTTTTCAATTTCTATTTTCCCCTCTGGTTCTAGAATATCAGGGCAGTTTTCCTTGATAAGGTCTTGAAAGATAATGTCTATGCTCTTTGATCATGGTTTTAGGTAGTCCAATAATTTTAAAATTATCTCTCCTGGATATATTTTCCAGGGCAGTGGTTTTTCCAATGAGATATTTCATATTGTCTTCTTCTTTTTAATTCTTTTATCTCTGTTTTAAAATTTCTTGATTTCTAATAGTCATTAACTTTCTTTTGTTCTGCTCTAATTTTCAAGGAATTATTTTCTTCAGTGAGCTTTTGAACCTCCTTTTTCATTTGACCAATTCTGCTTTTTAAGGCATTCTTCTCCTCATTGGTTTTTTGGACTTTTTTTTTGACAGTTGTGTTATTCTATTTTTTAAGGTATTATTTTCTTCAGTATTTTTTTAGTCTGCTGATGACTCATTTTTTTCCTGATTTCCTTGCATTACTCTTATTTTTCTTCCCAATTTTCTGTACTTTTACTTGTTTTTCAAAATCCATTTTGAGCTCTTCCATGGGCTGTGATAAATTCACATTTTTTTCTTGGAGGCTTTTGATGTAGGAACTTTGACTTTGTTGTCTTCTTCTGGTTTTATGTTTTGATCTTCTTTGTCATCAAAGTAAGATTCTATAGTCTGAGTTGTTTTCCACTGTTTGCTCATTTTCCCAGCCAAATACTTGACTTTCTAACTCTTTGTTAAGGTAGGATTTTGCTTCCAGTGTATAGGATGTCCTGTCTCAAACTTCAGGAGTTTTGTGTGGCTGTTTTCAGAGACACTTCTAGGACCCTGTAAGTTTTCAGTCCTTCCGAGGTGATATGATAAAAAGAAAGGTGTTTACTTCTTTCCTGGCCTGTGCTCTGGTCTATGAGTGACCACAAGCACTCTTTTCTGCCTTGGAACTGTGAGGAGGATTCCCTCTCCACCACAGCCTCACACTCTGCCACACCAGTGCTCCTCCTCAACCCAGGACTGCCACCCAGGACTGAAACCCAGATCCAAGCAGGGCAAAGCAAGAGAATACTGCCTCAGTGCCAGCAAATAGATCCCTGCAATCCCTTTCTCATCGACCACTCAATCCCCATCACCGTCTGTGGGCCAGGAGGTCTTAAAGCAGCCGCTGGCACCACTGCCACCTCTGCCCACCTGGAGCTGGGAATGGACCATGCTCCTTTCTCACCCAGGTCTGACAGAGCTTTCTTACTGACCTTCTGTGTTGTCTTTGGTATTTGTGGGTTAAGAGGTCTGGAAATTGGGGGCAGAGCCAAGATGGAGGCTGGAAAGCAGGGACTAGCGTGAGCTCCCTCCCAAGTCCCTCCAAAAACCTATAAAAATGGCTCTGAAACAATTCTAGAACTGCAGAACCCATAAAATAGCAGAGGGAAGCAGGGCTCCAGCCTAGGACAGCCTGGATGGTTGCTGGTTGAGGTCTTTCGTGCATGGAGCTGGGAGCACAGCAGAGCAGAGTAGAGCCCAATGTAGGCAGTGCAGATCAGCCAGACCAGGAGCCGGTGCAGAGCTTGCCCTAACACCCTGAATCAGTGAGCTGCAGCAGTTACCACACTTCTCAACCCACAGACACCAAAGACAACAGAAAAGAACTGCAGAGCCCACAAAGTGGCGGAGGGAAGCAGGGCTCTAGCCCAGGACAGCCTGGATGGTCTCTGGGTAAGGTCTATCCCACATGGAGCTGGTAGTGGGGCAGAGTGGAGCAGAGCCCAGTGTGGGCGGCGTGGACCAGCCAGACCAGGAGCTAGGCGGAGCGGGCCCTAGCGCCCTGAATCAGTGAGCTGAAGCAGTTACCAGACTTCTCAACCCACAAACACCAAAGGCAACAGAGAAGGTTAGTGGGAAAAGCTGCTGGGGACAGAGTGAAAGGAGTTTGCAGTTTGGCCACCACCCCTGGGGCAGCAGAGGTGGGGCAACTACAGAACTACAGCTGCAGTTGCTTCTGGCCCCAGGCCCACCTGGTGGGAGGAATTAAGTGGTGGATCAGAGCAGGAGTGAAGAGCTTGCTGAAGATCTAAGTCTAGTCCAGGTTGAGGGTTCTTGGGGAAGGAGGAGTGCTGGTGTGACAGAGCTGGCATATCCCCCCCAAGCATGAAACATAGAACTCTTTACTCTACGAGCAGTCATATGCTGCTGAAAAACTCAAGGGTCAAGTAAGTTGGCTGGGAACATGGCCAGGCAGTGAAAACACACTCAGATTCAGTCTCAGACTCTGGAATCTTTCTTTGGGGACAAAGAAGACCAAAACATACAGCCAGAAGAAGTCAACAAAGTCAAGGAGCCTACATCAAAAGCCTCCAAGAAAAACATGAACTGGTCTCAGGCCATGGAAGAGTTCAAAAAGGAGTTGGAAAAGCAAGTTAGAGAAGTAGACGAAAAATTGGGAAGAGAAATGATAGTGACATGAGAAAACCATGAAAAACAAGTCAACGACTTGATAATGGAGACCCTCCCCCAAGTACTGCAAAATATACTGAAGAAAACAACACCTTCAAAAATAGACTAATTCAAATGGCAAAAGAGCTCCAAAAAGCCAATGAGGAGAAGAATGCCTTGAAAGGCAGAATTAGCCAAATGGAAAAGGAGGTCCAAAAGACCATTGAAGAAAATACTACCTTAAAAATTAGACTGGAGCAAGTGGAAGCTAGTGACTTGATGAGAAATCAAGATATTATAAAACAGAAACAAAGGAATGAAAAAGTAGAAGACAATGTGAAATATCTCATTGGAAAAACCACTGACCTGGAAAATAGACCAGGAGAGAGAATTTAAAAATTATTGGACTACCTGAAAGCCATGATCAAAAAAAGAGCCTAGATATCATCTTTCAAGAAATTATCAAGGAGAACT
>CM053622.1:56914522-56950711 GCA_028646595.1 Phalanger gymnotis
GGAACAGGGCAACCAGAATGTACGCCATCTTGGAGTGGGCGGGGGAGGAAATGGGGAGAAAATTTGTAATTCAAACCCCTGTGAAAATCAATGCTGAAAACCAAACATGTCAAAAATAAATTTAAAAAAAAACAAAAAAAACAAAAAGAAAGAAAATTTCAAACTCAAAATCTTACAAAAGTGAATGTTGAAAACTAAAAATAAATAAATGTTTTAAAAATGAAAAAGAACTATACAAAAATATCACTAAGGAATATTGATGAAAACAAAATTTATAATAAAATCCTAATAAAAAAGCATGAAGCAATGTATCCCAAAAGTTATTCAACATGACACTATGAAGTTTTTGCTAGTGATTGTAAACTTCACTAGAGATTTAAAAACAATTAACAGAGCTATATTTTTAAGTGCTACAATCCACATGGTTACATCAATAAATGCAGAAAATGCCTTGGTTAGCATACAACACTCATGCCAAAAAACTCATGAAGTAAAGGTATTAATGGGACATTTTTCAGAAAGGAGCCCAATTCTGATTTTTTTAAATAAATATTGATTTTTATTCTGAACTCAATAAATGCCTAGTAAAGGTGGCATTTTCATATGACTACAAGAATAGGAAAAGAAGATTGTGAATGAAACTCCGGGTCTCCATAATAGACAAATTACTTTGTAAAGTATATAATAAGATCACCATTTAGCTTTCAAAGCTTTCCTGCTTTTCTGACTTTGTTTGTAGTTCAACGAGCATTTAAATTCAGATTTTAAAATGTGTATTCTTTAAGAAAGGGGTGGGGAGAGACACATTTGTACAAAAATACTTATAGCAGCTCTTTTTGTAGTAGCTAAAATTAGAAGTCAAAGGGATTCCCATCAGTTGGGGAATGCTTAAACAAGATGTGCTATATGATTTTCTGGAATACTATTGTGCTATTAAAAATGACAAGCAGCAGTATTTTGGAAAAATCTGGAAGGACTTACACGAACTGATGTAAAATGAAGTATACAGAACCAGGAGAACATTGTACACAGGAACATCAATATTGTATGATAAAGAACTATGCGTGACTTAGCTATTCTCAGCAATACAATGATCCAAGACAATCTCAAAGGACTAATGATGAAGGATATTACTCACCTCCAGAGAAAGAACTGATATTGCTTGAATACAGACTGAAGCATATTCTCTCTCTCTCTCTCTCTCTCTCTCTCTCTCTCTCTCTCTCTTTCTCTCTCTCTCCCCCTCTCTCTCTCTCCCCCTCTCTCTCTGTCTCCCCCTCTCTTTTCATTTGAGTCTTCTTATACAAAATGATTAATATGAAAATGTCTTACATGATTGCACATGTATAACTTATATCTGATTGCTTACCATCTCAGGGGGAGTTGAGAGGAAGGAGAGAGAAAAAGGATAAAATTTGGAACTCATATTATTTTTTAAAAACCCCAAATGTTAAAAAATTATTTTAACATGCAATTGAGGAAAAAATAAAATATATTTAAAAAATAAGATATGCATGTCTAAAATCTAGCATTGTTTGCAATGGTGAAACACTGCAAGCTTAACAAATACTTTTCTTTAGTATTTGCTATTGTTCACGAACAACTAACTATAGCAACAACACAAGAGAAATATATTAAGGTAGAAACACTGACAAAGCAAACAAAATTATCCCACTGTGAAAATAATAATTTACTTAGAAAAACTCAGAGAATTAGCCAAAAAAGAGAAAACAGCTTTAACAAGATGTCAAGACACAAAGTAAATGGACAAAAATTCTTAGTTTTCTTTATATCAGTAAGAAGATACAAAGAAGATAATAGAGGGAGGAATCCTATTCAACATAAGTCCAAAATTAATAAATATCTATAAGTAAATATATCAAACCACTCTTAGGATATTACAAAACACTCTTTAAATATAAAGAATGACAAATGATTGGAGAAATATCAATTGCTTATGGTTGGACTAAGCTAATATGAAACATACTAATGCTACTAAAATTAATTTACTTATTTAGTGTGATAGCAAACTAGAAAGGTGGAACTTTATAGACACATAAAACAATAACAAAATTTGTTTTGGATGAATAAAATGTCTATAATCTCAAAGGAAGTAGTAAAAAAGTAGATGTGAAGAAGGATTGGCTTTTTCACAATCCAAAATATATTATTAAGCAAAAATCATCAAAATTATGTGGTAATTTTCCTATAAACATATAAAAGCAGGACCGTGTTATAAATAAGTAAGAATCAAAATTAATCAAATTAAATGCCACAGTGTTTAATAAAGAAGAAAGCATAGTGTACCTGGGGAAAAATTTTATATCACAATCATTTTTATGACAAAATTGTAAAGCAGTTTGACAGAAATTAGACCTGGACTAATATCTTTCACTATATACAACATTAAGCTTAAAATGCATATTCAACCTGAATATAAAAGATTATGCCATTAAAAAATGGAAGGCAACAGGAACAGAAATTAGAAGACAGCAAAACATTCAAAGCTATGACTATTGATGGAATTCTTTAACTAAGTGTGGGAATGGCAGATCACAAAAAGAAAAAAGAAATAATTTTGGTTATGTGAAACTGAGAAGACTTTGGATGAACAAAATCAATGCAACTAAGATAAGAAAGAAAATTGTCAGTTGGGGAAAACCTTTTCAATAAATACTCTTGATACAGTTTTGATACCCATATATATAGGAAATTTATTTGAATGCATAAAAACCGTAGTTCTCAAAGAAAGAACTGCAATTACCAGACATAGGGAAAACTCCTACAAATGATTACTACTAGGAAAAACACAAACTAAAATAACTCTAAGGTTTCACTTCACACTCAATAAATTGGCAAAGATAATAAAAGATCTAAATAGTTAATGGGGGTTATGAGAAGACAGGGTTGCTAATATCCTCTTGGTGGAATTGTGAGTGGGTCCAGTCAAAGGGGAAAGCAATTTGGAATTACAATAAAAAGTGACTAAAACATTCATGTTCTTTGAATAAGAGAACATGCTGGTAGAAATGAATCTCGAAGAAAATAAAAGACAGAAATAATGATGGCATCCATTCCAAAGTATTCATAGTAGCACTTTTCACATTAACAAAGGATTCTAAACAAAGCTTGTTTTTTGAGTGGGGAATAGTAGCTAAATAAAATGTGATACAAGAACATAATGGAATATTACTGCACTATAAGAAATGATGACTATGAAGAATTCAGAGAATCAGTAAAAGCTCATATTAACTAGCGTACTGTGACACAAGTAGAAGCAGGAAAATGGTAATATATTCCTAATGAGTACAAAGCTGTAAATGGAAAGAAAAATGAAATGAAATTAAACTCTGAGATTGGCCTAAGGGAAGGATTGAGAGACTGCACCTCATTCCTTTCTAGACATGAGAGGCAATAGTGTGGAATATAGTATATGCTTTTTATCACAACTGATATGTTTGTGCATTTGTTGAAATTAGTATTTTTCCCTTTCTATTACACAGTTTAAGAAGATGCAAAGGTATGTGTGTGGGAGGGGAAGATATATGTTTGGAAATGAATGTGATATAGCAGCAGAAAGCATTGAAAATAATTCTTAAAATATGAAATAAATCAAAGTTCTCTTCAGCTTCATATTAAGTGTAACATAACAATGAAAATGAGATAGGCAGATATGAACAATACAAAGAAGCATAGAAAGACTTTTATGAAATAATGAAAAGTGGAAGCAGAACTACTACAACATATGAGTAAAAATGATTGAGAATAGGTAAACAAGCAAAATAATATAAAGGTAACTAACTGATCAGGAATCTTTCTGTACCTGTAATAACAATTTGGCAAGCAGCTACTGTGGCTGTGTAAAATGAATAACAACCAGCATACAGAAGGGCTCCTAACACAGGTTTTTAGGAAAGCAACATTAAGGGGTTAACAATCTTACTTTAATCACACATATAAATTTAACTTATTTAGTTCAGGAGGAAAAGCCAGCAACCAGAACTTCAGAGCAAATACAAACAAATTACAAACATACACAATATAAACAGACCAGATCACAATTCATAGTTACCAGGAAAGCATCAACATCTGGGTTAATAAGCTGGGGGCTCTTGAAATGGCTGCCCAGGGTCCCATGCCACTCTAGCAGTGACTGAGAGCCCCCAGGGAAAATGCCAATCTCTGGGTTTATATATCGTGTTCGGGGTCAAAGGTGTCACAATGTGTGACTCAAACCCATGTGACCTAAAAGCCTCACAAACATGTTAGTCAAACCCATGCAAACCAGGCTTTCCCTTGAGGCAAGGAGGTCATAAAAGGCTCTTAATTTAATCAAAGAAACAAAGGCCAGACTCTTCAAGGTCACTTGATTAAATAAAGTGCTAAAAGAGAAAAGAGTAAAAAAAAAAGTCCCACCTTAATTACCAATATTCTCCACCCCTGTTCAAGGATACTTGGCTTTACACAATCTAAATAGCCATGGATCCTGGAACAAATACAGGCATTATACATTGTGATCCAATCAATCAGGGAACTAAAACATATCATTCACAACAAAACAAAACATATCATTCAGTGTCATTCCCAAATACTTGTTTACAACATACCATCTACACTTAGGTCAAAGCAAGTCAATCTCTTTAATCAGTCAGGGAACTATAACAACATATCATTCAGTATCATCCCCAAAATACTTGTTTACAATAAGCCAACAATGTACCAACCACCTCTAGATCAAAGCAAGTCAATTTATTTAGTCAATATAGACTATCCAAGTAAAGTCTTCCTTGAGGGTGGGTCCTTCAAAGAAACAAAGGCCAGACTCTTCAAGGGCACCTGATTAAATAAGTGCTAAAAGAGGAAACAGTAAAAAAAAAGTCCCACCTTAATTACCAATACAGTACCCCATCAATTTGGTGAGGTCTCCAGCCCAATTAATAGGATTAAAGGACATCAGCCTTTGTTTTGAGATACCTGAGGAACACCTCTCCATCAAAATGTGTGCCTACTGGGACCTAGCTGAGATAACACAGGAACCCCAGAGTAGTTTCTACCTGGAGGGGCACCCAAAAAGCATGGCTTCCTGTGACTCAAGGTAACAACTTGTTGACATAGAATCTACCCCTTTGCACTAAAGAGTTAAAGGCACATTACTGTCTCTTTTCTTTTTTTGCCTATTTTATCTTTCCTTTGTTCAGAAGTCGAACCAGTATACATCTGAGCAAACCTGGATCTTGAATAAATAAAAATTGGGCCTGAGTGCTGCCTTGCTCCAACCCCCTTGGCAACTGGAAATGGCTATCTTAGAGCCACAGAAATAACATGCCCTTGCCAACAGATTCCTCAGCACAGAATACAAAGTAGAACGCTGAAGATTAGCCTGACTCAGCCCAAGTGATGGAAGAAACCAGGGTTTCTTTCAAGTTCCCAAAAAGCATGTGGTGGGAACACATATACTTGCCAGAATGACCAGAAAGAATAATTCATGGACAATGTCTGTTAATCCCAACTTCTAATGCAGAGGAGAAGGGATCTTGGGTTCCTAGGCAATATGGTCCTAGACACTTACTTTCTAGCCAAAGAGGGCAGGTTTTCTAGGCCAGGGTTAGTTCAAGGATAAGACTGAGCTTGAGAGTTCCCAAGTTCAGGGGAAAAAAAAGAAGATTGCTTACATGGTTCCTAAATGGAATCCAGTTTTAGGGATAGAAGATAGTACAAATGATGCCTGTAGCTGAAGGACTAAAGTTACATAGGTAGAAAGGAATTAAGGGCTTTGGATCTTGCCACACAACCCTCTCCATTATAGGAAACTATTCAGACCATAAAAGACCAATGGGAATGGTATTGCTTGATCAGTAATGCCCAAAGTATTTTTCCCTCCCTGAGAGTGTCCACATCACAGGAAAATGTGTAAGAATTTGTGGGAAAGAGCAACCAAGGGGAATGTCACAGGGTTGCTCCCCAATGGTATCCACGAGTTGCCTTCAAGCAGAGCTTGTGACTACTATATAAAAGCTTTAATGTATTTTCCAAACCTAGCTATGAACTCCAAGGCAGAGTTGTTTGAATATCTCATATGTTTTCAGTATCTGTTTACAGGCTTTTGTAAGTCCTTGAATATTCTAAATTTTCTGTTCATTGAAATAAAAGTTGCTCCATACTGCATTTGAACTTATTACCTTGGGAGTTTGTACAGGACCTTGAGCCCACACTTGGAAAATGCCAGAAATAAACTACATTTAAACTTTATTTTGAATTTTTCTTGGAAATAAGGTCAGAGACTAGGTCATAACAAGACAAAGAAAAAAGGAGATATTTTAGTGGGAGGGGATTCAGCCCCCAGAATTGGATTGAGTACCTAATGTTATGGTGACTGGGAGCCTCGTATAATAGTAGTAACAATAACAATAATAAACAATAACAATAAAATAGGTATATGCCAACTTATTTGTTTTTCACAAAGACCATAAAATGCAGGGTTTATTATCAACATTGTATAGATTCAGAAACTGACACTCTGAGAGACTTTCCCAACAATAAAAAGCCAGTAAAAATTAAAAGCTATGCTTAAACTGAAATCTTTGTAATCCAAACCCAACACTGTCCACTATACCATAGTCCTTCCAATGAGGACTTGGAATAACTAAAAATTATTAATGTTTCATTAATTAAAATTGGTGGATTTAAATAGTTACCAAGCAAGTTTGGTTAGTGGAGTTGATGTTGAGCTCTTAATGAAACATTTAAGTATTTGTTTTAAAAACATCTTGACCAGCTATAATATTGCACCAAATCTAATTAGATGAAATTTAATAGGAATAAATGTCTGGTCCTAGACTTGAGCTGGGAAGGCAAATGACAAAGATAATACGTATTAAGACCAATAAATGAGCTAGCGATATTGGTCCTGTAGAATACAAGATTTTATTTGGGCATGACTACTGTCTTCATGAACTTGAAATTATCTCATGTGAAAGATTAATTAGACTTATTCTGCTTGACCCAGAAGATGGAACAAGGAATAATGAGGCAAATCTACAAGGAGCCTGATTTTGTGTCAGCAGGAAAAAAAACATTATCATAATTAAAATACCATAAGAGTAGAATCGGATACTCTGGGAAGCAGCGAATTCCTTGTTGAGAATGTAGTAGATGATTCAGACTGGACTGAAGAGCCCCTAAGTTTTCTTCCTGCTACAATTCTTCAGAGACTGGTAATTACCCAGGCAATGCTGGACAGTTCTCATTGTTATGAATATTTCTGCCAGTTTCCTGCTGCACAGGGAGTTCACTTCCACAGGAAATGTCATTACAAATATGATTTTTCTAATGAAGAGTTTGGGGGATTGAGCCTCTTAGGCACTAGACATTTCAAATATTTTTCCTGTTCCTCCACAGGACCAAATACCAGCCATCTCATGCCAGGAGAGAGTCTGCTTGTGCCTCCCAGAGATACCAGTCCA
This sequence comes from Phalanger gymnotis, assembly GCA_028646595.1. Lineage (NCBI taxonomy): Eukaryota > Metazoa > Chordata > Mammalia > Diprotodontia > Phalangeridae > Phalanger > Phalanger gymnotis. The sequence goes on from CM053622.1 coordinate 56,921,986, forward strand.
GCTTTTTGAAACTCTTCACTTTTGGGGGACCTAGAGTTTCTGCCTTCCTCATCATCCCTTCCAACAGATACAGTCAGCCAAATCTTTCCCTTTGGTGATGTTCAGTAAGTGATTAGAGGTGGGAAGTACTGGGAAGGGGGAGAGGAAAAGAGAAGGTGGGAAGTAAGGGGAAAAAGAAGTAGACAGTTGTTGCTCAGAAACTCAAGAGATTCTCCCCAACCCAACATAGCTCACATCATAGCCTAATCCTGTTGATAGAGCAAGAAAATCTGACCAACTCCAGAGTCTACTTATAGCCTCGAGTTCAGCGTAGGGCCACATTTGGAGGAAAATCAAAGAAGAGTGGAATAAGCCTCGTACTCTGAGTTGAGGTCAGGTTCCATCCTTGCCATGAACTAGAAATAAGACCTTGGTCCAATTGTTTTCCCTCTTGGACCCTGAAGCATAAAATGGGGATCAAATGTTTCCTATTGCTTTCTGGCATATTTTGTAAGAGTCAAATGAAATCATCTTTGTGGAATTTCTTGGTGACCTTAAATCATTTCAAAAAGATAAATTTTTATTTTTGCCATAACAGGAGAACTATGAGTTCATTTTGGCCCAGCCCATCTGGGCCAAGTATAGTCCAAACACTAGGGATAATCATTAGCCAGAGGAAGTCTCAGTTACACCAATGAAAAGCCTAGAAAAGAGAGAGAGAGGTTATGTAGCTACTCACAGACAGAGGGTACTGGGCTATGGTAATGCACTTACCATACAAGCTGTAGATATTCCCTATATTCCCTGACTCTACAGACCTCTGAATGGCACTATAGGCTGAAGTTATCACTCAATGGACAGCTCACAGGGTTGGGGAGTTTGCCTGAGGGCAGGGACGGAAAGACTCCCTACCCTAATAGAACCTTTTGGGTAGGCTGAAACCATTTTCATGGTATGAAAGTAGACATGAAAATGGGGAGTTTACAGAGGACAGACTGGAATTCCTAGGGAAATTGTCAGGAAAAAATGTATGATGAGGAAACAGACACATACTCTGTACATGGGAGGGGAGGAGGATAAAATAGAACCAAGTCTGATGCAAGGTGAAATGAGCAGGAATTCCCAGTTGCCCTGGAGATGAGGAAAATGAAATGTCCTTTCTTTTGTGTATTGCTATTGAACCTCATGACTTGAGTGTGGTGGAGGAAGAAGGCTAAGAGTCCCATGTCCTGGGTTCTATTCCTATTTGTGTCATTAAGACAACTGGTTTTGCCTTTTACAATCATTGTGTGATATATGAGCCAACACTGCAATGCTTATGCAAATTCCTGGGTTTTCTTAAATTCAGCAAAAGCTGTTATCCCTTGAATTCCTACATCACTACCTACTCTCCAAATGCAATTTTATGTCTTTTTTATCTCTTATCCACCTTGTCCACTTGGTCTTTTTTTTTCCTTCTCCCTTTCTGCCTCTGATAGGAGATAGACCAGATGATATGAAATTCTGACACTATTTTTTCAGATTCTACTATATTTATTTCATCCCCTCTTCTATCTCTTCTTCTTTTCCACATTCTATTCCTATCCCCATTCCCCTACATGCTCAGATTTACCGAGGATACTTATAACAGACACAAAAACTAGTTATCAAAGGTAGCTAGTATTCCTTGACTTCTGCTATTAATAAAATCCAGGAAATGTTTGATACCAAGTCATTTGGCAGTATATAATGCAACCATATTGTGAACTAGAGACTCTGATCAATTGTCAGTTGATTACTGCACTTTTCTGCCTCCAAGGATCTTAGGAAGTCTGGGGTAGGGAGAAAGACAGAGAGAGAGGATCCCAAATAAAAGCTGTAAGGGTTTTGAAGAACAGGGAAGATTGGATATGAATATCATGTTGGGAGTGAAAGGTGGATACAGGTGTTTTCAAGTATTTGAAGGGCTGTCATGAGAAAGATTAGATGTGTTTTGCTTGACCTCAGAGAGGAAGATTGGGGATAATGCATGTAAATTACAAAAAAAAAATTAGACTTGATGAAAGGAAAAACTTCCCAGTAATTACAGTACTGGAACTTTATAAGAAGCACAGGCAGACATTATACCATGCCTAGGAGTAATTTCATGAGGTTCCATAAAGGAGAAAAAAGGGCCTCTGGTAAAAAAGACTTCCACAAGCTGCGCAACCCTTTGTAAAAAGTACTCTCTAAATTTGATCCCATTTTCCCTTCTGTAATTGTGGGAGAGAATGTCACTACTCTTTTTTTAGAGGGGTGTGCTGTTTTATATCAACTGTTTATATTATATAACCTTAGTAAACACACCTTTCTAGAAACCAGTTCTGTCTGTCTGGTTTTTTGGACACAGTCTAACTTTATTTTTACTCATTTAAAACAAGAATTTACAAAAAATCACAATTTCCCAACTTTTCTGTTTCTAATAGATGTTTAAATACAACATATTTCAAAGTAAAATGGTTTAGCACAAATAATACAGATGTAATGATTAGGATTACTTAAACATTGCAACTTAACTATTAGTCTATTTAACTCAGTTCTTCATTCTGTGTATTATAGAGCAGGGAATTAGCTGTTGGAAAGTCAGGTGGGAATCCTTCTGTACTTCTTTTGGCAAGGGGAAAGGAGCAAAGAAAAGAATGAGGAATTTTATCCCAAATCCTCCTAGTTGGAGTGGTTTTAGTATAGGCTTCTGATCACACAGAAGGTAGGACTCAAAAGAAAAGTTTGGGTGCATGGCACAGAGCACATAAAGAGAATATGGTGGGTTAGCTGGTGGAGCAGAGTGTCATAGAAGAACCCTTTCATATGTGCAACCCTAGGCTATCACAGGGGAGCCTTAGCAATACAGGCACACCAAATATTTGAAGGTCCATCTCATCCACTACCAGCTATGTGTAGCTGCAGCATATAAGAAAAAACATACAATCCCTCCAGAACACCTTCCCCCAACACACAAGATGATTATTCATTTGAAAATGATCTGGAGGTTTCCAGTGGGCTGTAAATTCACTATGAGTCTGCAGTGATATGGCAGACAAAATAACCTATAGAAAACTTAACTTACATTAAAGGAGACATAGCTTCCAATAAGAAGGTGATCATCCCATTGTCTTTGTCCATAGTCAGACCTCATCTGAAATTCTGTGATTAGTTGTATTGATCACGACTTAGAAAGAACGTTGATAATCTGCAAAGGATACAAGGGAGAGCAACCAGGATGGTGAAAGACCTATGTAGACAAGCTGAGGGGACTAGTTACTTGGCATAAAGGAAAGAAAACATACATAGCATGGGCTAACAGCTAACAGCTAATGGTCTTCATATATTTAAAGGAATGTTATGTAGGAGAGAAAAGACATTTGTTCTGCAAGGACTTAGAGGGTAGAACGAGAGATATGGATGGAAATAGAAAACATCATACTTGATTCAATACAAAGGAAAGTGAGAGCAAACCCAGAGTGGAATAGGTTCCCTCAGGAAGCTGAGAGGTTCCCTCCCATAGAGGTCTTCAAGGAAAGGCCAGATGCCCACTTGCCAGGTATAATTTTGTGCCAAGATTTTTTGTGGGATGCAGTTTTGTCCTGTGTTTCCTATGGGGTCTTTTCCATTTGTTTGTGGTTTTATGATTTCAGTTGAATAATGGATGGCCCAAACCTTGTCCTACAAGATCACCATCCTCTCTGCCACTGCCTGCAGGAATGGTCCTGCCCTGTCCATGGTATCTCCTTCTTTATCCCAGTGCTCAACGGTCTTTGATGCTTAGGGCAAATTTGGGATGGTGTTAATAAAATGTTCATTTCTAAATGTGGTTCCTTATATTTAAAAACTGTCTGAATTGGAAAGAATCTTAGAGGTCATTAGGTTCAAGTCTTTCATCTTGCTTTGAGGTAGAATGTGGAAAGAGTGCCTTGTCTAAGATCATAAAGATAATAAGTGGCAAAGACAGGGACAGAACCAGAAATTCCAAGTCAAAGATTAGTCAGAGTCAGAGTTGTTTCCATTTCACATACAAAGATAATTATATTTTCATGTCCTGCTCTTCTCATTTCTCTTTCTCTGCAGAAACGTCAGCCCCATGGTATCGGGAAACCAAACACAATTCATTGAATTTATCCTCCTGGGATTTTCAGAAAAACCAGATCATCAGGGGCCCCTCTTTGGGCTGTTCTTGGGCATGTATTTGGTCACAGTGGTTGGAAACCTGCTAATAATGTTGGCCATTGGCTCTGACTCTCACCTCCACACTCCCATGTACTTCTTCCTTTCCAACTTGTCCTTTGTGGATATCTGTGTGGTATCCACCACAGTCCCCAGGATGCTGGTCAGCATCTTGACACAAAACAAGGTCATCCCCTATGCTGACTGTCTTGCCCAGATGTACTTCTTTGTTCTTTTTGCTGCTTTAGACAATTTCCTTCTCACTACAATGGCCTACGACCGTTTTGTGGCTATCTGTCACCCTCTACGCTACGCAGCCATCATGAGCCCTCAGCTCTGTGGCCAGCTGGTGCTGCTCTCCTGGATAATAAGCTTTCTAAACTCCCTCCTTCATAGTCTGATGGTAACACGGCTGTCCTTCTGTACAAACCATGAAATTCAGCACTTCTTTTGTGATCTTGCTGAGGTTCTGAAACTTTCTTGTTCTGACACTCTCATGAATCATGTATTCATATATTTTATTACTGGGCTGCTGGGTATTCTCCCCCTCACTGGGATCCTTTACTCTTACAGTCAGATTTGTTCTTCCATTTTGAAAATCCCATCTGCTCAGGGTAAGTATAAAGCCTTTTCTACCTGTGGATCTCACCTCTCTGTTGTTTCTTTATTCTATGGCACAGAGTTTGGAGTATATTTGAGCTCCTCTGGTACCCACTCTTCCTGGAAAAGCACAGTTGTCTCAGCAATGTATGCTGTGGTCACTCCCATGTTGAATCCCTTCATCTATACACTAAGGAATAAAGACATCAAAGATGCCCTGAAAAGGCTTATTAGGTAGCTTCCTCTCAGTGATGGGGCTGGCTCCTGCCCCTTAGAATAGGACACAGGTACTTCTGGGGAAAATATTGGGAGGCAAGAATATTGAATTCCTCAATTCTCTCCCGCAGTCAAATCCATCCTACATTTAGCCACTAAAGTGACTTTCCTAAAGAACAAGTCTGACCCTGTCACCCCTTGAAAGCAATGAATGCCAAGGATTCCCTATTGGCTCCAGGATCAAATACAAAATCCTCTTTTTGATATTCTAACCCTCGATAAGTCAGTCTCTTTCTACCTTTCCAGTTTTCTAATACCTTGCTATATGTATCATGTACTCTTAGCTCTGGTGAGCTCTTTGCCATTACATGAACAAGATACTCCATTTCTTGGCTCTGGGTATTTTCTTAGGCTGTCCCTTATGTCTGGAATGCTCTATCTATTCAACTCCACTTTCTGGCTTATTTTTCAAGTAACAAATTTTTAAAAACTCTGATTTTATTGGAAGTCTTTCCCAACCCCTCTTAATTCTAGTACCTCCTTTCTGTTAATGATTTCCTATTGATCCTGTATATATTTGTTTGCATATTGTCTCCCCCATTAGATTGTGAGATCCTTGAGGTCAGGGACTATTTTCCCCTTCTTTTGTATCCTCAATGCTTAGCAGAGTACCTGGAACATATTAGGTGCTTAATAAATGTTACCTGAAGCATCTCAAATTCTCTACCTTTCTGGTTCACTCTGCTCTTGTTGACTATAAGTGATCTTCATCTTATTCTTCCTGTAACTGTTTTTGGTGTTTCCACCATAGCCACATCTGACTGAACACCTCCTGCTTCTTCAGGATATTTTCCAGCTCAGAAAAGTGCTGGAAATGGAGTGGAAAGACAGGATTTAGTCCTCAGCCTAGCATTGTAAGCTATGTGGCCTTGGCCAAGTTACTTAATATCTTTATCTCTCAATTTGATCATTTCTGAAATGGGAAAAGGAAGTCTTTCCCTGAAAACCTGAAACTTTTTCTCCATACATCAAATCAAATATTGAATATGGAAGTGTTTTGTAAACTGTGAAATATTATATGGCTATACAAAAGAAAGAAAAAAATCAGAGAATATCAATATGGGATTTCATCCTTGGGAGTCTAGGTCCTAGCTCCTCCTCTTTGTAGATGGCCATTATGAGTTGCTGTGGTTAAAAAAATTCATCACATGGTGGCCAACCCTCTGATTATGATCCTCTTTCTCCTTTGCCTGATGCTGTAGATAAAGTGTTTCTAATTTAGTTGGACCTGGAAGAACTGGGGCTCTGATAACATAGCCTCTGAGAAACTGTGATCAATTCCATTTGACAATGAGACATTGAATGGGTACATCTGTCCAAAATCCAATTGCTTTTGTGATCCTCTTGGTCATCATTACCCACAAACATGCATCTGACCATTTCACTACTTTGCTTGAGATGCTTCATGGGTTCCCTATTATACATGGGTTAAAATTTCATCTTCTGTGACATTTAAAATCCTTTATAACCCAATTCCAATATATGTTCTTGGTCTGATTTCACGTAACTGCCCCTCCCCCAAAAAAATACTCTACATTCCAGTCAAACTCACCTACTTATAATGATGTTCCATCTCTCCCCTCAGAGCCTTGACAAAGGCTGTTTCCCATGCGTGGAACAGAGGGGAACCCATATTAATCTTTATATCTTCAATTCCTAGATCCATTTGTGGCTTAGTTCAAGTGCTAACTCCAACAAGAATTCCTGATTTCCCCAGTTATTAGTGTTATCCCCCATTCCCACAAATTTACTGCATAATATTTGTTTATCTGTGTACATCTTAATTCTTCCTGGCCCTGTGGAAAGTAAGCTGTTACAGGGTGGAGACTGTTAGATATTTGGTTTTGTATCCAAAGCACCTACCTCAATACCTGGGACAATGTAGGCATTTAGTGAATGCTTGATATGAATTGACACATCCTTAGCTCTCTTTTTTATGAATTTCAAACTCACAGAAGAAATCTGGGAGGCCCTCTATCCAAACTTATTAAATAATGAAATGATCCTCTTTAGATCTAAAATGTCCCTGAAAAAAGTGACCACCCATCTTTTGCTTGAACCCTTTCAGTAGGAGGAAACTTCTTACCCAATAATTGGCCATTCTCACTATTTGACTCACACTTTAGTTGTGAGAAAATTCTTCATTAGACTCAGTAAAAATCTACCTCCTTGTAACTGCTACTTATTGTCACTAATATTACCCTCAGAGGCTACATAGGAAAAGCAAAAAGAAGGGAGTGGGGATGACTATATGTCTAGTCATAAAGGTATCTATGAAAGAAAACTGCCACAAAATAGGAACAATAGCAATTAAAACATTCAGAATTTCACAGTCTGACTCAAGAAAAAATGACTGCTCTTCTCACAGGTCAATTCAGAAATGCAAAAGTATCGCCAAGAAAAATGATATATGGAGATATTAATACAAAGAGGCAAATTTGACCTCAGAGGTTTCCATGAAACTTGGTAGGGTAAACTCCAGGCCTAAAATGTGGCTCTGAAAATGATGGCCTATTTAAAAGAAGCAGCATATGTAAAATGTAGGGTGGGATAGCACTATATATTAAGATATACGCTAGTAAAGAAAGCTGGGTGCCAGAATCAAGAAGCAAAGTAGAAAGCATTGAAAGAAACATCATTGGATACATAAATAGAAATAGTTTTGTCATTATATGCACTAGTGGCTGATTGGACAGAAAGAAGAATTAGATGAGTTCCTGAAACAGATCATATTGCATTGGCCTGGTATAAAAGTAAGAGCATACTTTCATTCTTTGGATATCTGCTTAAACTTTTTATTTTCCAATCCCATCCACCTTACTTTTTCATCTTTAGTCTTTCCTTCTCTACTAGCTACTTGGCTTCTGCTTACAAACATGCTCAATTCTCCACTGCCCAATAGAAACCTCCTCCTGACTTATTATCTTAAGCTAAGTACTACCCATTTCCTTTAAAAATTAGGGTCCACTTCCTTACCTCTCATTCACTCCTTATCCATTTTCAGGCAATCCAACTTTTATGTTCACAATTCTACTGAAATTCCTCTCTCAAAGTCACCAAATCTGAACTTTTGTCCTACTTAATCAGTCCTCATTTTTGTCCATGCCTTCTTTTTCACTCTGTTTTTTTCAGAGGCACAGCTATGTTGGTTCTCCTACATCTCTGACTGATCATTCTGTTTGCTTCCTTGGCTCCACCTTCTCTTCCTGGCCTCTCACCTCATTGCAGGCATTCTGCCCAAATTTCTGTGCTTAGACTCATCACTTCTCTCTCTATGAAAACTGAGATCTGGGAATGACCTTACCTTAAAAAGGCCAAGGTTCCCCACTCCATCTAGAGCCATTAAGAGTAATCTTGGCCTATGGCTTGCCATTGGATTCAGATGACTATGGTGAGGCTGATGACTTTGTATAGCTCTGCCTCACTTAAATCCAGTACATGTGCAAGTCAAGACATCAACTTCCTGATGTCATTGGTCCTCTTCATCAAGGAAGGATGAACAGCAACAAAAATCTCCCCCTATGCTCTCTCCATTGGTGACTTCGTTCATTTGTTATCAGAGAATCACAGAATTTTGGATTTGGAAGAGACCTCAGAAACTACCCCATCCCTGAAAGGAGTAAACCCTTCTATAACATATCCAATAAAACTTGTTTCTTTTTATGCTTGAAGCTTTCTAATGGACAGCCTACCTAGACTTTCTAATGGACAGTCTAATGGGTAGAATGGCCACCAATTCCACTTTGGGACAGTTTTAATTAAATGGAAATTTTTCCTAACATCAAGACTAAATGTGCCTCTTCACAACATCTACCCTTTGACTCTTGTGACCCCTGATGCTTCCCTATAGACTCAAATAGACCAAGTCTAACCTCTCTTCCATTTGACAGCCATTCAAATACCTTAAAATGGCTATTATGTCCCAATTGAGTCTTCCTTTCAACAGGCAAAACATATCCAGTTCCATTCATCAGTCCCAATATGACATGGATTCAAGGCCTTTTACCATCTTGCTTGCTCTTCTCTGCATGCTCTCCAACTTGCCAATGTCCTTCTGGAAACATGGTGTCCTGAATGAAACATAATATTTGTGTTAAGGTCAGATGACAGTAGATGACACAGAAATGGCCACATCCTTAATCTTGCAATTTATGCCTTTCTTCATGCAACCCAAGATTGCATTAGCCCTGGCAGTTGCCACATCTTATCACTCAATTCACATTGAGTTTGTAGTCCACTAAGACCTTAAGGTCTTTTTTTCAGACCATCTGCTATCTATTTATGATTCTCCCATCTTGTACCTGGAAAATTGAAATTTTGTACCCAAATATAAGATTTTACATTTATCCCCACCAAATTTCATCTTAGAAGATTCAGCCCAATGGTATAAACTGTCAAAATATTTTTGGGTTCGTCTGTGTTCATCCAATGTGTTATCCTTGGCAGCTTCGTGTGTCATCTGAAGATTCTATGACCTTTATCCAAACCAGTGATAAAAAAAATGGCACAAGGCCAGCACAGATGCCTAGACAATCTAGTAAAGACTTCCTGCCATCCACTGAACCATCAACAACAAGATGTTGCAGTGGATAGAGCAGGGGACTTAGAGTCAGGAAGACCTAAATTCAATCATGCCAAAGACTTACTATCTGTGTGTCCTGAGTCAAGTGACATAACTTCTTGTGCATCAATTTCTTCATCTAAAATGAGGATTAAAAATGGCACCACTCAAAATTTTTGAGGATTAAATTAATATATTAAAGTAATATTACATTAATATTAATTAAATAATATTTGTAAACTACTTTGCAAAATACCAAGCACTATATAAAGCTAACTACCTTAATGACTACTCATGGAATCAGAAGATTATACAGTTCCTAATCCTTGTATGTACCACTGAGTCTGCACTTCACTGTCTTCTCTGCAAAAATAGTATTAGATATTTTAGCAAATGCTCCTTCCTACAACCTACAAAAACGATTACTTCCATGGCTTTTAAAAAGTCTGATTTATGTGTTGGTATAACTACCCAAAATGTCTAGACTAGGTTTTTATTGAAAATTTCTGCATTTCCTTGGTGTCAAATACAGGGCTCTGCTCATAGCATTTGTACATTAAATGTTTGTTGAAATGCATTGAGTCCCCCAGTTTCTGAATGAGAATTTGGATTCAGTGTGTAGTGTTCTGAACCTAGTCAGAAAGTCCTGAGTTTAAATCTGGTCTAAAACAAGGATGACTCCGGACAATTCATTTAGCTGCTTTCTGCCTCAGTTTATTCATCTGTAAAATGGGACTAACAATTATAGCTCCCTCCTAGTATTGTTGCAAGGATCAAATGAAACACTATACATAAAATGCTTTCCTAAAGTGCTATGAAGTCCTACCTATTATTATCAGTATTAAGTATTCTATAAGTTAGACTCATAAGCTGAGACAGAAAGCAGTTAAGTAATTGCCCAGAGTCACACGGCTAAGTAAGTGTCTAGAGTAGGATACGTCTCCCTGACCCCAAGTCTAGTGGGTTTTTTTTTAATTCGTGCATAAGTTGTATTTAAGCGAGGTAGAGTTGCACAAAGTCATCTACCACACTCTCTCCACCAGAGTCATTACAGTCCAGTGGCAAGACAGAATCAGGACATCTGGGGATGGCTCAAGATGCAGGGGATGACCTTGGCATCTTTGATGTCTAACCAAGCTCTAAGCACTCCACAGTGCCTGCTTCAACTGCCTTCACGGCCATTGGAACAAATAGTTCTCATCTGTGCATTCCACCAGGGGAAGTCTTCATATTCTTCGGGTAGATACCGCCCTAACTCACCAATGTGTTTGAGACCCCTTGGTTACCCTCAACCTGGTTCAGCCCATCTGCCAAAATGATTTACCAGAGTGTGGCCACTGGGCATGCCCCAACTTCTTTGGAGCCACAGGTGAGATTTGGGTAGAACAAGTGGACACCAAAGGTGGAAAGCAACCCTGAAAAGGACTTGGCAGCCATCACACCAGAGGTACCAGTCCTCCCTGAACACACCCTACACTCCTGAGTGTTCTACTCTCGATGCCTCCAGGCTACCTGAGTAAATGAATCAGAATTGGTAAGCGATAATAAAAAAAAAAACCTGCATCACCCACTGCACCCAGACTATGGTTATGGAACACTTCTTACAGGAACCTTCTGCCTCCACTCATAATCATGGCCTTAATGATAATAGCACATGACCAACAAAGATGGAAGACTGTTACTTTCTCTGATCTTTACGAAATATCAGAACTCTCCAAAACTGAAATTATGCTCTAAAGATAAACCAACTTTTGCTGCTTCCATGATCTACCAGGAACCAAAAGAAATTTTAAAAAAACAGTAAACTAAGGCCCAACTCAAGCTCAACCAATGCCCTATTCTCCACCATGCTACCAGCAACTAGGTTGACATCTTATGGATTTGCAGCAAAACTCAATCCCACATTCCAGTCCCCTCTCTTTCTTTCTGGTGCTAAGGAGATACAGGTTCCAAGGTGTGGAAGTTTGCTTGGGCCTCTGTAGCCTGTGCCATGACGTTTTCCTATACTACAAAAGATCTTTGTAGGAGAGCAGAGAAAACCAAGAGAACAAAGAAAGAAAAGTGTCTGGGCTTGAAATAGAACACAACTCAGTTTTCCAATAGCCTCAGAGATCAAAATTCCAATTGAAAGAAATCAACCCTCACTGAAGTAGCATTATTATGGAAATGCTCTGTAGTTCAGAGCCAGAGAACTGTGGAATACAGGGAATGGGAAAAGACAATATGTGAGGGGCTGAGTAGGCTGTGTGGCATTCTACTAAGCCTGAAGAAAAGAACCCAGCATTCCACAAAACCTACTTCTGTCACCTCAAAGGTGATTTAGGGTAGAGACCTAAGCCAGTCAACTGTGAATTGCCCAGGGTGGGAGGAGGCCATGATGCTTTGAGATCTATCTCATAAGAAAATCACTGCTGTGCTGTAAAGAGCAGTGGGGGCAAGAAGGAACCAGCATACACTTAGTGAGTGAAGAAGCAGTGGGGCAGAAATCCCCTGGCTGTGGGCACTTACAGGAGGTTGGACGTTTGGTTTTGGTTCCAGAGTAAAGGGGAGAACTGAATATCTGGGGGAAGAGGCACCATTTCCCATATCCCAGGACTAGAGATGATCACAAAAATCAAGCTATTACCACAAAAAAAATGCACAGGCAAAGGAGAAAGAATCCAATCATAGAAACATATTACAAGAACAGAGATGACCAAGGTTCATCTTTAGAGGATATTGAAGTAAAGAAACCCCCAATGAGTAATGTCAAATGGCCACCTGCCCAAAAAGAATTTATAGAAGATCTTTAAAAAGACTTTAAAAATCAAATGATAGAGATGGAGGAAAAGCTAAAAAAAATAAAAATAATACAAGAAAAACAAGGAGGGTATGAAAGGAAGGTCAACCAATTAGAAAAGGACATCCAAAATCTCAAGGAGGAAAATGATTCCTTGAAAACTAGAATTGGGCAAAGAGAAGCCAGTGAAATTATAAGAGATCAAGAAATAATTAACAAAACATGAACAATGAAAAATAGAATAGAAAGTGAAACATCTTATAAGAAAAACAACAGATTTTGAGAATAAATCAATAAGAGAAAATATAAAAATAATCGGACTAACTGAAAGTTATCATCAAAAAATAATCTTGATACAACAATAGAAGAAAGAGTTACAGAAAATTGTTCTGAAGCATTAGAACAAGGCAGGGAAATAGAAATAGAAAAAAAAATCCATCGGATGCCACTTAAAAGAGATCCTAGGAGGGAAACTCATAAGAATATCATAGTCAAATTCTGAAACCCCCAGTTCAAGGATAAAAATGTTAAAAGCATCAAGATTAAAACAATTTAAATATGATGGTGCCACAAGTAGAATTATGCAAGACCTAGCAGCAGAGACATTAAAAGACTGCAAGTCTTGGAACACAATATAGCAAAGAGCAAAAGATCTGGGGCTCCAGCCAAAAATATAATACCCTGCAAATTTAAGTATTATCTTGAATTTTAAAAAATGGACATTTTATAAACTCTCAGACTTTCAAGACTTTGTTAAAAAAAAATCCTGAACTTAATAGAAGATTCGGCATACAAGAAGGAAGAGAAACATAAGGTACATACCAAAGACTAACTATAAGAGATTCATAAGAACAGACTGTTTACCTTTTATATAATGTAAAATTTCTCTCTAATATTCTTATTAATAATTGGCGAGCTCATAAGAAAGAGTGGGGCAAACCTGATGATGATATGAATTTTAAAAGTAAAACCATTTAGAAACAGCTAAAAAGAGTAACTACGGTATACAAAAGAAATGAAAGAGGTAGAAAGGGTATGGAGGAATTAGATGGGTGAGGAGGACTGGTAGTTCTGGTAACCTATTTTCATCAGGAATGGGTTTAAGAGGGAACAATGTATGTATATTTAGAAGAGTGTAAAAGTCTTCTAAATTTAGAAGAAATAAAATGGTAGGGGTATAAAGAGGGGAGAGGAAAAGGGTGGGATTTTTAGAGGGGAGAATGAGGGAATAGGTAAAAGGGGAGTATAGAAGGGTGTTTTGATTTATGAGAATGGAAGGACAGGGGAGGGATCCTTGGAAGGGGATAGGCAAGTAGTAGGAGGGCAAGGTAGCCAGTAGAAGTAAAGTAGAGGAATCAGGAGGAGTAGGACACAAGAAATACCCACAAATATAAAAACAAAGATCAGGGGTTGAGTTTGTTTGGGAAAGTATATATCTACATATACATATATGTATATATATGTATATATGTATACATGTATATGTGTATGTATATATCTACAGCTACAGAGAAACATATCTAAACTTCATTGTAGCCTTCGGGGGTGAGGTGGAGGGAGGAAAAAAAAGAACAAAGTAAAAAGTGCTCAGTAGAGAACAAAAGAAAACTCACCAGGAAGCAAAAATGGACAATTCTCAACACAATATGTATTATTGATCGTGTAGGCTTTCTTGAAATGAAAATCTATTGTTATATATTTTAAATCCTCTCTCACATTCTGCTATACACACAACATCCTTTTTTTCTTTCTTAATTGGTATTTAAATTTCAATATTTGTTTATGTTATATTTTGGTCCTTTTCTCTATACTGCATTTGTGTTCTGGCCCTTGTGTATAAAATTAAATTAATTTTTTTAAAAAATTTAAAAAAGAAAATTATAGACAAATTTCTGGATTTTAAATAAAATACTAGCAAAGAGATTACAACAAAAATTGCAAAGATCATACATTATGACCAAGAGGAATTAATACCAGGATTACAGGGTTGGTTCAATGTTAGAAAAAACTATCAGCATGATTGATCATCTCAGTAACGAAACCAAAAGAAATCATATGATTATCTCAATAGATGCAGAAAAAAATGTTTGAAAAAAAATACAGCACTTATGCCTATTAAAAGCACCTGAGAGCATAGGAATAAAAAGAGCTTCTCTTAAAATGGTAAGAAGTATCTATCTGAAAGCATCAGTAAGCATTATCTATAATGGGGATAAGCTAGAAGTCTTCCAATAAGACCAAGGGTGAAGCAAGGATGCCCATGATAACCACTATTATTTAAAATTGTACTAGAAATACTAGCTATAGCAATAAGAGAAGAAAAAGAAATTGAAAGGAATGTCAAAAAAAATTTTAATGTAATTGGAGAAAATAAAATATTATAAGAAATTAAATACAATTAATAAGAAAAAAGTCTGTTTACTTTCTAAGGAAAATAGTTTCAAGATAATGTCCATTCTGTGTACATATGTCCATGGGGTTGATGAAAAGTAGCTAAGTGGGATTTGTGTTGTCCTGGAACATAGAAGAGAGAAAGACAGCCTCTTTCTAAATCTCCAGGAATTTCTTTGGCTGAAAGCTTGAGACAAACCAAAGAGATTTTTATTTAAAGCATATTCTTAACCTCTATCAAAGCAGAGAAGAGCAAGGAGTTGTCAATCTAGACTGAATGAATTAAGCAGTGGACTTTTGGAAGGAAGGAGGATTTGTCATAGGAGAAGTTTTTTCTCTAAGCTCCCTCTGAGGTAGCTGACCTTGGATACGTCTTCCATTCTATTATTCTTTCAATGCAACTTTGAAAGATCTTCATTCTTCTCCATTCTCACAAAGGGGTGGAATGCAGATCAGTGACTGAGGGGAAAGTCACTCCCAAGGAGGCACCTAACAGAAGGAGTTGGGACAAAGTCCCACTATTCCAAAGAAGATGGTGCAGGAAGGAAGGGGGGAGAGAGAGAGAGAGAGAAAGAAAGAGAGAGAGAGAGAGAGACAGAGACAGAGAGACAGAGACAGAGAGACAGAGACAGAGAGAGAGAAACAGAGACGGAGAGAAACAGAGACAGAGAGACAGAACCTAATTTTCCTCTTCAGCCAAACATTCCAGCTCCCAGCAACTCTGGAAGTTACATTTTTTTCTTGTGAAATTCTGGTAATTTCCACTACTTTTGTCCTACCTTGTGGATATTCTTTACAGTATCTACATTAGTGTACATGTATAGGTAGTTTTCTCCCTTCATCTTCACTTTAAAACTCATTTGATTATATTGGCAAATCTTCAGGAAAATAGATTTTTATCATTTCAAATAAATTCAATTCAACAGACATTTAGTAAAATTCACTATGTCCAAGACACTGTACTAGATGCTTTGAGATACAAAGACAAAAACAAAGTCTTTCCTTCAGTAGCTCATATTGCATAGGAAAGATACAACATACACGTTGGTAAGTAAATACATAGCATATACAAAGTAATACAATGCTTGTTAGCTATGCATGCCTAAGAGCTCTTCATTTCTGCATTTTTCACCTGGTCCAGAAATTCAAATTCTATTCTCAGACAGCACCTTCTTAAATATCTACTTCTTTCCAATATCAGCACCTCTCTTCTGAAATGCAGGCCTGCAACCAGCTGCTACAAGGAAAAAATCATCTGTGTTTAGTCTCATCTCAGATTTTCTAATTCTTACAACTGTTTCCTAATTCTTTCAGGCAGTTAGATTTGTGCCAAAGTGAATCTCTAGTACTGTATAGAAATCAATGTTTTCTACAGATCTTGGAAAGTCCTCCCTCATGTCCTGGATCTATTCTCCAGGGAGATAGATCTCTCTATTGGGAGAGAATGTGACATAGAGAATACTCTTAGCAGGAAATGACTAAATGTATCAATTTGTCTCTTTGGCTTCTGACTCTTCCTGGATGGCTTCTCATCTGACAGTGCCCATGCATCCGTATTTTGGGGGAGAAGTTGTTTTTCACTCTTAGAGAATCCAACTTCCTTTTCTCAGAAGAAACATATATCTCTTAATGATCTACAAGTGTTCTTACTTCTTTCCTTTATGGCATTTTCCCCCACATTTAACCTCCTCACATGTCAATATTTCTTTGCCCCTTCACATGCATTTTTTTACTTCTTTTTAAAACTGAATATCCCTTTCCTTTTGAGAGGAACATATCATTATCCCTAATATTCAATAGAATGGAGATGCACCTTTAAGGCCCTTTTCCTTATTTTCTATGAGTCAGACAAACCTGCACTTTGAGTATAGATCACAATTATCTGTTTTTGGCAGAAAGAGAATCATGGTACACCATTCAGGTCTCTGCAGATTTCTGTGTGTTCTCCATGTCCCTCGGAAGCAAGATTTTGAATCCTTTACAATTCTACCAATTCTTGTAGATCCTTGGTACCAATCCATGGAGAACATATCAATGAGAGATGACCATAAATAATGGCCCGGACTACTTTATGAAGTAGTACTAGTAAGCTCCTTGTCACTAGAAGAGGACAAATAGGATTTAGAGCTACAAGATTTCTTGGAGATCATGTAGTAAAACTTCCTGGTTTTACAAATGAGGAAAGTAAAGCTAAGAAAAGGTAAGGGACTTGGCCAAGACCACTAACTAATAAATAATAGAGTTCAATCTGATTTGGTGGAGAGACCATGCACAATAAGATCCCAACTGTCTCTTCTCTATTGCTCTTTTTTTCTTAAATTCTATAGTACTTTATAGTGTATAGTATGTTTTTCCATACATTATTTCATTTGATCCATAGACAGGACAGAACAGTTCCCATATCCCTATCATACGAATGAAAATATTGAGACTCAGAGGCATTAAGTGACTTGCCCAAGGCACATAGATTATGACCCAGAAATTAAAATCAAGGTCTACTAATTATATATCTAATGCTTATTTAGAAAAAGCAGATGTTATAATAAAGCACATTGTGGAAAACAAGGTGGAAACATTATAGAAAGTCCATAACTCAGTGCCATGAAGGAGAACAGTCTGAGCAATAGTAAAAGAGATCATACAGCTAGGAAAACATTACCTTAACTATAATCTTTGGACTGTCTTGACCTTCAGAGATTGGATTCAAGGTTTCTGCCTCCTAGACCTTTGACTTTAAATATCAATGCCACATTCTGGGGCCAGATCCAGACCTCATCAATGAGAGGGGGGAATTTTGCTAATAACTCTACTCATGGCATCTTTTATATCCTTGTTCCTCATGCTGTAGATGAAGGGGTTCAACATGGGAGTGATCACAGAATACATCACTGATGCAACTGAGGCCTTCCAGGAGGAGTGGGTAGCTGAGGAACTCAGATACACTCCAAGTCCAGTGCCATAGAATAATGAAACCACAGAGAGGTGAGACCCACAGGTAGAAAAGGCCTTATATTTCCCCCCAGGAGATGGGACTCTCAATAAGGAGGAACATATCTGACCATAAGAGAAAAGGATCCCTGTGAGGGGGAGAACACCCAGCAGGACATTTTCAAAATACACTAAGATGTCATTAATAAGGGTATCAGAACAAGAGAGCTTTGTGACCTGGCTAATATCACAGAAAAAATGAGGAAGTTCACGTTTATTACAGAAGGACAGCCGTGTCAACAGTAAAGTGTGGAGAGTGGAGTTTAGAAGACAGATAGTCATTGAGATCAGAACCAGGAGACCACAAATCCGTGGATTCATTATGGTGACATAGTGCAGAGGGTGACAGATGGCCACAAAACGGTCATAGGCCATGACGGTGAGGAGAAAACTATCTAAAAAACCAAAAACCATGAAGAAATACATTTGGGTAAGGCATCCAGCGTAGGAAATAACATTACTGTGTGTTAGGATATTCAGCAGCATCTTGGGGACTGTAGTGGTTACCAGACAAAGATCGGCAAAGGACAGATTAGAAAGGAAGAAGTACATTGGGGTGTGGAGATGAGAGTCAGAGGCAATGGCCAACATGATGATAAGGTTTCCAACCACAGTGACCACGTATATGCACAGGAAGAGCCCAAAGAGGGGCAGCTGCTGCTCTGGCTTCTCGGAAAGTCCCAGGAGGAGGAATTCTGACACATGTGTTTGGTTTTCTGGTCCCATACATCTGGTGTATCTACAAGGAAAAAGATGTGGTAAGAGCCCAAAATGGAAATACAGTTACTTCACATTTTTGTAGCAGAAAGAAAACTAGATTTGGACTCAGAAGACTCAAGTTTAAATTCCAGTTCTACCACTTAATGCCTGTGTGATCTTAGGCAATTCACCCCCACTTTATTAGACTCAAATTCCTCACATGTAAAATAAAGTTGGACTAGGTCGTCTGGTTTCTTTCCAGGTCTCACATCCCAGGAAACTCCACCAACCATACTTGGAACTTAGTAAATTATGAATGAAATGAAACATCTCTTCTGAATAACAATATTGATTGAAATTAAAAATGTCCTGTGAGTTAAACATTAAATACAGAACAATAAAAAAGAAGAACATGGAACAGAGAAATAATTTCAATGGGGGGGGAGGATAATTTTTTTTTCAATTCAACAAATGGTAGGAATAAATTGGGACCAAATATATGTACTTGCCTATATAAAGGTAAAAACATCTATAAAATAAAAACATTGAATTAAAAGAAAAAAGGAACAATGAATTGGAGAAAGTATTTACAGTAGTTGTGACAGGAAAAAAACATTTAAAATATATAAGGAATTCAGTTTTTAAAGTCACAGAGAAAATTTGATCAACAATGGATAAATGCTCAAAAGATGTGATCGGTTTTCAAAATCTAATCATTGAAATAATGCTCAATTTTACTAAAAATCAAAAAGATGCAAAAAAATATTTTAAAGATATATCACCCATGAAATTGGGTGAAAATAATCAAAAGAAACAAAGCCCAGCACTGATTGTTTGGAGGGCAGGAGGGGCAGGGATAGGTACACTCATTCAGTGAAGATGGAATTGCAAAGTTCTAAAATCTTTATGAACAGAAATCTGTCATTGAATAATAAAAGGCTAAAAATAAACACTCTGATGCAATAACTCCATTTTGGACTATATCATGAAAGCATTAAAAATGCATTGGTTCAAGGACTCTCATAGCAAAATTACATGTAAATGAAAGAAAAAAACATTGAGACAAGTCTGCAAGGTGGGAATAATTAGTTTCTTATACATTACTGTTGCTACAAAATGTAATGCAATTTAAATCAATTTTAAAGAATATTAACTATTATAGAAATACCTTTATGAAATACCGTTATGAAATTTTTGACCTTGCAGACCTTCTGAAAGGGTGTTGGGGATCCCCAGCTATATCCAGAACACACTTTGGTAATTATTGGTCTAAAATAGGGGCAAAATCCAAGAACTCTGGCATCTGAAAAGCTTGAACTCATACAAGAGAAATATTTTCCAATGAGATTTGCTCAACACTATACTGATGTTTTCAGAATACAGAAAAATATCAATGTATGGTGCTACAAGAATGCAGGTTTTGACTCAAGATAAGGGAAAATCTCCCAACAATCAGATTTATGAAAAAATAAAATGGTATACCTGGAGAGACAGTAAGTTTCCTATCCTTCAAGTTCTTTCAGAAGAGATTAAAAATGACCACTTATCTATGGAATCTATATTCGTCCAGTTTTTTTAATCCAGCTTTTAAGGCTCAAAATTTCGTTATCTTTAGGTATTTCAATTCTCTCACTTCCTACATCCAATCAAATTCCAAGTACTTTTGATTTTATGTCCAAAACATCTACCACCCACTTTTTCTTCTTTATTCCCATTTTAATTATCTTAGAACAAACTCTCATTACCATCAATGTGTACTCTTGAAGCCTCTAGATAAAACCCCTCAACATACTAAAAAATAGTTGCATAAATGGCAACCAGAAAAGAGTAGGGTTTCCTTTCAGGGTTCTAGAGGCAATGTTGGTCTTTAAAGCTTCCACAAGAGGTTGTGTTGCCATCTTATTAAGACAGTAACAACTTCAAGGAAGAGATATAGTGTTAATTTGGAACTTGTGGTATGTCATATTCATGGATTAAATTGAGCACCATGATCAGGAATGTGAACTGTTGCTATACAAAGACTCAGAGCATCTCAGAATTGGAAAAATGTTAAGTAGTTATTAAATTCAACCTCTATCAAGACAAGAAATCCCCCTTACGACCTCTCAGAAAATGAGTTGGGAATCTTCTGCTTTAAGATCTCCTATAGTGGTGAATACACTACCTCACAAGTCACACCATCTCTGGACAGCTCTAGAAAATTTTTATTTATATCAGGGGTAAGTCTCACTGTTTGCAGCTTCATTGAATCTCAGCCTCTCAGGTCCAGGTCATCTAGCCAAATGTCCATCCAATGCAATAATATCCTGCAGTGACATCTCTGTTAAGTGCATACTCATCTTTTCTTTGAGCATTTGCAGCAATTTTCTGAGGCAGCTCTTTCATAAATTCATAAATTTTTATATCTTGAAGGAGCCTTAAACATTATCTACCTGGCACAGTTCTTACTTACAGAGATAAAAAAGAAAAAGATACCGAGACAACAAGATAGGGAAGGAATGGGCAAGGTAACAAAGGGTAGAAAAAGACAATAGGGTAGATAGATGTAATGGGGAGAGAGGTGGCATCAATTTATGGTGAAATGTCCCACCTAAACTGAATCAAACTTGAAATTGCTACATATACCATGCAGTACTTATTTACAATTCCTATATAAACATCTTTATTATAGAATCCTAGCTGTACAGATCCATTGACAGACTATGTCTATAATCTAAAGACTATATTAGCTAAATTTGAGGCAGATGGTCACCAGGT
Source organism: Phalanger gymnotis (assembly GCA_028646595.1). Lineage (NCBI taxonomy): Eukaryota > Metazoa > Chordata > Mammalia > Diprotodontia > Phalangeridae > Phalanger > Phalanger gymnotis. Next base: position 56,943,195 of record CM053622.1, read on the forward strand.
TGGCTACTGGGTGGGGAATCTTTTTGACCACAGCAGTTCCTCACAAGTGTATATTACTCATAGTGGGATTATCATCTATGGCCGTGGAGGGCATAGCCTCACTGATAAATTCCTGGACGTGTTAGTAGTGGAAGAACACAAGGAATTTATATGCTTTTACTTTCAAACAATAGGAGAGAACTTTGGTACTATTGTTGGCCTGAGTTTAAGAACAAAGAGGATACCAGTGGGTATCAATAAGTATGGGGGAAAAACGGCAAATTAAAAAGGTCGGAAATTGTCAGAGAGAATATTCTCCTTGGGGAGATGATTGAAAATATAGGACTGAAGGCACAGACAATATACTATTCTTCTAGATATCAAATTCCAGTTTCCAGGAAGCCAGGGACTGTTAAAATTGCACCTTCTACAGGAAGCCTTTCCCAATTCCTCTTAATCCAATTGCTCTCCTTTCGATTATTTACTATTTATTCTGTAGATAGCATGTTTTCTACATAGTTATTTCTTGCATCCATCTTTATATTATGAGCCCCTCAAGGACAGGAAATGTCTTTTACCTTTCTTTGTATGCACAACAATAGTGCCTAGCACACAGTAGGCACTTACTGAATGCTTATTGCCTGACCTATTAATAGATGTATAAACCTTCCAGACAGTATTACAAGATGATGGGGTAATATTTTTAGATTTGAAAGAAACAGAGATTATGTAGCCTCATCACAAAAAGAAATTGAGGTTCAGAAGTGACAAGTCCTTGATGACAAAGGTGACTATGCATAGCATATAGTAAGCATATTTAATAATTGCTTGTTGACTAAGAGGGAGACACAATATACTAACAAAGGTGTCTACAGGTTTGTACCCAATAAGGAATGCAGCAAGAGGTACTTCGGGGCTTCTATAGCTGAACTCTATGCCATCTTCTATAATGGAGGGCAGAGTAAGCATCAGTTTCATCCAAAAGGCAAAGCAACACCCAATATGCTCCGCCTAGGTTGTGAATATGGCAATCAGTGAGAATCCTTGGCTAGAATAGGCAATGTGGGAAAGAAAAGTTCACCCAATGAAAAACAACTCTACAGTTTAAAAAGGTCTTAAAGCACAAATAGATTATCAGAGCTGGGAAGGATCTTAGAACATACAATGTCAAAAAGAGTATAGAATGTCTGATCTACCTTATCTAATACCCCCATTTTATAAAGAAACTGAGATCAGGTGGGGGAGGAAAATTACTTGTCCAAAGTTGCAAAATTGTTGTTCATTTTTCATTCTTGAAGAGGATCAATGACATTGTGAGGATATCTTCACTTGCCCATTAATTGGATTGAAATGAGGCAGAACTGCACAAAGTCCTCAGCCTCACTTTCTCCTCCAGGCTCATCAAAGGCCAGTGGCAAGACAAAAGTCAAGATGAATTGTGATGGCCCAGAATGCAGTGGTGACCTTAGCCTTTCTAAATTAAGGTCTTTGCCAGGTCTCAGTTTGTCTGAAGAAATTTCATGACTAAGGGCTACATAAGAATTAAGACAAAAGATGGCCTAATTTACCACCACAAAAATATCACTCTTGGAGGGGAATATCCTCAAAGTTTCTGGCCAGAACAGAAAACAATTGCTATTTACACTCATTCTAAGGTATCAAAACCCAAAACATGAGCCACTGAGGCTTGGGCTGGGTGTTATTATTGGCCATTCAATGAAAGTCAGAGTTTGAATTTGGGTTTGGGTTTAAAGGCATAGTCAAGTACCTACATTTGAAAGACAATGGGCTTTTTAAAAATCTGTTTTTTCAGAGCTATATTTCAAGAAATCATAAATAATAACTGCACAGGACAAAAAGTCGTCCCAGGTTTTGGGGGGAAAATGAGTCAGGGACAAAGCTAGGATTATAATCCAAATCATCTAACTCAGTCTATTGCAGTACATTGGAAACATGAAGTCCAACAACCATACTCATAAAAAAGTGATTTTGACTTTTCTTCTCCAGGATACCTGAGAATTCCTGTTCATCTTCAGCTCTCACATATACACCCAATCCTCTTTCCCAGTCCTTCCCTAGCTTGTGAATAATAGCTTGGGTCTGAGTTATTCTAACAACTTTCTGTTTGACAGTGGAATTCCAATCCTCCCCCAATCTCATATTTTCTTGTCCTCCTTTTACTTATAGGAAATAATCTTACACACTTCTTTGACCCCTTCCCCCACATACTCTGAGTCAGTCCTGTGAGCAATGGAAAGCTTAAGCTATAGAACCTCTCCCACCTTTGTAGAGTCAGAATGTTTCTGTGGCAAGAATCAACCATGATCCTAGTCTCGGTCTCTGGGAACAAAACAGGAGAGTTTCTGTCGTCTAGGCATCACAATGGGAATCCTATATGTCTTCCTGGTCAAAGAGCCTCCTTGGACTCCTGAATAGGTTTATTTAAGACCATCGGTCTGCACTGGGCTCTGTTCTTTGCTATCATAATAACAACAGCTATGATTTCTTTGGTGATTTAAGTTTACCAGACATTTGCACAAACATATATTAAAACATATAAAAATATGCAATACATAAGTCAAGTACCTCCCATTTCATGGTATCAGTGTGTAAAAGGGAATTAATTTGGGTCGGCTGTGTGGTACAGTAGATTGGGCACTGGCCCTGGAGTCTGGAGGCCCTGAGTTCCAATCTGGCCTCAGATACTTAATAGCTGTGTGACACTGGGCAAATCACTTAACCCCAATTGCCTCAAAAGATAAAAATTTTAAAACCCAAGAGAATTCAATTGCTTGCATTCATACAGGTAGTCATAGCAGAGCTGGGACTCAAATCAATTTTTCTTGATTCTGAGTCTCTGGCTCTTTCTCCAGCACTTTCCCCACCCTTCCATCCTTAGGCCAAAGGGCTCTCTGGACTTTGAGCTATACCTAAGGCTGAATCAGACTGGCCTGGACTCTGAGCTAGATTGGACGATGATTTGGATTTTGTTGGGCTTTGCATGATCTTTATGGATTTCTGAGGAAGAAAGAAGTATCTCTTGCCTTTGCTTCCTGTCCTTTCACGTTGTCTCTCCTTCCCTCATAGCACTTACTGGGCATCACCAAGAAGCCACGTTTGACTGATCTTGCTTCTGTCCTAGATTATTGTGAGGAAGCAAGACACCAGCTCTCCCTCAGAGAGAAGGTAGAGAGATGACTTCAGGTTTGGGGAGTGATGTCTGAGTGAGGCACAAGTAGACTACCTTCATCCAGAACTGATACCTTCCCTGGGGGCAGTAGCAGGTAGGGGAATATTTGTGATGACTAGAATCCTCATAGCTCTTCATTAGCAAATTATACAATTGTCTTTCCATTTGTGGAATATCTCATGCTCCCTATAGGTCAACAGGGAACCCTGGCAGAAAGTTTCCTAACAATGAGGCCTATCCAACAATGAAATTGGCTGTCTTATGGGATAGTAAGTTACTCAAAGGTAGTGGTTTTCAAGAGAATGTTAGGTGACTATTTATGTGGATTACTGTAGACAATCATCGTGATTTGAATGGGGCTTGAGCTAGATTCACTCCGAAGTCCCTTTGGGCTCTTACTATGAAGAATCTATGAATCTACACATCGACTTACCTGTAAAGAAATGAGGCACCCTTATTGTAAGTGCCATAACAGAATATTCATATGGGACAGTATAGATAGATTCTTCCACTAGTACAGTGGTTGATGACTGAGATCCCTTCCGTGTTTGAATGGTGCGCCTCATCAGGCAATGTATTCCTTTCTACTGGATATCTTCAAGCTCAGGGTAAATGCATAATCCTTATTGTGGAAATTGACCTGGATTTGGAGACAGATGTACTTGGTTCATATTCTAGTTCTGCTGCTTATTGACTTTGAGTGATATGCTTCTATACTCTGGGCTTATATACCTATACTTTGATAAGTGTCCTTATCAGCATAATGAGATAAATCCCCTTCCCAGAGTTGTATCCTATAATCTATAAGGGATTCCTACTTAAGTGTATGTTGGATTAGGTAACTTATAATATCCTTTCCAGTTCTGAGTGTTCTGCCAATTATATATCTAATTTTAGTGCTGGTGATTCATTTACTTTTCTAGGTAAGTATTAACCAGAGATGTCAAACATATGACTTCTAGAACACGTATCCCATAATACTCCCAAATACGACCTGAACCAAATTTAAAGGTAATTGGGAAATATTTAACAACATAAATAAAAATACAATAAAACATAGATAATATGAATATGTGGTTTTCCTAGTTAATATGTGGTCCACAGGGATCTGTAGGCACATTTTAGCAGGCCCCATTCTTATTTGAGTTTGACACTAATGATCTTTATCAACCTTTATAGTCTCCTTAGATGTAAGAGCTAGGTGTCACTTCTTCTAATGGGATCTTGTCCTATTACCATCCAAATCTCATTGCCTTCCATAGTCTAATTTCTGGACAACAAATGAAAACCAGTCACCCAAGTTTTCAAAGGTCTCATATCTACATATGTGGAAATATTTCTTGACCTGATGCCTTAAGGAATAACATGTGGAGGCTGCTGGCTTAATGCAAGGAACCATACATATCCCAAAGAAAAGCGAAGAAGTGGGGTTATTATGAAAATTCATAGACCCAGTTTCAGTAGCTATATTGTGCAAAGGATGTTAAGAAAGTCAGTCAAAATTATTTATTACATACGTACTGTGTACTTGGCAGTCTGCTAGGATACAAAGACAAAATTGAATCAGTCCCTGATGTTAAGAAACTTACATTGTACCAAAAAGACATACATATTTGAGAATATATAGAATAAATACAAGGTAGTTTAGAGAGGGTGGGCAGTAGAATTTAAGAAGAATCAGAAAAATTTTCATATAGATGGTGATGTGTGGCTTGATCTGGCAGAAGGTAAGGAATTCTATGAGTTGGAGTTGAGGAAGAAGCGCATTCTAGGCATGAGGGATAGCGTAAGGGAGCACTAAGTGAAGCAAACTTTGATTACAACATCACATTCAGGAATTGCATGTATATGAAAATATATAATTAGGCTGAAAAGATAAGTTAGGGCCCAAGAACTTGAGTGATTCAAAAGTTAAAAGTCAGAATTTAAATTCTTTTCCTAGAATTAAAAGGAAGCCAATGGATTTTAATGACTGAAAGTGACATGGTCAGATCTGTACTTAAGGAAAATCATTTCAATAGCTATATGGAGGGTGTGTGGGAGTAAGAAGATACTTGAGGCAGAGGGAGAAATTAGAAGACCATTATAATAAATTTGTTGAGAGGCTATAAGTTTTGAACTAAGGTGGTGGATGTGTGGGTAGTGAGGAGGGAAGGAATGCAAAGGTTCTTGTGGAGGTAGAAATAGCAAGATTTGTGACATAGGATAAGGAGAGTGAGTAGTCTAGGATGATGCTGTGGTTATGAACTTCTGAGGCTGGAAGGAGGGTGGCACTTTCAATAAAAATAGGGAAATTCAGAAAAGAGGGAAGTGATACCATAATGAATTGAATTTTGGAAATGTTGAGGTCACAGTGGAATCTATCTATCTACCTATCTGTATCTGCTATCAAGCTAGCTAGCTAGCTATTTCTGGTATCCTATAGACAGTCAGATGATGTGGGTCTGGAGTTCAGGAGAAAGAGCTGGATAAATATTCACCTGGGAGTCATTTCCATAGAATGATAATTGGCAAATTTAAGCAATCTGCAGTTTCTTTTGTTAATCTCTCTGGACTTTTTCAACTTTATTGTTGTTTTATTTTAGATCATAATGACAACTCCTATTCTTTTGGAGTCACCTGAAATAAAATCGATTTTTATTCAATCTCTTCATTTTTCACTTAGTACGTGTGCTTTAAATGTGTTTCATTTCTGCAGCAAATTGGTGTGTTGTATTTTCTTATCCACTTTTGTATCCCTTTTTTATTATGGAATTTAACTTGTTTACATTTAAGAAAGTTAAAATGGTTCACTTTGTGTTTTATTCTATCACCCACTTAGTAATGATAATAATAAGAAGTAGCATTTATATTGCATTTTATTTATTACAAAGCACTTCACATGTTATCTTCTTTGATCCTCATAACTTTGAATTTTGTCCTATTATTATTCATATTTTATAGAAGAAGAAAATGAGACTGAAAAAGGTTAAGTGACTTGTACAGGGTCACACAGCTAGGAAGTTTCTGAGTGAAGATTTGAACTCAGGTCTTCCTAATTGCAAGTCTAGTACCCTGGCCTGAATTTAGAAAATACTTGAGGGAACACCAGCAAATGAGATTGATTACCCTAAGTGGTGGTTTAATAATGTTTCCCTGATCAGTGGGTATGCCAAAGAAGGAATACAAAAACATTTAAGGACTGTGAAAAGAGAATGATTATGATGAAATGCCAAAATTGAGGGATAGAGTTAAAGTAATGCTCAAAGGAAAAATTATACATTTGAAAACAGGCGTTAATAAAATAGACAAACAAAAGACTAATGAACTGAGTGTGCAATTTTAAAAAGAAGAGAATCATTAAGTTAATGACTTCAAAATCATCACAAAAGAATTTTGAATATTAGAAGAAAGGTAGATAAAGGAGAAAAACATAAATGATAAAACTAAGAACCTTCACTTTGAAAACTCTGATATGATAAAAAAAAAAACCCTAGCTAATCTGATTTTTTTAAAAAGCAGAAAATGAAATTACCAAACTAAAAATGAACAAGGTGAATTCACATAAGAGAAGGTGGATTCACAACAGAATTCTTTTCTGATAAAAAGAATTATTGGAACTTACTCTATGCATTTATATGATAGAAAAAGTAAGAATTTAAAGAAAATGTATGATTATCTCCCTCCAAAAGATAAAATTTCCAGATTAATGAAACATGAGATAGACAAAATAAGTAATCCAATCTCACAGAGGAAAATTATACCATAAGGAAAGTGCTAAGGGGGGAAACTTGGTCTAAATGGATTAAGAGGTAAATTCTACTAAACACTTAAGGAAAAATGAATAGCTATTCTACAAAAATTATTTTTAATAATTGAAAAAGAAACATCTTGCAAAACTCCTCTATCAGACAATTATGGTCCTAATACATAAAATTGTGAGAGATAAAGTAAAGAAAGAGAATTATAGACCAATATCGTTAATGAATATTGATGTAAAAACTTCAATTAAATCTTAGCAAAAGACTACAGTATTATAGCCAAAAAGAAGCATTCACTGTGACCACATTATCTTCTTTCTCTTTGCATCCTGATCCTTCTCCCTTGCTGACTAAAATTTCTGGAATTCAGACAAGCTCCAGGCTCTGTTCTCTACCTGCTTGATGCATTGTGATAACATTTTAGGAAGGACAACAATAATCAGGAGATCATTAAGAGGAAGGCAATGGGGGGGCGGAACCAAGATGGCGGCTGGGAAGCAGTGACTGGCGTGAGCTCCCCACCAAGTCCCTCCAAAAACCTATAAAACAATGGCTCTGAACCAATTCTAGAGCTGCAGAACCCACAAAGTGGCAGAGGGAAGCAGGGC
>CM053622.1:56951211-56967153 GCA_028646595.1 Phalanger gymnotis
GGGGGGGGGGAGGAAATGGGGAGAAAATTTGTAATTCAAACGCCTGTGAAAATCAATGCTGAAAACCAAACATGTCAAAAATAAATTTAAAATAAATAAATAAATAAAAGAGGAAGGCAATGGATAACTGACAATTGTACCTCTTCATATTCTCATAGGTTGGCTTCTGGAACCATCATTCAGGAAATCAACTGTACAAGGACAAGATAGAAGAGTTCTCACTAGAGAAAAATTGATTTGAAGATTATCTGGACTTTTAGTGGATTGTGAACCCGGTACTAGTCAGCAATAATGTGACAGCTAAAAAAGTCATGACAAGAGTCATACCTTCCACCAGGAAGAAGATCATCCCACTGTCCTCAGTCATGTTCAGACCACATTTGAAGTTTTGTGTTCAGTTCTAGGTATCACAATCTAGAAAGGACATTGATATCTAGAGAGGATCCAATAAATAACAACCAGGATGGTGAAGGGTCTATGAAGATCAGCTGAAGGAACTAGTATTTCCAAGCCTAGAGAAGAGGAAGTATGGAGGGTCTGGCATAACTATCTTCACATACTTAAAGGGATGTATGTGAGAGAGAAATGGGATTTATTCTGCAAAGATTCAGAGGGTAAAATTAGGGCATTGGGTAGAACTTGAAAACAGACATATTTTGGCTCCATAAAAGAAAAGTTCCTCACAATAAGAGCTACTGCACAGTGGAATACACTCCCTCAGAAAACTGAGAGGTTTCCCTTCTATGGAAGTCTTCAAAGGAAGGCTAAATGCGTACTTGCCAAGTATATTGTGGAATGGATTGTGCAGTATAATTTTCTCCTATGTGTCCCTCGAGGTCCCATTCATCTCTTTATGATTTTACTATTCTAATTGAAGAATGGACACCCCAAACCCTTCTGTCATACCAGAAAACTGTCCTCTTTTTCTGCCCTACCTATAGTGTCTCCTTCTTTATGCCAATGCTCAATGGTCATTGATGCTTTCAGCAAATCAGAGATTGTGTTCATAAATTGATCATTTATAAACATGGTTCTTCCTGTTTCCAAGACTGTCTGAACTGGAAGGAACCTTAGAGGTCATTTCCTCTATGTTTTTCAACTTACATAGAGGTAGCATGTAGAAATAGTGGCTAGTCCAAGCTCACAAATGTAATAAGTGACATAGAGAAGCAAAGAACCTGGAAGTTCCAAGTCAGAGCCTGGTGTTCTTTACAAGTGGATAAGTTCACTTACCTTGGTAATATACTTTCCAGGGATGTACACATTGATAATGAGGATGATGCATGAGTCACCAGAGCTAGTTCAGGGATTGGGAGGCTCCAAAGAAAAGTATGGGAGACAGGAGGTATTAAACTGACTATCAGACCAGAGATCTACAGAGCCATGTTGCTGACCTCATTGTTGTATCCCTATGAAACCTGGACAGTCTACCAGCACCATGCCAGGAAACTGAATTGCTTCCATTTGAATTGTCTTGGGAAGATTCTGAACATCACCTGACAGGAGAAGGAACTAGGCACTGAGGTCCTTACTCAAACTGCTTCAGAGAGCACAACTCCAATGGTCTGGCCATATTGTTCAAATGCAAAACATAGGCTTGCCAAAAAGACTATTTTATGGAGAATTCACATAGGGCAAGTGTTCACATGGTGGTCAGAAGAAGCAATATAAGGGCACCCTTAAGGTGTCTCTCAAGAACTTTGGAATTGATTGTGTGACATAGGAGGCACAAGACTGCTCAACATGGCATGCTCACATTAGAGGAGTTCCTGTGCTCTATGAGCAAAGCAGAATTGAAATAGTTCAAAGGAAACATAGGATGCGCAAGCTTGGAATGCCCACCCCAAATGTTCACACAGACTATTTGTGCCCAGCTGTGGTAGAGCATTCTAAGCTCATATTAGCCTGATCAGTCACAGCTGGACACATTGAATCTTGACTCAAGCATAGCAATGTCACTTTGGTCCTCTTCGAGAACAAAGGACAACAACCAACCAACCAGCAAGGACAACTGTATTTTCCTGTCATGCTCTTCTCACTTCTCTTTCCCAACATAAAAATCAACCCTTTAGTTCTAGGAAACCAAACACAGTGCACTGATTTATCCTCCTGGGATTTTCAGAGGCACCAGAGGAGGAGGGGTCCTTCTTTGGGCAGTTCTTGGACGTGTATTTTGTCACAATGCTTAGAAAATGGCTTATGATGTTGGTTATTGGGTCTTCCTCTTATCTCCATATCCCCAGGTGCTTCTTCATCTCTAATCTGTCCTTGTAGATATCTGTGTGGTATCCACCACAGTCCCCAAGATGTTGGTGAGCATTATGACACAAAACAAAGCTCTCCATTATGCTGGCTGTCATGCCCAAATGTCCTTCTTTATTGTTTTTGCTGGTTTGGAGAAGTTTCTTCTCACTGCAATGGTCTATGACCATTTTGTGGCTGTCATCCTCTATGCTACGCAGCCATCATGAGCCCTCGGCTGTGTGGCCACTTGGTGCTGCTCTCTCGGATAATAAGTCTTCTATATTCCCTTCTTCGAGGCCTGATGTACTGTGTGTATGTATCTATGTATGTACATGTATACATATGTATGAAAGTATACAATACATAATTTCATATATCAGTTCTTTTTCTGGAGGCAGATAGTATGTTCTTTCATAGGTCTTTTATAGCTGATTTGAATATCCCTGTAACTTGATTATTCACATTTATTCTCCAAACGATTTATTACTATTACTGTACACAACATTCTATTGGTTCTGTTTGTTTCACTCTTCATTATTTCATACAAGTCTTTCCATGTTTTTTTCTAAAATCAACCTGCTTATCATTTCTTATAGCACAGTAGTATTCCATCACAATGATATGCCACAACTTGTGACAGGCATTCTCCCAATTTCCAGTTCTTTGCTACCCAAAGAGCACTGCTGTGAATGTTTTAGAAAATATAGGTTCTTATCCTTTTTCCCTGATCACCTTGGGAAGCAAACCTAATAATGATATTGCTGAGTCAAAGGGTATACACAGTTTGATAACCAGAATGAGGGTTCTATTGGGTAGTGGAGAGCTGAGCAGGTTTGTAGACAGAGACAAAGCAGCCAGGAAAGAAAAAAAAGACTAAAGATGCAAAAGGAGGGTGGATGGCATCAGAAAATAAAAAGCTCAGGCAGAAGTCCAACCCGCTGAACAAGGCTAATTGAACAAGGATTCAGAGGAAAAGATAAAGAACTAGATCAATGGCAAAGATGGAAGGGCTAGTCTTCGGAAGCAAAAGGAATGCTTCCCTTTAGATTGAATGGAATGAAAAAAGGGTCAGGGTGCAGGAGTTTTGAGACATGCAGGAGGGGATTTAAGGGTGATCACTTCAAATGGTCCCAATTTTTTCAAAGAAATAAGCCAAGTAATAGAATCTATAGCTAGAAGAGAACTTAGAAATTATATTGCCCTAATCCTTCACTTTGCAAATCAAGAAATTGACACCACAAGAAGTTAAGTGACTTGCTCAAGGTCACAGAGTTGGCAGAGTCAGGTTTTGAATTCAGGTCTTCTGATTCTAAATCCAATGCCCTTTCTAGGCTAAGGACAGAGAACAGTGGAGGTAGGAGCCTGAGAATGGAAAAGGTGTGCAGCAGTTGCCTTGTGGAATGTGGTAAGGGATCAAAAGATAGAATAAAAATTACTGGCCATAATTGAAGTTCAAGATAAAGTTACACATTGATTCTGTCTCAGAGGAAAAGACAACACATTTGTGCACATCACAACCAGAACTCCATTGATGATGGAATAGTCTGAGATTGCCCTGGCCAGAGATATTTAGGACCTAGACACTAGACATACTCTGCTGGGTATAATTGGCTGGTCATGTTCACATCTTAGGAAGGAAATTGAGAAACAAGAAAATGACTAGTTAAGAGTAACTGGGAAGTTGAGGAGATTCAAAATCAAATCCCAAAAGAAATGATTGATGGAGATAGTGATTTTTCCTGGATAAGAAAAGGTAGAGAGGGCTTTGGTGAGTGTCGTACATTTTAAATACTTTCCACCTGAATGAGAGATCAGACTTCATAGAATCATCATATTTCAAATTTGGAAAGGACAGCAATTTACATCTAGTTCAGCTCAGAACTGAGAAAGAATTTCTGGGAAAAGAACCCCTGAGTGGTTCTCCTGCATCTTGAAAAATAAATTATTAGCCAGGTCAAGAAAATATTAGTTGCTTTTCTTCCAGAAAATAAAAGGCTCAAGCAGAAGTCCAGAAAATTGAATACCACATCCCTGTACTGTGATCTGTTTCATGAACTCGTTGAATTCCTCTTTCTGTCCAATCAGACCCTAGTGTATATAATTACAAAATTCCTTCTATTTATGAATCCATTATACTTTATTCCAGTGCTCTCTGCTTTGCTTCTTAATTCTGGCAACTGGATTTCCTCACTAGACAAAATCCTCATCTGTGGTGATACCCCACACCATATTTTACATGTAGGGCTTCTTTGAAATAGGCAATACTTCTGCAGAGCCATATTCCAGTCATGGATTTTACCCTACCAAGTCTCATCAAAAATTTCTTCCTTATATTAATGTCTCTAGTTTATATTGTTTGTTGCATTTCTGAATTGACATCTGAGGAATTGGGTTTTATTCTTCCTTTTTAAAAAATATATATTTTCTCCAACTACATGTTAAAACAATTTTAACCATTCTTTTAAAAGTTTTGCATTCCAAATTCTATCCTTCCCTCTCTCTCACATACCCGTTCCCTGAGACAGTGACCAATCTGATATCAATTATACGTACGTAATCATAGTTTTACTCTTTATTAAAAGTGAACTTCTGGATATTTCAAATACTATTCTTCATATATGGTAACAATTTGTTTATCCTATCTGTCTTTGTGGATTGACATACAGGCATACCCTTTTCCTTCTTTTTTATTTTCCTCTGAGGAAAATATTAGTTCCTTTGAGTAGCACTTCAAAGGAAGTAGATTTTGACTTAGTCTAATGAAGACTTTTTTTCACAGCTAAAGCAGCCCAACAATGGGAAGGGGTACTTTATTAGGTAAGATGTTTCCTGTGATTGAAAAAGTTCAAGCCAAAGATGAATGATCACTTTTTTCAGGTACATTTTAGATCTATAAAGCATTATTTCATGATTTAAGAGGCTGGAGTAGAGGACATTCGAGGTCCCTTCTGTGCTTTGGGGATTCATAAGACAAAGAGAAAGGGCCAGGGGTAAATTAGTTCATGTCAAGCATTCTTTAACTGCCTCCAGTGTGCCAGTTATTGTGTTATGTACTTTGCATACCAAAACAAATATAAAGCATTCTCTACTCTCTACGAGTTTATATTCCTTTGTGGCAGGGAAAATTCAAGATGTATATAGGCAAGCAAAAATGAGAATGTATGGAGTAAATTTGTTGGGGGTGGGGGTAATACTAACAACTTGGGAAATCAGTAATTCTTGTTGGAGTTAGCACTTAAAAGTCAGCAATGAAAGGAGCTAGGGAATCTAAAATACAGAGGTGAACACTGTTCTCCCTCTGTTCCATGTGTGGGAAACAGCCTGTGCAATGGCTCTGAAGGAAGAGATGAGAACATTGTTACAAGTAGGTGAGTTTGACCAGAATACAGAGAATGTTGGGATAGTGATGTGAAATCAGGGCATGAACATAGGTTGGAATTAGATTACGAAGGGTTTTTGAAGTCATAGGAGATAATTGTTATAGTAGCTATAATAGGGAGCCAGTGAATCATCTTAAACAAAGTTGTGACATGACCGCAGATGAAAGCAATTGGACTTTCCACACACGTACACATTCAATGCCTCATCGTCATATAGAGATGAGCTTAGCTTCTCGTAGAATATGTCATCAGAGCTCCATTTCTTCCAGGTTTAACTAAACAAAAAAACTTCACTACGGTAGCAGGCAAAGCACAAAGAGGCTCATCATGAGAGCATCGGCCACCACATGAAGATTTTTTAACACAGCAGCTCATAACACCCATCTGCTAAGGTATGGAGGAGTTGCCACCCAGACTCTCAATGATGAAATCCCATATGCATTTTCCCTAATTTCTTCTTCCATTGCTGGAGCTATATGGAATTTCATAGTTGACAAGGTACTTTCATATACAATATTTGATTTACAAAAAAAAAAATGTTTGGCAGTCAGGGCAGGTCCAATTCCCATTTCAGAAATGAAGAAAATGAGAGAGAAAAATATTAAGTGACTAAGCCAAGGGCACACAGCTCATAAAACTGGCCTTGTCACTCCACATCCTGCAGGTTTTTAGCTAGAAAATATCCTGAGGAAGCAGGATGTGTTCAACCAGATGTCATTGTGGTGGAAGCTCCAGGAATGGGGGCCATGAAGAAAAAGATCAAAGTCATTTATACTGAATGAGCAGAGTGAGCCAGTAACATAGGAACCTTTAGGTTCATCAATCAACATTTATTAAGCAGCAGCTATGTGTCAATTACTGTGCTAAGTATTGGGGATACAAAATGAGGCAATAAAAATCCTTGACCTCAAAGATCACACAATCTAATAGGGGAGGCAAAATGCAAACAAATATATGAAAGCAAACAATATACAAGATTAGTAATGCTTAATACATTAATAATAAATTAATACAGATCAATAAAGATTAATAAATCATAAACAAAGGGAAGGGTCTATAATTAAGAGGGGTTAGGAAAGGCTTCCAGTAAAAAATGAGATTTTTTTAAAATTTGGGACTTATGAAGAAACAAAAGAAGCCAGTAAGTGGATTTGGGTGGAGAGAGCATTACAGACATGGGGAACAGCCCAAGCAAATGCCCAGAGCCAAGAAATGGAATGTCTTGTTCATGGAACAGCAAAGAGGCTAGCGTGTATGGAGACAAGTATGTGGTAGTGAGTAAGGTATAAGAAGTCTGGAAAGGTAGAAAGAGGCTAAGTTATGAAGGGACCTGAATGTTAAATGGAGGATTTTATATTTGATCCTAGAGGCAATAGGGAGCCACTGTTATTTAGTGGATGCATGGTGACAGAGTCAGATCTGTACTTTAAGAAAATCATTGTAGAGACTAAGTGTAGGATAGATTTGAGTGTGGATAGAATGGAAGAATCCAAGATTTCTGCCTTTCATTTCCTCAGAAGTACAAGGTTTTTATTCCAAGAACCAGGGCCCAGCCCCATCACTGAGAAGAGGCAATTCTGCTAACAAACCTCCTAAGGGCATCTTTTATGTCCTTATTCCTTAGTGTATAGATGAAGGGGTTCAACATGGGGGTAACCACAGCATACATTGCTGAGGCCACTTTGCTCTTCCAGGAAGAGTGGGTAGCAGAGGAGCTCAAATGTACCCCAAGCCCTGTGCCATAGAATAAGGAAACAACAGAGAGGTGAGACCCACAGGTAGAAAAAGCTTTATACTTACCCTGAGCAGATGGGATTTTCAAAATGGAAGAACAGATCTGACTATAAGAGAAAAGGATCCCTGTGAGGGGGATAATCCCCAGTAATCCAATAACAAAATATACCAAGACATAATTGATGAGAGTGTCAGAACAAGATAGTTTCAGAACTTCAGCAAGATCACAAAAGAAATGTTGAATTTCATGGTCTGTACAGAAAGGTAGCCGTGTTACCATCAGACTGTGAAGAAGAGAATTTAGAAAACTTACTATCCAGGACAGCAGCACCAGCTGGCCACAGAGCTGAGGGCTCATGATGGCTGTGTAGTATAGAGGGTGACAGATTGCCACAAAACGGTCATAGGCCATTGCAGTGAGGAGGAAATTGTCCAAAACAATAAAAAACATGAAGAAATACATCTGGGCAAGACAGTCAGCATAGAAGATGACTTTGTTCTGTGTCAAGATGTTCACCAACATCTTGGGGACTGTGGTGGATACCACACAGATATCCACAAAGGACAAGTTAGAAATGAAGAAATACATGGGGGTATGGAGGTGTGAGTGAGAGCCAATGGCCAACATTATGAGCAGGTTTCCAAGCACTGTGACCAAATACATGCCGAAGAACAGCCCAAAGAGTGGCCCCTGCTCATCTGGTTTCTCAGAAAATCCCAGGAGGATGAATTCAGTGAATTGTGTCTGGTTTCCTGGTACCATGGGGCCAACTTTTCTGCTGAGAAAGAGAAATGAGAAGAGCAGGACATGAAAATACAGTTTTCCTTGTATGTGAAATGGAAAAAACTCTGACACTGACCAGTCTCTGACAAAGCGGTATTAAACTGCCTATGCCTTTAGACCCAGCAATGCCACTACTAGGCTTGCTTCCAAAGATAATTAGGGGAAAAAGAGAAGAACCTATATGTTCAAAAATATTTATGGCGGTTCTCTTTGAAGTGTCAAAGAAGTGAAAATTGTGGGGGTGCCTATCAGTTGGGGAATGGCTGAACAAGTTGTGGTAGATTACCACTGTCTAATACTGCTGTGCTATTAGAAATGATGACCTCAATGATCTTAGAAAAACATGGATAGACTTGTACAAAATAATGAAGAATGAAATGAGCGGAACCAAGAGAACATTGTATACAGTTACAGCATTATTGTTTTAGGAACAACTTTGAGCAGCTAAGTCATTTTGACTATTATAAATACCCAGATTAACTACAAAGGACATATGATGGAACACAATATCTTCATCCAGGGAATGAAATGATAAACAGAAGTATGTATAGAATGATTTTACATACATATACATTATGTACATATGCACATACATATTTGCATCTAATACTAGCTGTCTCTAGCACGGGGTGGAGGAGAAGAAGAAAAAGGAAAAAAAGAAAGTTACATAATTTTATTATATATTTAAAAGGAATAGCAAGTTTAACTTAATAGATTCACAATTTCACATATAGGTATCTTTTTCTATTTTACTATGTTAATAAAAAGTTTGTTTTATTTTTTAAGTTCAGAATAAAAAAAATTAAAAGTTTTTTTTTTTAAAGGGTACAAAAAGATAGGCTTAAACATCAAAAAAGAAAGAAAGAGATACTATGGGGAGGGCAGGTCCATTCCTGCAGCCAGTAGCAGAGAGAGAGGACAGTGATCTGGTATGACAGACGGGTTTTGGCCATCTGTTTTTAAACTGGAATCATAAAATCACATGGAGATAAAAGGGACCTCATAGAACATAGACTATAAAACTCTACTACAAAAAAAAAAATCCACTCTACAATTTACCTGGAAAGTGGGCATCTGGCCTTTCCTTGAAGACCTCCATGGTAGGGAAAACACTGTCTAGCAGGGAAGCCTATTCCACTTTGGGTTTACTCTCACTATTCTTTCTATTGAGCCAAAATATAACTGTTTTCAAGTTCTGTCCAGTGCTCTAAGTCTACCCTCTGAGTTCTTGCAGAATAAATCCCATTTCTTTCCTACATAATATCCTTTTCATTATGTGAAGACAATTAGCCCATATTATTACAATTAGCATATGTTTTCTCTCCTTTTGGCCAAGAAACTGTAGTTCCTTCAGCTGATCTTCATAGGTTTTCACCTTCTTGGTTACTCTCCTTTGCATCCTCTCCAAATTATCAATGTCCTTTTTAAATTGTGATACCTAGAACTAAACAGAAATTCAGACAAGGTTCGACTGCCTTGACTATGGTCAAGGACAATGGGATGATCGCCTCCTTCTTATTGGAAGCTATGACTCCTTTAATAAGTTATTTTGTCTTCCATATCACTGTAGACTCATATTGAGTTTACCGTCTACTAAGAACTTTGAGATAATTTTTAAATGAACTATGGACTTGTATGAGGGGGGAGTCTATGGGGCTTGTATGTTTTCCCTTTTCTTAGATGTTGTAGGTACACATAGTTGGTAATAGATGGGATCAATCTTCCAATATCTCATGTGTCTATGTTGCTAGGGCTATACATGTGAAAGGGCACTACTCTGAGGCTCTGCTCCCATTGGCCTTGAAATGGTTCTGGGAGCTCTAGGCTCCAGAACCTTCCAGTTCTGACACATGTTCTATAACACCTCAAAACTCTGACACTATATTCTAAAGCCATTCCAGCTGGTCCTATGTTTCAAGTTCCTTTTCCTTTGATGAATGTGACTTTGAAAAGAAAAAAAAAATTCACTATAGCATGTGGCCCAGGCTAACAATACTGTGAATGCAAAATGGATCCAGGATTAAATGGGACTATGAGTGGACTCAGTTCTCCACCTAAGCCTTGGGGGTAGAGTTAACTTTCAAACAAAGACAGGTCAAGAACAGTGTGAGTAAAAGAGATAGAATTGCTAGAAGGCTAATCCCTCTGAGAATTCTAGAAGCACTGAATCTCAGAATTGAAGTGGACCCCAGAAGTCATTTAGAATAAACTATGTCTAAATAAGAATTCTGCCTACATTACCAATGGAAAATGTGATGTGACTATAGAAAGCACATGCTGAGTTCTTCCTACGTGATTGGGCAGGTAGTAGGCATTTATTTAAAATGGGCTATGTAACAGACAAAGTGCTAAGTCCTAGGGACACAAAAACAAGAAATAAGAGGGGTGAGACAGGGAGGGGGAAGGTACCAGTATGAAGATAGCATGGTGACAGAGCCTGGAGACTCAGAGGCAAAGACAGGAGGAGAACAAAGAAGGACAAACCTGAGCTTTTTCCCAAAATGGAGAATTCCCTGAAGTAACTCATCGGTGGGAAAAGAAGAGTGGCATGGAAGAATAATATTTGAGGGTAAGAAGTCTCCAAGCACTGAGTCATGAATTTGAAATCTACACAGTCATAAACACAAGAGGGTTGATGATGAAAGTCCATTTTACAGATGAGAAGTCATTATCCAACTGTCGTTTCATGATCTCTCATGAGCAGGAACCCATCACATCCTGATAGAGCCCATTCCACATTTGGAAAGCTTTACTTGTTAAGAATTTTGTTTGCTGGTTTGTTTTCTGAGATCAAATCCAAATTCGTCTTTTTTCACATTCTCTCTAAGCTAAGAAAAACATTTAATTCCTCTTTCTACCCCTTCAAATACTTAAAGATAGCTACCACTCCAGAAGAGGTAGGAGCAGAGCACATATCTATTATAGGCAGAAACCCCAAACAGAGAATACTTGGAGAGATGAAAAAAAGGGATTTCTTCCTCATTTTGGCAGTGGTGGTGGTGGTAGTAGCAAGACTACATCCTGTTGAAGTTGATGGCTAGTAAGAAATAAGTATCCCCCAGAAGGGTTATCATGTCCAGGCTAAAAGAGGTCTGTGCTGATTCATTCTTACCTCCTCCCCCACTAAGATCCTCAAGTCTTTTTCATATATGTAGGCTATACTCTGGAGTTATTCTGCCAACCCATACTCAGATCATCAAATTGGTTCCCTAGAAGACAATAACTGTCTTCCCCTTCAAGGTCCTAGGAGTAGCCCTAAAGTACTTACCTCTAATATTTCTAAACTTAAATACTTATAACGTTCCACCAAAGTGAATCCTCTATTAATTTTGAGTTGGCATCAATTAGAAAGACTTAATTGGTTTGTAGAATGGGGTCTTTACTAAGGTCAAATAGTATGAACAGTTTCTATAAAATAACCCACCCCTCCAAAGCAAAAAGAGCAGTAACATACTCTCCCACAAGTACAGAGATCATGCTGGGGAGAGTGAGATCAAATTTAGAGAGTGTTTGCTGCAAAAGGATAGCATAGTTTGTCAAAGTCCTTTTCCTCATGGTCCTTGTCTCCCCTTCCTGGAACCTCATGAAATTCCACCTAGGCATGGTGTAATGTCTCTCTGTGCTTCTTGTAGAGTCCTAATGCTGTAATTATTAGGAAGTTTTTTCCTTCTATCCAGTAGAAAATTTTTTTGGAAATTGTTTCTATTTCTATTTGGAAATTATTCCTAGTTCTACTCTGTGAACAAAACACACCTAATCCTTTTCATAAGAGTTCTTCAAATACTTAAAAGCAGTTCTTTTCCCATTATCATGATATCACAATCCAATCTTCCATAGTCCTTAACCTTTTTTTGGTTCCCTTCTCTGACTCTCTTCCCACAACCCAATCATGCCCACCTCCTTAGAGGCAGATAAATGAAGCAACTAATTGACAATTGATCAGTGTCCCTAGTTCCCAGTATGGTTGCACTGTATACCACTAAAAAACCTGGTACCAAACACGTCCTGGATAGTAATGGCTCCTCATAGTAGAATTCAAGAAATACTAGCTACTTTTCATAAGTTGCTTTTCATGTTGATATCCTCCACAAAAGTCTGAGCATGCAGAACAATGGAGATACAAAGAGAAGGTAGAAAGGAAGGAGAGTGGGAGAAAGGAATATAATAGAAGCAGAAACAATAAATCAGAATTTCAGATCCTCTGGTCTAACCTTTATAAGAAGCAGGAAGAGAGAAGGAAAAAAGACCAAGTGGACAAGGTAGATGAGATCACAAAATCAATAAAAATTACATTAGGATAATAAGTAGCAGACAATAGGAAATAGTGTATGAGTCAAAGAGACAACTGCTCTTGCTGAATTTAAGAAAATCTAAGGAAAGTGCATGCGCATTGCAGTGTTCTTTCATAAATCATAAAATAAAGTCTATAAAAAGGACAACCAGGTATCTTGGTATATTGATGGAATATACTACAAATACTATAGACTCTCTACCTGTTTCTTTATCATATATTTCTGCCTGACAATCTCCCTAGGAATTCCAGCCCATCCTGTGAAATCTTCCTATGTTTTTGACCACTTTCAGATGACAAAAAATGGTTCCAGCCTACCCATCAGTTGTTATTAGGGTAGGAAGTCCTTCCATCACCTCCTCTGCCCTCACCCACACTCCCTGACCCTGTGACTTATGCACTGAATGATAAGCTCAGCCTACAGTGGCTTTCAGAGGTCTGTAGAATCATAGGAGTCAATTTATAAATGGTCAATATGAACAGGCAATTTTCAGATGAAGAAATTAAAGCTATCTATAGTCATATGAGAAAAATGCTCTAAATCACTGTTGATTACAGAAGTGAAAATTAAAACAGCTCTGAGGTACTGCCTCACACATGTAAGATTGACTAATAAGACAGAAAATGAAAATGATAAATGTTGGAGAAGATTGGGAAAATTGGAACACTAATGCACTGTTGGTGGAGTTATGAACTGAGCCAACCATTCTGGAGAGCAATTTGGAACTACGTCCAAAGGGCTAGAAAACTGTGCAAACCCTTTGATCCAACAATACCACTGGTAGTTCTGTATCCCCCACAAAAAAAGGAAAAGGACCCAGATGTACAAAAATATTTATAGCAACTGTTTTTGTAGTGGCAAAGAATTGGAAACTGAGGGGATACCCTTCAAATTGGGAATGGATGAACAAGTTGTGGTATGTGAGTGCAATGCAATACTATTATGTTATAAGAAATGATGAGCAGGTGAATTTTTAGAAAGATTTACATGAATTGATGCTAAGTGAAGTGAGCAGAACCAGAAGAACATTGTACACAGCAACAGCAACACTGTGTGATGATCAACTTTGATAAACTCATTTCTTCTCAGTAACACAATGATCTAAGATAATTTCAAAAGACTCGTGATGAAAAAATGCTATCCACATCCAGAGGAAGAACTACAGATTCTGAATGCAGATCAAAGCATAGTATATTCAGTTTTTGTGTTTTTTTCTTTCTCAGAGTCTTTCCCTTTTATTCTGATTCTTCTTTCACAACATGACCAATCTGGAAATATATTTAACATGATTGTACATGTATAACCTGTATCAGAATGTTTGCCATTTTAGGAAGTGGGAAAGGAAGGGAAGGAGACAAATAATTTAAAATTCAAAATCTCATAAAAGTGAATGGTGAAAACTATCTTTACATACAGTTGGAAAAATAAAATGCTATTGAGTAGCAGAAAAAATGAGAGAATACCAAAAATATAAAAATTTTAAAAATTGAATCACAGGAGTCAATAGTTCATATGAAAAAGGCCTTACCATAGCCCAGTACCTTTTATCTGGGATCAGGGGCATAATACTCTTTCTTTACTAGGCTTTCCATTAGGGTGTCTGAGACTTACCTCTGGCTAAAGATTGTCCCGTGTATTTGGATTACACTTCACTGAGATGTATTCGGCCACAATGGACTCATATCTCTGCTATTGTGACAAAAATAAAAATGTATGTTTCAGAGATGATTTAAGGTCACCAAAAAATTCCACACAGATGATCTCATTTGACTCTCACAAAAAAAACAATATGAAGTCAACAAGGAAATTTTATCTCCATTTTATGGCTCAGGGCCCAAGAACAAAAATAATTAGACCAAAGTCTTATTGACAAGAATGGAACCAGAACATGACTCAGAGTATAGGGCTTAGTCTACCTTCCTCTGCTTTCCCTCCAAACTTGATCCTGTTCTGAACTCTGAGCTTTCAAGCAGACTCTGCTTGTCTGCTCTATAGACTGGATTAGTCTACAATTTCATTGGTGCTGTGTTTGGGAGGACTTCCTTGAGCATATTATTAGCAACAACAGGCTTCTTCTCTTTTCCCTTACTTCCCACTTGTTTTACTCTCTCCCTTCCCAACACTTCCTACCTCCAATCAGTTACTTAACATAACCAATGGACCAGGTTTGGCAGATACTCTATGTCCCAAAATAGTGGAGAGTTTCTGGAAGTTGGGCTGATATCTCTGGAAGGCATAAGCAGATTCCCTCCTGGCCTAAGATAGCTGTGGAGGAACAGGAAAAATATTTGAAATTTCTAGTGCCTAATAGGCTCAATCCCCCAAACTCTTCATTAGAAAATTCACATAGTTATATTTCCTATTCTTGAACAGCTGAATTCCCTATGGGGCAGGAATCTATGGCAGAAATCTTCTTAACAGCAAGAGTTTTTCAGCATCATGTATGAATTTGCCAAACCCTAGAGATCTTGAGCAGGAAAGTACCTCCAAGGCTCTTCAGTCCAATCTGAATCATTTACTATGAATCAATCTCTGAATCATTTACTATGTTCCCAACAAAGGATCCACTGCTTCCTAGAGCATCCTATTCTGCTGTTGTAATGTTTTAATTGCAAGAAAGTTTTTGTTTGTGCTGAGACAAAATTGGCCTCCTTGTGGATTTACCTCATTTTTCCTCATTGCATCTTCTGGGGCCAAGCAGCACACCTCAAATCACTCTTCCACTTGAGATAATTTCAAATGCATGAAGACAGTTGTCATGTCCAACTAAAGTCTTCTCTTGTCTAGGATAAACAATTCAACTTCCTTTAATTGGTCCACATATATATTAACCTTGTCATTTGCTTTCCCAGCCCAAGTCTAGGATCAGACATTTATTCCTATTAGATTTCGTCCAATTAAATTTGGCCCAATATTATAACTGTTCAAGATTTTTTTGGTTACACATGTATAGTCATAAAAAACATTTTCTTATTAGTCATGTTGTGTTGTTAAGCAAAATTGTCTCATTAGCATGGCTTTTGTTTCTTTTGAGTGGAAGTACTTTCAGCTGTTAAGTGCTGAGCCCCAGGCAGGGCCCTGTCGGGTGTGAAACCTGTGTGGGTGTGGATTGGTGACTTAGGAGGGGCCAGCTCAGGAACCAATGGTCTCTGGTCCTTGAGGCGGGGCTTGAGAACTCCAGAAGCTTGGCTGCGAGGAGGGGTGAGCCGGGAGACAACTTCAGTGGAGGCGGAAGCTGTGGTAGCAGGAAGCTACAGGAGCCAGAAGCTGCAGAGGCAGGAAGCTGCTGAAGCAGGACTTACCCATGTGTAGACCCAGGAGTGCGAGCAGGAACGTGAGGCCAGTAAAAATGATTTGGCTAAATACTATCTTGTTTTTCTGTGGCCTCCTGGTTACTCTTGTGAGGTGGGCTTTCTGGGCCTGGAGTCTTTTTGTCAAGATGTTGGAATGGGGAGGCTGGTTCACGGTTCTGCTGCGGTGGGGCCTAAATAAATTTCTTGTTGTTTTC
>CM053622.1:56967653-57024356 GCA_028646595.1 Phalanger gymnotis
TCTTAAGTCATTAATCTACACCCACACAGGTTTCACACCTGATAGGGCTTTGGGCCTAGGGCTTAGCACTTAACAGCTGAAAGTACTTCCACTCAAAAGGAACAAAAGCCATACTAAGGAGACAATTTTGCTTAACAACACAGACCTCAAGCCAGAGGCACCATCCATCATGCCCCAGGATAAGAGGCGATTACAAGAAGTTGCTGTAATTTTTTTTTAAATGATCAGGCAAAGGAGAAAGAATTCAACCATAGAAAGTTACTGTGGGAATAGATAGGACTGTGGTTCAACTTCAGAGGAAGACATCAAAGCAAAAAAAAGCCTCTACTACCCCCAAAGAGTAATTCCAAATGGTCACCTTTCCAAAAAGAGTTTGTGGAAGAACTTAAAACAAGAAAAACAAGAAGAACGTGAAAAGAAAGTTAACCAACTAGAAAAGGAGATTCAGAATCTTAAAGAAGAAAATGACTCCTTGAAAACTAGAATTGGGCAAGGGAAAACCAGCAAAGTTGTAAGAGACCAAGAAGTAATAAAATAAAATATAACGAATGAAAAAAAGAAGAGAACATGAAACATCTCATAAGAAAAACAACTGACTTGGAGAACAGATAAAGAAGAGAAAATAGAAGAATAATCAGATTACCTGAAAGCTACAATCAAAAAAAGAATCTTCATACAATAATACAAGAAATAACTAAAAAAGTTGTTCTGAAGTGTTAGAACAAGAGAAGAAATTAGAAATAGAAAAAAATCCACTGATCACCACCTGAAAAAGATACTACAAGGAAAATATACAGGAATATCACAGCTAAATTCCAAAACACCCAGCTCAAGGAGAAAATATGAGAAACAAAGAAAAAAACAAATCCAATGTGGTGGAACCATAATTAGAATCACACAAGACCTAGCAGCAGTGACCACAGGTCTTGAAACATTATATATTGAAGAACAAAATGACTGGGGTTGTGGTCAAAAATATCACCCAGCAAAGTTAAGTATAATCTTGTATGAAAAAAATAGATATCAGTGAATTCTCAGACTTTAAGGATTTTATTGCCAAAAGACCTGAGCTTAGTAGAGAATTTGACATGCAAGATCCAAAAGAACTATGAGACAAACATCAAAGACTAATTACAAGGGACTCAACAAAGGCAGACTGTTTACTTTTTATACAAGGAAGTGTAAACTGTATTCTAAGACTGTAATTAGTAATTGGTTCATTCGAAAGAAAAGATTGGGGTAGAGCTGAGTATGATGTGATTCTTAAAAGTAGTACTGTCTAGGAAAGGGTAAAAAGAGTAATTATTTTGTACAAATGAGGGGCAAGAGGAAGAACCAACAGTATTTTCTCTTTTTTTGTTTCTTCTTTCTCATGGTTTTCCCCTTTGGCTCTAATTCTTCTTTACAACATGACTAATGTAGAAATATGTTTAATATGATTGTACATGTATGATAGATATCAGAATGTACCCTATCTTCAGGAGAGGGGAGAGGAAAAAGAGGGAGAAAATTTAAAACTCAAAAACTTATAAAAGTGAATATTGAAAACTAAAAATAAATGTTTAAAAAATAAAAAATAATCATAAAAATATTATTAAAGAATATTAATGAAAACAAAATTTATAATAAAATCCTAATTAAAAAGCCCAAAGCAATGTATCACAAAAGTTATGCACCATGACGACATGAAATTTATGCTAGTGACTATAAAGATCATTAAAGATTTAAAAACAATTAACATAGTTATATTTCATAAGGTGCTACAACCTGTACGGTTACATCAATAAATGCAGAAGGTGCCTTGGGTAGCATACAACACTCATGCCAAAAAACTTATGAAGCAGAGGTATTAATGGGACATTTTTGAGAAAGGAGCCCAATTCTGATTTTTTAAATAAATATTTATTTTTAATCTGAATTCAATAAATCCCTAATGTCTACAAGAATTGGAAAGAAAGATTGTGAGTAAAACTCCAGGTCTCCATAACAGACAAATTACTTTTTAAAATATATAACAATATCAACCTTTAGCTTTCAAATCTTTCCTGATTTTCTGCCATTATTTCTGGCTCAAAGAGCTTTTAAAATCTGGTTTTAAAGTGTGTATGTCTTTAAGAAAAAGGTAAAAGGACCTATTTGTACAAAATACTTATAGCAACTCTTTTTGTGATAGCTAAGAATCAGAAATCAAAGGATTCCCATCAATTGGGAAATGGCTAAACAAACTGTGATATATGATTTTGTGGAATATTACTGTGCTATAAAAAACAACAAGCAGGATAATTTTAGAAAAATCTGGAAGGACTTAAATGAACTGATGCAAAATGAAATATGCAGAAGAAGGAGTAACATCGGAAGCCTGTGGGACCCTAACTCACCTGAACATTGAAGATGACAACAGCAACAAAGCCTATGTTTGAACCCTCAAGAGGTGGAAGAGGAAAAGGTGAAGGTGATCTGGGTCAGCTTTCCAAGAAGTATTCAAGTAGAGCTCTACCTTCTCACACAAAAATTAAATACAGACAGACAATCAGGATGCTCCAGAAGAGGTTCACAACCGTGATTTCAGGTGAGAATCAGAAGAGAGAGAGAGCATTGCTGGAAGAGAAAATACAGAATTAATCCACCTAGAGAGCACACAATCTCATCTTCTGTGTCTAAGAAACCTTGATTAGATCAGATTCCTGCAGCCAAACTTGATGCAGATGATCCCCTAACAGATGAAGATGATGAATATGAGGATTTTAAGGAAGAAAGTAGTGATGATGACACGGCAGCTTTACTGGCAAAACTAGAAAAAATAAAAAAGGAAAGCGCTGAAGAACAAGCCCAGAAGGAACAAGAACAAAAGGCTGAAGAAGAGAGAATTCAGATGGAAAATTTCCTCAGTTGAAACCTTCTCCTTAGTCTCACTGGTACCTATCAGCCTCTGGCCAACTTCAAAGTAAAGAGAAGGTGGGATGATGATACCTTTAAGAACTGTGCCAAAGGGGCAGCTAGGTGGTACAGTGAGTAGAGCACTGGCCCTGGAGTCAGCAGTACCTGAATTCAAATCTGGCCTCAGACACTTGACACATTTACTAGCTCTGTGACCTCGGGCAAGTCACTTAACCTCAATTGCCTTGCCTTACCCCCTGCCAAAAAAAAAACGAACTGTGCCAAAGGAGTAGATGAGCTGAAAAAGGACAAAAGACTTGTAAATGATACCCTCCAATTAGAATTTCACAAAAAAATCATGGATAAATATATCAAGTAGTACAGTTTTATGTGCTTAATTATTAAAAAAGGGACTTATTCAAACTTTAAGCATCATTCTGGCTTTAGTTTGGTCAAGATTTTCTTCTTGTGCTCTTAATGGCATATAGATTTCCTGCATTTAAAATTCCAAAATACTAATTGAGATGACACAGGAATTTCTGATTAGTTTTTAACTGGAGGGACCCCCAAGAAGCACAGCTTGCTGGGACTCAAGAAAACAACTTGTTGACATAGAATCTACTCCTTTGCACTGAACAGTTAAAGGCATGTTATTGTCTCTTTTCTTTTTTTTTTCCTTTTCCCATTTTATCTTTCCCTTGTTTGGACGTTGAACCAATAAAAATCAGAGCAAACCTGGATCTTGGATAAACAAAATTTGGGCCTGAGTGCAGCCTTGCCCCAACCCCCTTGACAACTGGAAATGGTTGTCTTAGAGCCATAGCAATGACATGCCCTCACCCACAGATTCCTCAGCACAGAACAGAAAGTAGAATGCTGAAGATTAACCTGACTCAGTCCAAGAGATGGAAGCAACCAGGGTATTGATCAAGTTCCCAAAAAGCATGTGGTGGAAACAGATACGTACTTTCCAGAATGACCAGAAAGGATAGTTCATGGACAATACCTGTTAATCCCAACCTCTAGCACAGAGGACAAGGAAGTTTGGGTTCCTAGGCAATATGAGCCTAGAATCTTACTTTCTAGCCAAAGAGGGAAGCTTTCCTAGGCCAGGAAGAGCTCAAGGATAAGACTGAGCTTGAGAGTTCCCAAGTTCAAGAGAAAACAGAAGATTGCCTACATAGCTCCTGAATGGAATCCAGTTTTAGGGATAAAGACAGCCCAAATGATGCCTATGGCTGAAGGACTAAAGTTACATAGGGAGAAGGGAATTAAGGGCTTTGGATCTTGCCACCACAACCCTCTCCATTATAGTGAGCTATTCAGTCTATACAGGACCCATGGGAATGGTATTGCTTGATCAGCTAAGCCCAAAGTATTTTTCCCTCCCTGAGAGTGTCCACATCACAGGGAACTTTGTGGGAAAGAGCAACCCAGAGGAATGTCACAGGGTTGCTCCCCAACGGTATCCCCAAGTTGCCTTCCAAGGAGACCTGTCTACTGTAAGGGTTTTAATGTATTTTCTAACTCTGGTTATGAACTCCAAGACAAATATGTTTGAATATCTCATACATTTTCGTTGTCTGTTTATAGTCTCCTGTAAGTCCTTGCACCTTCTGCATTTTCCATTGGTTGAAATAAAGGTTGCTCCATACTGCATTTGAATTTATTACCTTGGGAGTTTGTACAGGACCTTGAGCCAATATTTAGGGAATCCCAGAAATGAACTTTATATTGAATTTTTCTGGGGAATAAACTCTGAGATTAAAGAATAACAAGTCAAAAGAAGTGATATTTGTGGGGTTCAGCCCCCAGAATTGGACCGAATACCTAGTATTTTGGTGACTGGGAGCCTCATATAATAGTAATAACAACAACAATAATAAACAATAACAATAAGATAGGTATAAGCCAATTTATTTGGTTTTCACAAAAACCATAATGCAAGTTTTATCATCAACATTTTATAGATTTAACAATAACAATAATAAACAATAACAATAAAATAGGTATATGCTGATTTATTTGGTTTTTCCAAAAAACATATAATTCAAGGTTTATTATCAACATTTTATAGATTCAGAAACTGACACTCTGACAGACTTGCCGAACAATACAAAGCTAGTAAAAATGAAGGGCTCTACTTAAATTGAAAACTTTTTAATCAAAACCCAGCACTCTATCCATCATCCTATACTCCTTCCAATGAGGACTTGGAATAACTAAAAATTATTACTATTTTATGAATTGAAATGAATTGATTTAAATATAGTTACCAAGAAAGTTTGGTTAGTAGAGTTGATGTTGAGCATTTAATGAAACATTTAAGCATCTGTTTTAAGAAGATCTTTTTTTAAATTTTTTTTATTTTTAGTTTGCAACACATGGTTCTACATAATTTTGAGTTCCATATTTTCTTCCCTCCCTCCCTCCCTCCCCAGGATGGCATGGAATCCCATATAACTTCAATGTATAACTTGGCATTGAATTAATTTACACACTACTCAAGTTATGGAGAAGAATTATGCCCAATGGAATGAATCATGAGAAAGAAGAAACAGAACTAAAAAAAAAAACATAACCCAAAAACAAATACAAAAGAGAGAAAAAAAAGTGGGGGGAGAAAAAGGTGAGCATGAAGTGTGCCTCGATATACATTCATACTTCATAGTTCTTTCTCTGGATGTAGACAGCACTCTCTGTCGTGAGTCCCCTGGAGCTGTCTCTGCATATTGTGTTGCTGAGAAGAGCAAAGTCTGTCAGGGTTGGTCATCACAGAATCAATATATCTGTGGTTGTGTATAATATTCTCCTGGCTCTGCTCCACTCACTCAGCATTATGTCATGTAGGTTCTTCCAGGTTGTTATGAAGTCCGTATCATTTCCATTTCTTATAGCACAATAGTAGCCCATTACCTTCATATACCACAGCTTGTTCAGCCATTCCCCAATTGATGGGCATCTCTTTGATTTCCAATTCTTAGCTACCACAAAAAGAGCCGCTATAAATATTTTTGTACATATGGGTCCTTTTCCCTCTTGTGTGATCTCTTTGGGATACAACCCTAGGAGTAGTATTGCTGGGTCAAAGGGTATGAACATTTTCATAGCCCTTTGGGAATAGTTCCAAATTTAAGAAGATCTTGACCAGCTATAATATGACACCAAATTTAATTAGATGAAATTTAATAGGAATAAATGTCTCATCCTAGACTTGAGTTGGGAAGGCAAATGACAAAGATAACATGTATGAAGACCAATAAGTGAACTAGAGATGTTGGCCCTGTGGAATAGAAGATTTTAGTTGGACATGATAATTGTCTTCACGGACTTGAAATTGTCTCATGTGGAAGACTAATTAGACTTATTCTGCTTGGCCCCAGAAAATGGAGCAAGGAACAATGAGGCATACAAGGAGCCTGATTTTGTCTCAGCAGGAGCAACTCTCTTGCAATTAAAATACTACAAGAGTAGAATGGGATGCCCTGGGAAGCAGGGGATTCCTTGTTTGAACACAGTAGATGATTCAGACTGGACTGAAGAACCCATGAGGTTCCTTCCTGCTCAAGATCTCCAAAATTTGGTAACTTCCCAGGAAATACTGGACAGCTCTCATTGTTATGAAGATTTCTGCCATACTTTCCTGCCCCATAGGGAGTTCAGTTCCACATGGAATGGAAATACAATTATATGAATTTTTAATGAAGAGTTTGGGGGATTGAGCCTCTTGGGCACTAGACATTTCAAATATTCTTCCTGTTCCTCCACAGGACCTAATATCAGCCATCTCATATCGGGAGGATGTCTGCTTGTACTTCCCAGAGATATCAGTGCAACTGCCTGAAATTCACCACTTTTTCTGGGACCTAGATTTTCTGCCTTCCTCATCTTCCCTTCCAACAGACACAGTCAGCCAAACCTACCCTGTTGGTGATGTTCAGTAAGTGATTAGAGGTGGGAAGTATTGGGAAGGGAGAGAGGAAAAGAGAAGGTGAGAAGTAAGGAGAAAGAGAAGTAGCCAGGTGTCACTCAGAAACTCAAGATATTCTCCTATATCCACAAGCCTAATTCTGTTGATAGAGCAAGAAAATCTGACCCACTCCAGAGTCTACTTATAAGCCTGGAGTTCAGCATAGGGCCACATTTGGAGGAAAATCAAAGAAAAGTAGAACAAGCCTTATACTTTGAGTTGGGTTCCATCCTTTCCATTAACTAGAAATAGGACCTTGGTCCAATTGCTTTCCCTCTTGGACTCTGAGGCATAAAATGGGGATCAAATGTTTCCTGTTGACTTTATGGTGTATTTTGTAAGAGTCAACTTAGATCATCTTTGTGAAATTTCTTGGTGATCTTAAATCATTTCAGAAAGATAAATTTTATTTTTGTCATACGAGCAGAACTATGAGTTCATTTTGGCCCAATCCATCTGAGCCAAGTATAGAACAACACTAGGGATAATCTTTAGCCAGAGGTAAGTCTCAGCTATACCAATGCAAAGCCTAGAAAAGAGAGAGAGATTATGTTGCTACTCACAGACATGGAGTACTGGGCTATGGCAATGCCCTTTCTATACAAAGTGTAGATATCTCCTATGTTCAATGATTCTACAGACCTTTGAATGCCACTATAGGCTGAGTTTATCACACAACAGACAGCTCACAGGGTCAGTGAGTTTGCCTGAGGGCAGGAATGGAAAATCTGCCTTCCCTAATAGGAACTCTTGGGTAGGCTGAAACTATTTTCCATGATGTGAAAGTAGACACAAAAATGGGGAGTTTACAGAGAACAGGCTGGTATTCCTAGGGAGATTGTCAGGAAGAAATGTATGATGAGGAAACAGGCACAGACTACATATACATTGGGAAAAACAAATAGAACCAAGTCTGATGCATTGGGGAATGAGCAGGAATTCCCAGTTGCCCTGGAGATGAGGAAAATAAAATGTCCTTTCTTTTGTGTACTACTATTAAACCTCATGACTTAAGTGTGGTGCAGGAAGAAGGCTAAGAGTCCAATGGCCTGGCTTCTATTCCTATTTGTGTCATTAAGACAACTGATTTTGCCT
Organism: Phalanger gymnotis; assembly: GCA_028646595.1. NCBI lineage: Eukaryota > Metazoa > Chordata > Mammalia > Diprotodontia > Phalangeridae > Phalanger > Phalanger gymnotis. The sequence continues at coordinate 56,975,596 of CM053622.1, forward strand.
TTTATAGCCATTGTATGATGTATGAGCCATCACTGCAATGCTTATGCACATTCCTAGGTTTTCTTAAATTCAGCAGGAGCCATTATCTCTTTAATTCCCATATCACTTCCTATTTTCCTCTACCTACTCTCTGAATGTAATTTTTGTGTTTGTTATCTCTTATCCACCTTGTCCTGCTGTCTTTTTTCCCTTCTCTCTTTCTGCTTCTGATAGGTGATAGAACAGATGATGTGAAATTCTGATTCTATTATATTTATTTCATCCCCTCTCCTATCTCTTCTTCCTTTCCACCTTATATTCCTATCCCCATTCCCCAGAATTCTCAGACATTTACTAAAGATACTTATAACACAGACACAAAAATCGACTTATCAAAAATTAACCATCATTTCTTGAGTTCTACTGTGAGTAAGATCCAGGAAGTGTTTGGTACCAGATTGTTTAGTGGTATACAATGCAACCGTATTGTGAACTAGAGATTCTCATCAATTGTCAGTTAGTTACTACATTTATCTGCCTCTAAGGATGTGGGAGCGATTGGACTATGGGAAGAGAGAGAGAGAGAGAGAGAGAGAGAGAGAGAGAGAGAGAGAGAGAGAGAGAGAGAGAGGGAGAGGGGGCGGGGGGAGAAAGAAAGGAGCTCAATTAAAAGTTGGAAGGGTTTTAAGGAACAGGTAAGCAGATAAGTTTGGATATGAATACCGTGGCGGGGGGAGGCAAGTGAAGAAAACTGTTTTCAAGTATTTAAAGGAGGCCATGATAAAGATCAGATGTGTTTTGCTTGACCTCAGAGAGCAAGACTACAGATAAAGCATGGAAATTTTAAAAAATAATATTTAGACTTGATGGAAGAAAAATTTTCCTAATAATTACAGCATTGGGACTCTAGAAGAAGCACAGGTAGACATTATACCATGGCTAGGAGGAATTTCATGATAGTTCAAGGAAGGGGAGAAAAGCACCATGAGGAAAGGCACTTCCACAAGCTGTGTTACCCCTTTGTAACAATTATTCTCTAAATTTCCCTGCATGATCTCTCTCCTCATGGGAAAGTGTATCACTGCCTTTTTTACCTTTGGAGGGGTGGATTATTTTATACCAAAGTGGTCATACTATATAACCTCAGTAAACACACCTTTATGGAAACCAATTCTGTCTGTCTGTTTGGTTTTTTTTTTTGACACAGATTAACTTTATTTTTACTAATTTAAAACAAGAATTTACAAAAAAAAAATTCACAACTTCTTAACTTTTCTGTTCCTAATAGATATTTAAATAGAAAATATTTCAAATGAAAATACATTAACACAAATAATACATATTGGGATCACTTAAGCATAACAAATTTTCTATAAATCAAGTTTAACTCACTTCTTCCTTCTGTGTATGATAGGGTTGGGAATTACCTGGAAAGTCATGGTAAGAATTCTTCTGTACTTCTTTTGGAAGGATGAAAAAGGAGGGAAGGAAAGAATGAGTAATTTTTTCCCCAATCCTCTCAGTTGGTGAGATTCTATGTATAGGTTTCTGATCAAACAGAAACTTGGGCTTCATAGAAAAGTTTGGGTGCATGGCCCATGAAAAAAGAGTGTGGTGGGATAGCACAGTGGAACATAGATCAACTCAAAATCAGTAGATAAATCACATCGGTGGAAGCTTATAACTTTATAGAGAACTATACCCAAACAACTCAGGGCTACCCCTAGAACCCTGAGGGGAAAGATGGTTGTTGTCTTCTAGGTACACAACTTGCTAGTCTGAGTGTGGGTTGGGAGAATAACCTCTGAGCATATTCTACACATATGAAAAAGACTTGGGGATCTTAGCAGAGGATAAGCTAAGTATGAATCAGCGTAGACCTCCTTTGGCCTGGGCATGATAACCTTCCTAGACTGAATAGCCCCATTTAAACCTGCATCTGTCTTCCATCTACAGTATTGTTAGCTTGGGCCATGTGCTCCAGTGAGTTTTTTCCCTTTTCAAAACCACATGCATCATAGGAAAGGAAAATAAAACATACTGTCAGCTGGGATAGGCTTTAGAATACAGAATATCTGAGTTTCAAGAGACTAGAGAATAGGAGTCAGAACTGGAATGTGTCATTGCCTGAGCTCCCAAAACCCTTTCAAGGCTGCTGGAGCAGAGTCAGAGAGATGGCCTTTCATTTATACAGACCTAGGCTATTACAGGGAAGGCTTAGGAACGCAGGCTCACCAAATACTGAAAGGCTGATCCCATCCACTGCCAGTTATGTGTATCTATAGAATATGAGAAAGGGAAAAACACACAAGCCCCTTAGTGAACCTTTCCCTAATACACAAGACCATTATTCAGTTGAGAATGACCTGGAGGTTTCCAGTGAACTGTAAGCTCACTATGAATCAGCAGTGATATGGCAGACAAAATAACCTAAAGAAAACTTAGCCTACATCAAAGGAGACATAGCTTCCAATAAGAAAGAAGTGATCATCCTATTGTCTTTGACCATATTCTGATCTCTTCTGAAATTCTGTGTTTAGTTCTGGGTGCCACAACTTAGAAAGGACATTGATGATCTGGAGAGGATGCAAGGGAGAGCAACCAGGATGGTGAAGGGACTATGTAGACAAGCTGAAGAAACTAGAGTTTCTTGAACTAAAGGAGAGAAAACATGTGTACTATGGGCTGTCTTCACACATGTAAAAGGATATTATGTGAGATAGAAAAGAGATTTGTTCTGCAAGAACTCAGAGGGTAGATTGACAGCATTGGATAGAACTAGAAAATAGTCATATTTTGGCTCAACAGAAAGGAAAGTAGGAGCAAACCCAGAATGGAATAAGGTCCCTCAGGAAGGTGAGAGTTTTCCCTTCCATGGAGGTCTTCAAGAAAAGGCCAGACACCCACCTACTGAGTATATTTTGGTGCCAGAGTTTTCATGGGGTGCAGTTTTGTCTCATGTGTCCTAGGAGGCCTCTTCCATTTTCAGTGATTTTATGATGGCCCAAATCCTCAGTCATACCAGATCACTGTCCTCTCTCTCTGCTATTGGCTGTAGTAATGGACCTGCCCTGTCCATGTTATCTCCTTCTTTATCCTCGTGCTCAATGATCATTGATGCTTAGAGCAAATTTGAGATGGGATTCATAAAATGTTCATTTCTAAATTTGGTTGTTTGTGTTGCGAAGACTGTCCAAACTGCCAGGAATCTTAGAGGTCATTAGGTCCAAGTCTTTTGTCTTCCATTGAGGTGGAATGTGGAAATAGTGACCTGTCCAAGATCGCAAAGATAATAAGTGGCAGAAACAGGACAGAAAGAGAAATTCTAAGTCAGATCCCGGTCAGAGTCAGAGTTCTTTCCATTTCATATACAAGTCATGTCATGTCCTTCTCATTTCTCTTTCTCAACAGAAAATTCAGCCCCATGGTACCAGGAAACCAAACACAATTCATTGAATTTGTCCTCCTGGGATTTTCTGAGAAATCGGATCAGCAGGGGCCACTCTTTGGGCTGTTCTTGGGCATATATTTGGTCACAGTGGTTGGAAACCTGCTCATAATGTTAGCCATTGGCTCTGACTCTCACCTCCACACTCCCACGTATTTCTTCCTTTCCAACCTGTCCTTTGCAGATATCTGTGTAATATCTACCACAGTCCCCAAGACGTTGGTAAGTTTCTTGACACGAAATAAGACCATCCCCTATGGTGACTGTCTTGCCCAGATGTATTTCTTTATGTTTTTTGTTACTTTGGAAAATTTCCTCCTCACTGCAATGGCCTATGACCGTTTTGTGGCTATCTGTCACCCTCTACGCTACACAGCCATCATGAGCCCTCAGCTCTGTGGCCAGCTGCTGCTGCTCTCCTGGATAATAAGCTTTCTGGACTCCCTCCTTCATTGTCTGATGGTAACACGGCTTTCCTTCTGTGGAGACTATGAAATTCAGCATTTCTTTTGTGATCTTGCTAAAGTTCTAAAACTATCTTGTTCTGACACTCTCATCAATTATGCCTTGCTATATATTGTTACTGGACTGCTGGGTATTCTCCCTCTTACAGGGATCCTTTTCTCTTATAGTCAGATCTGTTCTTCCATTTTGAAAATCCCATCTGCTCAGGGTAAGTATAAAGCCTTTTCTACCTGTGGGTCTCACCTCTCTGTTGTTTCCTTATTCTATGGCACAGGATTGGGGGTATATTTGAGCTCCTCTGCTACCCACTCTTCCTGGAAGAGCCCAGTTGCCTCAGCAATGTATACTGTGGTCACCCCCATGTTGAACCCTTTCATCTATACACTAAGGAATCAGGACATAAAAGATGCCCTTAGGAGGCTCATTAGCAGAATAGCCTCTTCTCAATGATGGGGATAGCTCCTGCTCCTTGGAATAAAACACTGGTACTTCTGAGGAAATATTGGGAGGCAGAAATGTTGGATTCCTCAATTCTCTCCCCTACTCAAATCCATCCTTCATTTAGCCACTAAAATGATTTTCCTAAAGTACACCCCTCCAAAGCAATGAATTCCAAGGATTCCCTATTGCCTCCAGGATCAAACACAAATTCCTTGGTTTTACATTCAAATCTCTTCATAGCTTTGCTCTACCTTTCCAGTTTTCTAATACCTTACTCCATACCATGTATTCTTACATCCAGTGAGCCTCTTTGCTGTTCCATGAACAAGACACTCTATTTCTTGGCTCTGGGTATCTTCTCAGGCTGTCCCTTATGTCTGGAATGCTCTGTCTACTTAACTCCATCTTCTGGCTTCTTTTGTTTCACTTGAGTTGCAAATTCAAAAAACAATCTCATTTTTACTGGAAGCCTTTCCCAATCCCTCTTAATCCTAGTCCCTTCTTTCTGTTAGTGATTTCCTATTAATCAGGTATAAATCTTGTTTGTATATATTTGTTTCCTATTAATCATGTATAAATCTTGTTTGTATGTATTTATTTCCTATTAATCATGTATAAATCTTGTTTGTATATATTTGTTTGCATGTCGTCTCCCCCATTAAATTCTGAGATCCTTAAAGTTGGAGACTGTTTTGCCTCATTTTGTATCCCCAAAACTTAACAAAGTGTCTGGCACATAGTAGGTGCTTAATAAATGTTGGTTGATGAATATCAAGGTCCCTGCCTTACTGGCTCATTCTGCTCTAGTTGACTGTAAATGACCTTAATCTTAGCCTTTATTGTCTCTATTCCTGGTGTTTCCACCATAACTATATATGATTGAACACCTCCTGCTTCCTCATGACATTTTCCAGCTCAAAAGAGTGCTGGTAATTGAGTGAAAAAGAAGGGATTTTGTCCTCAGCCTAGAATTATAAGCTCTATGCCCTTGGCCAAGTCACTTAATATCTTTATCCCTCAATTTCATCATTTCAGAAATGGGGATGGAAGACCTGCCCTGACTACCTGAAATGTTTTGTTCTCTGTACATCAAATCAAATATTGTTTGTGAGAGTGTTTTGTAAACTGTGGAATATTATATAGCTGCAGAAAAGAAAAAAATTAGAAAAATCAATATGGGATTTCATCATTTGGAGTCTAGGTGCCAACTCCTCCATGTCTTCATAGATGGCCATTATGAGTTGTGGTAGTTTGAAAAAATTCATCACATGGTCGCCAACTCTCTCATGATGAGCCTCTTTGTTCTTTGCCTAATGCCATAGAAAAGTCTTTCTACTTTAGTTGGACATGGAAGAACTGGAGCTTCTTTGATGATCCTCCCTGTCCTTTGCTTCATGCCAAAGATAAAATCTTTCTACTTTAGTTGGACCTGGAAGAACTAGAGCTCTGATAACATAGCCTCCGAGAAAATATAATCAGTTCCACTTGACAATGAGACATTGAATGGGCACATCTGTTCAAAATCCAATTGCTTTGCTGATCATCTTTATCATAGTTACCCCCAAACATGGACCTGACCATTTCACTACTTTGCTTAAGATTTTTCACAGGTTCCATATTATGGCTAGGATAAAATTTCATCTCCTGTGACATTTAAACCGTTCATAATCTCAGTCACAATCTAAGTTCCTGGTCTGATTTCACATACCCCAACGTACTGTATAATTCCAGTCAACCTCACCTACTTGTAATGATGTTCCATCTCTCCCCTCAGAGCCTTGACAAAGGGTGTTTCCCATGCATGGAACAGAGGGGAGCCCATACTCATTTCTGTATCTTCAATTCTCAGCTCCATTTATGGCTGAGTTCAAGTACTAACTCCAACAAGACTTCCTAATTTTCCCAATTGTTAGTGTTATCCCCCATTCCCACTGCAGGTTATTCCCACTGCATAATATTTGCCTATCTGTGTACATCTTAATTTACACTGGACCTGTGAAAAATAAGCTGTAAGAGAGTGGAGACTCTCACATATTTGTTTTTGTATCCAAAGCACCTAACTCAATACCTGGGACAATGTAGGCATTTAATGAATGCTTGACATGAATTGACTCATCTTTGGCTCTCTCTCTTTTTTTATGAACTCCAAACTCACAGTGAGAGATCTGGTAGGTCCTCTATTCCAGCTTCTTAAATAATGAAATGATCCTCTTCAGATCTAAAATGTGTCTGAAAAAAATCATCGTCCATCTTTTGCTTGAACTCTTTCAATTAGAGGGAATTTCTTATGTAATAACTGGCCATTCTCACTAGTTGACTGGCTTAGTTGTGAAAAAATTCCTCACTAGACTGAGTAAAAATCTACCTCCCTGTAACTGCTACTTACTAATATTACCTTCAGAGGCTATATGGGAAAAGCAAAAAGAGAGAGGGCATGGCAATGTATCTGTCCACAAAGATACGCATGAAAGAAAATTGCCACAAAATAAGAACTACAGTAATTAAATCGCACAGAATTTCAGTCTTACTCAAGAAAGGATAAGATTCATGTCCTTAGATGCCAATTAAGAAATGCAAAAGTACGGCCAACATAGATGCCGAATGGGAGCTATTAATGCAAAGAGGCAAATTTGACCTCAAAGGTTATGTGAGACTTGGTAGGGCAAAATCCATGACTGAAATTCAGCTCTGAAAATGATGGGCTATTTAAAGAAGCAGCGTTTGTAAAATGTGGGGTGGGATCTCACTGTGTATTTAGATATACTCTAAAAGAGAAATCTGGGTGCCAGAATCAACAAGCAAAATAAGAATCAACAAAATAAACATCACTGGATGCATAAATAGAACACTGTATACACTAAGGGCTGATTGGACAGAAAGTAGAATTAGAAAAAAGAATTAGATGATTTCCTGAAACAGATATGTGTATGGTATAATAGTAAGGGCATACTTCCACTCCCTGGATTTCTGCTTGAGTGTTTTATTTTCCAATCCCATTCACCTTCCTTTTACATCTTTAGTCTTTTCTCCTCTACTGGCTACTTGGCTTCTGACTACAAACATGCTCGATTTTCCACTACCCAATAGAGCTCTCCTCCTGACCTATTATCATAAGCTAAATACTCCCATTTTCTTTAAAAAGTGGTGTCTACTTCCTTATCTCCCATTCACTCACTCTCCCTGCCCATGCAATCCAACTTTTATGTTCACAACTCTACTGAAATTTCTTTCACAAAATGACCAAAGCTGAGCTTTTCTCCTACTTAATCAGTCCTCATTTTGGGCCATGGCTTCCTTTCTACCCTCTGCTTTTTGGCACAGCTCTGTTGCTTCTCCTACATCTCTGACTGATGTTTTATATTTCCTTCCCTGGCTCCTGTACATCCTCCTGGCCCCTCACTCATTGTGGGCATTCTTCCCAAGTTTCTCAGCTAAGCTCATCACTTCTCCCTCTAAGAAAACTGAGATCTTGGAAAAACCTTGGCTTAAAAAGGCCAAGGTCCCCCCTTTATAACTGGGCCAGTCACTTTGACCTATGTCTTGCCACTGGACTCTGATGATTCTGGAAGAGAGGGTAAGGCTGATGACTTTGCATAGCTCTGACTCTCTTAAATCCAATCCATGTGCAAGTCAAGACATCACCCTCCTGATGTCATTGGTCCTCTTCAAGAAGGAAGAATCAACAAAAACAACACTCTCCCTCTATACTCTCTCTATTGGTGATCTCATGCACTCAGTATCAGAGAATTACAGAATTTTGGAGTTGGAAGGGACCTCAAAGACCATCCCAAACCTTAAAGAAGTAATCCCTTCTGTAACATACCCAACAAATCTTTCTTTCTATGCTTCAAATTTTATAATGGACAATCTACCTTGTGATGACTACCCTTTCCAATATGGGATAGTTTTAATCATATGGAAATCTTTCCTACCATCAAGACTAAATTTACCATTTTACAACTTCCACCCTTTGACTCTGGTGAGCCCTGATCCTTCTCTCTGGGGCCAAACAGAGGAAGTCCAATCCTTCTTCCATACAACAGCCATTCAAATAATATAAAATGGATATTATTGCCCAACTGAGTCTTCCCTTCAAAAGGCAAAAAATCCTAGTTCTATCCATCAGTCCCCATATGATATAGATTTAAGTCCTTTCATCAACTTGCTTGCTCTTCTCTGCATGCTCTCCAACTTGTTGATGTCCTTCTGGAATCATGGTGTCCAGAATGAAACGATATCCATGATGAGGTCAGATGAGAGCAGAGTAAAGGGAGAGAGGCACATCCTTAATCTTGCAGCTTATGCCTCTCTTAATGCAGCCCAAGATTGCATTAGCCCAGGCAGTTGCCACATCATATTGTTCAGTTCACATTGAGTTTGTAGTCCACTAAGAACCTAAGGTGTTTTTCTCAGACCATCTGTTGTCTATGATTCTCCCATCTTGTATTTGGTAAATTGAAATTTTGTACCCAAACATAAGACTTTTCATGTGTCCCTACTGAATTTCATCTTAGAAATAATTCAGTGGTCTGAACTGTCAAAATCTTTTTGGGTTTGTCTGTTTTCATCCAATGTGTTAGTTATCCTTGGCTGCTTTGTGTGTCATCTGCAGATTTGATGACCTTTATCCAAATTATTGATTAAAAAAAGTTAAATGGCACAAGACCAGCACAGATGCCTGGTTGATCTATTAGAGACTTCTTACCATCCACTGAACTATTAACAACAAGATGTTGCAGGGGATAGAGCATGGGACTTAGAGTCAAGAAGATCTAAGTCCAATCATGGCTCAGACACTTACTACCTGTGTGTCCTTAGTTGAGCAACTTAACCTCTTGTGCCTCAGTTTCTTCATCTCTAAAATGAGGATTAAAAATAGCACCTACCTCACAGAATTTTTTGAGGATTAAATTAATTAGCATGTTAACATATATTAATATTAATCAATATATGTAAACTATTTTGCAAAATCCAAAGCACTATATACATACTAACTACCATAATGAATACTCATGGACTCTGAACATCATGCAGTTTCCAATCCCAAGACCACTGAGTCTTTATTTCACCATCTTCTCTACAAAAATAGTATTAGATATTATATCAAATCCTCCTTCCTACAACCTACCAAAAACTTTATTGCTTCCATGGATTTTTTAAAATTCTGATTTGCATATTAAGAGAACATCCCAACATATCTAGACCATTATTTTATTTAAAATTTCTTCATTTCCTTGGTGTCAAATACAGGACTCTGCCCATAGAAGTTGTACATTAAATGTTTGTTGAAATGCATTGAGTACCCCAGTTGTTGAATGAGAATTTGGGTTCAGTGCTGAATCTAGAATCAAAAAGTCCTGAGTTTAAATCTTGTCTAAAACAAGAATGACCCTGGGCAATTCATTTAGCCTCTTTCTGCCCCAGTTTCTTCATCTGTAAAACGAGAATAACAATTGTAGCTCCCTCCCAGGATTGTTGCAAGGATCAAATGAAATTTTTTATAAAGTGCTTTCCTGATGCTAAAGTGCTATAAAATACTTGCTATCATTATTACTAATATTAAGTATTCTATAAGTTAGACTCAGAAGCTGAGCCTAAAAGCAAATTGTCCAGAGTCATACAACTAGTAAGTGCCTGTAGTAGACCAGGCCTTCCTAACTCCAAGTCTAGTGTTCCACTCTCTGCGCCTCCAAGCTGCCTGAGTAAATGAATCAAAATTTATAAGGGATAATAAAAAATTGGATACCCACTGCACCCAGACTATGGTTATGGAACACTTCTTACAGCAACCTTACCCATCCATTGATAATCATTACCATAATAATGATAACACATGAACAAAAAAGATAGAAGACTGACATTTTCTCTGATCTTCACAAACAATCAGACCTCTCAAAAATTTAAATTATGCACTAAATATAAAGAAACCTTAGCTGCTTCCATGGTCTATGGTACCAGGAACCCAAAAGAAAGTTAAAAACAAGTAAACTAAGGCCCAACTCAAGCTCACACAACACACTCCACCCTGCTACCCTCAGCTAGGTTGACATTCTATGGACTTACAACAAAACTCAATCACACATTCCAGTCCCCTCTGCTTCTTTCTGGTGGTAAGGAGATCCAGACTCCAGCATGTGGAAGTTTGCTTGGGCCTCTGTAGCCTGTGCCATGACACTTTCCTATGTTACAAATGATCTCTGTAGGACAGCAGAGAAACCAAGGGGACAAGGAAGGACATGTATCTAGGCTTGAAATAGAATACAACTCCATTCTCCAATAGGCTCAGAGATCCAAATTCAAACTGACAGAAATCATCCCCTACTGCAGTAGTATTACCATGGCAATGCTCTGTACTGCAGGGTCAGAGAACTGGGGAATATAGGTAATGGAAAAAGACGGTATGTGTGAGAGGTGCTGAGTAGGGCTATGTGGCATTCTATTGAGCCTGGAGAAAAGAACACAGTATTCAGCAAAGGCCAGTTCTACCCCATCAGAAGTCATTTAAGGTAGACACCTAAGCTGGTGAACTGTGAATTTCTCAGGGTGGGAGGAAGCTAAGATGCTTTGAGATCTAGCTCCTGGAAAAATCACCATCAAAAAAGAGAGAGTGAGAAAGTAAGCAATGAAAATGAAAAGTAAGCAATGAGAAAATAAGAGAAAAAAGACTGAAATTATCAAAGATCTCATGAAGAAGAAGACTAAAAGACATCAAACATAAATGGATAAATCAATAAGGAAAACATTAAAAGAAAAAGAAAATATGGCCTCTCGCTGTAGCAAATGAGTTCAAAGCTCTATGAATAAATACTGTAAAAAAATAAAATGACAACACTTGATAACACAGAGGACCCTGTGGAATTTGAGAAGAATATGGAACCACAACAGACTCTTCTTGAATGATTTAAGAGAAAAGAGAATGTTGAGAGCACAATTTATGTCTGCACAGCAGAAGTAATAAGTAGAATAGAAAGACTTGAATCTATGATAGGAAATCTCACCACAAAATCAAAAGTGAGGACAACAGATTGAGCATCCAAATATACTGAAGAGAAGGACAATCCAGGAGAAGGTGACTCCTGTGACTCAAGACGGGCATGGCTCTGGAGTTAGCACCTTATCTTAGCCAACCCCACCTTGGGCCCCACCCCAGTCACCAATCCACACCCACATAGGTTCCACACCTAATAGGGGTTTGGGCCTGGGGCCTAGCACCTAGTAAGGCTCAATGAAATACACTGAATTACTCAAAGGAAACAAAGGCCAAACTCTTCAAGGGCACTTGGTGGAACTAAGTGTTAAGAGCCTATTTTGCTTACCAACACACTCAGCTGCATGTAACCTGGACAATTAGTGTTCCCCAAACCTTTAAGGCGAAATCAAAAAGTGAGACTTTGTTGATAAGGGATATAAGCAGAGCCTTTTCTCTTTTCGCATATTTTCTCTATATTTCCCTATGGCAGCCTCAAGTTGTCCTGTGTAAGAGATGCCTTACTGCTAATGACCACTCTCTGTACCAAGGGGAGCACTACTTCTGAATATCATGGTTGCCTGCCTTTCCCAGATGATGGAACTGATGGGGCATGAAGACTCATCACAGCCCACATGGGATATTGGAGGCAGACATATTCTAGCACCCTGGGACTAACTTAGCTGTGTTAAAAACTTCAATAGAATCCACTTGAATATTCGCATTAAGTATTGAATCCTATGGGGCAGCAAGGTGGTACAGTAGATATGGCATAAGGCTTGGAGCCAGAAAGACCTGAGTTCAAATCTGGCCTCAGAGACTTACTAGCTATGTGACACTGGGCAAGCCACTTTATCTTGTTTGCCTCAGTTTCTTCATCTGTAAAATGAGCTGGAGAAGGAAATGGCCAACTGCTCCAGTATCTTTGCCAAGAAAACCCCAAATGGGGTCACAAAGAGTCAGACATGACTAACTGACTAAACGACAAGAATTGAATCCTATGCCTTATGATGGATGGAATTCCAAAACACTTTGATTTTGGCCTAATATCCATACAACTTTTCCTCAAAACTTCTCTGTGTTATTTAATGCCCTAATTTGTCACTTAGAATAAGAACAGTAAATTTTTATTTCAATTTTCATTTATATGGAAACTGAATACTATTGAATCTTTATTTTGTCTTTTTCTTCTTCTCAGATCACATAGGGAATGGGGCAGGGGGATACCAGGCCTGTGGTTTCATTAGCATAGAGACTTCCCTGTGAAGAAACTCCCTCTACCAATGTAGGTCAACACCTTCTCTGCAACTTAAATCTTAAGGACCTACCTAGAGGATTAAATGATCCCTTGCCCAGGGTCATACAGCCAATATGTGTTAGAGGCTGGCTTTAGACCAAGCTCTTTCAGTCTTTGAGATCAGCTCTACACACACACACACACACACACACACACACACACACACACACACAATCTTTGTTATAAAAGATGACTTTCTGGGAAGGAGAGGTAGAGGAATGCAGGGGGAAAGGTTGTTGATGTGAAGATAAAGGACATTAATAAAAAAATCCATTTTTAAAAAGAACTGAAGATTTCCTTTTATTAGCAAACTGCCAAATGCAAAAGATATTGGAAAAATTTATCAGATACCTGACTCAGTGGGTGAAAAAGTAGGAATGGTTGCTAATCTCAGCGAAAGAAAAGCTTTCAGAAAGTACAGATAACTGGAACTATGGACCGAGGAGTTCTTTCAAGTTGGTGCTTAAAGTTCTTTGACTTAGAATTCTAAGTAGCTACATTTCTCCTTTTGGATGGCCAACACAAGAGGTTACATTATATATAGAATAATTTATCAGAGGTTAAGGAGATTTCTACAATTTATACAACAATGTGTCTGAGTCAAGAATCTGAACCCTCCTTTCCAGGAAAAGAATAGCTTTGCAAATATCGTTATAGATTCAATTCTGTGAATTTTGAATACGGTACGAGTTAAAGTGATAGGGAAATTTGATGAAACTAAATGGAGCAATTTCATCATGGCTTAGATGAGCTTAAATATGCCTCCCATGACATTTTGCATGTACACCTAATTTCACATATGACATAGTATGGGTGATGGGTGCTAGATGTACACATGGCAGTGCTGTCAGAGATCTATCCACCCACATATAGCTCATTGCTCTGTTTTCTGTCCTCTATAGAGGGCAGCCTGCCAATTAAATATGTAACTTAATAATTAATATAAAAGAATATATTTATCACTATAATATATTGTATATTACATTAACAATATAATATAATGTGCTATGATATATGATGTGATGTGATGTGATGAGATGCAATGCAATGCGATGCAATATGATATAATGTAATACTATGTAATTAATATAATATAATATAGTATAGTATAATACAGTATAGTATCATATGATGTGATACAATACAACACAACGTAACATAACGTAACATAACAAAATATAACATAATGTAATATATATCTTATTAATTCACCGAGCATGGGAGTATATTATAAAGTTTGACCAGCAGATGGTGTTCTAACTTCACATGATTTCATAGTCCCACGTTCCACTATCAGTGATGGCTGCATATAAATCCAAGGATATGACTTGGAATATGATTACTTTTTTTAAATAGGAAATCTTCATCTTTACTCTAAATCTTCATTTCCACATTTGGAAACTTTCCTTCTCATTCATATCCCCTTGTTCAGAGGGTTTAATAATTTAATGTTATACATCTCAGTAGAATGTAAGGTCCTTGAGGGAGGGAACTTATACTTTTGTATTCTCAGGATTTAGCATAATGTCTTATATATAGTAAGGTTTAATAAATGCTTCTGGCTGGATTTCCTAAATCAGTATAGTATTTTTCTGTTTGTACTTACTCATATACTGTATCATTTGATGCAGAGGAAAAAAAACAGAACCAGGGAAAGTATTCCAATCCCCATTGCACCAATAAGTTGAGTCTCAGGAACTTACTTGTCCAGGGACAAACAACTAAACTAACTAGTGAACTGAGGACTGGAATCCAGATCATCTAAGGATGTACAGAGCTTTGAAAAAGGAAAAAGCAGATATTCTGATGAGGGAGGGAAGGTAAGATCTGGATGGGATGCAATAGAAGCTCCAAGAATAGAGGCCATAAAATAGATAACCCATGTCATCTACAGAGAGAAGAGGTAACCAAGACAGTATAGCCCTGAAGAGACCTAGACCTCATGTTTGGTATCCAAGATTTCTGCCTACTGAGTTAGAGTTAGGGTTAGGGCTAGGGTTAAGGTTAGGGTTAGGGTTAGGGTTAGGGCTAGGCCACAGTTTTCAAAACCATATTCCTAGGCCAGGGGCTATACCCCATCACTGAGAGGAAGCTGATCTGCTCATCACCCTCCTCAGGGCATCCTTTACAACTTGATTTCTCAAGCTATAGATGCTAGTGTTTGTCATGGGAGTGACTGCAGTATAAATTGCTGAGGTGACTGAATTTTTCCAGGAATGAGTGGATGAGGAGCTCAGATGTGCTCCACACCCTGGGCCATCTAATAGTGAAACAACACAAAGGCAAGACCCACAGGTAGAAAATACTTTATGCTTTCTTCCAGTTGATGGGAATGTAATATAATAGAATATATAATATATGATAGAACATATATACATATGAATATATAATAAAACAAATCTGACCACAAGAATAAATGATAGCTGAGAGGGTGGAATTGCCAAGCAGGATGAACCTTTCATGACAGTACATTAAGAAAATTTTTATGAGTTTTTCACAACAGAAGAGCTTAATAACTCAAAGGAGATCACAGAAGTGAGGGATTTCATGGTCTATGCAAAAGGACAACTGCATCACCATTGGACTATGGAGAGAATGTAGAATACTGATGGTCTAAGAAAGCAGGCTTCATACTTGAGGGTTGATAGCCACATACTGTAGAGGGTGACAAATGGCCACAAAGTGGTCATAGACCATCACAGTGAGGAACAAATTGTCCATTTGAGCAATGACAGTGAAGAAATACATCTGATCCAGACAGCCAGAATAGAGACAACCTTATAGTGTGTCAGGCTGTTTTCCAGCATCTTAGGGTCTGTGGTGAATACCAGAGAGATATCTGCCAAGAAATGAATAAAAGGTGAATTCATTAAGCTACTATTTCAGGCTTACCACAATATGGTGCATCCCTACTTTGTCCCTTTTAATAAATGAAGAACCTAAGGCTTGGAAAAATTAAGTGATTGTACCAGCTGTATTTTTCTGGGCACAAGAAAGACAAAATATATTTAAGCTGTAGCCCTGCCTAGAAGTGGGACAGACATAAATGTGGACATTGGGAGTCAGAATTCAATTATAAGAGTCTGTATGTATGTAAAACAGAGATCCTAAGTAAACCAAGTCCCACAAGGACATATTTTTACTCAGATTTCCTGGAGCTATGACTTTGGAGAAAACTCCTCAATGCACTGAGGAAGAGCTAGTCTAAATGATAACTAGCAAGAATTAAGACCCTATTGCTGAGTTTTAAAGACAATGATAATCTGTAATGTTGCCAGAATGAGTGCTGCTGAAGTAATAACAGCATCAAGGAATGGTCATTTTGCCAGTCTGGGTTTTTTGTTTTGTTTTGGTTAGCTTGGCTAGTTTAAGGCTATGACCAACAATCCACCTTCCTTTTGAGTAGAATCCTAGAAGCTTCAGTTGGCAGGTAGGACCTCATAGATTGTCTAATTTAATTTCTACCCTAATCAGAAATCCTCTCTACCATATCCTGGAATGCAGCCATACAGCCCCTGCTCAAAGCCACATAGTGACAGGTAATCTACCACTTCACTAGCTAGCACAAAGTTTTTCCTTATACCAAGGGGAAATCTGCCTCTGCAACCGGTACCCAATACTCATATTTCAATCCTTTAAACCGAGCAAGTTTTATCTGTCTTTCAAAAAAAGTTCTCTTTGGATTCCTTTCAATTCAGCAAGCATAACGCATGTTGCAGGCATTGTTTGAGATGCAGGGGTTACAAAAATGAAAAAGTCTCTACCCTCAAGGAGCTTAAATTCTACTGGAAAGAAACAAGTGTTATAATAGATAAATAAACAGGAAGTAGTTTTGGGGGCACTAACAATTATAAGAATCAGGAAAGGCTTCATGTGTAAAAGGCAATGCTTGGGTTGAACTTTAAAGAATCTAGAGGTTCCAGGAAGCAGAGATGAAATGGAAAGTATTCCAGGCACAAAGGATAGCTCCTTATGAAAAGGCACAGAGTGGAAGATAGAACATTGTGTCCAGAGACCCACAAGTATATCATTTTGGCTAGATTGTAGAGTTCCTATGGGGAAGTAATAGGCAATAAACTTGGAAATATAAGCCGAAATTAACCACGTGGGGAAACAATTTGCTTTCAACAAGCTTAAGCTAATTTATTACAGTGTATGACTAGAATTGATTTACCCATAGGTTTAAATCATAGAATAATTCCCAAACACTTGCACTTATTTGCCAAAATTTAATTTGAAATTAGACTGGATTTGAAAATTACTTTAAAATTTAGGAATTTTTATTTAACTTTACCAGTGGCCAAAGTACAAAATTGTTTTCTGCCCCTGGTTTGAAGTGAGATTTGCAATTAGAATATCAAGATTGAGCCATGCACTTGTTATAATTCCCAGACTTCTCATATGTTATAATTATAATATAATATGCTATTATATTATTTAATTACATATGTTATAATGGCTTCTTATCTTGCCCAGAAGTAGCTTTCTGCCTCAGTTTCTGAACATTTCCATACCATATTGCCTCCATGCCAACCATCCTCCTCAGCCTGGTCAGTCATTGATCATCTGTTCTGTTCTAGGCACTGTGCCAAGTGCTGAGGATACAAGAAAAGACAGAAGAAAGTCCTTGCCCATGAGGATTTCACATCTGGAATGTTCCTTTAGGATACTTGGCTCCCATAGGTGATCCTTCATTTGTCTTGCTGTGGTGTTAATATAATTAAAGATCTTCCCCTTCCCCTCAGGTGGACCTAGTTAAGGGAAGCTTAATTAGGAGAGGCTTGTTTGTAGGCAGACCCACACTCTTTCACTAACTAGATGTGAGGCCTCAGGCCCATACCCTTTTGCTGATTAGGTGTGAAGCCCTTGGGTCCTAAACAGAGTATATGTGTGTCTGTGTGTATGTATGTATGTATCCGTGTATGCATGTATGTATATATATATATATATATATATGCATATGTGTGTATATACATACCCTGAGGGTAACCATTAAGCTCAACAAGAGAGAACTTTGAGAGAAATGGAGAACTGGAAGAGACGGAGAGACACAGAGATAGAGAGAGGGCTGCAAGGGCTCTCAAACTGCAAGCTCTCAGAACTTTGAGAGGAGAGGACACAGGCAAGCAGATAGTTAGGATTCATGAATATTTATAGGAAGGCCCTAGCAGAAGGGAAGGTTACAGGATGGCTTGGCTCCTTGCTGTGACATTGTGTTTTAATTTCCTTGCTGTTAGATTGAAATAGACTTACTGGTTTTGGGATACAGTTGTTGCTATGTCAAATTGGAATTATTGGTTTTGGGATTTGATCCTCTTGTGTCTGAATATGTTTTGCTTCTTCTTCTCTTATATTTTGTGACTTGAACTATACAGGCATATTCATGGTCACCATTGATATCGTGACTCTTGCCTTATTGATATACTTGCCCAGAACCAGGACTTCACACTTTGGTCACTTCAGACCATGCTATTTCCTCTCCAACTAACCTTTTTGAGCCCTTGTCAATGGGGCCAATGGAACCATCAGAACTCTGTCTTTATGTCGCTAAGCTTTTGCTTTATCTTGTTTAGTATCTTGTTTAGTATCAGGTCTCCAGGGATGTCCTGGCCCTTTCTAGTTGCTTTCTAGTTCTCCTTTATTTGTTTTCTTCCCTATTAGAACGTAAGCTCCTTGCTAGCAAAGATGATCTTGCTTGCTTGTGTTTGCATTCCCTGTGCCTAACTCAGCACTTGGCACAGAGTAAGCACTTAATAAATGCTTTATCATTTATTGCATGAAGGAATGAGAAATCACCAAAACATAGTTCTCTTGTTAACTCTGATGTCTGATTTGGTGATGGTGTTGTTTGTCCTTTGTTTTTTGAAAAAGACCAATGACATCACAGGATGACATTTTGACTTACATGTGAAATGAACTGAGGCAGAGTGTGCAAAGTGCTCAGCCTCATTCTCTCTTCCAGAATCATCAAAGTCCAGCAGTGATGGCCCAGGATGAGGTGGACTTGGGGTCTTCTATTTTCACCTCCTTCATGGCTGTTGGAACAAATTGTTCTCATCTACCCATTCTGCTAGTGTTGTGCCGAAAAAAAGCGAGCGAGACCCGGATATAAATTTGGATGTGGATTTATTCAAGTGTGAGACTGTTCGGAGTAATTACTCAAATTGAATAGCCCCAAGTAGGGGTAGGGATAGAGTATTTAAAGGGAAAGAACACAATTAGATTTCCATGGAGACAGGGACACAAAGAGTGGGACAAGCTGAGGCAGGATTATTTCCATGGAGAAGGGAACACAAACAGTGGGGTCCATGGAGATGGGAGTATAAACAATGGGGTCCATGGAGATGGGAGTAAAAACAGTGCGGTGAGCTGGGGCAAGATGGAGAAACTAGAGGGGGGCAGGGCATAACACTAGCAGAAGTCTTCACAAGCTTGAGGTAGACAATGCCCTAATTCGTGGGTTACCCTCAACCTGTTTTAGCCCATCTGCAGAGACGGTTTACTAGTGTGTGGCCACTGCATATGCTATAGCTTCTTGGAGCCACAGGTGAGAGATGAGTGGTAGGTGGACACTAAAGGTGGATGAGCGGCCCTAAAAGGGCTCAGCAAAGCCTCATACACCCCAAACGGGGTCATGAAGAGTTTGACACAACTAAATGTGATTTGCTAACTTTATTTAAGACAGCTTCTTACCTAGACAGATGTTCTGCACAAACATTCCCAAATTTTCATCTTGCTTCATCTTTAACACCCCCAGTGGCAGTGAAATCACTACCTAACAAGGCAGTTCATTCCAAAATTCATTGATTATTAAATCTAGAAGGGACCTCAGAGATTATCCAATCCACTCCCTAAATGAAACTCAAAGACAGAGGAAAGAAAAAGGACTGAACAATACAAAAGGGCTGAGAGAAGAGAAATAAAGCAATCAGCAAACATTCATTAAGCATTACTAAATATCAGACATTACGGTGGATACTATGGGAAAAAAAACATCATCATCATCATTGTAACAGCTAGCATTTATATGGTACTTATTAATTTCCAGGCACTGTGCTGAGCACTTTACAATTATTGTTTCATTTGACCCTCACAACTCCCCTGAGAGATAGATTCTATTATTATCCCCATTTTACAGATGAGGAAACTGAGACAGAGGGTAAGTGACTTGCCCTGGGTCACACAACTAGTAAATCTCTGATTCTGGGTTTGAACTCAGGTCTTCTGACTCCAAGCCCAGTGCTCTATATCCTAAGCCACCTAACTAGATGCCTGACAGATGAGAACAGTAGGGCACAGGGGTGGGGAACCTGCCTCCTCAAGGCCATGTGTGATCTTCTAGGTCCCTGGGTGGGGCCTTTTGATTAAGTCCAACTGTTGCAGAACAAATCCTTTTATTAAAGGAATTTGTTCTATGAAGTTGGATTCAGTCAAAGGGTCACACTTGAGGACCTAGAGGGCCACATGTGGCCTCAAAGCCACAGGTTCCTCACCCCTGGGAGATGTAGTGGCTTGCCCAAAGTACTCCACTTTTCAGATGAGATAGGTGGGGCCCAGAGAAGTCAAGTAATTTGTACAAAATAGCATGCCTAGTTATTGTTAAAACCACAAAATTCGTGCAAAGTTTAGGCAACAAAGAAGAGCTAGAGGTCCAATTAAAGGACCAGTTTGACTTTAGAGTTGTCCCTGAGACTCAAGGGAGATGAGATGAAACCAATAACTGGAATATGATTCTGGGTTACCTCATTCAAAAGAACCGGAACAGATTCAAAAAAACTGGAGAAAGTAAGCATTGTCTACTAAAAGGGCATTCCCATGGGGAAAATCTAGGAACCAGAGGAGGAAGTATCATAGAAAGCATTTTCATGAAGACCAATAAGAGGAGAAATAGAAGTCATTTTGTCATGAGTGTACTAAAGACAATTGGAGCAAAGAGAAGAATTAGACAAGGAGTTTGGGAAACAGATCACAAATTTAGCACAGAGGCATGATAGAGCAGTGCTAGGAGGATTGAATTGTCCAAATATCCCCTGGACCACCTCTTCTCCACCCTGAAACTACCCCACCTTCTGCTTCTCTGCTCCTCTGTTCTCTCTCTCTCTCTCTCTCTCTCTCTCTCTCTCTCTCTCTCTCTCTCTCTCTCTCTCTCTCTCATTCACACACACACACACACACAATCAGAACAGCTAATGACTACTCAATTTGCCTTAATGATAATTATACACCCAAAAGAATGAAGAAAAGGACATTCTGATCTCACTAAAGGGATGAGATGGTTCTTAGGATACAAAGAATAGTGACAGTGACTTAAAGTGGTCACTTTCTCCTACAGTTTGTGATAAAGTTAGTCAGCTAACAAGCATCGATGAAGGGCCTACTATGCATCAGGCACTGAAGCCTAAATCTGAGGAAAGTAAATTTCTCTTTTTTTAATTAAGATTTTTTATTTTTAGTTTACAATACTCAGTTCCACATAATTTTGAGTTCCAGATTTTCTTCCACCCGCCCTCCCCAAGATGGCATGGAATCCTCTATATATTCTACGTATAACTTCGCATGGAACTTATTTACACAATAGTCAAGATGTAAAGAAGACCAATGGAATGGATCAGGAGAAAGAAGAAACAAAACAAAAAAAAACAAAACAAAACAAAAGAGGAAAAAAAAGGGAAAACAAAAAAAAAGGAGAGCAAACAGTGTGCCTCAATCTGCATTCATACTTCATAGTTCTTTCTCTGGATGTAGATAGCTCTCTCCATCATGAGTCCTTTGGAGTTGTCCTTGCACTTTGCATTGCTGAGAAAAGCAAAGTCTGTTAGGGTTGGTCATCACAGAATCCATATATCTGTGGTTGTGTATAATGTTCTCCTGGTTCTGTTCCCCTCACTCAGCATTATATCGTGTAGGATTTTCCATGTTATTATGAAGTCTGTACCATCCCCATTTCTTATCACACAATAGTATTCCACTACCTTCATGTGACACAACTTATTCAGCCATTCCCCAATTTATAAGTATCCCCTTGATTTCCAATTCTTTGCTACTACAAAAAGAGCCACTATAAATATTTTTGTATACGTGGGTCCTTTTCCCACTCTTTGGGATAAAACCCTAGAAGTGGTATTGCTGAGTCAAAGGGTATGAACACTTGCATAACCCTTTGGGCATAGTTCCAAATTGCCCTCCAGAATGGCTGAATCACAACTCCACCAGCAATGTAACAGTTTTCCAATTTTCCCACATCCTCTCCAGCATTTATCATTTTGTTGTTTTGTCATTTTGGCCAATCTGACAGGAGAGATGTGGTACCTAAGAGTTGTTTTGATTTGCGTTTCTCTAATCAGTAGTGATTTCAAGGATTTTTTCATATGCCTATAGATATCTTTAATTTCTTCCTCTGAAAACTGTCTGTTTATATCCTTTGACCATTTCTCAGTCGGGAAATGACTTGTATTCCTATAAATTTGGCTTAGTTCCCTGTATATTTTAGAAATGGGGCCTTTATCAGAGACACTGGAAAGCAAATTTCTTTTTTTCAGATTTTAAACATACACTTTTATTTTTTATAGTAAAAATAAGATTTTTATACTGATAGAAACAGTATGTTCTAGTGGTGGAAAAAATGCAAAATGTTTCCTGACAGAATGAAGAAGCACATAACTATCTGACTGACAGCATTTAAATCCTTGAAAGTAGCCAGAGCTTTATTACAGAATTAGTAATTGAAGAAAATACTGATGGGTAATAAGGGGCCAACAATCATACAAATGATAGCTCAGCAATGTGTGCATCCAGCAAGGAAGATTAGGACTCAGGGCCAATTACTCTGATGAACCGCCTCTGGCGTCGATATTTAAGATGGCTTTTATTTTATCATACAAGACCAGCACCAAGGCACCACCTGTGCCTCTCAGGACATTGGAGAAGGCTCCTGGGAAGAAAGCTGTTGGGCCTTCCTGTCTGTAGATCTTCAAGAAGCAGTCTGTGGTCCCACTGTACTGGCGCTCGGCCTCGCCACTCTGCATCATCATACGTCTCCTGACTGTGTCAAAGGGATAAGACAGTATTCCAGAGCAGGTAGTCACCACTTGAGCGATGAAAAATGACACAAAGAATGGAATGTCCTTTGGATTTGGTAATAAGCCCTTAATTGCGTCATAACATCCAAAATAAGAGGCTCCATACACGATGATGCCCTGCAGAGAAACACCAAACCCTCGGTAGAAACCGGTGACGCCGTTGGATTTGGCTGTCTTGACAAGGCAGTCTCCTAAACCTTTGAACTGCCGCTCTTTAGGACCTTTTTCAATATCAACCCCTAATTGAGTTCGGGCAAAATCTAATGGATAGGCTACACACAGGGATGTTGCCCCCGCAGCTCCACCTGAAGCCAGATTAGCCAAAAACCACCTCCAGAACTGTTTATCTTTGTTAACTCCTGACATGAAAATCTGCTTGTACTTGTCCCGAAAAGCGAAGTTCAGAGCTTGTGTTGGGAAATATCGAATGACATTTCCCAAATTGGCACGCCAGAAACTGAAAAAAAAACCCTGCTCCCGCGGGATGCCCACGAGGCAGTCCACTATGCCCCTGTACCGCGCCTTGGGGCTGATCTGCTTGGACGACGCCTGCACCTGCAGCAGATCGCTCGATGGGTGCCACGGCCATCTAGGACACGGCAGCTGCGACGCCGCCCACCAGAAGGTCCCTGCCGAAGGACGCCAGGTCCAGCAGCTGCTACTTCCTGGGCTCGCCCTGGCCCTTGCGCCTTGAAATCCGTGGCTTTCGGGTGGGCCGGGCTGCAAAGGAGAGGACGAAAACGGCCTATGCTTGGGCTTCGCACGGGCGGGGAGGAGCACGCTGCCTGGAAAGCAAATTTCAAAGGAATCAGAGGAAGGATATGAGCTTGTTAACCTTAACCTCTTAGGTATCATGGACCAATTTAGCAATCAATATGATGAAATCTACAGACCCCTTCTCAGAATAAGGGGTTTTTTTAATGCATGAAATTAAATCACATAGGATTACTAAGGAAACTAATTCTCTTGAAAAACAATTATCAAATTTAAAACAAATTCACAGATCCCCCCAGGTTAAGAACCTTTGCTGGGTCAGAGGGTAGGTATATAGTTTAAAAACTCTTTCGGCATAATTTCAGATTGCCCTCCAAAATTGTTGGATCAGTTCACAATTCCATGAACAATGAATTAGTGTCCAATTTTTCCACATCCCCTCCAACATTTGTTACCTTCCCCTTCTAAAATTTTAGCCAATCTGGTAAGTATAAAATGAAATTTCAAGGTTGTTTTTATTTGCATTTCTCTAATCAATAATGTTTTATAGCATTTTTCATATGATTATAAATTGTTTTAATTTCTTCTTTGGAAAATCACCTCTTCATAACCTTGACCAAGGAATGAGTGAACAAGTTGGGGTATGTGATTTTAACTGAATACTACTGGGCTATAGGAAATGATGAACCCAATGATTTCAGAAAAACATGGAAAGATTTACATGAAATATTGAAGACTGAAATGAGCAGAACCAAGAAAGCATTGTATACAGTAACAGCAATATTGTTTTAAGAATGACTTTGAGCGAATGTTATTTTGACTACTATAAATATCCAAATGAACTATAAAGAACATATGAAGAAAGACACTATCTGCATGCAGAGAAAGAACTGATAAATAGGAGTATGTATAGAATAATTTTACATATATATGTATATATTTGTGTCTAATGGTAGCCATCTCCAGGGTGAGGAGGGGAGGGAGAGAAGAAAGAAATTTATGTGTTAATTTGTTCCATATGTGAAAGTAATAGCAAGTTGCACAAGTAGATCTATAGTTTCATTTCCAATCGTCTTTTTATTGTACTATGTAAAGGAAATGCTTATTTTATTCCATAAATTAAAAATAAAATTTTTTAAAAGAACCTCTGCTATAGAGGAAGTTAGCATAGAAGGAATGGGTAGATGCTCAGAAATGAAATTCAAAAGACAGAAAAGGAATCAGTTCCAACGGGAAGGAAAATAGGATTTGTCTGAAGAGACCAACGTGGATGCAGAGTTAACTCACCAACTTAGTTTTGGGGTATTTTTAAGGACACATACATCATGGGAGCAGACTAGCTAAAGAAGTATCATAGACAATTGGACCCAACAACCTAGTGTTCCATCGATCTGAGAAAACATAAAGTACTTGGGGGAAAGCAACCTATTGGACACAAACTACTGAGAAAACTGGAAAGTTTCTTGGAAGAATTTAAGTTTAGAACTAGACCAGTATCATGGATAGAACCATTACACACAATTACTTGGAAATAACACTGATCCAATTATCTCATACTATGTATCACAACAAGTTCAAAGTGCATATTAAAGGTCAAACCATTAAAAATTAGAAAGTAATCAGATCAGGAACTTGTCAGGACTAAGGCTAAGGAGATAGATCTCAGTCAAGGAAGGAATTTTTAATCACAAAATTTAAAGTAGGTAATTTCAATTATGACATTGAAAAAGTCATGAACAAAATTCATGAAAGTAGTGAAGCTATTGATTGGAGAAAATAACTTTGCATGAAATACCTCTGATGAGGGTCTACTAGCCAAGACAGATAGACAAAGAGCAGAGATATGAAGGCCATAACTTCTATAGATAGTATGGTGATGATCCCACTTAGTCAGACTTCAGCTGGAATATTGTGTTCAGTTATGGGTGCCATGGTTTGAGAAGGACACTGATAAGCTGGAGAATGTCTGGAGCAGGATTAGCAGAATAGTGGAGAGCCTTGAGCCCCTGCCATATGAGGATAAGTCAAAAGAAAGAGACACATTTAGGCTAGAGAAGATAAGACTGTGGAAATATATTCCAGTATATGATATGTACAAGTTTAAGAGGGACAAGATTTCCTGGGCCATGTTCTCTTTTCCTTCTATACTATCTCTCTTGGTGATATCACCAGTTCTCATTGGTTCAACTACCACCTCTATGCCAATGATCTCTAGATCTGTAGACCTAGCCCTGACCTCCAGTCTCACATTGCCATCTTCCTTTTGGATATCTCCAATTAGATGTTGCATAGGCATCTCAAACAATATGTCGAAGTCAGAAATTACAGTTTTTCTCTTTTCTCTTCTGAACTTTCCTGCTACTGCCAAAGGTATCCCCATCCTCCCAGTCACCCATGCTCACAACCTCTTCTCATACTTAGCTCCTCACTCAGATCACTCCATGTGCCCAATCTGTTGTCGAATCTTGTCATGTTCACCTTCACATCTCTCTAATTCTTTCCTTCTCTCCTCTCACACAGCCATCACATTTGCAAATGCCCTCATCTCCTCCTGCCTGGACTATTCAATATTGCAATGATTTCCCTGCCTCCAGTCTCTTCCTACTCCAACTCCTCCTCCATTCAGCTGCCAAAATGATTTTTCTAAAGAACTATTATTTCACAGAGTTGTTGTGGGGGAATCAAACAAGTTAATATATGTAAAATGTTTTGAAAACTTTAAAGCTATGCCTAGGATCCATTCTCTCCTCACTTCCAATTTTTAGAATCCATCAATTCTTTCAAGACTCGTTCCTCCCACAGGAAGCCTTTCTTCATCTCTCTAGTTCTTTGATCATTCTTCCTCCTCAACTGATTTAGACATTCACTTAAAGGTAAGATATATAAGGACAGGGATCCATTGATTCCTCACCCCATTATTTTGCTTCTGTTATTTCGTTATTATGTTTATTTTATTCTGAACTTGAGAAATAAAACAAGTATTTCCATAACATGGTAGAATGGGGGGGGGGAGATTGCACATGAAACTGCAAATCTATTATATACAACTTGAAATTCCTTTTAAATATATACTAAAGTTATTGAGTAACTTTCTTTTTTTCTTTTCTTTCTTCTCTCCCCACTTCCTTCCATATATATGTGCGTATGTATGTATATATATACACACACATACACACATGTGTGTATATATGTATATGTATGTATATTGTGTATATATGTATAAAATCATTCTACATATACTGCTATTTATCAGTTCTTTGGAGAGCAATCTAGAATTATCCCCAAAGAGTTATTTAAATTGCCCACTTAACTTCGTTAAGAAAGAACACTTCTTGATTTAATGCATCAGTCTGAAATGTGAAAAAGGCCTTATATGCCTCCTTGATGATTAAATGGAAGTCAGTTCCAGTTGGGCCAAGGGCTTTGTCATGCCCTGAGAAAATTGGATAAAATTAGGAGCTATCTCCATATGAGAGAGATTCCTAGGGTCTAACAGCTGGAAGGAAGGAATATGGATATGAAAAGCTGAACCAGAAAGAATTGGCAGCACAGAAGACAACTTGCAAAAGGACAAAAAAAGTAGCCCTGAAGTGGGACAGAGATGGGAGGAGAGAACAAGGAGGGCCATGTGCCCTCCAGGAATCTTAGTTTTACCCACTTATTCAAGGACTGGAGCAAATTCCAAAGAAAGGTTTCCTTTCCCCCCTAGTACTTGCCTATCAACAGACATTTGAACATACTTTGCCTTTCCTTTACATAAATGTTTCTGGTAATCTGAATTTTAGATCAACCACAAAGAGGCCAAATGTCAGAGATAAATGTAAATATAAAGTAAGGTAGAATTCCAAGCTTCTGCCTCAATATCAGGCATTTTCCTAACTGCAATTGTGATTGTACTCTTCAGTTGCTTTGTTGTTCAGTTCTGTCCAACTTGTCATGAACCCATTAGGGGTTTTCTTGGCAAAGATACTGGAGTGAAGTGGTTTGCCATTTCTTTCTCCAGCTTATTTTACTGATGAGGAAACTGAGGCAAACAGGTTTGAATGACTTGGCCAGAGTGACATAGCTAGTAAGTATCTGAGGCCAGATTTGAACTCAGGGAGATAAGTCTTCCTGACTCTGGGCCCAGTACTCTATCTACTACACCACCTAGATGATCCTAGCTGTTTAATATAAACTCCCTAAAGCAGCAGAGGAAGAGAATCATATTGACCTGAGGAGCCTCTAGCTTTAAAATAAGCTAATTGTTTTTGTAACAGAGTATAAGACATCTAAACTTCTTAAGGGAAGGTTTGGTTTTGTCTTTGTAATCCCCAGACTTACCATAATGTCTTTCATATTGAGAGAAATTATTATTTCTTGCTATATTAATAATCAATTATTAATTTGGGATCCAGGCTTTTCTTTTTATTTCCTTACTCAGGGACTAGCCCGTATGGTCAGTCAGCCAGTCTTTGAAGGACAATGCTGATAGATGAGATTGGCCGAATCCTTGGGGTACATGGTCTGTGATCTTGAGTGGGACCCCATCCAACTAAGAGACCTTACTTCTGTTTAGAGTGTAAATAGAATCAAATCTAGGTGAATTCCAGTCCCAAAGTATTGAGTTTATGCCATTGTACCACCCCTTCCCCCACTGGAGTTTGGGTAACCCAGCTCATGAAAGAGAAAACCAGCCAAAGTGGTCTGGTAGAGATGGATTCCTCTATCCAGATTGCTGGAGGCAGCTGAGTCCCATGATAAAGCCAAGTTCTCAGCCAGAGGAGTTAAATACTTTTAGCCTTTAGCATTTAAATGCCCACCTTCTCATTAATAGCTCACCAATCAGGGTTGATTTTCATCAGTCAGGGGCACCCCCTTTTCCAAAAGTATATTAAGGCTTCCAGTCTCTTCATGTTCTGTCTTTGGTTATCGAGAGAGACCATTGATCATCAGTTTATTGATTACTAGCTAGCCTAATTAATAAATTGATTACTAATTACCCAGAAACTCTGTCTCTTGGAA
Organism: Phalanger gymnotis; assembly: GCA_028646595.1. Classification (NCBI taxonomy): domain Eukaryota; kingdom Metazoa; phylum Chordata; class Mammalia; order Diprotodontia; family Phalangeridae; genus Phalanger; species Phalanger gymnotis. The sequence goes on from CM053622.1 coordinate 57,003,990, forward strand.
TTGTTCATTTGTCACATATTATAGGGACTTAATAAATGACTTCTGTTGTATTTCCTAGATTTTTGCAGCATTTACAGATTACAAAGCATTTGCACATACGCCAAGTTGTTTGAACCACAGGAAAAACACGATGAGGGAAATAGGAGATGTTACAGTTCCCATTTTACAAGTAAGGAAATCAAGGATCAGATAATACAAGTCACTTGCCCAAAAGTCTAGAGCTCCTACTTGGTGTGACAGGGACTAAAAATCAGGTCTTGTGACTTCACATCTAGAACTCCACTGTAAAACAGAAGATCTTTGGATGAAACCAAACTCGGTATGTAAAATTGTTGGTGTCATCACAGCACCAGGAAATAGAGTTCAGGGAGCAGATGATCTATGTCATCTAAGATCAAAAAGAGAAGAGACAGCCAGGAGAGTGTGATCCTGGGAAGTTTCAGGCTTCATGTTTGGAAACTGAGATTTATGGCTACTACACTTCGGGGCACAGCACAGTGCCATGTACTCAGGGTGAGCCATACCCAGTCATCAAGAAAAAGCCGATCTGCTAAAGAGTCTTCTCAGAGCATCCTTTATGTCCTTGTTCCTTAGGCTATAAATGAAGGGATTCAACATGGGAGTGACCACAGCATACATCACTGAGGCAATTGAGCTCTTCCAGGAAGACTGTGTAAATGAGGAACTCAGATATACTCCAATAATTGTTCCATAGAATAATAAAACAACACAGAGGTGAGACCCACAGGTAGAAAATGCTTTATGCTTTCCCCCGGTGGAGGGGACCCTTAATATGGAAGAACAGATTTGGGTATAAGAGAAAATGATCGCTGTGAAGGGAAGAACACCCAGAAGAACAGTTATTAAATACACCAAAATGTCATTGATGAGCGTGTCAGTACAGGAGAGCCTGAGAACCTGAGTAAGATCACAGTAAAAGAGTGGAATTTCTGGTTCTGGACAGAACACCAGCCTCGTCACTAGTAGACTGTGGAGCACTGCATTTAGAAGACCAATACTCCAGGAAAGTAAAACCAACAGGCCACAGAACTGTGCGCTCATGATAGTCACATAACTCAAAGGGTGACAGATGGCCACAAAGCGGTCATAGGCCATCGCAGTGAGGAGTAAGGTGTCTGAACTAGCAAAAAGCATGAAGAAGTACATCTGGGTGAGGCAGCCAGCGTAGGAGATGGCCTTACGATGTGTCAGGAGGTTCACCAGCATCTTGGGGACCAAAGTAGTTACCAGACAGAGATCCACCAAGGACAGGTTGGAGAGGAAGAAGTACATGGGAGTGTGGAGGTGAGAATCAGAAGCAATGGTCAGCATGATGAGAAGGTTCCCACCTACAGTGACCAAGTACATGCCCAGGAATAGCCCAAAGAGGGGCAGCTGATGCTCTGGCTTCTCAGAAAATCCTAGAAGGAGGAACTCAGATGCACGTGTTTGGTTGGCTGGTCCCATGTAGCTTCTTTTTCTGCAAGAAAAGAGACAGGAGAAGAGTACTAAGTGAAAATACAGATATGTCTGACTTATATAAGGAGGAAAGTCCAGGACTTGGACTTGGAAGATCTGGATTTGAATTGCAGCCTTACCACATTCTCTTAGTATGATAATCATAACCATAGTAACAACAACAACCAGCATTTATATAGCACTTAGTATGTACCAGGCACTTGGCTAAATTCCTCATAATTATTATTTCATATGATCCTCTTGTCACCCCTTGGAAGTAAGTGCTATTATTATTCCCATTTTACAGGTGAGGAAACTGAGGCTAAGTGACTTGCTCAGGGTCATGCAGCTAGTAAGTGTCTGAAGCCAGATTGGAACTCATCTTCTTGACTCCAGGCCTATTACACTTCACCACCTAGTGGCCTCCACCAGGAGGTTTCAATTATCCAAATACATGCTGCAATTAAATATTTTCTCTCTCTCTCTCCCTCTCCCTCTCTTTCTTTCTCCCTTTCTCTCTCTTTTACCTCCCTTCTTTCTTCCTTTTCCCCCACCTTTCTCTCCGTCACACACACACACACACACACACACACAATCAGAACAGCTATCATTTGCCTTAATGATAATTACACCCCCAAAAGAACTAGGAAAAGGAAATTCTGACTTCACTAAAAGGACGAGGTAGTTGTTGTTGGAGTAAAAAAGAATGGTGACACTGACTCAAAGTGACCATTTCTTCCTACAATTTGCAATAAAGTCAGTAAGCTAACAGGCATTGATGAAGGACCTACTGTGTGCTAGGCACTGAAGCCTAAATTTGGGGAAAGTAAATTTCAAACAGTTCAGAGGAAGGATACATAGAATCTCATAGACTAAAATCCGGTAGGAATGGGGTTCTTAACTTTAAACTTTTGTGGTCACAGACCAATTTACTAGTCAGTATGGTGAAGCTTATGGACCCCTTCTTAAAATAAGGGGTTTTATGCATGAAATGAAAACACATAGGATTACTAAGGAAACTAATTCTCTCAAAATACAGTTATCAATTTTTTAAAAAAAGATAAATTCACAGTCCCCAGGTGAAGAAACTCTGCTGTGGAGAAGTCAGCATGGAAGAAATGGGAAGATGCTCAGGAATGAAATTCAAGACAAAAAGGGAAACCATTTCAATGAGGAGGGAAAATAGGATGTGTCTGAAGAGACCAATGTGGATTCAGAGTTAACTCACCAACTTAGTTGGTTTTTTAAGGATATATACATCATGGGAGCAGACTAGATAAAGAAGCATCATAGACAATTGGACCCAACAACCTAGTGTTCCATCGATCTGAAAAACCATAAATTACTTGGGAGAAAGCACCCTATTGGACACAAACTACTGGGGAAACTGGAAAGTTATTTGGAAGAATTTAAGTTTAGTACTAAACCAGTATCATAGATAGAACTGTTACCCACAATAACTTGAAAATAACACTGATGCAAATATCTCATACCATATGCCACAACAAGTTCAAAATGCATATTAAAGGTCAAACCATTAAAAAAAGAGAAAGGAATCAGATTGGGAACTTGTCAGGACTATAGCTAAGGAGATAGACCTCAGTCAAAGAAGGAATTTTTAATCACAAAATTTAAAGTAGGCAATTTCAAATACAACATTGAAAAAATGGTGAATAAAATCTATGCAAGTGGTGAAACTATTGATTAGAGAAAATAACTTTGCATCAAATACCTCTGATGATAGACAGACAAAGAACAGAGAAATGAGAGCCATAACTTCTATAGATAGGATGGTGATAATCCCACTTTACTCTGCCTTAGTCAGACTTCAGATGGAATATTGTGTTCAGTCGTGGGTGCCATGGTTTGAGAAGGACACTGATAAGCTGGAGAATGTCTGGAGCAGGATTAGCAGAATAGTGGAGAGCCTTGAGCCCCTGCCATATGAGGGTAAGTCAAAAGAAAGAGACACATTTGAGCTAAAGATAAGACTGGGAGCAGGTGGTGGGGATGGGGGGAAAATATTCCAATATATGTATACATATTCAAAAGGGACAAGATTTCCTGGGACTTCTTCGTTTTCCATCTATACTATCTCTCTTGGTGATATCATCGGTTCTCATAGGCTCAACTACCACCTCTATGCCAATGATCTCCAGATCTATAGACCTAGCCCTGACCTCTCTCCTGACCTCCAGTCTCACATTATCATCTGCCTTTTGGATATCTCCAATTAGATGTCCTGTAGGCATCTCAAACTCAATATGTCCAAGTCAGAACTTATGGCTTTTCTCTCAAAACTCTCCTCTCTTCTGAACTTTCCTGCTACTGCCAAAGGCATCCCCATCCTCCTGGTCACCCATGCTCACAACCTCATTCTCATACTTAGCTCGTCACTCAGATCACTCCATATACCCAGTCTGTTGTTGAATCTTGTCATGTTCACCTTCACATCTCTCTAATTCTTTCCTTCACCCCTCTCACATAGCCACCCCTTTGCAAATGCCCTCATCTCCTCTTGGCTGGACTATTTCAATATTACAATGATCTCCCTGCCTCTGGTCCCTTCTTGCTCCAGTCCCTCCTCCATTCAGCTGCCAATGTGATTCCCTAGAGAACAATACTTAGTCTATCACCCCCTGCCCTGCTAAATACACTCCAGTTTCCCAGTTATCTCCAAGATCAAATTTAAAATTCTCTCTTTTACCTTTTAAATGCTTCACAACCTGGATCGCTCTTACCTTTCCAATCTTCTTACTCTTTAACTCTTCCATTTACTTTATAATCCAATTACACTGGCTTCTTTGCTGATCCTCAGACATGGTCGTCCAGCACTTTAAAAATGTTTTCCCTCCTGGAGGGGCGAGGTGAGAAAAGATTTCCTTTTTCCCCCACATTTCCTTTTGTCCTGTTCATTTAATGGTGTTTGCATAATTTCTGAAGTTAGTTGGCCCAAAGGCAGCTATTTTTGATCACTCTTGACAAGTTTCTGGTTGAAACAGCAGGTGCCACCGATTAACCATGATGCAAGAAATAGTTCTTCACAACTCCTCTCTGCAACCCCCAGCCTCCCACCTGTGCTCCCTTCACACCTGCCTGGATGAAATAACTGTGCCTGGCAGACATGGTGAAAGCTATCAGGCCACCACATCCCATTACCTCAGAGCTAAACAGGTCCTTAGAAGCCTTTCCTTGGAGGTCCTGCTCAAGCACCACATCCACCAGGAAGCCTTCCTGATGTCCCACTTGAGCCCAGCTGGAAGTTTTCTCTCCCAATCTCACAGTTCTCATGGAACTTTGTAAAGCCTCAGCTTCCCTCCTAAAACCACCATTGTCGAGCCCCAGGGACTAAGGCACTACACTCCATTATAACAAGAGCTAGCATTTATACTCCCTTTAAGGTTTACGAAGTGTTCATCTGATCCTTACAACAACCCAGGGAGATAAGTGGCATTATTACCCCCATTTTGCAGATGGGGAAACTGAGGCAGAAACCCATTAAGGGACTTGTCTAGGGTCACACAGCTAGTAAGTGTTTGAGGCAGGATTTGAACTGAGGTCTTCATGATTCCCGCTCCACTGCTCCTTCCACTGGGCTAACTAGCTGCCTCATTAGCTTCTTCTCTCAGTGGCCTCTCTGCTCTAGACTCAAATGTGGTCCATATGGGGTTCAGTCCTGTGGGAGCCTAAGTACTTGGAGGAGTCAAACTCTTTTTTCTCACCTTCCTAGGATCGTTACATACCCCATTCAGGCATCTAGTTAGGGGAAAGGGGAAGAGAGGTTCTTAAATCTTAAGTTTAGGCTCATGTCTAGGATCTCCCCAAAGGACAAATAGAAAGGTACCCAATATACAACAGGCAGCTAGGCGGCACAGTGGATAGAGTGCCAGAAGTCTAATGTCAGGAAGACTTGTATTTCCAGGTTCAGACACTTACTAGCTGTGTGACACTAGATAAGTCACTTCACCCTGTTTGCCTCAGTTTCCTCACCTGTAAAATAAGCTAGAGAAAGAAACGGTGAACCACTCCAGTTTCTTTACCTAGAAAACCCCGAATGGGGTCACAAAGAGTCAGACATAACTACAAAAAAAGACTGAACAACAAAAACAATACACAATAAGAATCAACTATGGGGGGGGGGAAGGCTAGCTATGGAAAAGCAAGCTAATAGAGACAAGGCCCTTAGCTCAGCTCGTACTTACCACCAAAATATGTTCTTGGGCAAGTATTTAACTTCTCCCTGTGTTTCTAGCTCTTCATTTGTAAAAGGAGGGAGCTAGAACCAATGGTCCCCTAGGGTTCTTCCAGCTCTAGGACTATGATCCAATGACCTCAAAGGATCATCTAATTCAACCCTCTTTTTGTTTTTAATTCAGAAAATGAAACCCAGAGGAGAAGTGACTTGCCCACAGTCACATAGTGATTCTCTGAAAGCTAGGATTAGAGCCCAAGATTCTCACTCTATGTACTAAATCACACGGGAGCCTCCAGATCCAAGAGAGACGGCCAAAATGGAAATGAGTCTGAATGTTAGCAGAACAATAATTCTGTCTCTGAAAGTGATTAGTCATCTCTGAAGCATATCACAGCCCTTCCCCCTACCCAGCCAGGCCCCTCACTTTTTGTCCTTGCCCTCAGCCATCCTGATAGTTTCTCCTTGCCTGTGCACATAGAAAATCCCCCTTGCACACATTTAATTTGCTGCATCTATGTGGGTGCCCCTTCTATAAATGCAGGTTCAGGGCCTTTGTCTGTCTGATCAGTTAAAGACTTCTAAAAGGTTCCTTCTCCTGATAAAAGAATGAATGGGATAGTATTATACCTTTATGCCAGAAAGGACCTCATGAAATCACATGAGACAGCCTTCCTCCTTCATTTGTCATAAATCTTGGCAATGTAAAACAGACTGCATAAAAATTGATTCATTAAGAAAAAGAAAAAAGAAGACCCCCTTGCTCCTATTACCATCACTTTGTTCTCCTCCAGTTTATGGGAAAAGGTCATAGTGATCTCAGTTCCTATTAGAAGATGAAAGCATTCTCCCTTCACCCCAAAGTTTCAGGCCAGGTTGCCCTTCAAGCTGCCAACTTGAAGCTCAGACTGCCAGGCCTCTTACCACTTCCTACAATAAAAGGCCTCAGGAGACTCAGATTGGTATGGGAAAACCTACCTAGGACCCCAGGACCTCTGCCCCTGGGTCAGCAAAGCAACAGCAGTGATGTATTTGAAGAAAACATCTAAAAATAGAATCAGCGTTGCTATTGTACGTCAACAGACTTTGTTAGACTTAGCTGTACTGAGCAATGCAACAATCTAAGACAATTCCAAAAGACTCATGATGGAAAATGCTGTCCACGTCTGGAGAAAGAACTATGGAGTCTGAATGCAGGTTGAAGAGTGCTATTTTCTCTTTTTTTTCTTTCTTGAAGTTTTTTTTCCCTTTTGTTCTGATTCTTCTTTCATAACATGACAAATATGGAAATATGTTTAACATGATTATGCATGTATAGCCTATACCAGATTGCATGCTCTCTTGAGGAGAGGGGAGAGGGGAAGATTTAGAATTCAAAATCTTATAAAAGCCAATGTTGAAAACTAAAAATTAATTTATTAATTAATTTTAAAAAAAAGAATTCGTGTTGCTTCCAGGTAACTGATTTTAAATATACTTTCACCTTATAAAGAGCAGAAATTGACATTTCTGTGGGTCACAATTGTTATTAGTTTTGCTTTTCTGTCTATTTTTAAGGAATTTTTTTATTTAGGAGAAAGGGTATTTAACCTGCAGAGTGGAGTCCAGATAAAGAACACCCTTGAATCCATACATCGGTTCTGTCTGAATCAATCCATCAGTCTAAAACAAGGCAGTCACAAGAAGATACTGAGGCCCCACTGGACCATGTCCTACTACCACGGACGTGTTTCCTATGTTGACCTACCCACTCTAACCCTTGAGTCATATATGCGCTCTCTGATCATGTGCTCTGTGGTCTGGTCCCTGCCCAGAGTTCCAGCCTTGCTCCAAGACTCACCAACTCCTTAAAAGACCAGTCTCAGCCAGGCATCTCCCCTGCTTTTTACTGTCCAGTTGACCCTATATTTGGGGGAGGTAGAACCTATCCCTGACCAGTTTTTCCCTGCCCCTAGGAGAATCCTTAGTCTCCTAAAAGTTCAAAATTCTGTCTCTTTTCCCTACTTCTTCTTTTCTTTTTTTATTTTCAGTTCCAAATTCTCTCCTTCCCTCTACCCCCTCCCCTACCCATTGAGAAGGCAAGAAATCTGACAGCCATCATACATATGAAGTCATGCAAAGCACATTTCCACTTTAACCATATCACACCTCCTTCACTTCTCCCATCTTTCTAGTCATCCAGACTTACAACCTCTAAGTCTAAGCCATCGTTGATTTCTCATCCTCCCTCACGTCTCACCATCCAATCAGTTACCAATAGTATTTATTCTACCTCCACAACTTCTCAGCTATCATTCCCTTCTCTCCACTCATAAGGCCACCTCCTAGGTCAGGGGTAGGGAACTGGCAGCCTCGAGGCCACATGTGGCCTTCTGTGTCCTTGGGCGCAGCTTTTTGACTGAGTCCAGGTTCACTGGAGCCAGACTTACTGCATATTGCTTGTGTTTACGCATTTTCCATTCTAGACAAATGGCCTTATTTGCTATTCCCATACATTACAAATAATTTCTCAGCTCTCTGCATTTACACAGACTGTCTCCCCTTCCAGAATGATCGAAATTCATCTATCTCACAGAACCCCAGCTTTCTTCCCTCGGAGCACAATTCAGGCACTGCTTCCTGCATGTTTTTCCTGAGCGCTCTCTCTCACTCTGGAATTATTCCTCCCACCCATCCCCCAATAAAATCTAAGACTGAGCACAGGAACTGGTTTAATTTTTATATTTGTACCCCTTGTCTCCACCTCCTGGCTTCCTTCAGCTAAAATCCCAGCTTCTACAGGAAGCCTTTCCTGATCCCCCTAAACGCTACCAATTTCCCTCTGTTGGTCATCTCCAGTTTATCCTATATGTAGCTTGTTTCTACATAATTGCTCTCCCCATTAGACTGTGATCTCCTTATGAGCAGGGATTGATCTTTGCCTTTCTATGTACCCCCAGTGCTTAGCCCTGTGCCTGGTCCATAGAAGGCACTTAATGAGTGTTTATTGATCTTGTTACATTTTTTTCATGTTATTTTTTTAACTAAATCTGTGATCTCATGGATTTGGGGAACTCTTGATAAACTCCCTCTAACTACTCTGCAGATTACTCATTTAGAGAGTTTCCTGAAGCACTGAAATGTCACGAGCCTTGCCGAGAGTGAACTTAATGACACAGACACCATAAACTGCATTCTCTGTTCCAAGACAAACTGAGCTGTTAGCTGTTCCCTGTACGTGATGTTACATCTGCTACCTTTGCACCTTTGCCCAGGTGGACCCCCGTATGGCAAATGCATTCCTTCTTCACTTCTCCTTCTTGGAATCCCCAGATTCCCTCAAAATATAGTTCAGTTACTCTCTCCCACACAAGCCTTTCTTGATTAACCCACTGACCCTTCCATCCCTTTTGAAATTACTTTATATAAATATTTATATATTGTCTCTACTTATTTATATGTTATGTCCCCCACCCCGGGAGAATAGAAGCTTCTTGAGAGCAGGAAGAATTTCATTTTTGTTTCTATATCCCTGATACCTGGCACATAATAAGTGCTTCATAAATATTTGTTGAGTTGGAGTTTGATCCTGATAGAAATATGTGAAGGTGTCATCTTAATTATACTGGGAAGGCTCAGAGTGGGAAAAATACTTGTCTAGGATATCACAGCAGGGCTGGGGCTTTGAACATTAGTCTCTTGACTTTTAGGGTTGGTTTCTCTCCATTTCCTTGCACTAGAATGGCTGCGTTGAGCTGGGTTCTGGGTTCCCAGATAGACGAAGGTCTGGGTCAGACTGAGCTGGGCTCTGGTCTAGACTGGGCTGTGATATGGGCTGTGCTGGATTTGGCAGAATTTGAGGAAAAATAGGTTGCCTCCCTTCCCATTTCTTCTTTTCCCCTCCTTTTCTGTCAGTTCCCACCAAAGTACTTACCCTTCATCACCAAGGGGACAAGTTTGGCTCACTCTGTACATGTCCTGTACCATTGCTAGCAGTTCTGGGTGCTGGAAAAGACAAAGAGATGGCCTCAGGCATGGGTACTAATGTTTCTGGGAAATATAAGTGGACCCTCTCCTGATTTGAGCCAGATGGTCTGAGGGCCTACAGTGGTCAGGAAAAAGAAGAATACTTGTAGTTTTTAGGACCTCAGAGACTCAATCCCCAAAGCTGCTCATTAGAAAAATCAAACAATTATCACTCCATTCTCTGGGCAGCTCAGCTCCCTGTGGGTCAAAGAACACTGACAGAAAACTTCCTAATAATGAGAGCTGTCCAAAAATGGAATTAATAAACTATCTCATGGAGGCTGTAGGGAAGGGAAGGGAACTTGCCTATCACTAAAGCCCTTCATGCACAGAACCGATGACTACTTACCTGGGTTGTTTGCAGATAGGAATCATGTCTTAGATGAGGATGGGCCTAGATGATCTCTGACATGCTGTAACAATCTATGCATGTATAAATGAACTTCCTTGGTAGGTGGTGAGGTTGTCATGAGGGTAGGTCCCCAAACAGAATCTGGATAACCTCTTATCAGGTACATTGTAGAGGAGTTTCCTTTCTCAAGATAATAGTTAAACTACATGATTTCCCATGTTCTCTCCATTTCTAATAATCAATGAATCTGACTAGGAAGATACATATAGGCTGCTAGGTGACCCAGTGGATAGAGCACTGGCCAGGAGTCAGGAAGATCCAAGTTCAAAGCCAGCCTCAGACACTTACTTGCTATATGGCCACAAGCAAATCACTTAACCTCTGGCTGCCTCAATTTCCTCATCTGAAAAATGAAGACAATAATAGCACCTACCTTGTTGTGAGGATCAAATGAGATAGATTTATAAAGCAATCAGCTTCTTAGTGGCCTGGGTACAAAAGCCAACCCATGAGGAGAGAGGATTTGCTCTCACTTGGGCTTGCCCCGAGTACAGCATGGCCAACACAGAAGCAGGCAAACTGTTCACAGTTATTGGTTCATGCCCCTGTCTCAGCTACTCCTGGGACAACTTTGGTTTTGGTTTTACTTCAGGGGTTCTCTCCAGCAAAAGGGTGAGAGTGGCAGGGGAGGGAAGTAATTTTTTAAAAAAAAAGTGTACCCAGAGTATAAATATGATTCAACTATGGAACAGGTAGTTGGTTATTTTTTCCCCCCACAGAAAAGGAAATCCTTAGAGATTAAAAAAAATCATAGAATGATTGGAACCAAATGCAGTCATTGATTTTGACTAGTGCATTCAGTTTAGAAACTAATACTCAAGCTTCACTGGGACTTCTACTTGTGGGGTTGATTTAATTTTATGTTTTCACCTACACTGAACATAGTCCAGTTCAATCCAAGTGGGCTTTTTTCTTTCTATTGTGGTCTCTCTCCACTAGCTATTCTCTCCTTATTGGTCTATTTCTATGGATGTTGAAGCTGCAACTACTCCGGTAACCATTATACTGCTTCTTGGGTGCCCGGGAAGGGGAAAATGTCAGCTGCCTCTCAAGAGCTCACGAGGTCTGGTGCCAAACTAAAAAAGACACAAACAGGAGATGGCCTTATCCCAGGCACAAGCTTGCCTAGAAGGCCATGAGCTAATGGCTTGCAGCCAGATGGGAGGAAGTGTATGCCCCACCCAATCCTCCAGACAGTTCAGAGTCAGGCTTTGCAGAAAACACATAAAGGAGCTCAAAACAGTCAGTCAACAAGAATTTATTAAGTGCTTACTATGTGCCAGGCATTGTACTAAGTGCTGAAAATATACCACTCCAGTCCATTCTCCACTCAGCTATCAAATTAATTTTCCTAAAGAGAAGATCTGACCATGTCACCCCTCTTCTCAATAAATTCCAGTGGTCCCCTATCACCTCTAGATCAAACATAAAATCCTCTGTTTGGTATTTAAAGCCCTGTATAACCTGGTTTCCTCCTACCTTTCCAATCTGTTTATACCTTGCTCCCTGCCACATACTGTACACTCCAGTGACACTGACTTCCTTGCTGTTCCTCCTATACGACACTCCATCTCCCCACTCTAGGCATTTTCAGGTCATTTCATAGCTGTCCCCCATGCCTGGAAATCTTTCCCTCTTCATCTCCATCTTCTGCCCTCCCTGACTTCATGCCCCAGCTACAAGAAGTCTTTCCCAATCCCCCTTAATGCTAGTACCTTCCCCATGTTAATTATCTCCATTTTATCCTGTATATACCTTCTTTGAACTTAGTTATTATACTTTCCCACCGTTAGTCTGTGAGTTCCTTGAGAGCAGAGACTGTCTTTTGCTTCTCTTTGAGTGGGGGATAATTCTTGTGAAGATTTCATGGAGAGAGAAAATGTAAAAATTACTTTTTTATTTCTGGAACAAGCAGGGACAATGAGAGGATGGAATGGACTTGGGATTTAACCATGTAGGAATGTGATTACCTAACTCTCGAGGCCTGGGGCAATAAGTGCCTACGGGGTTGTTTGTTCCCTGCTCAAGGAAGCCCCCTCCCTCTTTCCTCATTCCTTCTCTTTACCTTAGCCATATTATTGTCACATCAGCAGCTAGTTACTAAATAAGGAGATATGTTTTGGATTGGCTATATTTGATTTCCTGGTTCTTTGTCTAGCTTTTCACACCTAGAGTGTAAGCCTGCCTCCCAGCCAATGGAGAGGAGGGATAGTGGTGGGTGGGAGTTCTTTTGCGATACGATATATGTTGGTACTTCGCCTTTGTGAGCCACCTCCTTCCACTAGTCCTCTAGTGGAGGCGATGCCCTTTTCTCGCGAGAATTGAATAAAATACTTTCTGTTCCTCCTCCAGACACCTCTTTGTTTTATGAACTTTTATTTCATATTGGTAGGGGTCTTGTACCCCATACATCTCCCTAGCCCTTAGCATAGTGCCGAGCACATAGTAGATGCTTAATAATGCTTGCTGACTTAACTTGACACATAAAGTAATTCACAATAGTCAATAAGTCAACAAGCATTTGTTAATTGCTTATTATGTGCCAGACATGGTGTTCAGTGATGAAAATACAAAGAAAGTCAAAAATCATCCCTCCCCTCAAGGAACATGCATTCTACTGGGCAGAAAACATGTAAATAACCAGGTTTGAAGGTCATTTAAAAGGGGAAGGCATTAGCATCTGGGTGGACCAGGAAAGACCTCCTATAGATGGTGGAATTTAAGCTGAGTTTTGAAGAAGGCAGAGAAAAGCCAAATTAAGTAATTTAAGTTTATTCTGGAGGTAATAGAGACAATATTCCTATCAATGATCAACAGAATCCTCCAGCCTCTGGGGCGGGGGGGGGGGGGGTACCACTTTGCCAGAGAATGAGTGCTACACACAGTCTTCTCAGGTGGTCTGCACTCCCTCCCAGAAATCAAACACACCCAGGGGGCTGCTAGGAAGGCAACCCCAGGTTCCAAAAAGAGGAAGAAAAAGCAGACCATTTTAGTAGCAGAGGGCAAAGGCCAGTTCTCATGCTGTTCCATATCTCAGCTTTTGGCTCATGGCTGTTGTTTCTTGCAGCATTAAGAGCCCCGGGTGGAATTCTCTTCTTTCATCAAGAAGAACATTGCTCCAAAAATCCCCCTTTTTAAGTGCTTCCTCTTGAACTTGAAGGTACTTGCAAGGCAATCACTGTGGTTGGTCCTTCCCAGTAAATCTAGGGAAGGTTGCTGCAGAAGAAAGGACACTGAGTCAGTAATCCGGCTTTTGACACTTCTTGGGTAAACTCAGGCAAGTCACTTAATCTATGTAGCCTCAGTTACTTCATCAGTAAAATAAGTGTGTTGAAGTACATCTCTAAGGACCCTTTCAGCTTTGTAACTGTAAACCTATGCTCCCTCTTCTTGACAGAATTTGAAAATAATTCTTCCAGACAAAGAACTGATAAATAGAAATGTGTATAAAATAATTTTACATATGTGTGTGTGTGTATCTATTTGTGTCATGGTAGCCATCTCTAGGGTGGAGGGGGGAGAAAAAAGGAAAGAAAAAGAAATTTACATAATAACTATTATATATTTAAAAGGAATAGCAAGGTGTACATAATAGACTTGCAGTTTCAAGTGCAATCACTTTTTTTATTATACTATGTTATGGAAATGCTTATTTTATTCCATAAATTAAAAATAAAATAATTTTTTAAAAAAAAGATTATTCTGAATAGGAATTTTCCTTTCTCTGGCTAGAAAGTTAGACTCCTACGTTCCCAAACTTGGGGTTAACCACAAGGCAATCCCGAAGACTATCACTGCCCAGGAAATTTCCATTTCCTGGCCAGATAATTAGATTATTGAATTATTCAGCCTAGGAAGTACTACCCCACCCCCCACCTGCTAAACAGGAGGCCAGAATACAGGAACATCATTGTCCAGGAAATCCCCTTTGGTCTACATGAGTAAACATATCCAACCCTGTCAAGGATCTATCCAAAGGCAACGCTAAGGACTTCCTATGCTCTCGGGATCTCTCCAAATAAAAGGTAGAAAGTGAAAAAAATGGGGGTAGACTCTTCTTTTAAAGGCCAGTGAAAACAGCCACCTCTTTCTTCAAGACAACACCTTCCCAACAGTCCAAGCCAACCACTTTATCTTTGTGATGACCCCAGCCACTAAGACATTCATCAGGTGTATTTTTTTATCCCCTTACTCTATAGGGAGATGTTCATCAAATCTCCTCAAAAAAGACCAGCTAGCTGGTACAGTGGATAGAGCACAGGGCTTAGAGTCAGGAAGATCTGAGTTCAAATTTTGCCTGACACTAGCTGTGTGACCCTGGGCAAGTCACTTAAGTCAACAAGAATTTATTATGTGTCAGGAACTGTAGTAAAGGCCAGGAATAGAAATGCAAGCAGAAAGAAAGATCATCCCTGACTGTGGGGGGATTCTATACTAATGGGGGAAGGCAACGCATAAAAGGAGGATGAAGCAGGGAAGGGAAGAAGAGAGAAAGGGGAAACCCATGTTGGGGCATGGGAGAGAAAGTCTAGAGAGCCAGGAGTATAGTCTGAAGGGGAATGAAGCCATGGCTAGACTGAGTGTCCTCCTTCAAATGGAGATTGTAGGAGGAAGCAGCTAATTAGAGGAAGAGGCTGCAGGAGAGGAGGGTACTTCCAATGTGAGAAATCTAAGGGTAAAGGTAATTGCCTCAGTGTGGACATCCCTATAGCTCAATAGAGAAATTTCAGAGAGTCAGGCAGCTAGGTTAGAACCCCAGGCCAGGAGCCAGGAAGTTCAGTAGACCTCAGATACTCACTAGCTGCACAAGTCACTTAAACCACTATGTGCCTCAGTTTCCTCATCTGTAAAATGGAGATAATAATGGCACCTATCCCCCAGGGCTGCTGTGAGTATTAAATGAGACAGGCATTGTAAATGCCTTAGCATGGTGCCCAGCACAGAGTAAATGCCACATAAATGTTAGCTATTAGTCAAGAGGGTTGCTGCTGTCTGCCTCAGTTTCTTCATCTATAAAATGGGGGTGATAATAGTATCTACCCCACAGGGTTGTCTTAAGGAACACACATACAGTACTTTGCAACCTTAAAGGACTATATAAAGGCTAGCTATTGTTATGATTAGCAATGATTTTTGAAAGCTCACCCCGCTCCCTGTAAGCTCTTGAAATCTCTTGATCAACACTCCTTGCACTAGCAAGAGAGACTTTATCAATGATTTGATAAAACCTCGCTACAGTGATACGAACTAGGGCTAGGCCAAGGGGCCTATTTGCCTTCTCCCTCTCCACTCAGGCCTCTTTCGGCTTCGGGGCCATGCACACACAGAGTCCAGTCCAAAGGGAGTGTGGCCTTTAAACGAAGGAGGCAGGCTCCTTTTTCTAAAACTCTCTGGATCTTCACACTCTGTCTCGGAGTCCTGAGGGCAAAAAAAAAAAAACCTTTAATTTGTCTCAAGGGTCTCCCAAGAAGGACTATGTAGAAAAGTATGCAATGTACAATATATGCTAAGGATAGAGATAGTGGAGGATAGAAGGGCCTGAAGTGCTGGGGTCTGTGGGGACACAAAGAGTCGAACATGACTTTTTTTAAATATATGATATTTTATTTTTCCCCAATTACATGTCAAAACATTTTTTAACTTTTTAAAAAAGTTTTGAGTTATAAATTCTATCTCTCCCTCTTCTCCCCTTTCCCTGAGACAATAAGCAATCAGATACAGGTTATACACATACAATCATGTAAAACATTTCCATATTAGTCATTTTGATTAAAAAGACTAGAATAAAAAAATGAATGAAAGAAAGTGAAACATAGCATGCTTCCATCTGTATTCAAACAATATCAGTTCTTTCTCTAGAGGTGGAGAGTGTGCTTCATCCTTAGTCCTTTGGTATTGTCTTGGATCGTTGTATTGCTGAGACTAACTAAGTCATTCACAGTTTGTTGAACATTATTGCTGTTACTGGTGACTTCGCACAGCCTTCCCTCACTTAAATCCAATTCACTTGCAAGTCATGACATCACTTTCCTGAGGTCATGGTCCTCTTCGAGAATGAAGGACAAACAACAACAAATGATACTGTGTACAACTTCTCCTGGTTCTGGTTTCTTCATTTTGCATCAATTCATGTAAGTCTTTCAAGGTTTTTCTGAAATCAACCCGCTTGTCATTTCTCACATCACAATAACATCCCATTTCAATCATATACCACAGCTTGTTTAGTCATTCCCCAATTGATGGGCATCTTTTTGATTTCCAATTCTTAGCCACCATAAAAAGAGATGCTATATATATTTTTGTACAAATGGGTCCTTTTCCCTTTTTTTGTTTGACGTCTTCAGGATATAGACTTAACAGTGGTATTGCTGGATCAAAAGGTATATACAGTTTTGTGACCCTTTGGGTATAGTGCCAAGTATCTCTCCAGAATGGCTGGATCAGTTCACAGCTTTATCAAAAGCACATCATAGAAGTCAGACATGACTGAACAACAGTCCAACTATTTATGTCCTCCGCAGGAAAGAAATGCTTAGCTCAAAAGTTTCACAAGCTCCAATTAACAAAAGAATTACCATAAGCAGCAGTAACTCACTGATTGGAGGGTGGTGTCACATCTGGAAATAACTATGATCTAAAAACAAAAGACAGCAATAAAAGTTTTTAAATTAAAAAGGGAAGAAAGACAATTCTCACTGTTTCTTTGCAGCTACATCTGATCACTATTTTGCAGAAAGCATGTACCAGAAATTTGCAAGAAAGATTCTTACATAAAATACATGCCAGAAGTGTCATTAACTGAAGATAATGCTACCTCGAAAGCATTACAAAAGTAAGGTGGGTTTCTGCCTGCAAAAAGCACTAAAGAAAAAGGTGGTAATAGCAATAACCACAGTAATAAGAATAGCTCGCATTTGTATAGGCCTCTAAAGACTACAAAGTAATTTCCTCACAGAGTTGTTGTGAGGGAGATATTACCTCCATTCTAGGGGCTGGGCCTGTGCTCTCTCACTCTCTGAGGAGAGCTGTGTTTTCCTGCTCAGCTCTCAAGGACTTGTTCTTTCAAATGACCCAATAATCCCTTACTAGTCCCCATAATTATGGGCTGGTGGAGCCCAATAAAATCAGGAAAATTAAATAACAGATGAAATAGAAAAGCTTCCTTTGCTTTGGATAAGCAACACCAGTTCCTCCTTTAGACTTCCAGTGTGATGGTGGCATGTTGGATGGAGAAGGGAATCTCTCTCCTCTCTTCTCCCCTAAAGCAGCTAGAATGACTGTTTATAGATGGCAGCGAGTAAATGTGCTCACCTGGTTTCCCCTGGGACTGAATAAATCTCTGGCTACCTTTTCTGCTTTGCATGTCTTTCTCTGGGCAAAAATGGCCAAACATCAACCCTGCCATGGAAGTTTCTCTGTCAGTTCTACTTCATGGCTACCTTGTGAGTTCAGAGAGTTGGG
This sequence comes from Phalanger gymnotis, assembly GCA_028646595.1. Taxonomy (NCBI): domain Eukaryota; kingdom Metazoa; phylum Chordata; class Mammalia; order Diprotodontia; family Phalangeridae; genus Phalanger; species Phalanger gymnotis. Next base: position 57,021,518 of record CM053622.1, read on the forward strand.
ATTTCCCAGGTGCTAAAGGTGATGCTTTTGGCAATCATATCTTTCTCACAGGAGAAGCTCAGCATGGAGCCCAAGCAAACCTGACTGACCAGAAGACAAAGACCTTGAGTAGCTACTTCCATGGTTCAGATCCTCAATGAATGTTCACTCCTCATTCTTCTCCAGGCTCTACTCCTGATCACCAGACTTCTTTGTCCACCATTACCCAGGACCCTTCTCAACCTGCAAGACCACTTCACACATCTTTCCCTGCCTCCGATTGATCAGTTTCTCCTGGAACTTCCATTTTAGGAAAAGTGCCTGGGTCAAATATGTCTGCCCTTCTTCACTACTTCATTCTTCTTTGGGCTCTCTGCTTCTTCCTCCCCTCAACCCCAACAAATCCCTGTGAGTCCCTTCCTCCTCTCAAATCCTCTTTGCTTTTCAACTTCCTTTTCTGGGGTCTTCTTCCATTAGACTATAAGTTCTTCAAGTGCAAGGACTATTTTTGTTTTTTCCTGTAATTGTATTCACAGCTCTTAGCACAGTTCCTAGTACTTTGGAAGCACTTAATAATTGCTTGTTGACTTGTTAACTTGAATTTAAAAATATCTGTTTTGTAGTCCTACAAGTCTTCCAGGAAACTTCACATCTCCAGAGAATATAATAGAGGCAATGGCTATAGTTCACAATTCAAATATGTGTTAATGAATGCTTCTGAGTCTTTTGTGTTTCAATCACTTGTTTTATGGTGGGAGAAATAAATAGCTGTCCTATACCTGATGCCTGGGCAGCTAGGTGGCACAGTGGATAGAGCACAAAACCTGAAGTAATGAAGACTCATCTTCCTGAATTCAAATCTGGCCTCAGACATTTAGTAGCTATGTGACCCACAGCAAGTCACTTCACCCTATTTGCCTCAGTTTCCTCATCTATAAAATTAGCTGGAGAAGGCAATGGCAAATCACTCCAGCATCTTTTCCAAGAAAACCCCAAATGGAGTCCCCAAAGCAATAGACATGAATTAACTGAACAACAACCTGATGTTTATTACTTAGTATCTTGGATAACCTTTTCAGAAAGGATATTATTAATCCCTTTGAGAGAGACTTTAGTCTTCTTACTCTTTCCTTCTCTCCTTCCCCCGTTGTTGCTGTTGTTATACCATTCTGTGGTGCAGTGACACTGGCCCCCTTGCTGTTCCTCAAATATTACTCTCCATCTCCAGACTCTGGGCATTTTCACTGGCTGTCCTCCATTGCTGGCACGCTCTCCCTCCCTATTGCTATCTCTTGCTCTCCATGGCTTCCTTCAAGTCCCAGCTAAAATCTCACTTTCCACAGGAAGCCTTTTTTATCTGCCTTAATTCTATTGCCTTCCCATTAAAGATTATTTGCAATTTATCATGTATATATCTTGTTTGTACGTAATCGTTTGTGTGTTGTGTCCGCCACCCCAATTAGGCTGCAGGCTCCTTTAGCAGGGATTGTCTTTTGCCTTTCTTTGTATTACCAGTGCTTAGCACAGTGCCTAGTATTCAGTAAGTGCTTAATAAATGTTTATTGACTATTTTGAAGGTTTTCCCTGGCACTGTAACATAATGAGCCAGGCAGGAAGTTGGGAGAGAGCCTGACCCACTCTTTTAGAGGTCAGGTTCCTTTAAGATATTACCCATAGCTCAGGGGGCATCACTATCCAACAAGGGACTCTAGTCTTAATGAACTGAGTTCGGTCTTAGAGGATAAAATAAGACAATGTGGGTAATGGAAAGAGCAAGGTCAGTGATGGCAGCAAAATACCATCAGGTATGATCGATCAGAAGCGTTAGATTTCTGTACAAGATTGAAGCATAAGGCATTCCATACTCATCAACACCCCAGGAAAGTGATGTCTCAAAATTGTTCATTTTAATGCTTATGATTCTCTCTATTGCAGTTGAATAGTGAATGCTTATTTCAGAAGTTAGTATTCTTGGATTTATTGGACTATGCTATTATGTTCAATTGCTTCTGGATCTTGTGTACCCAACCTGTTTTATTGATCAACTTCTGTATTTTTTAATCTGTACCAAATGCTTTTAACAATAGTTAAAATAGTTTAAACAATATAAAATATATAATATTAATTAATAATAAAAAATATAAAATATAAAAATAGTTAAACAATAGTTTGAGAATCGGCACTTTAGGCCTCCCTCCTTCCCACTATTTTTCATTCTTTGCCTTGAGATTCTTGACATTTTGTTCTTCCAAAAGAATTTTGTTATTATTTTGTCTAATTTTATAAAGTATGCCTTGGTAGTTTGGCTTGATACTGAATCCACAAATTAATTTAGGTTGTATTAATTAACAAATTAATTAGGCAGTATTGTATTATATCATGACCCATCCATGAGCAATTGATTTCTCTTCAACCATTTATTTTTTCCTTCTTTGCTATATAATTAATGAGTTTCATTTTTTTTTCAGTACTTTCTTCTCCCAACCTCTTCTCCTTAGGATCAAGGGTATGGAAAGAGAAAGATCTTTATTTTCCTCTTCTTCACTCATCAGTTCTTTTTATTCCTTCTTGGGACCTCCCTGACTTTGGCTCTCCCCTCCCTCCTTCTCTTCCTTTGCCTTGCATCACCTACCTTAGCCACAGGAGAGTTTCTTATAGGAGAGCTTTCCTCTTCATTCCACACTGTATTCAAGAGAATCAAAAATTCTTTGCTAGAAGATGGCGGCTGGGAAGCAGTGACTGGCATGAGCTCCCCACCAAGTCCCTCCAAAAACCCATAAAAAATGGCTCTGAACCAATTCTAGAGCTGCAGAACCCACAAAGTGGCAGAGGGAAGCAGGGCTCCAGACCAGGACAGCCT
>CM053622.1:57024856-57048333 GCA_028646595.1 Phalanger gymnotis
CAGACTGGGGAACAGGGCAACCAGAGTGTATGCCATCTTGGAGTGGGGGGGAGGAAATGGGGAGAAAATTTGTAATTCAAATGCATGTGAAAATCAATGCTGAAAACCAAACATGTTAAAAATAAATTAAAATTTAAAAAAATTCTTTGCTAAACAAATGTAGAAGAAACAAACATCACTTTGTTTTGTCTGCTTGACACATGCTTGTTATTATTAGGAGCAATTTCTGAGAAAGTTGTTGGACTGACAGAATTTTTTTGACATTCAAAGATCTCTTAATACAAACAATTTCCAACTAGGAGATAAAGCATAAAAATAAAAATATAAAATCAAAAGCAGTTAAGATGGATCGTGAGTAGCTAGTAAGTACAAAAAAGAGTGATAGGGACAGAATACACAGTTCTCAAATATGGTTTTATAAGATCTTACAATTACTGGAATTCGACACTCCAGCTGTCTTGAAATTCTCTGATCCTTCCCTCTGCTTTTGGGTTTGCTTCACTGGCTTCCTTTAAGATTCATCTCAAGTCTTACCTTCTCCCAAAGGCTTTTTGTGGTTCCCCTTTCTTCCCCCCAGCTACTGGGAACTTTTCTTTTCAGATTACCTTAATGGCTCCATCCCACCAAGTTTCAATCATACCCACAAATTTAATTTTATCTTGCCTACCTAGGATTTCTAGTTCATCTTGCTTTGTATGAAAGAAATATGGGGCCCAAGGAAAAATAAGAGTGGAAGGTGTGGAAGGAATTCCCTATTTCAAATCTGAAGTCTAATATTGGTCAGTATTGTTGGGAGGATGGAGTCTAGTACTGTCTAGGACTTAATCCTGTTGGCTCTTTTCTCCCTTCTGAGAAAGGAAAGAGCTGTCTTCCTTCCCAGGTCTCACTTATATTCTCCCTTTGTGGTAGTTTAGGGTGTGATCATTTTTTATGGTCTCTGGCCTTTTCTCTCTGCTCTCCTCCTTTCTAGAGATTTAATTAGCCATACTCTGTTATTAGCTCATCCTTAATCTAAGGGTGACATAACTGCCTTCAGGTTTATTTGGTCCCTTTCTCTGCTATTTGATGGGATATATATATATATGTATATACATATAAATATAAATACATATCAGATAGTGGGCAGCTAGGTGAGGCAGTGGATAGAGTACTGTGACTAGAGTCAGGAAGACCTGAGTTCAAATCTGGCCTTAAACACTTATTAGCTGTGTGACCCTGCCAAGTCACTTAACCCTGTTTGCCTCAGTTTCCTCGTATTTTGACATGAGAAGGAAATAGCAAACCACTCCAGTATCTTTGCCAAGTAAACCCTTAATTGGATCACAAAGAGTTAGGCAACAGCAAATATCAGATAAAAAAGTTATTAATACAATCACAATAGGCCAGGCCCCCAGTTAGAGAAATTCTTAACATTTAAACAGAGGTTTAACTCTCTGCCAGATTTAAAATTTTCTGTATTTCTAGTTTATTCTTGGCTTCTTTTTATTTGAGGTAAAATCAGAATACAGGAAATTTAAAAGATGAGCAGATTACATGACACTGCCTATAACTAGATAGCCATGGGAAGGGGAAACAGAAAGGAACAGATTTTTTTGGAACTTCCTTCAGTCCTGGGAGAGGTGATTATAACTGCCAGCTTCAGTTCAGGACCTGTGTTTCCTGATGACCACAGGGACATTGACATCCCACCTCAACCTTCCCTTCTCTGACACAGCTCAGCTCTCCTTTCCATTTCTCTTTTTGCCTTTTGCTTCTGTGTCATTATTTCTTTCCATTTCTTCTTAATTCTCAGTTGGGGGTGGGTTCTGTCTCCACCAAACTTCTGTTGCTGGCTCTTTGAGTTCCCACCCCATCCTCTCACTGTGCTCTCTCACAGATTTAAAAACACCCAGGTATGACTCAAATCTGCCTTCTAGCTCAGAGATGGCAATAGTCCAGATCATTCACATTGCTAAAAGGAAATGTTTGTCCCTACAAACTACAAAACCCAGGATTCCAGTCCATTCTCAAACCCCTCTTGCAAAAGACTAAAGTGAAACATTTAGTTGTGCTTTGGACTGGCTTGTTTTGAGTATGGTGTGGAATGAGGAGGGAAAAAAATCCTCTATAATTCCTCTCTGAAAAAGTCTTCTGTAGTGGAGGAAAGTGATGCAAGAAAGAAAATAGAATGGGGGAAACTAAAGTATAAAAAGTCTTAGTTAAGAAAAGGACAGAGCAAATGGATAAGGGAAAAGAAGTGAAAGTAATTTTTCTTTCCCTCTCACCTTTGTTTCTAAGGAGGTCAAAATGGTGGAGAGGAAGGGAGAAGAGAGAGTACTGAGAAAAAACAAAATTAAATTGACATAGATTTGAAAAAGTAGGTCATCTCAGCCTTCAGCAAATTAAGAATTTGAAAGCTATGATTATGGTTCAGGATTAAATATGATGCACATGTAGTGTGTCATGACACATCTGTATGTGGCTTTGCTATTTATATACAGCCAGTCTTGGAGGGGCAACTAGGTGGCAGAGTGGATAGAGCACTGTGTCTGGAGTCAGGAAGACTCCTCTTCTTGAGTTCAAATCCTGCCTCAGATACTTACTATGTGACCCTGAGCAAGTCACTTAACCCTGTTTGCCTCATTTTCCTTATCTGTAAAATGAGCTGCAGAAGGAAATGGCAAACCACTCCAGTATCTTTGCCAAGAAAACCCCAGATGGATCACAAAAAATCAGACATGACTGAAAAACTGCCTAACGACAACAAAAAGCCCTTCTTGGAAAGTCTTGGTGGGGAAGGGGTCTGATCAATGAATGAACAATAAACTTGATTTTCAAAGTGCCCTCCACATACACACACACACACACACACACACACACACACACACACACACACACATTTGGAAAGGCAGCTTGTAGGTACAAGATATAGAAATCAAGCAGAGAGAAAGTTAAGAAACCAGGAAGGAAGAGCAGCAGAAGTCATTCCAAGCAAAAGGTGAGAATATAGAAGATCTTACAGAAATGACATGGAGAGAGGACAACCACTATAGCTATCACGAATGACTACAGGGAATCCAGAGCAAGGACAGGGCACGCAGGAAGACGGGTGAACAGTTGCTTCAAGTTAAGCCAGGAGGGCTTGTCATAGGGTTCGGAGAGATCCTGGAGTCCTTCTTAGCAGTCTCCTGTCACTTTTCTGATTAGCCAAGTGAGCTAGCTAGTTTATTCCTTATATATTGCTTTTAATGTGGATTTTATTTATCCATCAATGTGAAACTAATGCTGGGGTCCAGAAGGCCAAGGAGCATTTGTTCTTCCATATTCTATACCTAGATATTTGGTTTGCCCATTTCTGAATCAAAAACCTACTTTAGGGTCAAATTCAAAGAAACTGGAAATTCACATTTCCAGCTATCTAAACCTTCTAAAAATGTTTCTTTCACTGAAGTCATTAACCCAACACACACTTACAGTCAAAAGCCTGATTTCTTTCCCGAACTAAAATGTCTTTCTTTGTTTCATTAAAGCCTGGGGTTCTTTTCATCTTACAATATTATTTGTAGGGGTATAGGAATTCTGAATAGATTGCCAGGTTTATACAGTCAAATATTAGTTTCATACTTTGCCAAATGAATTCTGATTCTAAATTACCTCCAAGCTCACAGATTCTATCTCATCCATACATTTCATCTTTTTAGAATAAAGAACCCATGGTCTCTTTTGTCTTCTCTTTATTTGTAAGCATTAGATAAAACACACACATACACACACATACACATGTTAACATTTCTGTTCCCTAATGGGGTTTTATAGTAACTTAAAGGAGTTTAAGGGACCTGTATCTATTAAGAAGGGACTTTCTTTTCATAGACTCACTAACAAACCCCTACCCTGGGGTCATGGAGATGATGTTATTAATAGAAATCAGATTGTGGCTTACGAGTCCTGTATTCATTTCAAAGGGATGATGTAACGAAGGTACTCAGTGTACAATACAAATTTGTAGGGACATGTAATTTATTCCCCATCCTCCTCACAGAAAAAAAAAATGTTGAACATAAAAGAATCACAGCACACATTAACAGAATAACCACAACAGAATTCAGTAACAATGCATAACCATTGATACAATTGTCTGGGAGGCTAATGTTTAAGCATTTGTGGGGCAGGGAGGTAGAGGGAGCAGTAGGGAAAAATACTGGACCTGTAATTGGGAAGACCTTAAATCATATCCCATTTCAGGCATTTAACTGGCTTCTAAGATCTAGAGCTATGATTCTGTGATCTCTTCAGTGTATGTAGAGAGGTGGATCAGCTAATCAAAAGAGATCAGAAGGCCCAGCATTTGCCATCCCTACTTCAAGGGACATATCTTGGAGCTCCTGTCCTAGTGTTGAGGCCAAGGCTATTATTTCTGCTCTAGAAGACCAGCTCTTATATTTAAATGAAACCCAAGTCCTACATGGGCCTTTTCTGAAGCATCTTGGTTCAGAATCTATCAGTGGATAGAATGCTGAATGTGGAGTCTGGAAGACTTGAATTCAAATCCCTACCTCAGAATCTTACTTAGCTGAGTGATGCTGAGCAAGTAACAACGTCAGTCTTCTCATCTGCAAAATGGAAATAATACCTTCTACCTCACAGAGTTGTTCTGAGGACCAAATGAGATAAAATATGTACAACACTTTGCAAACTTTAAAGCAACACTCAAATGCCAGTTAATATTTATTAAGCCTCATCAGAAAATAAAGATTTTCAATATCACTAATGAGCCACTTTATATTATGCCTGATTCAAGACTGTCTAACCTGATGCTAATCTTAGGTCAGTCTTCTTTTCAGTAGCTTCCCTCTGATGCAAAAACTTCATTTTCCACTAGCCCATTTTTGCCACCATCGTAAATGCCACTAAATGTTCCAATAGATGCTACCACTGCTGTATTTGAAGACCACTGGACCTTTCAAACTCACAAAGTTATGCATTCAAGGAAAGGAAAGAAAAGACAAACAGCCCAATACTAGGGTTAGGCTTTCCTAGGCAATACTCATGCTCAAGGTTGCACAAGGCCAGGTGGGAGGCCACTCCTTCCTACAATTAACTCTTGGGATACAGCTCAAAATGATTCACACCTCTTTGTAGACAGAGAGAAAGAGAGGCAGAGGGACAAGGCAGTCCCTCAATTTAGAACAAGAAACCCCTTGGCAAAGTGTGGAGAATGGTTTCAGAATTCATATAGCTCTACAAATAAAATTGCAAACTGGTAAGAACCTCAGGCTTTAATGGAGCAATGAAAAGCATTTTACTTTGGGAAAGTTACATCTTCTTTCAGATTCTGTTTCCTCATCTGTAAAATGGGGACAATAATAGCACCTATCTTTCCAAATTGTCATGAGGATTAAAAACATGGTACTTTGTAAGGTGCTTTGCAAACCTTAAAATGCCACGTAAGTGCTTATTATTGTTACTATAATTAATCTCTCACTTTTTCTGCCCAACCTAGAGCTCCAATACATTCTAGGAAGAATGGTCCAACAAGACCTTGGAGAAAGTATTTTAATGTTCTGAACCATCTTTATAGAGATTTTGTCACTGCAAATTGCATCTTTTGCTTCTGTGTCTGATAGTCCATTAATATATTTGTGTCTTTTCTCTTTCCCACATATTAATCTTGTTCATTGTTTTTACATATTTTTCTTATTGGCTTGGGGTGAGGAGGGGGTGATTTACTATTAGAAGTTACTGAAGTTGTTTCTCATATAAAATAACTACCTGTTTAGGCTAATGTTCATTTTGAACCTACCCTCACAACATCTCTCACATCAGACCCTTCTCTCTGCACACTCAGCCACCACCCTAGTTCAGACCTTTATCATCTCTTCCCTATATTATTGTAACAACCTCCTAATTGGCCTCCCTGCCTCAAGTCTCTCCCCACTCCAGTCTATCCTACGCTACTGGACAAAGTAATTTTTCTTAAACACCAATCTAAGAATGTAATTCTTCTACTCGATCAACTCTAGTGGTTTCCTATCGCCTCCAGAATAAAAATATAAACTCCTCTATTTAGCTTTCAAAGATCTAAATAATCTGGCCATAGGCTATCTTTCCAACCTCATTGACCAATACTTTTCCCTCTAGCATGTTGGGATCTCGTCAAACTGTCCTTCAGTCTTTTCCTCACAAATTACATTCCACCTCCCATCTTTATGCCTTTGCCCTAGCCATTCCACATGCCTCGGATTTTTCCTCCTCATCTCTGCTTCGCAAAGTCCTTTTATTCCTTTAAAACACAATTTAAGCACCAGCTTCTGCATGCTTCTTTCTTGATTCCCCCCCTATTAACACACTCTCACCTAAATTACTTTATATTTAACCATTTTATACATTTGCATTTTAACTTTACATTTATGCTGTACATATTTTTATGTATATTTATTGTCTCCCACATTTGAATGTAAGCTCTTGGCAATCAGAGACTATTTCATTCTTTGCATTTCTATCCCTAGCACCAGCCTTTCCTCATTTCAATCCAATTTGCTTACATGTCATGGCATCACCTCTCTGAGGTCATGGTCCTCTTTGAGAACCAAGGACAAACAACAATAATCCCTAGCACCTAACAGTGTTTAGCAACACAGAGTAAGTGTTTAATAAACACTTGGTGCTTCATTTATTTGATAAATAATTATTTCATATATCTTTCAACTTAAATTTCCCTATATGATCAATGAATATGAAAATTACAGAGAGAAAGAGAGAGAGAGAGAGAGAGAGAGAGAGATCTACATCCTACATTCCTATTTTCAAAGAAAAAATAGTAGGGTGGTGGAATGCTGGATAGCATATACCCAGACAAACTATTGTCAAAAGTAAAAGATCTCAAATTTTCAAGACTCTGAAGGTTTGGCCTTGTAATTTCCCTCAATTGTCTATCTCGGAGGATAGGAGTTTTATAAAATATTGTCTCAATTCTTTTGTTTTCTCTCCCATGGTTGGACTAGCTATCTCTATTGTTATTCTTTCTGCATTGGAAGTGTCTCTATGGCATTCAAGATACTGAACATAGTTAGGCAGCTTTCTCCTTCCTCTTTCCTACTCAGCTTACTATTCTTTTGATTAAATTTGCAAGAATTTAGGCAAATCTATTTTTCCTGGTTCTCTCATGAGGTACGCTCTATCCCTGGCCAAAAGCCCATAAGGCCTCTATTTTTAGGTCTGATATAGAAATCTGCAGAAACCACCTTCTTATTATATACAATTACAAGTTGATGAAATTGCTTCTCGTGTAACTATTTGTTTGAGCTAATATTCATTTAAACATCATTTCTACCTTCACACATCCTGTAGCTGACCTTTCTCTCAACTCACACAGCTACCACCTGAGTAAAAACCCTCATCATCTCTGACCTAGATTACTGCAACAGAATCCCAATTGGTCTCCCTGCCTCAAGTCTCTCCGCACTCCAGTCACTGCCTCTATTAATATGTGCACTCTGGCCCTATTCCTGTCTAGTCAACAACTAGATGCATTCTTATCTAATATTATCTTACCATTACTTTAAGCAGAGTGAGGTAATTATCTAGGCTGAGTTCATACATACACATACACACACACACACATACAGTATCATGCACAACACAAAATTCACCCTTTTTACTTTCTGGAAGCAAAATCTTCAGTCTTTAGCATTCTTGCCAGTAGTTCTTATAACTAGTTCCCCTTAACAAAATGTCAAATTGAGTGTCTTTCAATGGACTGGAATAATGTGTGAGTTCCCTATCACCCAATGATGTCATGGGATAATTTTACCAATGAGATAACCCGGGCTTAAAGAGATTATGACTTACTCAAGATCACATAGCTTCAAGTCTAAGTCTTCCTATTCCCAATCTAACACACTTGCCACTATGCCATGATTTCATGGATGTTATTTGGAGGATTTCAACATCATGGAAGAAACTACAAGAGAGAACGCTGAATATCCTTTCTAACTGTAACTAAGATGGCGTGATTTTAGAAGAAGGAGAAAGAAACAAGAGCAATAAAAATAATTATGGTAGAACTAATAAATAGTTTATATTTGTAACCTCTACCATTGCCTTCTTACAGTGGAGGTGACAAAGGATTTCTGAAGGTTATGTCAACTGAAAACAAGTTGTGTTGTTTCAGGTCTCACCAAATTTGATAGTTTTGAAGATGGGTTCAGTGACAGTCTGTACTTTTAAGGACCAGTTTGATTAAATGTGAAGAGATTCATTCCCAGCAGGACAACTAACAGGTGACAAATATTTTAATCTCCTACCCCCCATGAAGACCATCTACTAAAATATAGAAAGGATATGAGCAAAGATGGTAGAGGGAACCTCCACAGTAACACAATCTAAGACCAATTTTCTCTCATGTCCTTACTAAACAGAAAGCAACCAATCTATCAATACAAAAGCATAAAACACCTACTTTCTGCCATGCACTGTGTTAAGCAATGAGGACTAAAAGAAGGTCAAAAGAATCTCTGCCCTCAAGGAGCTCACAATCTAACAGGGAAGACAATCGATAGATAGATAGATAGATAGATAGATAGATAGATAGATAGATAGATAGATAGATAGATAGATAGATAAATAGATAAATAAATAGGTAAATAAGTAAATGAATGAATGAATGAATAGATGGATAGATAGATAGATAAATGAATGAATGAATAAATACTTATAAAATATATACAGAGAAGATAAGAAATAATCTCAGAGGGAAGGCATTATCAGCTAGAGGAACCAAGAAAGACCTTCTGAATAGAGGATTTTTAGCTGAGTCTACAAGCAATCTAGGGAAACTAAGAGGGAGAGGCAAGGAAGTGAAGCATTCCAGGCAAGGGGACAGCCAGTGCAAAATCATAGAGACAATAGATAAGGGAGGATCATATACAAGAAACACCTTTGTCAGAGTAGCTGGGTTGTAGAGTATGTACAGAGGAATAAATTTGAAGAACACCAAAAAGGTTGGAAGGGACCAGGTTGTGAAAGACTTTATATGCCAAACAAAGAGGACTTATACATAAATTAGGAAGTCATATGGGGCTACTGGAGTTTATTGAATAGGAAGATTACATGGGCAAAACTACACTTGGGAAAATCACTTTGGCAGATGAGGGGGAGATAAATTGGAGTGTGGAGAGGTTTAATTCTGGGAGACCTATTGTCATTGTCCAGGCAAGACATGATGAGGTTTTGAACTAGGGTTATGGCTATGTGAGTAAAGAGAAGGAGACATGTGTGAGAGGTATTGCAAAGATAGAAATGACAAGATTTCACAATGGATTATCTATATGAGGTGAGTGCAGGTGAGGATAGAGAAGATTGTGAGAGTAATAGGGAAGTTCAGAAGAGAGGAGGATTGGGGGAAAAGATAATGGGTTCTGTTGATGAGTTTGAGATGTCTGTGGGATATCTAATTTGAGATTCCCAAAAGATAGCTGACAATGTGGGACTGGAGCTCGGTGGAGAGATCAGAGATGGATACCTATATCTATGTCTTAGTAGATATGATAACTGAATCCATAGGATCACCAAGTGGGAAAGTTTAGAGGGAGAAACAAAGAGAACTCAGAACAGAGCCTCAGGAGACAATGTGGATGAAGATCCAGCAAAGGAGATTGAAAAGGAGCATTCCTAGACTGAAGGGGAGCCAAGGGATAGTAGTGTCATGAAAACCTAGAGGGAAAGAATATCTAGTAGGATATAGTGAAGAACAGTGTCAAATCCTGCAGAATGTCAAGAAGGATGAGGACTGAAAAAAGACAAATATATTTGTCAATTAAGAAATCATCAGTGACTTTGAAGGGAGAAATTTCAATTGAATGATGACATCAGAGCCACACTGAAGAGGCTTTGGAAGCAAGTAAAAGGAACTTTAGCTGAGAGAAAGAGATATAGAATGATAACTAGCAAGAGGGTAGTAGGATCAAGGGAGGACTTTTAAGGAATAAAGAGGCATGGGTGTGTTTGTAGGCGACAGGAAAGGAGGAAGCAAACATTTATTAGTCACTCACTATGCTCCATGCACTATACTCAGTGCTCTACAAATATTATCTCATCATTCAATCCTCATAACAACCCTATGAAGAAAGTACTATTATTATCCCCATCTTACAGTTGAGGAAACTGGGGAAGACAGAGTTATGTTATCTGGATTTGAACTCAGATCATCCTGACTCCAGGCCCAGTGCTTTAGCCATTGAACTACCCAGATGCCTTTTAGTGGGTAAGAAGAGATTAAGAATTAGAAGGAAAGGACCAGCGGAGAGACAGGGAGAACAGTCACTTGGAGAAGATGGGAGGGGATGAGATCAAGGGAGCATTTGGTGAAGTTGGTCTTGGCACTTTTTCAAGATGGAACAAAGATGTCTATGGGATATCTAATTTAAGATTCCCAAAAGATAGTTGACAATGTGGGACTGGAGCTCAGTTGAGAGATCAGAGATGGATACCTATATCCTAACAGAGGAAGAAATAGTGGAAGAATATGTCTGATTGATAAAAGATAAAGAGAAGGGGGAAAGGGCCTCCAATTTCTGGTGTAGTATGAGGCATAGTCTTCAACTGAGAGGATGGGGGAGGAGGAGCTGTGGGAGTCTTAAAGAGGAATAAAAAGATTTGGAATAGCCAGTATGGTGAGTGGGAAGGTGAGTGGATTAGGAAAGTATAAAAGGACCGCCTTGCTGCAGAGAAAGATCCATTAAAATGATGTAACATTACACAACATATATTTGCAGTGACTAAGTGCAAAGACACCATCAACAGATTGGCCAGTGGTGTGTTTGACCATAGTACAGCATAGAGTCCATCTCTTAAGGTATGGAAGAGATGAAAACAGAGTTTGAGGAAAAAGGGACCAAGCTTTCTGTCCTTTCTTTCCAAAATGGAATTCATTGTATCACACACTCACACGCACACACACACACATCTAAATCTGACCCTCCTACAAACTTCCCTTTTACTATTGATAACACTACCATCCTGCCAGTCTCCCTGTTTTACAGCCTCAGTGTCATCTTTAAGTCTTCCTACTCTTTGCCCCCATTCTAAATTAGGTGACGAGTCTGGTCTTTTCTACATCCACAATCTCTCTCATGCTTGTCCTCTACTCTCACAGCCTCCACCCTAGTTCAGGCTCTCATCATCTCTCACTTTAGATGATTTTAATAGCCTCTAATTCATCCCCCACTTCCAGTTTCTCCCCCTTGTCTAGTCCATCTTCCATTCAAGTGGCAAAAAGAAGAGGCTTCCTAAAGCACAAATCTTACCCTTAAGATTATTCCCAGGTATAAATCCAGTGGTTGGATTCAGCCGGTTTGCACTTGTTCAGTAGAACAGCTACCTAATTTTAGGTTGAGTTCGGCAAACAGGTTGTTAGCAGGGGTGGGGCCTTGCCCACCCCATCAGCAGCAGGGGCAACGCCTTGGTTTAGTTCCATGGAGAACTGGTTGTTAATAAATCTATGAATCTATGACCATGTCACACCCCTGCTCAGGAAACTTAAATCATTACTTACTGCTTCTAGGGTCAAATACAAATTCCCCAGTTTGGCATTTAATACCCTTCATAGTATGGTTCCAGTCAACCTTTCCAGACTTATTTCACTTTATGCCTCTCAATGACCTCTATCATCATCTTCTTCTTCTTCTCCTTCTCCTTCTTCTTCTTCTTCTTTTTGTTCTTCTTCTTCTTATCCTTCTTCTTCTTCTCCTCTTTCTTCTTCTTCTCCTTCTTCTCCTTCTTCTTCTTCTTCTTCTCCTTCTTCTCCTCTTTCTTCTCGTCTTTCTTCTCCTTCTTCTTCTTCTTCTTTTTGTTCTTCTTCTTCTTTTTGTTCTTCTTCTTCTTCCATTAAATCCAGACAAACAGATCTGCTTACTGCTACCTGACTTCAGCATTCATCTCTTGCCTGCATGTCTTTGACCAGGCTGTCTTCCAAGGCCTGTCCCCCATATTTCCTTCTTATCTCCACCTCTTCGAATCCTTAATTTTTCCAAGCCTGGTTCATGGGCTTTCTACATCCTATAGAAAGTCTCTTCTCATCCCCCAAACCTTTCATACTTCCTCCCTCCTCAACCTATCTGATAATTATCTGTATAAATATTTTCTCCTCCCACAGAATATAAGCTCCTTGAGGATATGAATTATTTTTTGTTTTTGTATTTATATCTGTAGAACTTGATACAGTATTATACTCCTAATAGGTGTTTAATAAATATTTCATATTGAATTTTCTATAATTGTAGAGCATTTTACAACTTGCAAAGCACTTTCACATATACTATATAATTTGACAACTTTTTTTAAATGGGACCTGTAACTTCATAGGTGTAAGTAAGCTTACAGAAAAGAACTTCCTCTATGAATTCAAATCAATATCTTTTCTTCAACTTATACTCTTAGAGAGTTGTGTGAGACATTGAGAGATTAAGAGACTTGCCCAAGATGACATCACTAGTATATTTTTAGTTGGGAGACTGACCAATGAGCGTTTAAAGTATGCTCAGATTTTCCCTTCCTGGTACGTTATACTGATTATGTGCCAGTTTCTAATCCAACCATGTTTGGAGACTCAGTTAGCCTATTTCTGGTCATGAGTGACTGGTCTAGTGCTGTGGGGTAACTAGCAGTCTTTTGGTTGTCTACAGGAGAGCTGATGACTCAAGAGGTAGTAAGTTAGAACTGAGTTCCCATATAAAATGATCAATACACACCTCTCTTGACCCTTTTGGCTTATTTCCTTCTTGGTGGCAAGTAAGGCAAGAACTGCTATGGACTGTCAGGTGAGAGAGGGGCAGAGGCTGCCCTATCTCCCACCCAGTCACCAAATGTCCATGAACACACATCATCTTTATTTCTTTTGTGTTTGTTTTCTGCTGTCTTAAGGGAAAAAACATCTAGAGCTGTAATTGACCAGTTCCATTTTTGTGAACTTTGAAAAGTTGGAAGATCCATCGGAAGTCTTCCCCTAGCAACCAGGGTTGACAAAGTCCACCAGACAAAGTAACAACAGAGACAGAGGTAGAAAGACATTCACCTAAGGTGCACAGCAGCTTCAGGGATTGCCCCACCTGATGGAGAGCAATGCTAGCTATGGATGCTAGAAAGGCGCTAATCTTTGGAGCCCAAAAGAGACCCACACGTAAAGGGAATTTCATGATGGTTCCGCGAGATGAAAAAAAGATCTCCTGGGCCAAAAGTTTAAAGGTAACCCTAAGTCCCATATATTCTCTATATATGTGCCTGACTCTGTTTGTACTTTAAGTTTGAACACCCTCTCCCCAGGGACCTTGAGTATGCAGGGGGAGAGTACACCACCAAACACACACACACCCCAATTAGGGGAAATTTCTTTGTAAAATTTTCCTTTGTTATGTGTTCCCAATAAATACCTTTTATGAAAGCTAATAGAGTTCTACTAAATAATTTATATTACAGAGCACACCTTATGGGGGTTCATGAGTATCAGTCTTAGAAGTCACAACCCCTAGGGTTAGCCCTAGAACCCTCAGAGGAGCATTAGTATTCACCACTCTGGGACTGTAATTAGCTAGTACCAGTGAGAGTTGGGAGAGACGGCCAAGAGGCATATGGAAAAGGTAAGGCTTGAACCTAACCTCCTCATTGCAAAGGCAGCTTTGTATCAATTATACAGGCTGACTCTTGTAAAATTTTATGTAAAGGGGAAAGATACTGTGAGGGAGTACAAACCTCATTGCGCAAACAAAATAAAGCTCAGAAAGCTTAACTGACTTCTTAGGGGCAGACAGTTTACAAGTGGTACGCTGAACACTAGACATCTCATCTTACGGACTCACACGCAAAGCTTTTCTGTAAAATAGCATCATTCTGATGAAGTAGAGTTGCAGAACCAGATTTAAATGTCCAATGCTTCCAGAATTGAGGCCATGCAGTAGATCTCTCTGTGAGGGAGGCGGGAAAGGGAGGGAGAAGGAAAGGGGAGGAGAGAGAGAGGGAGAGAGAGAGAGAGAGAGACAGAGAGAGAGAGAGAGAGAGAGAGAGAGAGAGAGAGAGAGAGAGAAAGGAGAGAGAGAAAGAAAGAAAGAAAGAAAGAAAGAAAGAAAGAAAGAAAGAAAGAAAGAAAGAAAGAAAGAAAGAAAGAAAGAAAGAAAGAAGGAAGGAAGGAAGGAAGGAAGGAAGGAAGGAAGGAAGGAAGGAAGGAAGGAAGGAAGGAAGGAAGGAAGGAAGGAAATAAGAGAAAGAAAGAGAGGGGGTGGAGCATGAGCTTGGAAAGCCCTGAGCAACATTTTTGGAATCCAAGATTTCTAACAGCCAGGTATTTAGTCATAAATAATAATAACACATTCCCAGGTCCAGGGCTACTTCCCATCACTGAGAGGAGGTTGGTCTGCTAATGAGTCTCCTTAAGGCATCCTTGATGTCCTTGTTTCTCAAGCTATAGATGAAGGGGTTCAGCATGGGAGTGATTACCGCATACATCACTGAGGTGATTGAGTTCTTCCAGGAAGAGTGAGCAGTTGAGGAGCTCAAGTACACTCCAAAAGCTGTGCCATAGAATAATGAAACAACACAGAGGTGAGACCCACAGGTGGAAAAGGCTTTATACTTTCCCCCAGGTGATGGGACTCTCAGTATGGAAGAACAAATCTTAGTATAAGAGAAAAGGATCCCTGCTAGAGGGACAACACCCAGCAAGCTGGTTGCAAAATACACCAAGATGTTATTGATGAAGGTATCAGAACAAGACAGTTTCAGAACCTGAGAAAGATCACAGAAGAAGTGGGGGATGTCACGGTCTTTGCAGAAGGAGAGTTGTATTGCCATCACGCTGTGGAGGAGGGAGATTAGAAGACTTATAGTCCAAGACAACAGAACCAGCAGACCACAGAATTGTGGGTTCATGATGGACACATAGTGCAGAGGGTGACAGATGGCCACAAAGCGGTCATAGGCCATCACGGTGAGGAGCAAATTGTCCATACAAGTAAAAACCATGAAGAAGTACATCTGGGCAAGGCAGCCAGCATAGGGGATGGCCTTGCTGTGTATCAGGATGTTTTCCAGCATCTTAGGGACAGTAGTGGATACCAAACATAAATCTACAAAGGAAAGGTTGGAGAGAAAAAAGTACATGGGGATGTGGAGGTGGGAGTCAGAGCCAATGGTCAGCATGATAAGAAGGTTCCCAACTATAGTGACCATGTATACGCCCAAGAACAGCCCAAATAGGGGCATCTCTTGCTCTGGCTTCTCAGAAAATCCAAGAAGGAGGAATTCTGAGTCATAAGTTTGGTTTACTGGTTCCATGTGGATGATAGATCTGCAGGAAATAAATGTAAGAATAGGAAATGGAAATACAGACATCCCTTGTTTACACAATGAAGAGGATCTAGGATAGGGACTTCAAGACTTAGATTTCAATTACAGGTATACCACTAACTACCTTGTGATCTTAAGCAAGTTACTTCTCTCAGTATCAATTTCTTCACCTAAAAATGAAGGCACTGGATTAGGTGAAGCTAAGGTCCCTTCCAGTTCTCACATCTTATGAATTCCACTAACCACATCTATAGCATGATGTTACATAATATAAGCAATATATAAGTGAAATCACAAAAACTGCTTTTAGGATCAGCACTCTTTGAGCTAAGAAATGTATTCTGGGGCCAGAGCTTGGTATATCCAGTTTCAAGAGCCCTCTATGGGAAAGGCAGTAATATGGCAGAACAGTGGGGTGGGCTCTAACAGGATTGAGAGGCAAGAAACAAGTATAACAGGGCTTCTTAACCTCGTTGAGTAATAGACCTACTTGACAATCTGGTGAAGCCCCTGCACCGCTTCTCAGAATAATTTTTAAAATAATTAAAGAAAATGCTAAACTTCATTTGGAAATTGGGAAAATGAACATGTAGTTTTTTTCATCCAAGTTTACATACCCCATGAAATCTATCCAAAGACCCTCCAACTCCTGCAAGGAGGCAATGGATCCCAGCCAAATAACTCCTCAAATAAAGGGTCATTCAAAGCATGACCCATTATTATAATATAAGCACGATAATGACTCATTATCAAAATGGGCAAAGCAGACAGAGACCAGAAGTTGGAAAAATGAACAAAACCATGAAATCAAAGTCAACTCTGCTTCAGTCTTAGATCTAGACATTGAAGTAATGCTGGTAGAGTCCAAGGGTCATGCCAAAGTCCAATAATGTAGGCATTTCACGGTTTGGCTCAAACAATGCATTCATTATGCGGGCATTTGCAGAGGGTCAAATCAAGTCAATAAGGATTTATTAGGCACCAACCACATGTCAGGCACTATGCTAAGCTCTGGGTAGAATGAGAAAGCATGGAAATTATGGAGACAAATTCTGGCTCTGTATCAGGAAGAAATTTCTAAGAGGTACATCTGTCCATTAAATGAATAAGCTTCCTGAGGAAGTTGAGTTCCTCATCACTGGAGGTCTTCAAGCAGAGACTATTGACATTTGTCAGGGGCACTATCTGTCTGCCAGGTTCAAAACACTGATGTTGTCTTTTATTCCTCTTTCCCCTTAATAATAACGATAATAATAATAACTAGAATTTATATAATGATTTAAAATTTGCAAAGTACTTTTCTTAAATATTACCTCATTTGATCCTCACAACAACTCTGGGAGGCAGAAACTATTATTATTCCCACTTTGCCAATGAAGAAACTGAGGCAGACAGGGAAGTTAGGTAACTTGCCCATGGTCACACAGCTAGTATGGATCTGAGGCCACATTTGAACTCGGACCTTTCTGACTCCACTCCCAACTGCACTACATAGATGTTGTGGGGAGGTCTACCTGAACTGATTTGTAGTAAAATACAAAGAAGCGAGAGAGCAATATTTATTCAATGACTAAAACAATGTATGTGAGCAGATCCCTCAAGGGGAGTTAAAAGCTGAGTAATGGAAAAACCAGTGAAGAACGTCCAGCAAAAAGATGACAAAGTATTCCTCCTTCCTCACTATAAAAAGATAGAAGATGGTTAGGTCACAATATTGCATCCACTGTCTGATAATGGCCTCTGTATTTAACTTTTAAATTTAAGCTTTTGCTTAATATTTTTTCTTTATCATATTGGAAAGTTCTTTCTGGATCTAGGGCAGGAAGAAGCCTTTCTCAGTCCCCCTTAATCTTAGTGCCTTTCCCTCTAAGACTATTCGTAAATTATACTGTTTATACTGTTGTTGGCATGTTGTCCCTCTCCCTGCCCCACCCCTACCATAAGACAGTAAGCTCCTTGAGGGCAGGGACTACTTTGTTTCCCTTTCTTTGTCTTTCTTTGGGCACTTAGTACAGTGCCTAGCACATCTGTTTGCTGCTGTTCAGTTGTTTTCAGACATGTCTCACTGTGACCCTATTTGGGGTTTTCTTGGCAAAGATCCTGGAGGGGTTCACCATTTCCTTCTCCAGTTCATTTTTACAGAGAAGAAAACTGAAGCAAACAGAGTTGTGACTTGCACAGAGTTGCACAGCTAGTAAGTGTCAGAGGCCAGATTTGAACTCAGAAAGATGAATCTTCCTGAATCCAGGCCTAGGACCCTGTCAATCCAATGAACCACCCAGCTGCCCTGTCCAGCATATAGTAGGCACTGAATAAATACTAGTTGACTAGCCAAAAATCTAAGAGCTGAAGAGACTTTAGAGTTTAGAGTCTCTGAACCAGAAGAGACCTTCCAGCAAAAAAATGTCAGAGCTGGAAGGAACCTTAAGGATCATCTTCTTTCTCTCCAACTGCCTCTTTTTATGCCTATAGAAAATCAGCCCCAAAGAAGGGCTGTAGTTTGCACATCATCTCAAACAGCTAGTCAGTGACAAAGCCAAGACCAGACCCCAGATCTTAGGAGCACACATTTAAAGCTGTAAGCAGGGATATGCTGGAGCCAGCCCATACCAGCTTGTAACAATCAATTGTTAAGTTTTCAGTGTGAGCATGTAGAGCTCAGAAATTGTCAGAGTTAAGTACTACAAATCAAAGCTTGACTTACCGTTTTCTTGATCATCAAGACTTAAGAAAGTGGAGAAAATGTTAATAATGCAAGTGAAACTTAAAGCGTGTGGTGCATGCATTTTTTTTCTCACAGAGCTGGTTGTTAAACATTGACCAGCGCACCCCTGGCTATAAGAGATCTTAGCTGTAATGTATGTGTTCCAACTCCCTGACTTTATACATTTTGTACATGAGTAAGTATAGGTTAGGGGACCTCCTCAAGTTCACAAAGGTAATATCTATCATAACTATTTTATTCCAGTACTCTAGAGCACTGACTCTGAAGTCAGAAAATTTGGGTTCAAATCCTGCCTCGGACATCACTTATTTGCCCTTGGATAAATCACTTAATCTTCCTCAGCATCAGTTTCCTCATGTTTAATCATCATCATCATGATAAAAACAACAATAATAACTAGCAATCCCATAGCACTTTAAGGTTTTCAAAACATTGAATGTATTCTGTCATTTAATCCTCGCAACAACTTCAGGAAGTAGGTGCTTTTATTATTCCCATTTTCCAGAAGAGAAAACTGAGACAGGAAGCGGTTAAATAACATGCCCAAGGTCACACAACTAGCGTCTGAGGCAAGATTTGAACTCAGGCTTTCCTCACTCTAAGTCCTACACTCTTACCCATTGTACCAATTTCCAGTTCTAGATCTATGAGCCTATGATTTAATACTGTTCATTTCCCACAGCCCCAAGCTGGGGCAAAGACACTGGAAGACCAGTCACAACCTGTTGGCCTACAGTGCTCAGTCTATCAAGCTCTTCTCTTGAATCTGTCCAACTAATATTCCTGTTTTCTTCCATTAGAATACCCAGTGTAGTATACCACACTGGAGCCTCCATACCCGAAAGGGACACTTTTGGAAAATGAGACCCTGAGTGCCGGTGGAGGCCCCTTTAAGAGACCTGCCATCCCTTCTCTAAAGCATTTGGATATCCCCACCATCCAATTCTTGCCTTTCCCCTCCTTCTGAGGCTTCTTTATACCTTCTCCTTGCCACAGTACTTAGGAAATCTCCCTCCTAGTTTCTAGATTCCTATCTAGATCTCTGCCTTGGCTCATAGGAAATGGTCTCTCTTTCCCCATCAGCTGCTTTTAAGAGAGAGAATCCTTCCTTCCACTTCTCACACTCATCTCCCCAGATTGTACTCCATGAAAGTTTGCCCCTGTGGGCAATTTGTCTGCAGGGTTTCTCACAGCTCTGTCTTGTATAGTCAAGGATCCTCATGGAGCACCCATGGTTAGTGTGGAAAGGCCCCAGAACTCTGCCTCTGGAGGTAGAGTCAATGACCCCTCTGTCCTGATTGGGCTCCAAGGTGGGGTAGTTGAGACTCGATTGGCCTGAGCTCTGACCTGGGCACCAGGCTAGGCTTGGCTGAAATGAACTAAGGTCTGCTGGGCTGGGATCTCTGTTGTTATAATGACAAGAACAACCTATATTTCTTTAGTGATTTCCAATCATAGAATATTTCCACAAACATTATCTCATCAGATAATGACAAAAAACGATTAAGCAGAAAAGGGCTTATGGCTTTCAGTATTGTGTGCTTCATCTGATTCCTCTGCAAAGCTCCTGGAAAGCCTAGCTATCATCCCTAATTATCAGGTGGGTATACACCCACTTTCACTCTAAGATCCAGTGAGAGGAAATAGTTTGTCTGAGGTCCCAGAGCTAGTCAGTGACCAGGCTGAGACCTGAATCTCAGTCTCACAAATCTGAGTCTAGGGATCTTTCTACTGATATTCATGAGCCCCATAAGCTGGGATCCAGAGTCTGGGCTGTCACCTAGGCTCAGGCTAGGTCACATGCTGGACTGGACTGTATCATGATGTGGCTTGTGCTAATCTTGACACCACATTCCTGGGTTTCTGAGGAAGAACAAACCACTCCCCTTCCTTTGCATTCCCTCTTCTCATTTTCTATCCCCTCCACTCAAACACTTACTGGGAATCAAAGAAAAGCCAGGTTTGATTGACTCTGCTTCTGATCTGGCTTGTGGACAATAAGGACAAGGAAGGCAGCAGCTCTAACCCCAGATAAGCGTAAGATAGTGGCCTCAGGCATAGTGGCTGGTGTCTCCGGAAGGCATAAGTGGGCTCTCTCTTCACCTGAGACAGCTGATTTGTGGGCCTGGGCAGTGGAGGGAGCAGGAGAACTATTTACAGTTCCTGGGGCCCAAGAGGCTGAATACCCTCAGCTCCTCATTAGAAAAATAAATTGTCTTTCCTTTCCCTGAGCAATTCAATTCCCTGTAGGACAGAAAATTTCCTATGAGAGCTGTCCAACAATAAAAGACTATCTCATAGTGGACTAAATTACCCGCGAAGCGAAGGCTGGACGACATCTTTGGTGTATTGTAGGTGGTATTCATAATTTGTAGAGGCGCTGCTCTAGATGACCTCTGAAGTCTCCCCTAGCTAACAAGTTCTAAATCTATAAGTACTCTATCATGGAAAGCACTGAGTTTCCCCATCACTGGAAATTGCCAATGAGAATATAAATGACTTTTTCTGTTATATTGAAGACAGGATTCCTCCCTAAGAAGATTAGACTGGATGATCTCCTAAGTCCATTCCAACCTAAACAATCTACAAGCAATCTATGAGTTCTGCCTCATAACATATTGAGTTCCACATCATTGAAGTTTTTAAGCTAGGGCTGGATAAATAAGTATTGTAGTGGAAAGGGTAATGGATTCTGAGTGAATCAAAACCCACTTTTGCTACTTAACTTCTCTGGGACTCAGTTTCTTCATGTGTTAAATAAGTGTTGGTCCACTGTTCTATGGTCCAACATTTTATATTTTAAAGACTCTATACAATATTAACAACCTATATTCCAGGGTGCTTTCCTATCCTAAAATCCCATGTTCTGTATTCTAAGGTAACTCCCAGTTCTAATATTGCATTTATATTTTATATTCTAAAACATTACAGCTTGAGCATTGTATGTCTTAAAATTCATTCCAGATCAAAATCTTATATTCCTGTGATCCCCTTATTTGTTTGTTTTTGAAAAAGAAAAGTTCAGTGGAGGAGGAGGAGGAGAAAGAAGAGGAGGAGGAGGAGAAAAATAAAGAAGAAGAGCAGGGATCCTCTGCAACATCCTTAGCTCATCCTTAGTTCATCCAGATTCTGTTTGAACACTTCCAGTGACAGGGAAATCACTACCTACAAAGGCAGTCCACAATAAATTCATAAATTATTCAAACTGGAACAGACCCCAGAGATCACCTAGTCCAATAACAAAGTATAGAGATAGGACAAAAAGAAAGGACTGATAGAGCAAAAAAAAAAATGAAAAAATAAAAAGAGCAAAGGCTGATCCTGAAGGAATGAAAAGGAAACAGATAAAAGAGTACATGTAGTGAATGTAATAAAAGGTGATAGATACGTGTAGGCTGTGCTGATGACTCATATCTATATGTTGGCGAATGAATATGGTTTTTTTTACTTTTAATTTATTTATTTTCATTTTTCAACATTTACTTCCACAAAATTTTGAATTCCAAATGTTCTCCCCTTCTCTCCCCTCCCCCCACCCCAGGACAGCATGCGTTCTGATTATCCCTTCCTCCAATCTGTCCTCCCTTCTATCAACCCCCCTCATTTCTCATCCTCTTCCCTTCTATTCTTATGTAGGGCAAGAGAGATTTCTGTACTCGTTGGCTCATATATCTTGGGTCCCAGCTGCATGTAAAAACAATTTTTAACATCTTTCCCTTCCTCCCTCCCCACCTACCCTCTTTGAGAAAGTAAGCAATTCAATATAGGTTATACATGTGGCATCATACAAAACACTTCCATAACAGTCATGTTGTGAAAAGCTAACTATATTTCGCCCATCCTTTCCCACCCTCCATTTACTCTATTCTCTCCTTTGACCTGTCCCTCCACGAAAGTGTTTACTTCTGATTACTCCTTCCCCCAATCTGCCATCCCTTCTATTATCCCCCTTCTCTTATCCCCTTCCTCCTTGCTTTCCTGTAGGGTAAGATAGATTTCTATACCCAAATGAGTATGTATGTTATTCCCTCCTTAAGCCAAATCCAATGAGAGTAAGACTTACTTATTCCCTCTCACCTCCCCCTCTTCCCTTCCATTGTAAAAACTCTATTTCGTCTTTTATGTGAGATAATTTACTACATTCTACCACTCGTTTTCTTTCTCCTAGTACATCCCTCTCAAAACATAATTTTATTTTTTAGGTATCATTCCTTCATACTCAGCTTACCCTGTGCCGTCTGTCTATACACACACACACACACACACACACACACACACATACACATCTATATACATACATACATACAAATACATATACACACACATATACATATATACATGTGTGTGTGTTCCCTCTAACTACCCTAATAGTGAGAATGGTCTCAAGAGTTACATAATCTTTCTGTGTAGGAATGTAAACAGTTCAACTTCAATAAGTCCCTTATGGCTTCTCTTTCCTGTTTACCTTTTCATGTTTCTCTTGATTCTTGTATTTGAAAGTCAAATTTCTTATTCAGCTCTGGTCTTTTCAGCAAGAATGCTTGGAAGCCCGCTATTTCATTGAATTCTATTTTTCCCCTGAAGTATTATACTCGGTTTTGCTGGGTAGGTGATTCTTAGTTTTAATCCTACCTCCTCTGACCTCTGGAATAGCATATTCCAAGCCCTCTGATCCCCTAGTGTACAAGCTGCTAAATCTTGTGTTATCCTGATTGTTTCCACAATACATGAATTATTTCTTTCTGGCTACTTGTGATATTTTCTCCTTGACCTGGGAAATCTGGAATTTGGCTACAATATTCCTAGGACTTTTCCTTTGGAATCTCTTTTGAGAGGTGATCAGTGGATTCTTTCCATTTCTATTTTACCCTATGGTTCCAGACAATCAGGGAAATTTTCCTTGATAATTTCTTTTTTTATTATTTTTTATTTTTTATAAATTTTATTTAATATATTTAGTTTTCAGCATTGATTTTCACAGGAGTTTGAATTACAGATTTTCTCCCCATTTCTACTCTTCTGCCCACTCCAAGATGGCGTATATTCTAGTCGTCCTGTTCCCCAGTCTGCCCTCCCATCTGTCACCCCACTACTCTCCCATCCCCTTTTCCCTTCCTTTCTTGTAGGGCAAGATAAATTTCTATGCCCCATTGCCTGTGTATCTTATTTTCTTGTTGCCTGCAAAAACGTTTTTGTTTTTGTTTTTGAACATCTATTTTTTTAAAACTTTGAGTTCCAAATTTTCTCCCCTCTTCCCTTCCCACCCACCCTCCCTAAGAAGTCAAGCAATTCAACATGGGCCACATGCGTATCATCATGTATAACCCTTCCACAATACTCATGTTGTGAAAGACTAACTATATTTTGCTTCTTCCTAACCTATTCCCCTTTATTGAATTTTCTCCCTTGACCCTGTCCCTTTTCGAAAGTGTTTGTT
>CM053622.1:57048833-57071923 GCA_028646595.1 Phalanger gymnotis
GGAGGGGAGGGCAGACTGGGGAACAGGGCAACCAGAGTGTACGCCATCTTGGAGTGGGGGGGGGTGGAAATGGGGAGAAAATCTGTAATTCAAACACATGTGAAAATCAATGCTGAAAACTAAACATATTAAAAATAAATTAATTTTCTTTAAAAAAAAACAATAAATTCTGAAAGAAAAAAAAGAATTTAGCAAATAGAGGTCTGAGGTTGTAAATGTGTGTGACCAGGCTAAAAGCAGGTCAGAAACCCTCAAAACAAAAAGAGAATTTAGAAGATGGGCAGGATTAAGGGAGAATATAAGGACTTCTGTGTTTAACATGTTCATTTTCAGATGCTTCTGGTATATCCAGGTATGGGTTTCCAGCAGGCAGCTGATAATGTAAAACTAAAGCTCAGATGGGATACTGAGGCTAAATATGAAGATCTGGGAGTCATCTGCATGGGTAAAAAGAAGATGGACTTAGTGATCTCTCAGGATTCATCCAGGTCAAAATCCTATGAACTGATAACATACAGACACACACATATATACAAACACATTCATTTAGAAAGACATACAAACATACCAGATCTTAGATCCAGAAAGAACACCATAGAACATTCAATTGCTATCTCAACAAGGATCCTTTGGAAAAATGGTTCAGTATGCCTACATAAGTGCACATTCATGTGTGTGACATATACCATTGCCCACTCCCAGCCTAAAACCTGGAAATCTAAAAAGGAGAAAGAGAATTTAGGAGTTACATTCTTCCTTTTATCCATATTCTCCCCTCTTTTCCTCAACCTCAACTGCTATGCCTCTTTTGGGGATGATATGGAAAAGATTTCATTAACTAAAGAAATTGTAAAATATGGGAGTGGCCTCACTTCCTTCCTTTGGAGGCAGTATGGCACACAGGAAAGAGTCCTGGATTTTGACTCAAAGAATCTAGGTTTAATTCTTAGCTCTACTATGCCAATCTGTTGTTTTGAGCAAGATGTGTTACATAATCTACTTAGGCCTCTGTTTTCTCATATGTAATAGGAAGTGGTTGGACCAGAAATTACTTCTGAGGTCTATGACCATCCCAGTCCAGAGCTCAAGGCCAACACCCCCAACAACAAAAGAACCCACACTCAAGCTATCCTTCCAAGTTTCCTGCAGTCAAGATCATGCAGTGGAAGGAAAGGTCCTGTTTTTCCCAAAGTCCCCAACTTACCTCTTCACTGCCTGAAAAAAAGAGCCCTGGGCTAGGAGACAGGATACTTGTCTTCTAGTCCTGATACTGCCATGGACTTCCTTTGCAATCTTGGAAAATGAGTACTAGAAAGTGTATGGTGCTCCTGATGTAGCCACCAGAGGGTGCTGCTTGCCACTAGCCTGATCTTATTCACAATAAGCTCCAGTCACTAGGTTGGACCACACTCACAATGGCAATTATGCCCTCAACCCAATACCAAAGACCAAGCTCTCTATGAATCCCAGAGAACTGATAACCATTTTCCCCCAATTATGCCTCTTTCTGATTGGCAGCTGCTTGATTCTGTCTCAGAGGTGTGGTCAGTACAAATTTATCCCACCAGAATAACTCTTGAGACCCCTCCCCCAGGAAAACTCCCTTAATCTTTTGTATTTCACTGAGCTCTAGTATGAGTAAAGCATAAATGAGTTGTCCAAGAAAACAACCAGAAAAGTACATGGATCTTCTTTACTGGTAGACACAGAATCAACAAAGAGAAGAAAATTACAATATATTTAAACACTGCTCTGTGACTGCTTCTTAAAGTTTCTCCCAGACCTGCAGTTGGTTCATATTAATGCTCTGGACCTAATAAAATTAGAGAAGACACAATTTAGTTGTTTTAGGCTCACTGAGCCAGAAAAGAATTCAAACAATAAAACACAATTCCAAAACTGCAATTCTCGTCATAGCTGCCCAGAGGGTTACAATCAAATTAGTGAAGGAGTTCAAAAAGATTATCCTCTTCCTCATAGTATGAGGACATGGACTAGGAAGGATAGGAACCCCTAGGGTAGAAAGAAGTTTCTCCAGCAGCTTGTCTTCCTGCCAGAAGCTCTGCCTAGATCATGCCTCCAATCAGCTCATTCCCCCCTGCTCACCACTTTTACTAGCTCGTGCCACAAAGCATTATAGTCTCATTGGAGGAACTTAGTGAGTGACCTGGAGTGGTCCCACTCTGACTCAATCACCATCTTTAATCCTCTCCTTCTTCTGTGTTCTTGAAAAAATCCATACTATCTGCCTCCTTGGCAGCCATATCTGTGCCTTTTCTATCCTGATTCACTCTCTAGGAATATAGAAGTATAGCTTTAGGGCTGGAATAGTGATGATCTTAGAGACCATCTAGCCCAGCCCCTTCATTTTACAGATGTGGAAACTGAGGCCTAAAGAGGTAAAAGTGATTTTCCCAAAGTTGTCTAGGTACTAAATGCAGATCTGGGATTTGAATCTGGTTCTGCTCCACTCCCATTGCTCTTTCTACTCTGCTACATCACCTCTTCAATTCCTTTCACAGGGAATTGGTTTCATGGGCACAACCACACTCAGAGGCTTCATTAATGGAGGTCAGCCTAAAGAAGGGAGCCTGACACTCCCTCCTTCCCCCTCACCCACATAGTCATGGCAAGAAGAACCATACTGAAGTCTAACAGGGAGTTAACAACAGAGCTGAGAGCAAGACTCCTATATCTTGGCTCAAAGTGTCAGCCCTTTCCATTGCAGCCACTCTTCCCTGGATCCTCTTATATTTTCTCATAATATAATTATAGAAGAAACATGAGTAAGAAGAGATAAGCAGATAGGTTTTCCCTAAAGGAGATGAAGGACTTTGAGGGAAGATTGGGTGAGTTAATTCTTCCCTCTGGACCTCAGTGCCTGCCAGAAAAATATCCCCTACTTAAGTATAACTTTAACATAAACACCTAAGGATCATCTGGGAAAATGGAAAGGAATCCTGCCAGCTCTAGGAAGGAGCTAGTTATTAGCACTCCCCTGCCCTAGGAACAGAGACAGGATCCTGCCTTCCTCTCCCTCCTCACCGGCAGAAATCTGCTGTAGCCCCTCTTCACACATGGTAAGTCTCACACACTCACACACACACACACACACACACACACACACACACACAAACACACACATACACATAAACACACACACACATATACACACACACACATACATTCATTCATTCAGAAACACTTAAAGAAACACAAAAATGCATGCAAATCATAAAGACACTCAGATATATATACAAACGCACAAATAAACATAGAAACAATTATGTTCTATGAATTTCTCTCATACAAACGTGCATACATTCATTCAGAAATACTCAAAGACAAAAATGCACACACAAATCATACAGACACTCAGATATATATACAAAGATACAAATATATATAGAAACAATCATACTGGATGAATGAATTTCACACACACACACACAAGCACATACAAACATACACACAAACACACAGGAAAATTTGACACAGTTCTCCCCTGCCTCCCCTCAGGGCAACAGAGGAAGATTAGGGCTCTCCATTCATGTTCCCTCTTGAGATCTCCCAGCACCTCTTCTCTCATACACTTGCTCCACACGAAATTTTCAGGATGCAGCTCCAACCCCAGCCCCTTTTGAAATTGGGAAAACAGAGGGAGCAAATAGGTCTAATATAGTACCAGGGGGCACTCTTCCCTTATAGGTGGAGCTCTCAAAGTAACTATCCCAAATACAAAGCATTCTCTGAGTCCACATCTACCCAAATACCATAGTTCATGAACTCTAACTGACATATGCACTTTTTCTTCTGTCAGCTACAACAAAGGCAAATGTCTTTAGCATGTAAATAGCATGTAAACAAAGTAATCCCTCCATAAACCTTAGGCACATTCTCCCACAAATACATTTGCATATGTATATCTGCATATGTAAATATATATATGTGTGTGTGATACATGTATATGTATGTGTATGTGTGTATATCTATGTGTGCATATATAGAAATATGATCAATGGAAAGAGTGGGCACACAGAGATCATGAGTGAGAGGTATGTGTATGGGGAATGCATGTGACTATCATGCAAACTTAGGGTGAATTCTGGGTGAATGGCAGTCAGCATTACCAGGATGGATTAGAATGATTCATTGCCAAGAGGAGCATAGGAAGGTATAAACAGATACAGTCAGGGCTAGAAGCCCATTTAGATTTTTTTGATCCCATTGGCCTATGGAGCAACATGCTGGGGATGGTGGTCCTAACCAACAATGGCCCTCAGGTTGAAGGCCCAGAGCCAATTAAGACTTCGGTTTACATATGGTTTTCAAAGGACCTGCTGTGGCAGCTAACATGTCACCAGTGGGGAAATGGTGTCAGGGAACATGAACCAATAGAAAATGAAGGTTTCTAAAAATTAGGCAGAATGGTATAATTAGGATGAGATAGGCAGAATTATGACTGTACTTCATCAGCATGCTTACTAGAGAATTTCAGCAGCCAACTTTAACTAGAACTTTAATGATTTAAACCTTAAGCATATGATATCTGTGTCCTAAGAGAATAGGGCCATAGACTCCTCTGGCTGCTAACTGGCACATTGGAGCAACTAACCTCTCTGCAAGATCTTAAGTTTCACTGTATGACCTTCAAAGACCCTGCTCCCTGCTAAGTGTGGTATCTCCTCCGAGAACACTTTCACTACTCCCCATTAGTCTCATGGTAACTCCTAGTCATCCGGTGTCTAAGAGGCACTACTACTATAATATTACATGGTCTCCTGGTGGCTAGACACTGCTTTCTTCTACCAGGTTCCAGCCTTTATCTCATCAGAGACACCCTCGAGCCATCTCATCACCCATCATCTAAAGCAAAGGTGTCAAATATTCAGCCCACGGACCACATTGCGGCCCAAACCAGATTAAAATGTAATCACAAACTAGTTAACAAATAAAAGTACAACATAATATGGAGAATGGTAATATTTTGTTTTCTAAGTCAATATGCAGCCCACAGCAATCCTTATATACAGTGTTAATGACCTCCTTTCTATTTGAATTCGACACCACCAATCTAAGGTCTAGAGGCTAGAAAACTTCACCAGTTGTGAAGTCATGAGTGGAATTGAATTGGGGACCCATATTTTGTTTCTTGGATCTTATTTCTTACTCTGTATAGAAGTGCAATGAAGCAAGGGGGGGGGGCTAAACAACTGAACCAGGTCTTTCCCAAGGTACCTTGGTCCAGAGCATGACTATAGATGGGTTGTCTGTATTTTGTCTCTCCGATATAGGCTGGTAGACAGCTCCATAGCTGCAGCCACCCTATCCTGCAAAGGAAGGCAGATACAATTTCACCAAGCTAAGATTAAGCCTTTTTGTAACTCCTATGTCTGGGTCAGAATTCACAGTCCTCTGTTTCAGACATCTTTATGACTAAGGACTAGAAACTGTTAAGATTCAATCCAGTTTAGCACAGAATGAATTTTATTGAGAACAAATTAAAGCTAATGAGATAAGGTGATTGTTCTCCATTTATCTACCCTGGATCCCCAGTTTTACTAAGTCTATCTGTTGGTAGCAAAAGCAGTTTTGTTGCTATAGTTTAACCATTGGAAAAAACACTATATATTTAGGACACTGGAAATTGTCTTTCTCAGACAAGAAAGGAATAAGAAAAGTATATCTTCTGTATCACCTGAGTGATACAGAACAAACCTAACTAGGCCTGTCCTGTCATGCCTGAATGAGTCAATTGAAACGAGTTTAAGAGAGCCTACCTGAGCAGGACTATGTGATCATGCCTAAATGAGCAGGAATAACTCTGCCCAGGTGAGCCTCAGAGAGACTAAATAAGCTTATGTGAGTCTGCCCAAGCAAACCTGCCTGACTCTGTGAGATTGTCTACGTCAGGGCACATCTGCCCGAGGGCACAGAGAGAAAAAGCTTTAGGCTTCAAAATGGTGGGCAGAGACTGAATCTTGAGCTGTGGAGGATGGGCCTAGTGAGTGGATTTACAAGTGGGAGGTCTGAGGAGTAAGAAGTCGTGGAACTTGACTCTGCCCAAAATGATACATTTAATTGAATATTTCAAAACCCTTCTGCATCCCACCAAATGAAGAGAAAAGAAGAGAAAAAAAAGAAAGAGTAAAAGAAAAATAATTGAAAAATACTCCCAGAAAAGCAGAAAAATTTAACTATAGCTGTCACCTCCAAGGCAACACAATTAGCCTTTGATTTCTGGCCTTCTACCACCAATTTGACAACAAGTAATATGTTCTCAGACTCACACCTGAAGCTGACCAACACCTCAAATTTAGCAGTCACATATCACTGTAGTTGCAGCATATCACATTCGAAAGCCCTGCTGTTTTTCCCATTCATCTACAGAAAAAATAGTAAGTTTTAAATCACAAGTTAATAACTTCTGCAACATAAAATGCCTAGAAGATAAAATTCCATCATTTCATCAATGGATAGAATGGAAGAAATGACAAAGAAAAGTTAAATTGGGTAATAAATATATTAAAAGAATTGAAGATGTGCTCTATTGCAGTTTTTTAAACACTCAGTAAGAGATGAAAGGGTAATCAGAAAAACTACAAAATTATATCCCAGGAGAAAGCACATGTATGAAACCAAAATAAACTAGAATAAAGTCAAGCAAATAGCAGTCACTAACAAAAATAAAACTAAAGAACAAACCCAGGAAATAATAGAACTGACAAATCACCCAATGGATGTGCAGATGAAGTAGGAAGTACAAACATTACATTAACTGAGGTCTCAGAAAAGATGAAAATTCTAAAAATCTAAATACTAGATTCTGACTTAACTGGAGAATTTTTTCCAGAAGGTACAAAATCAGGAAATTCTCTCTAAGACAACAGGATAAAGAAGACACCAGAAAGGAGAAACCCTAACTATGATTCACCAAATCTTAAAATTATAAAACCAAAGAATTATGAAGACAAAGAAAAAATATCCATGCATTAAGGGGGTAATAATATTTAAAGAAATACAAAATATACTAACAGCAAAATTTTCAAAAACAGTGGATGGTGAACCTAGGTATCTGACTAGTCATTGGATATTGCAGAAGAGCTTTTTGGACAAATATTTGTGTCATTCTGTTTCAGGATTTATATGATCACCATTCACCACAGCTACCAAGTGCTTCCTGTGAGACCATTGAGTATGCAGAGGGTCTCTGGCTCTGTCCATGGGGTTCAGAGTAGGATTTATTACGAAGGCTGCTTGATAACTGCTGTCTCACTCTGTGAAAGCCTTGAACTGGACCTAGAGCTCCATAATGTGGGCTTCTCACAAAGAAGATAAGGACTGAGACAGAGAGAGAAACATCTTTCTAGAGATGTTAATGTTGCCATTAATCCTATAAGTCTGAAGTCCAAAAGAACTCCTTGAATGAGGGCAGAGGAAGAAGCCCCAGAGAGCTGGAAGCCATTCTAGAAGAATATACCCAGGATCTGAGGGCTGACTAAGGTTTCAGAGGTTAGTTGCTCTGAGGACAGAACATTTGCCAACCACTGTACTTAGGTGATCAGGATGTTGGAGAAGCCATTTCACTTGTTCTTGTTGGTCCTTCATTTTCTATTTTTTGTTTGTTTTTGGGGGGGCAGGGCAATTGCCCAAGGTCACACAGCTAGTACATGTGTCAAGTGTCTGCAGATGGATTTGAACTCAGGT
The DNA here is from genome assembly GCA_028646595.1 of Phalanger gymnotis. Taxonomy (NCBI): domain Eukaryota; kingdom Metazoa; phylum Chordata; class Mammalia; order Diprotodontia; family Phalangeridae; genus Phalanger; species Phalanger gymnotis. The sequence goes on from CM053622.1 coordinate 57,056,541, forward strand.
CCTCCTGACTCCCAGGCCAGTGCTCCGGCCCACTGTACCACCTAGCTGCCCAGTCCTTCATTTTCAAAGAGGACCAATGACATCACAGAGTGATGTTTTGACTTGTGCATGAATTGGATTTAAGTGATTCAGAGTTGCACAAAGTCATCAGCCTTACTCTCTCTTCCAGAGTCATTGAAGTCCAGTGGCAAGACAAAAATCAGTAAAACTGGTAATGACCAGGAGGCAGTGGATGATCTTGGTGTTGTCCATGTCTGACCAAGTTCTAAGCCTCCACAGCACCTGCTTCAGCTACCTCCATGACCACTGAAACAAATTATTCTCATCCACTCATTCCACCAGGAGAAGTCTCCACATGCTTGGTGTAAACATTCCCCTGACTCACTGATGGGTTTGAGCCTTATCAGTTATCATTAATCCGGTTTTGCCTGTCTGCCAAAACAGTTTTACTAGATTGTGGCTACTGTTCATGCTGCATACAGCTTCTTGGAGCCACAGGTGATAGATGGGTGATAGATGTACACTAAAGGTCGATGAACAACCCTAAAAAAAGGGCTCAGCAAGTCCTCACACCAGAAGCGCTAGTCCTCCCTGAATAACCCATAAGCCTCTGGAGAAGTCATATCATCCAGAGAGCCATTAGGAATTGGTCACTGTGAATGATCTATGCCCAGTGTTTGAGAAGGGAAATGAGAATTTCAAAAGTCATGGAGGAAAACAAGAGACAAATGTTGGAGATTGGGAATTTGATGGTAAAACGTGGAATGAAGGTATTCTCGTCTCTGACAGGTGTTAGTTCAATGGAAAATGTTTGAGTGCCTCACTTAGCTTCAAAAAAATCAACTTCACAAGTAGAAGATGGAGGGGAAATGGCCAAATGACAATTTCTCTGAAAAGATCTGATAACCTCAATGACTGAAACCTCCATGAGTCAACATTCAACTTGACTGATGTGACAGTCAAGAAAACTACTGAAAACACAAGCCTAATGAAATAGCAGAGGCTATTTCATTCATTCAAGTAGCAGCTTTCAAAAAAGGTATAGTGTCAATCAATATATTAAGGACCTACCATGTGCCAGGCATTGTGCTAGGCACTAGAGATTCAAAGACAGTGATGCAACAGTCCCTGCCTTTGAGGAGTTAATGGTCTATCATGGAACTTATTAAATATACATATATATTTGCACATATACATATAAATAATATACTACATACATACATATACACATACATATATACACATATAAATATGTAAGCAAAATGAGTACAAAACAAATATGAGGCTATTTGAGAGGAGATGGCATTAGCACACAGGGAGATTGGGAAAGGTTTCATGTAAAAGGTGGCATTTGAACTAAGATTTTTTAGCATGGAGAGGGGGAGAGGCAGATATTATAGTACGTAAAGGTGAAGAGAGAGAGTGTTCCAGGCATGAGTGCAAAGACACCAGGAGTACAATGCTTAAGAAACAAAAGTCTGGCATGGGATTGCACAACATGAGGAGAATGGTATATAACAAAGTTGGAAATATTATATGAGATCAGATTGTGAAGGGTGTTAAAAATGAAACAGTGGTGGGGCAGCTAGGTGGTGCAGTGAGTAGAACACCACCCCTAGAGTCAGGAGGACCTGAGTTCAAATCTGGCCTCAGACACTTGACACAACTAATAGCTGTGTGACCTTGGGCAAGTCACTTAACCCCAATTGCCCTGCTTTCCCCCTTTCAAAAAGGAAAAGAAACCAGAGAGAAGAACTAAAGATTAAAGGAAGGGATAATTGTAGGGACATTCCACTAGAAAAAGTAAGAAGCAGGTCTACCAAGGCTACGGGTAGATCGGTTATCTGTGGCTAGGAGAAGGATATATGCGTTACAGGCTAGTAAAAGAGAAGAGAATGAAGGTTGAAGTCAGGGGAGTTCAAGATGGAAAGGAAAGGATGGTCTCTATTTCCCTTACAAGGTGAGGTCCTCAGCTGAGAGAATGGGGACAAAGTTTGTGGGGGTAACCTCTATGGGGAGTAGAATTCAGAACGAATTAAGGAGTTGCATCAGTAAGGGCCTAATGGAGAATAAATAACAAATTTGTAGTGAATGTAATCACCTAAATTGTGAGATTTCCTTCAGACCTATTCAGCAGCAAACAAGTAAAAATGGAGGAGGCAGGAGGTGGAAGAAATACAGGCTTAGGCTTGGGCTGGGGCCAGGTAAGAATGCCAAAACAGTAATGGGGTAAGGGATTGGCAAGCAGAGGCCAGTATAAAGTTCAACTGGTTAACTATAGGTTCAAGATTGGGAAGAGACCAAAGCTAAGTTAAAGCAAGAATGAGAGCCTGAGAGAATATTAAGAGATGGACACATTCAAGGCCCCCAGTGAGGATGAAGGCATTGGGAGACACAGAATGATGGGAAAGTATGATCTAATATAGGAATTCAAGAGTTTTTTATCCTGGAAACAGAACACTTCTGAGTGATCACAAGACCAAAAAGGTGACAATCCTTATGTGTAGCTTAGGTGGAGAGGGAAGGAGTCATAGGAGTTGAGGAGACTGAGAAATTGGGAGGTTAGTGTGTTTAAAGGGGCATCATCAAGCATATTGATACTCCCCTAAGATAAGGGCAGGAGTTAGGGTAGAAGACTGTGAACCAGGAATAAGGAAGTGATAACCCTGCTGTGCCCTCCTCTGTTCAGTATTGTGAAGTATTGAGAAGTCCTATTCTAAGAAGGATATGGATAAGTAGGTCAGGGTCCAGAGAAAGGAAATGGCATTGGTAACAACATTCAAATTCATACCACATGAGGTCTCATGGATGGGAATGAGATCTCTCAAACCTGAAGGACAGAAAAATTAAGAGGGACTTAAGAGTTGTTCTCAAGTATTTAAAGGACTGTATGCATTTCTGAAAGACAGCAGACTTCCCTATTATTATTGGTAAGTGTACACCATTTGCAGTAAGCAACCACCATTACTGTCTTCTGCCTCTAGCCCCCTTTGATGATCTCTCAGCTGAGAGCAGCTCTGGAGCTGCAGCAGAATTCCTTGGACTGCAAGCAGTTCCTTTCTCCTCAGAGAGTTCTGACCCCTCTTCTTGAAGGAAGAAATCCATCGTAGTTGCTGAGCTCCAAGTATTCAGAGGTCATTCTTACTTTTCCTCTTCTCTGTCACTTTCTTCTGCCCTTCAATGTCCTGATATAGGTCCTAATCTCTAGCTGCCTTTTCCTTCTTTTTTAAAAATTGAAGAATTTATTCTTCAACATCATCAAAAAGCATTTATTAAACAACTATTATATGCCAGGCATTTTGCTAAGTTCTGGGGACAAAAGGTTCCCACCTCAAGGTCTTGTGTGGGAGACAACGTGCAAAGAATGTACGTATAAGATAGGGAGTGTTATTTATTGGAAAAGGGATTCTTCAGTCTTCATGATAAACTAATATAAATATAGAGGGTCAAAAACAAGCTAGGAAATTTCCAAATGTGGAAAGAGCAATGAATCTTCCTATTTTAATAATCCCACATAATACTCTCTATCTCATACTAAAAGTCTTCCCTTATCTCCCTATTTCTTAATCTTCTCTGACTCTCAAGAAATTAATTTATCTTAGTAAATATTATATCCTGCACCCATAAAATATAAACTCTTTGAGAACAAGAACTACTGGTTACTTTTTTCTTTGTATCCCCAGAAATTAAAGGAGGGTCTTGAATACAATTGCCTTCATTCCTACACTCAATCCTTCATAAAGCATTTTCATATGCACTAAACAGAAGGAAAATTTTAAAAGCTTTGATGGGGGTATTATACTTCTCATTTCAACAGATAAAGAAACTGAGTCTCTGAAAGCTTATGATTAGCCAAGAGCACATGGCTTAAAGTGGTGGACCTACAATAAAAACGCACATCATGAGACTTCATATGCAGAGCTCTTCGGTAAACATAAACAAAGTTCTGATGAAGCAAGATAAATAAACCCAGAAGTCATTGCCAGTGAAGTGACAAGAAATCGAGGCCAGAAAGCAGATTTGTTATCATGATCAAAAAGATAAGAGCCAGCCAGAAGAACATGACACTAGGGAGCCCTGAACCTCATATTTGGTATCCAAGACTCTGATTGCTGGGTATTTGGTGTCAGCTAACAAAGCCATATACCTAGGCCCAGGGCTATGGCCCATCATTGAGAGGAGGTTGACTTGTTAATGAATTTTTTCAAGGCATCCTTTATGTCCTTGTTCCTCAAGCTATAGATGAAGGGGTTCAGCATGGGGGTTACCACAGCATGCATCATTGAGGCAACTATCCTCCTCCAGGAGGAGTGTGTAGCTGAGGAGGTCATGTATACTCCAAAACCTGTGCCATAGAATAATGAAATAACACAGAGGTGAGAACCACAGGTAAAAAAGGCTTTATACTTCCCCTCAGCAGATGGGATTTTCAGAATAGAAGAACAGATCTGCGTATAAGAAGTAAGAATCCCTGTGAGGGAAACAATACCCAGCAGGCCAGTTGTAAAATAAACCAAAATGTTGTTGATGAGAGTGTCAGAACAAGAGAGCTTCAGGACCTGAGTAAGATCACAGAAAAAATATGGGATTTCAAGGCTTTTACAGAAAGACAGATTCATCACCATGAGAATGTGAAGGAGAGAAGTTAAAAGACTAAGAACACAGGAAATCAGAACCAACAGGCCACAAAGCTGTGGATTCATGATGGCCACATAACGCAGAGGGTGACAAATGGCCACAAACCGATCATAAGCCATTGAAGTGAGAAGGAAGTTGTCCATACAAGCAAAGACTAAGAAGAAATACATCTGGGTGAGGCAGCCAGCATAGGAGATGGCCTTACTGTGTGTCAGGATGTTGGCCAGCATCTTGGGGACTGTGGTGGACACCAGACAAAGATCCACCAAGGACAGATTAGAAATGAAGAAGTACATGGGGGTGTGGAGGTGGGAGTCAGAGCCAATAGCCAGCATGATAAGCAGATTTCCAGACAAAGTGACCACGTATATGCCCAGGAACAGCCCAAAGAGAGGCAGCTGCTGCTCTGGCTTCTCGGAAAGTCCCAGGAGGAATAATTCACAGATATATGTTTGGTTGGCTGGCCCCATGTGGGTAATGTGTCTGCCGAAAAAGAGATGAGAAAAGAACATGAAATAGGAAATATATCCATTCTTCATATACAGGAAAGAATCCAGGACAATAATTAGGAAGCCTCTGAATTGAGGTCCCAATGCGGCCAATTACTGTGCAACCTTGGACACATCATGTCCACTCTCTGAGGTTCAGTTTCCTCATCTGCTAAAGGAGTAGGACCAGGTGGTTCCTTCTAATCAGATATTGCTCTACCCTATCTGTGAGAGGCAGGTGCAATAGACAGGGCACTGGATTTGGAATCAAAAGACCTGGTCTAAAATCCCAACTCTGTACTTACTGCCTTTCAGACTTAGGATGAGTCATTTAATCTATCTAGGACTCAGTTTGTTCATTTGCAAAATGGGGAGTTTGGATTAGATGGGCCCTTATATCCTCTTCAGCTCTAAGACTATGAGGCTAGGAGCTATATGTGCTTCCTATCTCTTTCCCTATATGGAATATTCTTTTATTATTTGTAATGACTCCTTGTGATCTAGTTTACATGCCCTTGATTTTACAGCTTAATTGTTTCTAATGTGCTTCTGACATTAGCTCTGGGATGCTGGGAAAATCAATTAACTTCTATCTGCTGCAGGAAACCTTCTAAGATGATGGGTACAAGAAAGGTGCCATTCCTATCCTAGTTTTTAATGGTCAAATAGATGATAGATATTGTTGTTGTGTTTATCCTTCATTCTTGAAGAGGATGGTGACATGAGGGAGATGATGACATGACTTTCGGTTGACTTTGATTTGAGTGCTGGTGGGCTGTGCAAGGGCGGCAGCCCCACTTTCTCCTCCAGAGCCATCTGGTTCCAGTGGCCTAATATTCATCAGGAGGACTGAAGGTGGCCCAGGATGCAATGCGATGATAGGTAGATAGATAGATAGATAGATAGATAGATAGATAGATAGATAGATAGATAGATAGACAGACAGACAGATAGATGGATAGATGGATGGATGGATGGATATATGGATGGAAATATATAATTGCTTATGTAAACCCAGTTCCAAAGACCATTGGTATAGGGCTATCTCCTTTTTGGTAAAGATGAATGCCCTGCCCTGTGTGAGGAGCAGAATAAAGTTGGCAAGAGAACTTCAACCTCTTCAGGTTTTAAGTCACTCTGGGCAATTCTGGCTTCCAGCTTCAAAAGGGAAGATGGTTCAGATCAACCCTATGTCATGTTGCTGAAGAAAAAGACTCTGGAAAGACATGAGAAGAGCTGGCAGTCTCCATCCTGTCTTCCCAGAAACTTTTCCTTCAGTATTCTGAAGTAAAGTTGGTCTCAATCATCATCCCTCTCAAAGCTGGAACACAGAAGTTGCCAGAGTGACTTGAAGCCTAGAGAACTCAAAGACTAAAGTTTCTCACTCTGACTAGCTCTACTCTGCCTCTCATGTAAGGCAGACCATTCACCTCCACCAGTCATGATAATGTCCCACTGCAATGAGCTTTGGAACTCAGGTTACACTTGGAATCAATCAGTGCCTTTCTCTGCCACAGTGGCAGAGCAATAAAAAATGTCTTTGAAAGACAAAAAATAAAAATTCAGAGTAGTTTATTTCTTTTATTGTTCTTAGTGTTCAGGATTAATATTGCAATACCTAATTAAAGCCAGTACCACTCTTATCTAAACCAACCTCTGGCATCATCAGAAGTTAAGAAATCTTTTAAAATCTCTGATAATTGTATAAAGCTAGAAAAAATAATAACAAAATTCATTTGAAAGAACAAAAGGTCAAGAATATCAGTGAAATCAATGAAAAAATGTGAAGGAACGTGGACTAGCAGTACCAGATTTCAAACTGGTACAAAGATTACAAAGTAGTAATCATCGAAATAATCTGGTATTGGCTAAAAAGTAGAGCAGTGGATCAGTGGAAGAGATTAGAAACATGATACATAGCAGTAAATGACCAGAGTAATCTAGTGATTGATAAACCCAAAGATCCAAGCTTTAGGAAAAAGGATTCATTATTTGATAAATATTGTTGGGAAAACTTGAAAGAGGTTTGGCAGAAACTAGGAATAGACCACTATCTCACACCATATACAAAGAATAAGGTCAAAATGGGTACCTGATTTAGAAAAAAGGTGATATCATAAGCAAATTAGGGGAGGATGGGATACTTTACCTGCCAGATCTATGGGTAAGGAAAGACAATAGACAAATAATCATTACAGGATATGAAATGGATAAATTGGATTACACTAAATTAAAAAGGATTTACACAAACAGAATCAATGCAACCAAGATTCAAAGGAAAGCATGAAACCAAGGGGGGAAATTTCACAAGTTTCTCTCATAGAGCCCTCATTTCTTAAATATATAGAGAACTGAGTCAAATTCATAAGAATACAAGTCATTCCCCCAATTGATAGTCAAAGTATATGAACAAGCAGTTTTCAGAAGAAGAAATCACAACTATTTATAGTCATATAAAAAATGTTCTAAGTCATTATTGATTAGAGAAAGGCAAATTAAAACAACCCTGAGGTACCACCTTATACCTACCATACTGACTAATATAACAGAAAAGGAAAACAACAATGCTGGAATGAATGTGGAAAAACTGGGACACTAATACACTCTTGGTGGAGTTGTGAACTGCTCCAACCATTTTGAAGAGCAATTTGCAACTATGCCCTAAGAGCTAAAAAAACTGTGCATACTCTTTGACCAGGTAATACCACTACTTGGTCTGTATTTCAAAGAGATCAAAGAAAAAGGAAAAAGTCCTATAGGTACAAAAATATTTATAGTAGCTCTTTTTGTGGTGGCAAAAAACTGGAAATTGAAAGGCTGCCCATCAATTGGGGAATAGATGAACAAGTTGTGATGCATGATTGTGATGAAATGCTATTGTGCCATAAGAAATGATAAGCAGAAAAAACCTGAGGAGATTTATATGAACTGATGCAAAATTAAGTGAGCAGAGCCAGGAGATCATTGTACAGAATAACAACACTGTACAATAACCCATTGTGAATGACTTTCCTATTCTCAGCAATACAATGATCCAAGAGAATTTCTAAGAATTTCTGGTGATAAAATGCTATAAATTTCTAGAAAAAGAGCAGAAGTTTGAATACAGATCAAAGAACTCTTTTTTACTTTCATTTTTTTCTTGTTTAGTTGGGGTTTGGTTTTTTTTTGTCTGTGTTCTCTTTTGCAACATGGCTAATATGGAAATATGTTTTGCATGATTTCACATGTATAATCTATACTAAAGTGCTTGTCTTCTCAAGGATGGGGGAGGGAGGGAATTTGGAACTCAAAAATTATTTTAAAAAACAAATGATAAAATTTGTTTTTACATGCAATTAAGAAAAATAAAATAAAAACATTCTACAAATAATCTCTAAGAGAGGTTTGGGGAATTAGGAGAGATTCCAGATCCAAAGTTCTTAGAGCGTTCCTAAGTCTTCCAAGGGATTAATGGAATGGCCCTGGTGGATGCATGAGTCAGGCATGAGTTTTGAAGTGTCTTTCATTGTCTATACTCTTTTGCCCACTCAACCCTATAGTCATTAGAACTAAGCAAAATAAATGATTCATTTCTCAGAATTCATGGTTTTGAAGTATCTGGTCATTCAATTAGTCAACAAACATTTATTAGGTGCCTACCTGTGCCAAGCAAAGGATTTTATATTTAACTCTAGAAATAATAGTGAGCCACTGGAATTTACTAAGGTGGGGGTGTGATGGGGGAGGGTGCAATGACATGGTCATGCCTGTGCTTTAGGTGCTGATACCTGGCATAGTATCTGGGAAATACTGGGGTCTGGAAGAAGCTGTCTTGATACAGCCATGTGTTATACATTTTATTGTTTTATTATCATATATTGTTTATTTGCTTATTACATTGGTTCTATTCTAACAGTAAATTATCACATAAAGATAAGTTTGGTACATCTCTTCATCTGTTGAGTTAGATTCAGTATGACAAGGTCACATGACTAGGGTTCAGTGAGACATGAGATCAAGGAAAAGGTGGAATTTTCAGGAGGTTAATGTTCAAGAATTGATTCTAATTATTTCAATAATCCACACCTCCTATAAATTAAGTTGATGCTACCCCACAGGAAGAGCTAGAACTGTGGGATAGAAGGTTATCTATTCCATGCCATAGAAAGCTCAATGTTTCCTCAGAATTTCCTCAGGGCAAGGGAAATGGATGCCTTTAACTGCCAGGATGAATGAACTATACCCACCACAACACCTTTTTGTGATGAATAGGAGCTATATAGTGGCTATATAGGAGCAATGTAGTATATATAATACAGTATAGTATAGTATAGTATGGTATGGTATGGTATGGTATGGTATGGTATGGTATGGTATGGTATGGTATGGTAGGGTATGGTAGGGTAGGGTATGGTATGGTACGGTAGGGTATGGTAGGGTATGCTATGGTATGGTATGGTATGGTAGGGTATGGTGTGGTATGGTGTGGTATGGTGTGGTATGGTACGGTATGGTGTGGTATGGTACAGTATGGTATGGTATGGTACGGTATAGTATGGTATGGTACGGTATGGTATGGTATGGTACGGTATGGTATGGTATGGTACAGTATGGTACGGTACGGTACAGTATAGTACAGTACAGTATAGTAGAGTAGAGTAGAGTAGGAGCTAAATAGAGGCCACCTAGTGACTGAACATACAATATTTTATCTATTTTAAAGGGTTTTTTTTCAATTAATAACCATTTATTTTCTCTCTCTGAAAACTCTCCTCCCATCTACCCAATGGGAAAAGAAAATAGAAAAAACCAACAATATGAATCATGAGTAAAAACTCTACAGCAACTTAGGGCTGCACTAATAGAAGCCTAGCTTCCAAGAATAAAGTGGTGATAATCCTTCTATGTTCTTTCCAGGTCACAGCATGTCCTCAGTATCAAGTCAACTATGAGTACCATTTAAAAAGGATCTTGATAAGGTAGAGAGTGGCCAAAGGACTGCCTTTCCTGGGGTTGTAAAGGGCCTTGAGTCCATGACATAGAAGGACGGATGGTAAGAACTTAGGATGTTTAGCCTGAAGACCTGAAGGCTCAAAGGGGGAGAAGTATTTGAAGGGCTTTTGGGGGGAGGAAGGATAAGACATGATCTATTTGCTCCCAGAGGGCAGAATGGCAAGCCCTTTGGAGACTTTGCAGAAAGACAGATTAAGGCTTGCTGTCAGGAAAAATTCCCATTAGAGCTGTAATATGTAAAATTGCAGTTTGCAGAGATACTGGATTTTTCCACACTGGACTAGTTGTTTGTCCTTAATTCTCAAAGAGGACCATGACACCAGGAAGATGATGCTATGACATGCAAATGAATTGTATTTAAATGTGGGAAGGCTGTACAAAGTCTCCAGCTTCACTTTCTCCTCCTGAGTCATCTAGGTCCAGTGTCCAGATATAGATCAGGATGATTGGACACCACCACTGACACTGCCATTACTCTAAAGCAGGGTCCTAATCACCTCACAACAGGACTAGTATGTTAGCCTACTGGTGGTTCTGTCTACCTATCTCTCCCAACTCTAATCTATCCTCCATGCAACCAATAAAGTGATTGTCCTAAAACACGGGTCCAAGCAAGTCATGCACACCTTAACCCCAGCTCAATTCCTAATCCCCAATCATACTCAATAAACTCCAGTGGCAACCTGGTGCCTCTGAGGCAAATACAAATCCTCTATTCAGCATTCATATCCCTCCATAACCTAGACACCCCTCCCCCTTCCCTTATACATACCTTTTTCCAATCTTCTTACACCTTACTTCTCCTCAGGTATTCTTCAATCTGGTGACACTGGTTGCTCCACAAACAAGACATGCCATCTCTCAATTCTGCAGTATTTCCCTGGCTATACCCTATACCCAGAATGTTCTCCATCTTCCACTCTGCCTAAAGGCCCAGCTAAAATCCCACACTAGAAGTCTTTAAACAGATGATAAGTGACCACTTCTTGGATACATTTGGGTTATACGTTAGACTAGAAAATCGCTGACGTCACCTCCGACTTTAAAAATTCTGTGATGCTGTGATTTGGTGATTTGATGGCAGAAGCTCCTATTTTCAAATATAAACTTACCTTCCTTTTGACCTTTTTTGTTGTACGGTTGTTTTCAATCATGACCTTATTTGGGGTTTTCTTGGCAGAGTTACTGGAATGGTTTGCCCAGCCTCTTTAACAATTGAGGAACCTAAGGCAAACAGGTTAAATGATTGGCCCAGGGTCACACAGCTATTAAGTGTCTAAGGCCAGAATATAAATTTGATAAGATGACTATTCTGGACTTCTGGACTCCTACCTCACACTCTATCCACTGTACCACAGAGCTGCCCATTGTGACTCTGAGTAAGTCAATTAACTTCTCAGGACCTCAGTTTCCTTACCAGTAAAAGAAGATTAGAAGTAGAACTGGGAAATAATTCTTCTTTCTGAAACAAAGGAGTGATTATCATGGAGAGGACTGCCAAAGATGTAGTGAACAAAATAAAAAGACCAAAGATGAAAGGAAGGTGGTTCGAAGAAGATGTGGCAGAAGGGTCTATGACAGAGGTATTTGAGCTTTTTGTGTCCTGGACCCCTTTGGCTGTCTAGTGAAACCCATGAACCCCTTCTCAAAGTAACATTTTAAAATAATTAAAATAAATGTTCAATTCAGTTAGAGGTTAGTGAAAAATGATTCAATATTCTTTCTATCCAAGTACACATGCCACCTGAAATTGATCTCAACTCAGGTTTTTAAAAGGATAGGGATACTGAGGAGAGACAAGGGGAGGAACTTGATCCCAATACAATAATGACAGATAATAAAGATTAAAGAAACTGAAGGTTGGAAGGGAAGTCAGAGTGATATATTTACTATAGCTGGAAGGAATATAAATAGAGTAGTTAGAATTAAATGTAAGTGCATATAGAATTAGCCAGATCCAATGTTTCAGCTAGAATGGTGGTGAAACAGAGAACTGGTGGGTGAGACAAGCTTAACAGAGAAAGGTCAGGACTGGAAGACAAAAGCCTCCCAGATTATTATCGATTTGACCTTAGAAAATCGCTTCACCACTTTGTTTCTGATTCTCCATTACATACCATATGTAAGCTAAGGCCCCTTCCAATTCTGACCATTTTCTGTTTTAAAATTCCATATGCTAGCACTATGGACAGGGGCACTGGGCTACTGAGAACTGAGCTCCGTTAGCACTGTCACAAGGGGACAACTGAGCTCTGAAAGACAGACTGTATTGTTCGACCATTAGAGGGGATACAGAAGGCATGGAATGGGGGATTTAGGGAAAAAAGGAAAGCAGACATTATTGGTATAGAGTACAACAGTAGGGGAAGTTCAGGGGCTTTCAAAGGGCATGACTACAATGGCAAATACTTGGAAAACCTCACTGCTTTGGGTGTGTCTCTTTGTACATACACACGCACACACACACACACACACGAGAGGCCCAGAAAGATATTCAAGTGAGCTTCATGAGTGTTTTCCCTCCCCCTGAGCGTCTTCAGTATTTGGCTTACAATCTTCCTCTCCAGCCCAAATCCTTCCATTAAACTTAGTGACTTCAATACATATGTTGGTGTTTCCCCAGTTGCCCTGGCCTCCCAGCTCATCCACCTGCTTGACCTCCATATCATACACCTTTACATTCAGCTACATAAATGGGATGTTTACAGTGAGGTCTCACCAGTGCCCACAAGTGCTCCAGATACCAGACTTTAGTGAAGATTCAGAGTGGTCCTCAGCTTTTCCACCTTGGGAACAGGTGACACCAATGACTAAGTGAACACCTCCACCTATTCCTGAATACCACCCCTACCACTCCCATCAAAAACTTTAGTATACCTTCAGACTGGGCCCCAGTTTTTCCACCGTGGGAGAGGATGATGCCAATAACTAACTGAACACCTTCAGAACCGCTAGTTCACCCCATGTCTGTATCATATGCCATCAAACCATTTGGTACCAATATTTAAAGGAACATGCACACTGTAGGACTCTAGAAATAGTCAATGATTTTGATGGGCTAATTCTGGTGTTTCTCTTACAAAGGTAAAATAGACATAGAGAGAAATGGGAGAGTAAGGAGGAAAGGTAGAATTAAAGAAAGTGTAATGGAAAAGGTAATATAAAAGAATAAAAACTCAAAGCTGGAAGATACTGAGGGACTGTTCTGTTCAACATCACTTAAAGCAACGATCCCCTGTGACATTTCCAACCGATGTCAATGCAGCTTTAGCCTAAACACCATCAATGACAGCAAAATCACACCTGACAAGCCAGTTCATTCAGAAGCTTGTAAATTATTAAAATTGAAAGGGATCTCAGAAATCATTTGGTTAACTTTCAGCTAAAGCATGAAGGCAGAGGAAAGAGGAAAGACTGAAGGAGAAAAGGGGCAGGGGAGGAGAAAGAATAAAGAAAGATAATGGAGAAAGAATAAAGGAGTAAATTGAAGAGATGTGGAAATCAGTGCAATGAACTGCCCTCATTGAGTATAACAAAATGTGGTACTTCCAGAGGATATGCTAAAGACTTGCAATTCATATGCCGATTGTATATGATGATTGAAAATATAGTATCTCTCCAGCAGAAATATAGTATCTCTCCAGCTCCTTGAGGACAGGAACTGCTTTTTGTTGTGCTATGTAGAGAGGTCCCTAACAAGTAATAGGTGTTTGATAAATGTTGCTAAATGAGATTGAATTGAATTGGTTTGAAGGTAGTCCCTGAGGACAACTTGAAGACCAGAGTGAAGGAATTGTCCTAGTTCTGTACAGACAGAGGTTTCTGGAGGAGGCACATATGGCCAGCATGGAAAGACCTATTCAGGGCCATAGGACTCTGCCACTAAGGGAAATATGAGTGACCTCTCTGTTCTCGTTGGGCTCCAGTTTTGGACAGTTGAGATTTGATTGGTCTGAGCCCTGGCCTGGGGTCTGGAGTAAAACTGGCCAAGATGGTCTGGGTCATGCTGGACTCTGATTTCTATTACAATCATTCCAAAAATTTCTATTTTCTGCTACTATATATGGTTAACTAAAGCTTCAACAAACATGGTCTTATGTGATGCTGACAAAAACACTGTATAGCAGAAAGACCTATTGCTTTTGGAATTGAATGTCTCATCTTGTTCTTCTGTGAAGTCCCTTTAAATCCCAGCAATGCACTCCAATGACAGAGCAGGCATCATCCTCATTTACAACTAAGGCCCAGAGAGAAGCAGTCATTTATCTAAGGTCCTAGAGTCAATAAGAGGTAGGGCTAGGACTTGGCTCTCAGTCCAGGACTCTTCCCATTGTACTGCCCTACTCTCCCACTTACCATCAAATAGGGCTGGGCTCCATCTTAGGGTCTGAACTTTCAGCTAGACTCAGGGCTATGTCAGATTGAGCTGGGCTCCAGCCTGGATTGGGCCATGATTTTGTCAGGACTGGACTTGGAATAATTTCCCTGAATTTCTGAGGAAGAATAGGCTCCATCCTTTTTCCTTTGTTTCCCCTCTTCTCATTTTCTACCTTCTCGCCAATAGCACTTACATCACAGAGAGAACCAGTTTGCCTGATTCTTTCTCTGTCTTGGATCATTGACAAGAAGGACAAGGAAGGCAGCAGCAGTCACCACAAAGAAAGTTGAAGCAGCAGCCTTGGACATGGCGATTAATGTCTCTGGAAGGCAAAAGTAGGCTCTCCCCTGGCCTGGAACAGCTGATTTTTGAGCCTGGGCAGTCAGGGGAACAAGAGAAATACTTACAAATTCTGGGCCTTAGAGGCTGAATGCCCTCAGCTCCTCATTAGAAAAATCATAAGATACGTCAGGGGGCGGAGCCAAGATGGCCGCATGAAAACAGCGTCTTGCCGGAGCTCTCTCACAAGTTCTGTTGGATTCCTATAAAAAAAGTGAATCTGAACAGATTTGAGAGCATTAGAAATTGCGAGCACTCTGACTGGGGCAAATTTCCCAGCCAGGAGAATCTAAAAGGCTGAAGGAACGATTCTGTAGGCTAGGAAAGCGCTCAGCCTGCAGAGCCGCCCCAGACGGGACCAAAGCAGAAGCTGCTGGCCGGGAAAACCCACGTGGGAGACAGGCTGGGAGAAAGCCGGGCGCCTGAAACCAGCGCAGATCCCCAGGCCTCCCAACACAGGACGGCACTCTGTGGAAGCGAGGAGAGGCAGCGCAACGCCACGGACGGTGAGATACCAGCCCCTGAGGCTTGCAGCCCAAAGGTTT
>CM053622.1:57072423-57094085 GCA_028646595.1 Phalanger gymnotis
ACTCAAGATTTAAAAAAAATAGATGTTCAAAAGTAAAAAAGTTTTTTTTTTCTCATGCAACTAGAAAATAAGATGCACAGGCAATGGGGCATAGAGATTTATCTTGCCCTACAAGAAAGGAAGGGAAAGGGGGATGGGAGGGGAATGGGGCGACGGAGGGGAGGACAGACTGGGGAACAGGGCAACCAGAGTGTACGCCATCTTGGAGCGGGGGGGGGGTGGAAATCGGGAGAAAATCTGTTATTCAAACGCATGTGAAAATCAATGCTGAAAACTAAACATATTAAAAATAATTTTAAAAAGATAAAAAAAAGATTCAACCTGGTTTAGCACAGAAAAGAATTTTATTGAGAACAACTTTTGGCTAATGAGACAAGGTGATTCTTCTCCCTTTGTCTACCCTGGAACCCCACTTTTATTAAGTCTATCTGTCGATAGTTAAAGCAGTTTTGTTGAGCCAAGATGGTGGCAGGAAAGCAGGGACTCACTTAGGCTCTCCCCCAAATCTCTCCAAACATCTGTAAAAAATGGCTCTGAAAAATTCTAGAGCTACAGAACCCACAAAATAACAGAGGGAAGCAGATCTCCAGCCCAAGACAGCCTGGATGGTCACTGGGAAGGGTCTATTGCACTGTGCTGGGAGCTGAGTGCAGCCCAGCCTGGGCTGCACCAGGACAGACCTGGTGCTGAGGAGATGGGGTGCAACAAGCAAAGGGCCCTGAAACACTGAGCTGTGGCAGCTACCAGACTTCTCAATCCACAAATGCCAAAGACAACTTAGGAGGTCAGTGGGAAAATACTTGGACCGGGGTGAGAGGAGAGAAGTAGGCCCCAGCTCCAGGGCAGCAAAGGTGGTGCAGCAGGGTAGGATTTCCAGCTGTGGTTGCTTCCAGCCCCAGGCCAGGTGGGCGGAATCAAGCAGCAGATCATAGCAGCAGTGCAAGGAGCACTTAAAGAGTAGGCCTGTTTATCTGATCAAATATTGGACATTGCAGAAAAGCCCTTTGGACAAATGTTTGTTTCATACCACGTTTCCAGATTTATGTGATCACCATTTACCACAGCTACCAAGTTCCTCCTATGAGACCACTGAGTGTGTAAAGGGTGTCTGGATCTGTCCATGGGGCTCAGAGTTGGATTGGTTATGAAGGTTGATTGATAACTATTGTCTCACTCTGTGAGAGCCTTGAATTGGATGAAAGGCTCCCTAGTGTGGGCTTCTTATCAGGAAGACAAGGTCTGAGAAACCAAGAGAAATCCCAGAATCAATCAGGGAGGAGTAAAAGGATTGTCTTGCCTCAGTAAGGGCCTAGTGGAGAATAAATAACAAATTTGTAGTAAATGTAATCACCTTAATTGTGTGATTTCCTTCACACCTATTCAGCAGCAAACGAGTAAAAATAGAGGAGGCAGGAGGTGGAAGTAATACAGGCTTAGGCTTGGGCTGGGGCCAGGTAAGAGTGCCAAAACAGTAAGGGGGCAAGGGGTTAGGGAGGAGAGGCCAGTATAAAGTTCAACTGGTTAACTATAGGTTCAAGATTGGGAAGAGATCAAAGCTAAGTTAAAGCAAGAATGAGAGCCTGAGAGAATATTAAGAGATGGATGCATGCAAGACCTCCAGTGAGGATGAAGGCATTGGGAGACACAGAATGATGGGAAGGTATGATATAATATAGGAATTTGAGAGGTTTTTATCATAGAAACAGAACACTTCTGAGTGACCACAAGACCAAAAAGGTGACCATACTTATGTGTAGCTTAGGTGGAGAGGGAAGCAGTCATAGTTGAGGAGACTGAGAAATTGAGAGGTTAATGTGTTTAAAGGCGCATCATCATGCATATTGATCCTCCCCTAGGATAACGGCAGGAGTTAGAGCACAAGAGCTTGAACCTGGAATAAGCAAGTGATAACCCTGCTGTTCTCCTCTGTTCACACCACATCTGAAGTATTGTGGAGTCCTATTCTAGGAAAGATGTGGATAAATAGATCAGGGTCAAGAGAAAGGAAGTGGGCGTGGTAACAACATTCAAATCCATACCCTGTGAGGACTCATGGATAGAAATGAGATCTGTGAAACTTGAAGGAGAGAAAAATTAAGGAGGACTTGGCAATTGTTTTCAAGTATTTAAAGGACTGCATGTATTTCCTGGAAGACAGCTGACTTCCCTCCTGCTATTGGTAAGTGCACAACCTGAGCTGCCTCTAAAGAGATCCAGCTAGTTGGGTAACTCAGCTAGTTTCCTCCCTCTCCTTCTCCTTTCCAAAGGAGGGTACATTTTGATGGCCAAAAGCTGCCCACTTAACTTGGGGTTCACTAGCTAGATTTTTTCTCTCTCTCCTTCCTCCTTTCCTCTTTCCTTTCCTTCTGTTCTCTCTCTCTCTCTCAATTCCTCTCTCTCTCTGTCTCTCCCTCCCTCCCTCCCAGAGCACTTTTTCTTTCTTTCTTTCTTTCTTTCTTTCTTTCTTTCTTTCTTTCTTTCTTTCTTTCTTTCTTTCTTTCTTTCTTTCTTTCTTCTTTCTACCAGTTTACCCTGAAGTTCATAGATTGGACCACAATAGTTCCCTGACCAAACTCCACAAAATGTATTTTGGGTCCTCCTGCCTTAGAGTGAATGTCAGTGGAAAATGTCTCCCTTCTGAAGAGGAACCCTGAGGGTCTTCCCCTCCCAGCTTGATTTGTTTTGTCCTTTTATCTAATTAAAAAGGCCATCCCTTGACTCACTTCATAAGTGGCCTATTCACTGAATGGGCATTACCTCACTCTAAATGAATTAGTAAAAACGCCTGAGCCTAAAAGGGACTGAAAAGTCCCTAAAAAGAGCTAAAAAGAGCCTGATGAATATCTGGTCACTTGACCCAGATGACTCTGGAGGAAAAAGTGAGGGTGGTGACCTTACACAGGCCTCCCTCATTAAAAGTCAACTGCAAGTCATCTCATCATTTCCCTGATGTCATGGTCATCATCTAAAATGAAAGACAAACACAACAATAAGAGCACACCATTTGCAGAGAGCAACCACCACTATTGTCTCTTCTGCCTCTAGCCCACTCTGAAGATCTCTCAACTGAGAGAAGCTCTGGAGCTGCAGCACAATTCCTTGGACTACAAGCAGGTCCCTTCTCCTCAGAGGGTTGCGAGCCCTCTTCTTCAAGGAAGAAATCCATAGTGATTGCTGAGCTCCAAGGGTTCAGCAGTCAGTCTTACTTTTCCATTTCTGTGTCTCTTTCTTCTGCCCCTCAACATCTTGACACAGGTCCTAAACTCTATCTGCCTCTTTCTTCTTTTTTAAAAATTGAAGAATTTATTCATTAACATCATCAAAAAGCATTTATTAAGCACCTATTATGTGCCAGACACTGTACTAAGTGCTGGGGACAAAACAGTCCCAGCTCACTTTCTAATGTAGGAGACAACATGCAATGTGTATATAAGATATATAGTATAAAGGAGAGGGATTATTTATTGGAGAAGAGATTCTTCAATCTCCATGATAAACTAATGTAAATATAGAGGGCCAAAAACAAACTAAGAAATTTCCCAAATGTGGAAAGAGCTATGTGTTTTCCTATTTTAATAATTCCATGTAATACATTATATTGATCCATAGGGTTGAATTCAGAATGCAGTCAGTGGGGGTTTCTTTCTTTTCTGACTGTTTGAAGCCCCACAGACTCAAGCATGTATACTAGCTAAAAAAGATTTCCTGAAAAATGGAAATATGCATCAGAGACCTTAACAATCAGTGCACTAGTGGCTTTGCTATAAAACCTCCTTTGGAAAAATTCTCTCTCTCTCTCTCTCTCTCTCTCTCTCTTGTTAAAGTCACCTTGTCTTTCTGTAGGCTTATAAGAGACAACACACAAACTAGTATGGGCTGCTACCGATGCCACATTTAATGTCACATAGAATGTTCACAAAGAGCTTGCACAGGTGTCACACTAAGATTCTATAAGATTCTGTGATTTTTAAGGAAAAAGATAAAAGGACCAATACAGCAAAGATAATGACAGGAAAGTTAATAAAAACGAAAACAACACATTACTTTTGTTCCTTCTTCAATTCTTCATTTAAGTGACACACGATCCTCTAGGGTTTTACCAGCACAGTACACTATCCAATAGGTGTTACAGGCTTAAATATGTTTGAGGATTCAGGGATAGCTATTGGTCTGTTGACCTGGGACTAGCTTGATTTGGTGCACAGAGAATCACCTTTAAAAAGTTAGTCAACAGGTGATGGAGAGTTTTTGTCCAGATTGCCTCATTAAAAACATGTACAAAAATACAAAGGTTTGGGATTGAATTTGGAGGAGTGAGGAAGGAAGGAAACATTGAATAAATGCCCACTA
Organism: Phalanger gymnotis; assembly: GCA_028646595.1. NCBI lineage: Eukaryota > Metazoa > Chordata > Mammalia > Diprotodontia > Phalangeridae > Phalanger > Phalanger gymnotis. The sequence goes on from CM053622.1 coordinate 57,076,774, forward strand.
TTTATTCAATGGGCCAGGCACTCCAGTGCTTTACAAATATTACCCTTTTTGCTCCTCATAACAACCCTGGGAGGGAGGTGCTATTATTATGTCCCATTTTACAGTTAAGTAAACTGAAGCTAACAGGTTAAGTGACTTGCCCAGAGTCACACCCCTAGTAAGTGACTGAAGCAAAATTTGAATTCAGGTCTTACTAACTCCAGGCACAGCTCTCTGTCCCCTGCACCATCTAGATGCCCTTGTTTCCCCAGTTCTTGTGGGCCTAGCACAAGTATTACTGCTGTCTCCTCTGTTTCAGGATCCATGACTTAGGGACCACTGCTATATGCACTGGGGAGCAACCCTGTGGGCGAAATCAGATGGTCAATTTTCTCTCCTTTCTTTCTAAAATGGAATTCATAGCCCCCATGTCCCCTTCTCCCAAACTTGACTTTCCTCCAATATTTCCTTTTTCTTTTAATGGTATCACCATTCTCCTAGTCACCCACATTCACATTCTCAGACTCATCCTTCACTCTTCCGAATCCTTCAACCTGTACATTCAATCAATCACCAAGCCTGGTCTCATCTACCTCCCCAACATAGTTCATACACTGTTGGGTGATATGATGGATAGCTTATAGGACTTGGAGTCAAGAAGAACTCAGTACAAATCTTGCCTTAGCAACTTGCTGGTTGTCTGACACTGGGCAAGTTACTTAAGTCCATCTGTGCCTCAGCTTCCTAAACTGCAAAATGAGGATAATAATAGCACCTACATCCCAGGATTGCTGTGAGGTTCAAATGAGCTTACATGTCTAAAGCATGTTGCAACACCTAAAATGTCATATAAATATGAACTTTCATATTTATACATATGTGTGTTTCTGTGTGTATGTTTATATATATATGTATACATATACATATATATAATACATAAAGAATATTATTTTATCCTCTTCTTTCCATTCACATAGCCTCCATTCAGTCCTATATCCCCACTACCCCGGACTTTGAGTCCCCCCATCCAAATTCATCCTCCACACAGCTCGCAAAATCATCTTCCTAAAGCACAGGTTGTAACCAGAATGTTCCTTCTACCTCTAAATTTATCACCATATGACCATGTCATTCTCTTATATAAGAATTTTTAAGAGATGCTTAGTGCCCATTTAATAAAGTAAAGAACTCTTCACTTTGGCATTGAATCTCCCTCATAGTCTGCTCCAACTTTACCTTTGTAGACATTTCACATTACACTCCTTCAAGTATTCTGCGTTCCAGGCAAACAGTTCTACTCACTGTTCTGCAAACTCAGCCTTCCATCTCCCTTTGCTTGGCCTCTCTGACATATTCAGTATGCATTCCTTTTCACCTGGAGCTTTTATAAAACTTTCCATCCTTCAAGGCTCAGCTCTTGTACTACCTGACACTAAAAGTCTTCCCTTATCTCCCTATTTCTTAATCTTCTCTGACTCTTGGAACATTCACTTATCTTAGTAAATATTATATCCTGCCCCCAAAGAATATAAACTCTTTGAAAACAGGGACTATTTGTTATTTTTTTCTTTGTATACCCAGAAATTAAATGAGGGCTGTGAACACAATTGCCTCCATTCTTACACACAATCCTTCATAAAGCATTTTCATATGCTATAACAGAAGGAAAATATTAAAAGCTTTGATAGCGGAATTACAATTCTCATTTCTCTGAGTCTCTGAGTCTCTGAAAACTTGTGATTTACCAAAGGCAGAGGGCTTAAAATGGTGGACCAATAAGAAAAGCCCAGATCATGAGAATTCATATCCAGAGCTCTTCAGTAAAAATAGACTAAGGTCTGAAGTGAGATAAAGCCAGAAGTCATTGACTTGGAAGTGACAGGAAATGGAAGCCAGGAAATGGAAGATTACTTATCTACAATCAAAATGTAAGAGTCAGTCAGAAGAATACAACTCTACAAAATCACGAACCTCACATTTGGAACAAAGATTCTGATTGCTGGGTATTTGGTCCCAGCTACCAAAGCCATATACCTAGGCCCAGGGCTATGGCCCTCATTGAGAGGAGGCTGATCTGCTAATGAATTTTTTCAAGGCATCCTTTATGTCCTTATTCCTCAGGCTATAGATGAAGGGGTTCAGTGTGGGAGTTACCACAGCATACATCACTGAGGGAACTATGGTCTTCCAGGAGGAGTGGGTAGCTGAGGAGGTCATGTATACTCCAAAAACTGTGCCATAGAATAATGAAACAACACAGAGATGAGATCCACAGGTAAAAAAGGCTTTATACTTCCCCTCAGCAGATGGGAATTTCAAAATACAAGAAAAGATCTGTATATAAGAAGCAAGAATCCCTGTGAGGGGAATAATACCCAACAGGAAAGTTGTAAAATAAACCAAAATGTTGTTAATGAGAGTATCAGAACAAGAAAGTTTCAGAACCTGAGTAAAATCACAGAAGAAATATGGAATTTCATGGTCTTTACAGAAAGACAGATGCATTATCATGAGACTGTGAAGGAGAGATGCTAAAACACTAAGAACATAGGAAATCAGAACCAACAGGCCACAAAGCTGTGGATCCATGATGGACACATAGCGCAGAGGGTGACAAATGGCCACAAACCGATCATAAGCCATCACAGAGAGAAGGAAGTTGTCCATACAAGTAAAGACTAAGAAGAAATACATCTGGGTGAGGCAGCCAGCATAGGAGATGGCCTTACTGTGTGTCAGGATGTTGGCCAGCATCTTGGGGACTGTGGTGGACACCAGACAAAGATCCACCAAGGACAGATTAGAAATGAAAAAGTACATGGGGGTGTGGAGGTGGGAGTCAGAGCCAACGGCCAGCATAATAAGCATATTTCCAGACAAAGTGACCATGTACATGCCCAGGAACAGCCCAAAGAGAGGCAGCTGCTGCTCTGGCTTCTCAGAAAGTCCAAGGAGGAGGAATTCAGAGACACGTGTTTGGTTGGATGATCCCATGTGGGTAATGTGTCTGCCAAAGAAAGAGATGAGAGAAGAACATGAAATAGGAAATGTAGACATTCTTCATATAGAGGAAAGAATCTAGGACATTAATTTAGAAGTCTCTGAATTGTGATCCCAACTCAGCCAATTACTGTGCAACCTTGAGCACATCATGTCTACTCTCTGAGCTACAGTTTCCTCATCTGCTAAAGGGGTAGGAATAAGTGGTTCCTTGTAACCAGATGTTACCCCACCTTTTCTGTGAGAGGCAGGTGCAACAGACAGAGCATTGGGTTTGGAATCAAAAGACCTGGTCTAAAATGCCAATGCTGGAATTACTGCCTTTCTAACCTAGGATGAGTCACATAATCTATTTAGGACTCTGTTCATTTGCAAAATGAGGAGTTTGGATTAGATGGGCACTTAGGTCCTTTCCAGTTCTAAGACTATAAGCCTAGGAGCTCCATATGCTGCCTGTCTCTTTCCTTATACGAAATGTTCTTCTTATTACTTTTACTGACTGCTTGTGATCCAATTTACATGCCCTTGTCTTACAGCTTAATTGTTTTTATTGTGTTTCTGACACTAGCTCTGGGACTCTGGGAAAATCAATTCACTTCTAGGAGCTGCAGGAAACTTTCTAAGATGATGGTACGAGAAAGGTACCATCCCTATCCCAATTTTTAATGGTCAAGTAGATAATAAATATTGTTGTTCTGTTTGTCCTTCATTCTTGAAGAGGACCATGACATCAGGTAGTTGATGACATGACTTGCAGTTGACTTTGAGTGAGGGAGGGCTGTGCAACATCACCAGTCTCATTTCCTCCTCCAGAGCCATTTGGGTCCAGTGGCCTGATATTCATCATGACAACTGGAGGTGGCCCAGGATGCAATGGTATGATATATAGATACATAGATACATAGAAACATAGATGGATACATAGATAGATGGAGGGATGCAATTGCTTATGTAACCCCAATTCCAAAACCTATTGGTATGAGGCTGTCTCCTTTTTGGTGAAGATGAATGCCCACCCTGTGTGAGGAGCTGAGTAGAGTTGGCAAGAGAACTTCAACCTTCTTTGAATTCTCTTCAGGCTTCAAGTCATTCTGGGCATTTCTGGCTTCCAGCTTCGAAAGGGAAGCTAGTTCAGAACAACCCCACATCATGCTGATAAAGAAAAATACTCTGGGAAGACATGAAAAGAGCTGGCAGTCTCCATCATGTCTTCCCAGAAACTTTTCCTTCACTATCTTGAGGTAAAGTTGGTTTGAACCATCTTCCCTATCAAAGCTGGAACCCAGAAGTACCCAGAGTGACTTGAAGCCTAGAGAACTCAAAGACTAAAGTTTTCTCACACTCGCAAACTCTACTTTGCCTCTCATGTAGGACAGAGCATTCATCTCCACCAATCACGAGAATGTCCCTCTACAATGAGCTTTGGAACTCAGGTTACACTTGGAATCAATCAGTGCCTCTCTCTGCCACAGTGTGGAAGAATAATAAAAAACATCTTTGAAAGACATTTTAACTTGAAAATTAAAATTCAGAGTAGTTTATTTCTTTTGTGCTTCTTGGTGTTCAGGATTAATATTGCAATACCTAGTTCCAGCTGGTTCCACTCTAACCCCTAGCATCATCAGAAGGTAAGAAATCTTTTAAAATCTCTAATAATTGTATAGAGCTACTAAAAATAATAACAAAACTCACCTGAAAAAACAAAAGGTCAAGAATATCAATGAAATCAATGAAATAATGTGAAAGAAGGTAGACTAGCAGTACCAGACCTCAAACTGGTACAAAGATTACAAAGTAGTAACCAAATCAATATGGTACCAGCTAAGAAACAGAGTGGTAGATGAGTCGAATAGATTAGATGTGTGTTACACAGTACTAAATAACCACAGTAATGTGATGTTTGATAAACCCAAAGAGCCAAGCTTTAGGGGAAAGGATTTGTTATTTGATATTGTTGGGAAAATTTGAAAGTACTTTGGCAGGTACTAGGTATAGACCAACATCTCACACCATATACCAAGAATAAAGTCAAAATGGGTACATGATTTAGAAATAAAGAGTGATATCACAAGCGAATGAGGGGAGCATGGAATACTTTACCTGTCATATCTATGGGTAAGGAAAGAATTTATGACCAAATAATAGATAGAGAGCATTACAGCATATAAAATGGATAAATTGAATCACACTAAATTTAAAAAGATTTACATAAACACAACCAATGTAACCAAGATTCAAAGGAAAGCATGAAAAAGGTTCTAAGTCATTACTGATTAGAGAAAGGCAAATTAAAACAACTCTGAAGTACCACCTCATACCTATCATATTATACTAATATGACAGAAAAGGAAAATGACAAATGCTGGAGGGAATGTGCTAAAACTGGGACACTAACGCACTCTTGGTGGGTTTGTAAACTGCTCCAGCCATTTTGAAGAGCAATTTGCAACTATGTCCTTGGGCTATAAAACTGTGCATACCCTTTGACTCAGTAATACCACTATTTGGTCTGCATCTCTAAGAGATCAAAGAGAAAGAGCAAGGTCCCATGAGTACAAAAATATTTATAGTAGCTCTTTTTGTGGTGGCAAAAAAAAATGGAAATTGAAGACCTGCCCATCAATTGGGGAATGGCTGAACAAATTGTGATACGTGGTTGTGATGGAATACTATTGTGCCATAAGAAATGATAAGCAGGATGGTTTCGGAAAAAACCTGGGGAGATTTATATGAACTGATGCAAAATTAAGTGAGCAGAGCCAGAAGATCATTGTACAGAATAACAACAATACAGTACAGTGACCAATTGTGAATGACTTACCTATTCTCAGGAACACAATGATCCAAGACAATTCCTAAGAATTTATGAAAAAATGCTATATACTTCTGGAAAAAGAGCAGATGGAATCTGAACACAGATCAAAGCACACTTCTATTACTTTCTTTTTCTTGTTAGGTTGGGGTATTTTTTGGTCTTTGTACTCTTTTGTAACATGGCTAATATGGAAATATGTTTTACATGACTACACATGTATAATCTATATTAAAGTGCTTGCCTTCTCAAGGATAGGGAAGGCACAGAATTTGGAACTCAGAAATTATTTTTTAAAAATGATCAAATTTGTTTTTACATGCAACTAAGAAAAATAAAATTAAAACATTCTACAAATAATCTCTAAGAGAGGTTTTGGGAATTAGGAGAGATTCCAGATCCAAAGTTCTTGGAGGGTTCCTAAGTCTTCCAAGTGATTAATGGAATGACCCTGGTAGATGCATGAGTCAGGCACAAGTTTTGAACTATCTTTCATTGTCTGTACTCTTTTGCCCATTCAATTCAGCAGTCATTAGAACTGAGCAAAATAAATGATTCCTTTCCCAGAATGCATGGTTTTGAAGTATCTGGTCAATCAGTTAGTCAATAAACATTTATTAAGTGCCTACCTGTGCCAAACAAAGGATTTTATATTTAACTTTAGATTTAATAGGGAGCCACTGGAATTTGGTTGAGGTGGGTGGGGGTGGGGTGGAGGGAGAGTGCAGTGACAGGGTCATGCCTGTGCTTTAGGTGCTGACATTAAAATCCCATGTGTTAGCACTGTGGACAGGGGCACAGGGCTGCTGAGAACTGAGCTCTGTTAGCATTGTCACAAGGGGACAGCTCTGAGCTCTGGAACCTAGACTGTACTATTCTCTCACTAGAGGGGATACAGAAGGCAGGGAATGGGGGATTTAGGGGAAAGTGAAAGCTGACCTTGTGGTTCTAGAGTACAAAAGTAAGGCAGGTTCAGGGGCTTTCAAAGGGCATGACTACAATGGCAAATCCTGGGAAAACCTCACTGATTTGGGTGTGTCTCTTTGTATTCACACACACAAACACACACACACACATGCATGCCCACGCGTACACACACACACACACACACACACACACACACACACACCAGAGCCCCAAAAAGACATCCAAGGGAGCTTGAATGAATGTTTTCCCTCTCCCTGAGATTCTTCAGTATTTGGCTTACAGTCTTCCTCTCCACCCTAACCTGTGACCTTAAATTTAGTGACTTCAGTACATATATTGGTGTTTCCCCAGTTTCCCTGGCCTCCCAGCTCAGCAACCTCCTTGACTTCCACATCCTACATCTTTACAATCAGCCACACAAAGCAATGCTCACAAGCTAGGTCTCACCAGTGCCCACAAGTGCTCCAGCTACAGGATCAACACTTCTGAAATTACCCTCCCTCATCATAGTTTCCTATCCTTCTATCTCTCCCTGTGCCTCATTCCTCTTAACCCCATTCCTCATCCCCACTGTGACTGTGACCTGTGCTCTCTCCCAGCCTCCTGCTCTCTCTTCAATTTCCTCCTTGTCCAGTCTTGAACTACAGTTGACCATTTTGAATATGCCTGATCATCTTCTTTCACATCATTTTCCCCATTGTCCTATCACCATTGACGTTCTGCCAAACTTCAACCCTGCTAGTCTCCACCACAGGCGGTACCTTTATGCTCATGTGTTGCTGAACGTCTTTGGAGAAAGTCACACAATGAATCTCAGTCCTTTAAGACTCTCCCAAGTTGTCTTTCTCATGAATTGCTTTTCTAACCAGTTCTCATATTATAAGCTCACCTTTTTTTCCTTTTCCTGACTAGCACTTGCACCACTTCCACCAAGGACTTTAGTATAGCTTCAGACTGGTCCTCAACTTTTCCACCTTGGGAGAGGATGATGCCAACAACCACGTGAACACCTTCAGAGCCTCTAGCTCACCCCATGTCCATATTATATGACATCAAACCATTTGGTACCAATATTTAAAAGGATGTGCACACTGTGGGACGTTAGTAACAGTCATTGATTTTTTTTGCAGGGCAAGTGGGGTTAAGTGACTTGCGCAAGGTCAAACACCTAATACATGTGTCAAGTGTCTGAGGTCAAATTTGAACTCAGGTCCTCCTGACTCCAGGGCCAGTGCTCTACTCACTGCACCAACTAGCTGCCCCGTAGTCATTGATTTTGATGTGCTAATTCTGGTCTTTCTCTTACAAAGGTAAAATAGACACAGAGTGAAATTGGAGGGTAAGGAAGAAAGGTGGAATTAAAGGAAGGGAAATGGAAAGGATAATATAAAAGAATAGAAACTCAAAGCTGGAAGATACTGAGGAACTGTTCTGTTCAACCTCACCCAAAGCAAAGATCCCTTGTGACATTTCCAACAACTGTGAATGAAGCTTCAGCCTAAACACCTCCAATGATGGAAATCACACCTGACAAACCAGTTAATTCAGAAGCTTGTAAATTATTAAAATTGAAAGGGATCTCAGAAATCATTTAGTCTAACTTTCAACTAAAGCATAAAGGCAGAAGAAAGAGCGAAGACTAAAGGGACAAAGGGGAAGCAGAGGAGAAAGAATAAAGATAGATACTGTAGAAAGAATGGAGGAATGAATTGGAGAGATGTGGAAATCAGTGCAATGAACTGCCCTCATTGAATATAACAAAATGTAGAAGCCAAACAGGGCATGCTAAAGACTTACAATTCATATGCCAGTTGTATATGATGATTGAAAATATAGTATCTCTCCAGTAGAATATAAGCTCATTGAGGGCAAGACCTGGTTTTTGTTTACTTTGTAGAGAGGTCCCTAACAAGTAATAGGTGTTTGATAAATGTTGCTAAATGAGATTGAGTTGAATTGGTTTGGAGATAGCCCCTGAGGACAACTTGAAGATCAGACTGAAGGAATTGTCCTAGTTCTGTACAAAGACAGGTTTTTGGAGGAGGCCCCCTTGGTCAGCATGGAAAGACATATGCAGGGCCCTAGGACTCTGAAACTAGGGGAAATATTAGTGACCTCTCTGTTCACATTGGGCTCCAGGTTTGGAAGCTGAGATTTGATTGGTCTGAGCCCTGGCCTGGGTCTGGACTGAAACTGGCCAAGATGGTCTGGGCCATGCTGGACTCTGATTTCTATTACAATCATTCCAACAATTTCTATTTCTGTTAATAAAAAGTTTCCGCAAACTTGTCTTATTTGATGCTGACAAAAACACTGCGTAACAGAAAGACTTATTGCTTTTGGACTTGAATGACTCATCTAGTTCCTCTGTGAAGTCCCTTTAAATCCCAGAAATTCACTCCAATGATAGAGCAGGCATCATCCTCATTTGTCACTAAGGCCCAGAGAAGAGAAGCATTATATCTAAGATCCTAGAGTCAATCGGTATAGGGCTAAGACTTGGCTCTCAGTCCAGGATTGTTCCCATTGTACTGCCCTACCTTTAGATAGCTCTGGGCTCCATCTTAGGGTCTGAACTTTCAGGTAGACTCAGGGCTCAGTCAGATGGAGCTGGACTCTGGTCTGCGTTGGGCCATGATTTTGTCAGGACGGGACTTGGAATAATCTCCCTGAATTTCTGAGGAACAACAGGTTCCATCCCCTTTCCTTTGTTTCCCCTCTTCTCATTTTCTGCCTGCTCCCCAGTAGCACTTACATCACAGAGAAAACCAGTTTGCCTGATTCTTCTGCTGTCTTGGATCATTGGCAGGATGGACAAGAAAGGCAGCAGCAGTCACCCCAAGGAAAGGTGAGGCAGTGGTCTCAGACATGGTGATTAATGTCTCTGGAAGGCAAAAGTGGGCTCTCTCCTGGCCTGGAACAGGTGATTTTTGAGCCTGGGCAGTCAAGGAAACAGGAGAAATACTTACAGTTTCCGGGCCTTAGTGGCTGAATGCCCTCAGCTCCTCATTAGAATAATCATAAAATTATCTTTCCAATCCCTGAAAAGCTCAGCTCCCTGTGGGGCAGGAAATCCTGGCAGAAAACTTCCTAACAATGAGAGTCATCCAACAATGGAGTTGTAACTTCAAATCCTGGAGACCTTCAGACAGACAACTATTTGGATGGATTGTTGTAAACAGAGTTCATGATTTGGATAAGGGTTGGACTAGAAGACCTCTAAGATCCTTTCTAGGCTCTGAATCCGTAAATGTATTTCCTTAGAAGATAGTAAGTTCCCCATCACTGGAAGTCACCAAACAGAGACCTCTATTTGTCAGATGTCCATTTGTCAGGTAGAGAAATGTTCCTACCTAAGGAATGCTTTTGGAATAAATGATATTCTAGCTCCATTCCAGATTTAATTAATATACAAATGGGCTGCCCCATAGTTATCAAGCTGAGATCTTCAAGTTATAGCTGGATGAAGACTTTTAATGATAAAAACAAAGAATTTTTAAAGAGAGAGCCTGAATTTAAATCTTGTTTCTGCTATGTGAGTTCTCTTGTCTTCAGTTTCCTCATTTGAACTTGAAAATCTCTCAATTCCTTTATGGTGCCAAATCCTATAATACCATCTGGAAAGTCCAGCCCAGGTCTGACCTGGATCACATGACCTTTGGGTTTCTTTCCATGTCTAATTGTCTATGAAAATCAACTTTTTGTTTTGGGACACCAGCTTCAAAGGTGAAGGTGCCCCCTTAGGTACTTCTTTCAGCCCCTTGCTGGGTAGAGATTCTGTGATCCTTCCTTCTCAGGTCTGAGATTTAGGTTGCAGATATTTTATAAGCAGGTACCATCATTCTTTGAACCTCAGTTCCCCCCCAAAGAATAAATGGAGACCTATCCCCACTGCCAGGGAAGTGGAGATGTACTATAACAGTGCACATGAAGATGCCTACCCAGAGAAGATTCTGCCCCTCTTTTCACAAAGGGGGCCATATTCCAGAGAAATGGAGATCTGGTCTCATTTTATATATGGGCCTCCATATAGGCCACAATATTTATAGCAACTTTTCTTTAGTAGAAAAGCATTCTCTAAGACAATTAACATTTATTAAATATTTAATTTTTATTCATTTGATAAAACTAATAAAAATCTATTATGTTTGAGATACTGTGGTGAGCAGTAGGAACAGGAAAAGGCAAAAAACCAAGTCCTTCCAGCTCTAGGAAGGAACTAGTTATTACCACTCCCCTGCCCCAGCTTCAGAGACAAGACTCTGCCTTCCTCCCCCTCCTCACTGACAGAAATCTTCCAGAGTCCCTTTTCACTCATGGTGAGCCTGACACACAAACACACACACACACACACACACACACAAATACATATATGCATACACCTATTCAGAAACATTCAGAGAAACACAAAAATGAACACACAAATCATACGACACTCAAATATACATGGAAAAAATCATACTGGATGAGTGAATTTCTCACACACACACACATACACACATACATAAAAATACACATACATGCACAGAAGAATTTGACACAGTTCTTCCCCGAGGGCAACAGAGGAAGACTGGGGCACATGCAATTTTCAGGATGCAGCTCCAACCCCAGCCCTTTTTGACATGGGGAAAACAGAGGAAACAGATATATCTTACATAGTACCAGGGGCATCCTTCCCTTATTGGTGTACCTGTCAAAATAATTATCCCATATACAAAGCATTCTCTGAGTCTACGTGTACCCAAATACCATAGTTCGTGAACTCTCATTGGCATGTTTGCTCTTTCTTCTTCAGCTATAACAAAGGCATTTAAAGGAAAAAATGTAAACAAAGTAATAATAGAATAATCCCTTGGGTCCATTCTCCCACAAATATGTGTGTGTATGAATGCATATATACATATATGTGTGTATATATAGAAATATAATCAGTAGAAAGAGTAGGAACACATAGAGATCACAAGTAAGAGGGGCATGTGTGGGGAGTGCATGTGACTATCATGCAAACACAGGGTGAATTCTGGGTGAATGGCATTCAGCAACACCAAGATAGGTTAGAACAATTCATTGCCAAGAGGAGCATAGGAAGGTGTAAACAGGTGCAGTCAGGGCTAGAAGCCCAGTTACACTTCTTTGATCCCATTGGCCTACGGAGCAGCATGCTGTGAGTGTTGGTCCTAACCAACAATGGCCCTCAGGTTGAAGGTCCAGAGCCAAGTGAGACTTGGGTTTACATATGGTTTTCAGACAAAAAGGCCTGCTGTGGCAGCTGACATGTCACCAGTGGGGAAATGGGGTCAGGGAACATGAACCAATACAAAAAAAATGGTTTCTAAAAATTAAGTAGGATGTTGTACTCAGGATGAGATAGGTAGAATTATAACTATGTTTCATCAGCAGGCTTGCTAGAGAGTTTCAGCAGCCAACTTTACCTAGAACTTTGGTTATTTAAACCTTAAGCATATGATACCTGTGCCCTAGGAGAATAGGGCCATAGACTCCTCTGGCTGCTCACTGGCATATTGGAACAGCTCATCTCACCAATGCTACAAGTTCATCAATTTCACTGTATGGCCCTCAAAGTCCCTGCTCCCTGCTAAGTGTGGTATCTCCTCTGAGAACACTTTCACTACTTCCCATTAGTCTCATGGTAACTCCTAGTCATCTAGTATTTAAGAGGCACCACTACTGTGATAATACATAGTCTTCTGGTGCCTGGACATTGCTTCCCTCCACCAGGTTCCAGTCTTTATCTCTCCAGGGACACCTGCTAGCCATTTCATCTCCCATCATCTGAAACAAATCTTTCAAATACTCAGCCCACAGACCACATTGCAGCCCAAACCAGATTAAAATGTAATCAGGAAATAGTCAACAAATAAAAACACAACTTAATATAGATTATGGTAATATTTGGTTTTCTAAGTCAATATGCAGCACACAGGGATCCTTATATACGAGGTTAGTGACAGCCTTTCTATTTGAATTTGACACCAATCTAAGGTCTAATGGCTGGAAAACTTCACCTAATTATGATTCTAGAAGTTATGAGTAGAGTTGAATTGAGGAACCATATTCTATTTCTTGGATCTTCTTTCTTACTCTGTATAGGGGTGCAATGAAGCAAGTGGGGCTAAACAACTGAACTGTGTCTTTCCCAAGGTACCTTGGTCTGGAGCATGACTATAGATTGGTTGTCTATATTTTGTCTCTCCAATATAGGCTGGTAGTCAGCTCTATAGCTACAGCCACCCTAGTCTGCAAAGGAAAGCAGAAAGTAGAATTTCCCCAAGCTAAGACTAAGTGTTTTTATGACTCCTGTGTCTGGGTCAGAATTCACCGCCCTCTGTTTCAGACATATATCTGACTAAGGACTAGAAACTGTTAAGATTTAATCTGGTTTAGCACAGAAATGCATTTTATTGAGAATGAATTAAAGCAAATGAGACAAGGTGATTGTTCTCCATTTATCTTCCCTGGATCCCCACTTTTATTAATTCTATCTGTTGGTAGTGTAAGCAGTTTTGTTGCTGTATTTTAATCATTGGATAAAAACTACACATTTAGGAAACTGGAAATTGACTTTCTCAGGCAAGAAATTAATACAAAAAGTACATCCATGCCCCTGAGTAATCCAGAAGAAACCTAACTAGGCCCGTCCTGTCATGCCTGAATAAATCTGTTGGAGTGGAGTAAGTAAGCCTACCTGATGTATTGGGGATCACGATGGGCTCTTAGCACTTATGCAACCAAGTGCCCTTGAAGAGTTTGGCTTTTGTTTCCTTTGATTAATTCAGTGTCTTTGATTGAGTCTTATTAGGTGCTAAGCCCCAGGCCCAAACCCCTATCTATTAGGTGCTAAGCCTACCTGGGTGTTAATTGGTAACTAACTTGGGGCACCAGGTGGGGCCAATGAAGGGAGGTGCTAAGACCAGGGCCAATAAGAGCTGCTTAAGTTCTGGTTGCTCAGATGACGTTTGATGAAGGCTAAAGAGTGAATAAAAAGAGAAGACAGAGCTATTTGCTTAAGAATCTCACTCTTGGTGGCATACTGACATGGAGACTCTGGGCAGCTGTAGTTAAAAGCCCTCCAGCTTGTAAACCCAGATGTTGGGACTCTGTTAAACTCTGGTAACTGAATTGGGATTTGAATCAGACAAGGTCTGTCTGTTGATGTCTGTAATTTGTCTGTATTTGCTCTGAAGTTCAGAGTGCTGACTTTTTCCCCCGAACCGAGTGAATGATATTTGTATGCTGGATTAAAGGAAGATTAATGTTGCTTTCCTTAGCAAAGCAGATCAAAAGAACGTGGGCTTGCAGTGTTCTGTGAGCTGGTTGTTGTTGGGTTTACATCCCCACAGCAGCTGCTAGCCTGATTGTTGAAACGCCTGAGAAGGATCATGTGATCATGCCTAAATGACTAGGAATGACTATGCCCAGGTGAGCCTCAGAGACACTGAATGAGCTTATGTGAGTCTACCCAAGGAAACCTGACTGACTATGTGAGAGTATCTGTGTCAGTGCACATCTGCCCAACAGAACAGAGAGAAAAAGCCTTAGGTCCCAAAATGGTGAGCAGAGACTGAATCTTGAGCTATGGAGGATGGGCCTAGTGAGTGGGCTTGCAAGTAGGAAGTCTGAGGAGTAAGAAGTCATGGAACTCAACTCTGCCCAAAATGATATGCTTAACTGAACAAACCAAAACTTTCTGAGTCCCACCAAAAGAAGAGAGAGGAGGAAAAAAAAGAAAAGACTAAAAGGAAAATAATTTTTAAAAATCCAGAAAAGTAGAGAAATTATAATTATAACTGCTACCTCCCTAACTATGAATCACCAAATCATACAATTATAAAACCAAAGAATTATGAAGACAAGGAAAAAAATGCAAGCACCAAGGGGGAAAAATAACATGTTAAGAAACAGAAAATATACTAACAGCAAAATTTTCAAAAACAATGAATAGTGGGCCTGGGTATCTAATGAGGTATTGGACATTGCAGAAAAGCCCTTTGGACGTATGTTTGTTTCATACTATGTTTCCAGATTTATGTGATCGCCATTTACTATAGTTACCAAGTTCTTCCTATGAGACCACTGAGTGTGCAAAGGGTGTCTGGCTCTGTCCATGGGGCTCAGAGTTGGATTGGCTATGAAGGTTGCTTGATAACTATTGTCTCACTCTGTGAGAGCCTTGAATTGGATGAAAAGCTCCCTAGTGTGGGCTTCTTATCAAGAAAACAAGATGTGAGAAACAAAGAAAAATATCAGAATCAATCAGAGAGGAGTAAAAGGATTGTCTTTCCTCAGTAAGGGCCAAGTGGAGAATAAATAACAAATTTGTAGTGAATGCAATCACCTTAATTGTGTGATTTCCTTCACACCTATTCAGCAGCAAATGAGTAAAAATGGAGGAGGCAGGAGGTGGAGGTAATACAGGCTTAGGCTTGGGTTGGGGACAGGTAAGAGTGACAAAACAGTAAGGGGGCAAGGGTTTAGGGAGGAGAGGCCAGTATAAAGTTCAACTGGTTAACTATAGGTTCAAGATTGGGAAGAGACCAAAGCTAAGTTAAAGCAAGGATGAAAGCCTGAGAGAATATTAAGAGATGGACACATTCAAGGCCCCAGTGAGGATGAAGGCATTGGGAGACACAGAATGACGGGAAGGTATGATCTAATATAAGAATTCAAGAGTTTTTTATCCTGGAAGCAGAACACTTCTGAGTGACCACAAGACCAAAAAGGTGACCATCCTTATGTGTAGCTTAGGTGGAAAGGGAGGGAGCCATGGGGGTTGAGGAGACTGAGAAATTGGGAGGTTAGTGTGTTTAAAGGGGCATCATCATGCATGTTGACACTACCCTAAGATAAGGGCAGGAGTTAGGGTAGAAGACTGTGAACCAGGAATAAAGAAGTGATAACCCTGCTGTGCCCTCCTCTGTTCAGACCACATCTGAAGTATTGTGGAGTCCTATTCTAAGAAAGATGTAGATAAGTAGGTCAGAGTACAGAGAAAGGAAATGGGCGTGGTAACAACATTCAGATCCATACCATGTGAGGACTCATGGATAGAAATGAGATCTGTCAAACTTAAAGGAGAGAAAAATTAAGGGGGACTTGACAGTTGTTTTCAAGTATTTAAAGGACTGTATATATTTCCTGGAACATAGCAGACTTCCCTCTTGTTGCTGGTAAGTGCACACCTCGAGTTGTTTCAAAAGGGACCTAGCTAGTGGGGTAACTCAGCTTGTCCTCTCCCTCTCCTTCTCTTTTCCAAAGAAGGGTACATTTTGATGGTCAGAAGCTGCCCACTTAACTTGGGGTTCACTGGCTATATTTTTTTCTCTCTCTTTCCTCCTTTCCTCTTTCCTTTCCTTTTCTCTCTGTCCCTCTTTCACTCTCTCCCTCTCTCCCTCTCTCTCTTCTCTTTCTTTCTTTCTTTCTTTCTTCTTTCTCCCAGTTTACCCTGAAGCTCATAGATTGGACCACAATAGGTCCCTGCCCAAGCTCCACTTAATGGATGTATTTTGGGTGCTAGTGCCTTAGAGGGAATGTCAGTGGTAACTGTTTCTCTCCTGGACAGCAACCTTCAGGGTCAACCCCTCCCAGTTTGAATTTTTTATCTTTTTTTCTAAGTAAAAGGGCCATCCCTTCGCTCACTTCATAAGAGGCCTATTCACTGAATGGACTTTATCTCATTCTAAGTGACTTAGTGAAAAGGCCTGAGCCTAAAAGGGCCAAGGTCTCCCATTGCATCCTGGGCCATCTCCAGTCATCCTAATAAATATCTGGCCACTGGACCCAGATGACTCTAGAGGAGAAAATGAGGCTGGTGAACTTGCACAGGCCTCCCTCACTCAAATCCAAATCAACTGAAAGTCATGTCATCATTTCCCTGATGGATGTCATGGTCCTCATCTGAAACGAAGGATACAGACAACAACGACTGCACACCATTTGCAGAGAGCAACGGCCACCACTGTCTCTTCTGCCCGTATCCTACTTTTGAAGATCTCTCAGCTGAGAGCAGCTCTGGAATTGCAGCATAATTCATTGGACTACAAGGAGGTCCCTTCTCCTCAGAGGGTTGTGACCCCTCTTCTTCAAGGAAGAAATCCATAGTGATTGCTGAGCTCCAAGTGTTCAGCAGTCATTCTTACTCTTTCATTTCTGTGTCACTTTCTTTTTTATTATTATTATTTAATATATTAAGTTTTCAGCGTTGATTTTCACAGGAGTTTGAATTACAAATTTTCTCCCCATTTCTACCCTGCCCCCCACTCCAAGATGGCATATATTCTGGTTGTCCTGTTCCCCAGTCAGCCATCCCTTCTGTCACCCCGCTCCCCTCCCATCTCCTTTTCCCTTTCTTTCTTGTAGGGCAAGATAAATTTGTATGCCCCACTGCCTGTGTATCTTATTTTCTAGTTGCATGCAAAAAACGTTTTTGTTTTTGAACATCTATTTTTTAAAACTTTGAGTTCCAAATTCTCTCCCCTCTTCTCTTCCCACCCACCCTCCCTAAGGAGTCAAGCAACTCAACATGGGCCATATGCGTATCATTATGTATAACCCTTCCACAACACTCATGTTGTGA
>CM053622.1:57094585-57130939 GCA_028646595.1 Phalanger gymnotis
TTTCTTCTTCCTAACCTATCCCCCTTTATTGAATTTTCTCCCTTGACCTTGTCCCTTTTCAAAAGTGTTTGTTTTTGGTTACCTCCACCCCCATCTGCCCTTCCTTCTATCATCCTCCCTTTTTTATCTTCTTCCTTCTTTCCTGTGGGGTAAGATACCCAATTGAATATGTATGGTATTCCCTCTTCAGGTCAAATCTGATGAGGGCAAGATTCACTCATTCCCCCTCACCTGCCTTCTCTTCTCTTCCTACAGAACTTCTTTTTCTTGCCACTTTTATGTGAGATAATGTACCCCATTCTATCTCTCCCTATCTCCCTCTCTCAATATTTTCCTCTCTCATCCCTTATTCATCTTCAACTCATCCTGTGCCCTCTCTCTCTCTCTCTCTGTATGTATGTATATGTATATCTATATATCTATATATACATATATATACACACATATACATATATACATACATACACACTCACATATACGTATATATACATAAACATATATATATATATATACATGCATATTCCCTTCAGCTACCCTAATACCGAGGTCTCATGAATCATATACATCATCTTTCCATGTAGGAATGTAAACAAAACAGTTCAACTTTAGTAAGTGCATTGCAATTTCTTTTTCTTGTTCTTTTTCTTGATTACCTTTTCATGCTTCTCTTGATTCTTGTGTTTGAAAGTCAGCTCTGGTCTTTTCACTGAGAAAGCTTGAAAGTCCTCTATTTTATTGAAAATCCATATTTTGCCTTGGAGCATGATACTCAGTTTTGCTGGGTAGGTGATTCTTGGTTTTAATCCAAGCTCCAATGACCTCTGGAATATCATATTCCAAGCCGTTTGATCTCTTAATGTAGAAGCTGCTAGATCTTGGGTTATTCTGATTGTGTTTCCACAACACTCAAATTGTTTCTTTCTGGCTGCTTGCAGTATTTTCTCCTTCATCTGGGAGCACTGGAATTTGGCAACAATGTTCCTAGGAGATTTCTTTTTGGGATCCATTTGAGGAGGCGATCTGTGGATTCTTTCAATTTCTGTTTTGCCCTCTGTGTCACTTTCTTCTGCCTTTCAACATCCTGACACAGGTCTTAATATCCCTCTGCCTTTTTCTTCGTTTTTAAAAATTGAAGAATTTATTCATTAATGTCATCAAAAAGCATTTATTAAGCACCTATTATATGCCAGACATTGTACTAAGTGATGGGGACAAAACACTCCTAGCTCACTCTCTAATGTGGGAGAAAACATGCAATGTATATATAAGATATATAGTGTAAAGGAGAGGGATTATTTATTGGAAAAGAGATTTTTCAGTCTCCATGATAAACTAATATAAATATAGAGGGCCAAAAACGAACTAGGAAATTTCCCAAATGTGGAAAGATCTATGTATTTTCCTATTTTAATAATCCCATGTAATACATCATATTGATACATAGAGTTGAATTCAGAATGCAGTCAGTGGGGGTTTCTTTCTTTTCTAGCTGTTTGAAGCCCCACAGATTCAAGCATGTATACTAGCTAGAAAGGATTTCCTGCAAAATGGAAATATATATCAGAGACCTTAACAACATCACTGGACTAGTGGCTAGGGTGTAGAACCTCCTTTGGAAAAATTTTCTCTCTCTCTCTCTCTCTCTCTCTCTCTCTCTCTCTCTCTCATCTTATTCATAAAGTCACCTTATCTTTCTGTAGGCTTATAGAAGACAACACACAAACTACTAGAGGCTGCTACTGATGCCACATTTAACATCACATAGAATGTTCACAAAGAGCTTACAC
This sequence comes from Phalanger gymnotis, assembly GCA_028646595.1. Lineage (NCBI taxonomy): Eukaryota > Metazoa > Chordata > Mammalia > Diprotodontia > Phalangeridae > Phalanger > Phalanger gymnotis. The sequence goes on from CM053622.1 coordinate 57,096,373, forward strand.
AGGTGTCACACTAAGATTCTATAACATTCTGTGATTTATAACAAAAAAGATAAAGGGACCAATACAGTAATTATGATAAGAGTAAGGTTAATAAAAAACAAAAATAACACTTTACATTTGTTCCTTCTTCAATTCTTCATCTAAGTGACACATGATCCTCAAAGGTTTTACCAGTGGACTGCAAGGTCTGATAGGTGTTACAGGCTTAAATATGTTTGGCGATTCGGGGATAGCTATTGGTCTGTAGACCTAGGACGGGCTTAACTTAGTGCGTAGAGACTCACCTTTAAAATGTTGGCCAACAGGTAACGGAGAGTTTTTGTCCAGATTGCCTCATTAAAAACATGTACAAAAATACAAAGGCTTGGGATTTAAGTTGGGAGAATGAGAAAGCAAGGAAACATTTTAAAAATACCTACTATGTGACAGGTACTCCAGTGCTGTACAAATATTACCTCTTTTGGTCCTCACAACAATCCTGGCAGGTGGGTACTATTATTATTCTCATTTTACAATTACAGAAACTAAAGCTAACAGGTTAAGTGACTTGCCCAGAGTCACACACCTAGTAAGTGTCTGAAGGAAAATTTGAATTCAGGTCTTACCAGGCACAGCTCTCTATCTCCTGCACCATCTAGATACCCTTGTTTCCCCAATTCCTGGAGGCCTGGCCCAAGTATTACTGCTGTCTTCTCTGCTTCTGGATCCATGACTTAGGGACCACTGCTATATGCACTGGGGAGCAACCCCTGGGAGGAAATCATATGGTCAATTTTCTCTCCTTTCTTTCTAAAATGGAATTCATAGCCCCCATATCCCCTTCTCCCAAACTTGACTTTCCTCCAAAATTCCCTTTTTCTGTTGAGGCTACCACCATTCTTCTAGTCACCCACATTCACATTCTCAGACTCATCCTCCACTCTTCCCAGTCCTTCAGCCCCCACATTCAATCAATTGCCAAGTCTGGTCTAGTCAACCTCCCCAATATAGCTCATACACTGCTGGGTGATATGATGAATTGCTTACAGGACTTGGAGTCAGGAAGAACTCAGTACAAATCTTGCCTCAGACACTTGCTGGCTGTGCGACCCTTGACAAGTAACTTAACTCTCTCTATGCCTCAGTTTCCCAATCTGAAAAATGAGGATAATAATAGCACCCACCTTCCAGGGTTGCTGTGAGAGTCAAATGAGCTACTGTGTATAAACCATGTTGCAACCTCTAAAATGCTACAAAAACATTAGCTTTGATATATATACATATATATACATGTATATGTTATATGTGTATATATATAGTAATGTATGTGTATATATATATATACACACTATATATATAGTATATATACCATATATATATATATAGTATATACACTATATATAGTATACGGTATACTATAAATATATAGTATATAGTATACTATATATATAGTAATGTATGCGTGTATATATATATATACACTATATATATATATGTATATATATATATATATAGTAATCATCTTCCTAAAACACAGGTTGTAACTTGAAGGTTCCTTCTACCTCTAAATCTATGACCCTATAACCATGTCACTCCCTTATGTATGAAGCTTTAGGAGATCTTCATTGCCCATTCAATAAAATAAAAAACCCTTCGCTTTGGCATTGAATCCCCCTCATAATCTGGCTCCAAGTTTACCTTTCCAGACATTTCACTTTATACCCCTTCAAGTACTCTGTGTTCCAGGCAAACAAGTCTACTCAGCACTCGATCTCCCATTTCTGGATCTATCTGCCATGTTCAGAATGTATTCCTTCTCATCCAGTACTTTTATAAAACTTTCCTTCCCTCAAGGCTCAGCTCATGAACTACTTTATGCTAAAATTCTTTCCTTATCTCCCCATTTCTTAGTCTTCTCTGATTCTCAGCACAATCATGTATCTGATTAAATATTCTACCCTGCCCCCACAGAATATAAACTCTTTGTAAACAAGGATTATTTCTAATTTTTTTTCTTTGCGTCCCCAGAAATTAATGGAGAGCCTTGAACACAATTGCCTCCATTCCTATGAACAATCCTTCATAAAGAATTTTCATAGGCAACATATCAGTTTATGCACAGAAAGGTTGTTATAATTCCCATTTCAACATAAAAAGAAACTGAGTTTCTGAAAGCTTGTGATTTGCCAAGAGCACATGGCTTGAAGTGGTAGACCAATAACAAAATCCTAGATCATGAGACTTCATATGCAGAGCTCTTTGGTAAAAAAAAAAAAGACTAAGTTCTGATGAAGAGAGATAAATAAAGCCAAAAGTCATGGCCATTAAAGTGACAGGAAATAGAGACCAGGAAGCAGAAGATTAGTTATCTACAATCAAAATGACAAGAGTCAATCAGAATAATATGACCTTGGAAGCCTTGAACCTCACATTTGGAATGTAAGTTTCTGATTGCTGGGTATTTGGTCCCAACTACCAAAGCCATATACCTAGGCGCAAGGCTATGGCCTATCATTGAGAGGAGGCTGATCTGCTAATGAATTTCTTCAAGGCATCCTTTATGTCCTTGTTCCTCAGGCTATAGATGAAGGGGTTCAGCATGGGAGTTACCACAGCATACATCACTGAGGCAACTATGCTCTTCCAGGAGGAATAGGTAGCAGAAGAGGTCATGTATACTCCAAATCCTGTGCCATAGAATAATGAAACAACACAGAGGTGAGATCCACAGGTAAAAAAGGCTTTATGCTTCCCCTCAGCAGATGGGATATTCAAAATAGAAGAACAGATCTGCGTATAAGAAGTAAGAATCCCTGTGATGGAAACAATACCCAGCAGGCCAGTAGTAAAATAAATCAAAATGTTGTTGATGAGAGTGTCAGAACAAGAGAGCTTCAGGACCTGAGTGAGATCACAGAAGAAGTATGGGATTTCATGATCTTTACCGAAAGACAGATTCATCACCATGAGACTGTGAAGGAGAGAAGTTAAAAGACTAAGAACACAGGAAATCAGAACCAACAAGCCACAAAGCTGTGGATTCATGATGGCCATATAGTGTAGAGGGTGACAAATGGCCACAAACCGATCATAAGCCATCACAGAGAGAAGGAAGTTGTCCATACAAGCAAAGAATAAGAAGAAATACATCTGGGTGAGGCAGCCAGCATAGGAGATGGCCTTACTGTGTGTCAGGATGTTGTCCAGCATCTTGGGGACTGTAGTGGACACCAGACAAAGATCCACCAAGGACAGATTAGAAATGAAGAAGTACATGGGGGTGTGGAGGTGGGGGTCAGAGCCAACAGCCAGCATGATAAGCAGATTTCCAGACAAAGTGACCATGTACATGCCCAGGAACAGCCCAAAGAGAGGCAGCTGCTGTTCTGGCTTCTCAGAAAATCCCAAGAGAAGGAATTCAGAGACACATGTTTGGTTGGCTGGTCCCATGTGGGTAACGAGTCTGCCAAGAAAGAGATGAGAGAAGAACATGAAATAGGAAATTCAGACATTCTTCATGTGGAGGAAAGAATCCAGGACATTAATTTGGAAGCCTCTGAATTGAGGTTCCAACTCTGCCATTTACTGTGTAAACTTGGGCACATCATATCCGCTCTCCAAGCTTCAGTTTACTCATCCAATAAAGGGGTAGGACTAGGTGGTTCATTCTAATCTGATGGTACCCGACCCTATCTATGAGGGGCAGGTGCAATAGACAGAGCACTGGGTTTGGAATCAGAAGACCTGGTCTAAAACCCCAACTCTGTACTTACTGCCTTTCAGTCCTAGGATGAGTCACTTTATCTAGAAAACAGTTTATTCATTTGCAAAAGGAGGAGTTTGGATTAGATGGCCTCTTAGGACCTTTCCAGCTCTAAAACTATAAGCTTGGGAGCTACATATGCTGCCTATCTCTTTCTTATATGGAATGTTCTTTTTATTATTTTTAGTGACTGCTCGTGATCCAGTTTACATGCCCTTGACTTTACAGCTTAATTGTTTTAATGTGTTTCTGACTAGCTTTGGAACCCTGGGAAAATCGATTGACTTCTAAGTACTGCAGGAAACTTTCTAAGATGATGTGTACAAGAAAGGTGCCATCCCTATCCTAGCTCCGTTGACCTCCTTTTTTCCTTTTGTATGTTATCACTATGGACAGAGGCACTGGGCTACTGAGAACTGTGAGCTCTATTAGCACTGTCAGAAGGGGACAGCTCTGAGCTCTGGAAGCTAGATTGTATTGTTCTAGAGGGTATACAGAAAAAGCAGATGAGTGATTTAGGGGAAAGGAAAGCAGACCTCATTGCTACAGAATAGTCACAACTTGGGAAAACTAGAAGTTCAGGGGCTTTCAAAGGGCATGGCTACAATGGCAAATCCTTGGAAAACCTCACTGATTTGCATGTGTCTCTTTGTATTCATACAAGCACATACATACACACACATACACACACAGCCTAGAGCCATAGAAAGATATCAAAGTGAGCTTGAATGAATGTTTTCCCTCCCCCTAAGCTTCTTTAGTATTTGCCTTACAATCTTCCTCTCCAGACTAACCCCTGCCCTTAAACTTAGTGACTTTGATACACGTGTTGGTGTTTCCCGAGTTCCCCTGACCTCCCAGCTCATCACCCTCCTTGACTTCCACATCCTACATCTTTACACTCAGCCACACAAATAGATTCTCACAAGCTAGGTCTCACCAGTGTCCGTAAGTGCTCCAGCTACAGGATCAACACTTCTGAAATTACCCTCCCTCATCATAGTTTTCTATCCTTCCATCTCTCCCTGTGCCTCATTCCTCCTAACCCTATTCTTCATCCCCACTGTGACTGTGACCTCCTGTGCTCTCTCCCAGCCTCTTGCTATCTCTTCACTTTCCTCCTTGTCCAGTCTTGGAACTATGGTTAACCATTTTGAATATGCCTCATCCTCTTCTCTCATGTCCCTTTCTCCATTGTCCTATCACCATTAATGTCTTGCCAAACCTCAAGCCTGATAGTCTCCACCACAGACAGTACCTTTATGTTCATGTGTTGCTGAACATCTTTGGAGAAAGGCACACAATGACTCTCAGTCCTGTAAGAACCTCCCCAGTTGTCTTTAACATGAATTGCTTCCCTAGTCAGTTCTCATATTGTAAGCTGACCTTTTTTTCCTGTTCCTGACTACCACCCCTACCATGCCCACCAAGAACTTTAGAATAGCTTCAGACTAGTCCTCAGCTTTTCCACTTTGGGAGAAGATGATGCCAATGACCAAGTGAACACCTTCAGAGCCACTAGTTCACCCCATGGCCATATTATATAACATCAAACCATTTGGTACCAACATTTAAAGGAACATGCACACTGTGGGACTCTACAAATAGTCATTGATATTGATGTGCTAATTCTGGTGTTTCTCTTACAAAGATAAAATAGACAGAGAGAAATGGGAGGGTAAGGAAGAAAGGTGGAGTTAAAGGAAGGGAAATGGAAAGGATAATATAAAAGAATAGAAACTCAAAGCTGGAAGATACTGAGGAACTGTTCTGTTCAAGCTCACCTAGAGCAAAGATCCCCTGTGACATTTCCAACAACTGTGAATGAAGCTTCAGCCTAACCTCCAATGACAGCAAAATCACACCTGACAAACCAGTTAATTCAGAAGCTTGTAAATTGTTAAAATTGAAAAGGATCTCAGAAATCATTTAGTCTAACTTTCAACTAAAGCATAAAGGCAGAGAAAAGAGAAAAGACTGAAGGGGCAAATAGGAAGCAGAAGAGAAAGAATAAAGATAGATACCGTAGAAAAAATGGAGGAGTGAATTGGAGAGATGTGGAAATCACTGCAATGAACTGTCCCCATTGCATATAACAAAATGTGGTAGCTCCACAGAGCATGCTAAAAACTTATAATTCATATGCTGATTTTATACGATGATTGAAAATATAGTATCTCTCCAGTAGAATATAAGCTCATTTAGGGCAGGAACTAGTTTTTCTTTTGCTTTGCAGAGAGCTCCCCAACAAGTAATAGGTGTTTAATAAATGTTGCTGAATGAGATTGAATTGAATTGGTCTGGAGACAGCCCCTGAGGACAACTTGGAGATCAGACTGAAGGAATTGTCCTTTTTCTGTACAGACACAGATTTCTGGAAGAGGCCCCCAGGGTCAGCATAGAAAGACCTATGCATGGCCCTAGGACTCTGCAACTAGGGGAAATATGAGTGACCCCTCTGTTCTCATTGCTCTCAAGGTTTGGACAGCTAAGGTTTGACTGGTCTGAGCTCTGGCCGGAGTCTGGATTGAAACTGGCCAAGATGGTCTGGCCCATGCTAGACTCTGGTTTCTATTACAATACTTCCAATAATTTCTGTTTCTGCTACTATATATGGTTAACAAAAGCTTCCACAAACATGGTCTTATTTCATGCTGACACAAACACTGTAAAGCAGAAAAGACCTACTTCTTTTGGAATTGAATGAATCATCTGGTTCCTCTGTGAAGTCCCTTTAAATCCCAGAAATTCAGTCCAATGATACAGCAGGCATCATCCTCATTTATGGCTAAGGCCCAGAGAAGAGAAGCAATATGTCTCAGATCCTAGAGTCAATCAGTGCAGGGCTAGGACTTGGCTCTCAGTCCAAGACTCTTCCCATTGTACTGCCCTACCTTCTCATGTACCATCAGATAGGGCTGGGCTCCATCTTAGGGTCTGAACTTTCAGCTACAGTCAGGGCTAGGTCAGATGGAGCTGGGCTCTGGCCTGGATTGGGCCATGATTTTGTCAGGACTGGACTTGCAATAATCTCCCTGAATTTCTGAGGAACAACAGATTCCACCCCTTTTCCTTTGTTTCCCCTCTTCTCATTTTCTACCTGCTCCCCAGTAGCACTTACATCACAGAGAAAACCAGTTTGCCTGATTCTTTTTCTGTCTTGGATCATTGGCAGGAAGGACAAGGAAGACAGTAGCAGTCACCCCAAAGAAAGGTGAGGCAATGGCCTCAGACATGGTGATTAATGTCTCTGGAAGGCAAAAGTAGGCTCTCCCTTGGCCTGGAACAGGTGATTTTTGAGCCTGGGTAGTGAATGGAACAGGAGAAATACTTACAATTTCTGGGCCATAGTGGCTGAATGCCCTCAGCTCCTCATTAGAAAAAATCATAAAATTATCTTTCCAATCCCTGAACAGCTCAGCTCCCTGGGGGGCAGGAAATCCTGGCAGAAAACTTCCTAACAATGAGCATCATCCAATAATGGAGTCGTACATTCAAATCCTTGAGGTCTTCAAACAAACAAATATTCATCTGGATTGTTGTAAACAGAGACCATGATTTGGATAAGGGTTGGACTAGATAACCTCTAAGGTCCTTTCTAGCCTCTGAATCCATAAATGTATTTCCTTAGAAGATAGTAAGTTCCCCATCACTGGAGGTCATCAAGCAGAGACCTCTATTTTTCAGATGTCCATTTCCCAGGTAGAGAAAAGTTCCTACCTAAGGATTGGTGTTGGAATAAGTGACCTTCTAGCTCCATTCCAGATTTAATGAATATACAAATGGGCTACCCCACAGTCGGCAAGTAGAGCTCTTCAAGCTACGGCTGGATGAAGACTTTTAGTGATAAAAACAAAGAATTTTTAATGAGAGAGCCTGAATTCAAATCTTGTTTCTGCTACGTGCATTCCCTGGGCCTCAGTTTCCTCATTTGGACTAGAAGATCTCAATTCTCTAATGGTGCCAAATCCTATAATACCATCTGGAAAGTCCAGCCCAGGTCTGACCTGGATCACATGACCTTTGGGTTTCTCTTCATGTCTAACTGTCCATGAAAATCAACTTCCTGTTTTGGGACACCAGCTTCAAAGGTGAAGGTGCCCCCTTATGTACTCCATTCAGCCCCTTGCTAGGTAGAGATTCTGCAATCATCCCTTCTCAGTTCTGAGATTTAGGATGCAGATCTTCTGTGAGCAGGTACCACCAAAGAATAAATGGAGACCAATCCCCACTACCAGGGAAGTGGACATGTACTATAACAATGCACATGAAGAAAGCTACCCAGAGAGGATTCTGCTTCTCTTTTCACAATGGGGGCCATATTCCAGAGACATGGAGATCTGGTCTCATTACATATATATGGACCTCCATATAGGCCACAATATTTATAGCAGCTCTTCTCTAGTAGAAAAGTATTCTCTAAGCCAATTAACATTTATTAAATTAGCATTTATTAGTTGTTTATTTAATATTTATTCATTTAATAAAATTAATAAAAATGTATTATATTTGAGATACTGTGGTGAGCACTAGGAATAGGAAAAAGGCAAAAAAACAACTCCCTCCAGCTCTAAGAAGGAGCTAGTTATTACCACTCCCCTGCCCCAGCTTCAGAGACAGGACCCTGCCTTCCTTTCCCTCCTCACTGACAGAAATCTTCTAGAGTCACTTTTCACACGTGGTGAGCCTCACACATACACATACACATAAACACACACATAAACAGACAAAAACACATATGCATACATTCATTCAGAAACACTCAGAGAAACACAAAAATGTACCCACAAATCATACAGACATTCAAATATACATAGAAAAAATCATAGTGGATGAGTGAATTTCTCACACACAGAGGAAGACTGAGGATTTCCAGATTAGGCCCATTCACAATCCCTCCTGAGATCCCCCAGCACCTCTTCCCTCATACACTTGCCCCACAAGCAATTTTCAGGATGCACCTCCAACCCTAGCCCCTTTTGACTTTGAGAAAACAGAGGGAACAGATATATCTTACATAGTACCAGGGGCACCCTTCCCTTATTGGTGGAGTTGTCAAAATAACTATCCCAAATACAAAGCATTCTCTGAGTCCACATGTACCAAAATACCATAGTTCATGATCTTTCACTGACATGTTTACTTTTTCTTCTGTCAGCTACAACAAAGGCATTTAAGGGAAAAAATATAAACAAAGTAATAATAGAATAATCCCTCCATTAATGTTGAGTCCATTCTCCCACAAATATATGCGTGTATGAATATGTATTATGTGTATATCTATGTGTATGTATAAGTATATGTGTATAAATATATAAATATAATCAGTAGAAATAGTAGGAACATATAGAGATCATAACTGAGAGGTGCACGTGTGGTAAGTGCATGCGACTATCATGCAAACACAGGGTGAATTCTGGGTGAATGGCATTCAGCAACACCGGGATGGGTTAGAACAATTCATTGCCAAAAGGAGCATAGGAAGGTGTAAACAGGTGCAGTCAGGGCTAGAAGCCCGGTTAGACTTCTCTGATCCCATTGGCCTATGGAGCAGCATGCTGTGAGTGTTGGTCCTAACCAACAATGGCCCTCAGGTGAAGGTCCAGAGCCAAGTGAGGCTTGGGTTTACATATGGTTTTCAGACAAAAGGCCTACTGTGGCAGCTGACATGTCACCAGTGGGGAAATGGGGTCAGGGAACAAGAACATGAAAAAGGAAGGTTTCAAAAAATTAAGTAGGATGATATACCCAGGATGAGAAAGGTAGAATTATAACTATATTTCATTGGCAGGCTTGCTAGAGAGATTCAGCAGTCAACATTAACCAGAAATTTAAAGATTTGAAATTTAAGCATACCATAGATGTATCCTAAGAAAATAGGGCCATAGACTTCTCTGGAGTAGTATATTGGAGCATCTCATCTCACCAATGCTACAAGATCATCAATTTCACCATATGGCTGTCAAAGGGCCTGCTCCCTGCTAAGTGTGGTATCTCCTCTGAGAACACTTTCACTACTCCCCATTAGTCTCATGGTAACTCCTAGTCATCTAGTATCTAAGAGGCACTATTACTCCAATATTACATGGTCTCCTGGTGGCTGGACATTGCTTCCTTCTACCAGGTTACAGCCTTTATCTCTTCAGGGACACTAACTAGCCATTTCATCTCCCATCATCTGAAGCAAATGTTTCAAATACTCATCCCACAGACCACATTGCAGCCCAAACCAGATTAAAATGTAATCAGGAAAGTTAACAAGAAAAATACAATATAATAAAGGGAATGTTAATTTTTGGTTTTCTAAGTCAATATGTAGCAGACAGGAATCCTTAAATACAGTTTAGTGACTCCCTTTCTATTTGAATTTCACGACACCAATCTAAGGTCTAATGGCTGGAAAACTTCGCCTAAGTGTGACTCTCCTAGCAGTCATGAGTGGAATTGAATTGGGGAACCATATTTTATTTCTTGGATCTTCTTCCTTATTCTGTATAGGGGTGCAATGAAGCAAGTGGGGCTAAAAAACTGAACTATGTCTTTCCCAAAGTACCTTGGTCTAGAGCATAACTATAGATTGGTTGTCTATATTTTGACTCTCCATATAGGCTGGCAGTCAGCTCTCTAGCTACAGCCACCCTGTGCTGTAAAGGAAAGCAGATACAATTTCTCCAAGCTAGGATTAAGTCTTTTTATGACTCCTATGTCTGGAACAGATTTCACAGTCCTCTGTTTCAGACATCTATCTAAGGATTAGAAATTGTTAAGATTCAAAATGGTTTAGCACAGAAAAGAATTTTATTGAGAACAAATTTTGACTAATGAGACAAGGTGATTCTTCTCCCTTTGTCTACCCTGGTACCCCACTTTTATTAAGTCTCTCTGTTGGTAGTGAAAGCAATTTTCTTGAGCCAAGATGGTGGCAGAAAGGCAAGGACTCAGGCTCTCCCCCAAATCCCTCCAAACACCTGTAAAAATGGCTCTGAAAAAATTCTTGAGCTACAGAACCCTAGAAATATGAGAGGGAAGCAGGTCTCTAGCCCAAGACAGCCTGGATGGTCACTGGGAAGGGTCTATTGCACTGTGCTGGGAGCTGAGTGCAGCTCAGCCTGGGCTGTACCAGGACAGACCTGGTGCTAAGGAGATCAGGTGGAACAAGTGAATGGCCCTGAAACACTGAGCTGTTTCAGCTTAGACTTCTCAACCCACAAATGCCAAAGACAACTTAGGAGGTCAGTGGGAAAACAGCTGCATTGGGGTGAGAGGAGAGAAGTAGGCCTCAGCTCCAGGGAGGCAAATGTGGTGCAACAGGGTGGGAGTTTAAGCTGTAGTTGGTTCCAACCCCAGTCCAGGTGGGAGGAATCAAGCAGCAGATCAGAGCAGGAGTGCAAGGAGCATTGGATTGGTGGGCCTGGGTATCTCATCAGGTAGTAGACATTGCAGTAAAGACCTTTGGACAAATGTTTGTTTCACACTATGTTTCCAGATTTATGTGATCACCATTTAGCATAGATAATAAGTTCTTTCTATGAGACCACTGAGTATGCAAAGGGTGTCTGGCTCTGTCCATGGGGCTCAGAGTTGGATTGGCTATGAAGGTTGATTGATAACTATTGTCGCACTCTGTGAGAGCCTTGAATTGGATCAAAAGCTCCTTAGTGTAGGCTTCTTATCAGGAAGACAAGGTCTGAGAAACCAAGAGAAATATCACAATCAATCAGGGAGGAGTAAAAGGATTCCCTTGCCTCAGTAAGGGCCTAGTGGAGAATAAATAACAAATTTGTAGTGAATGCAATCACCTTAATTGTGTGATTTCCTTCACACCTATTCAGCAGCAAATGAGTAAAAATGGAGGAGGCAGGAGGTGGAGGTAATACAGGCTTAGGCTTGGGTTGGGGACAGGTAAGAGTGCCAAAACAGTAAGGGGGCAAGGGTTTAGGGAGGAGAGGCCAGTATAAAGTTCAACTGGTTAACTATAGGTTCAAGATTGGGAAGAGACCAAAGCTAAGTTAAAGCAAGGATGAGAGCCTGAGAGAATATTAAGAGATGGACACATTCAAGGCCCCCAGTGAGGATGAAGGCATTGGGAGACACAGAATGATGGGAAGGTATGATCTAATATAGGAATTTGAGAGTTTTTTTATCCTGGAAGCAGAACACTTCTGAGTGATCACAAGACCAAAAAGGTGACCATCCTTATGTGTAGCTTAGGTGGAAAGGGAGGGAGCCATGGGGGTTGAGGAGACTGAGAAATTGGAAGGTTAGTGTGTTTAAAGGGGCATCATCATGCATATTGATACTACCTTAAGACAAGGGCAGGAGTTAGAGTACAAGAGCATGAACCTGGAATAAGCAAGTGATAACCCTGCTGTGCCCTCCTCTTTTCACACCACATCTGAAGTATTGTGCAGTCCTGTTCTAGGAAAGATGTGGATAAGTAGGTCAGGGTCCAGAGAAAGGAAATGGGCATGGTAACAACATTCAAATCCATACCATGTGAGGACTCATGGGTAGAAATGAGATCTGTCAAACTTGAAAGAGAGAAAAATGAAGGGGGACTTGACAGTTGTTTTCAAGTATTTAAGGGACTGTATATATTTCCTGGAACATAGCAGACTTCCCTCTTGTTGTCGGTAAGTGCACACCCTGAGCTGTCTCAAAAGGGACACAACTAGTGGGGTAACTCAGCTAGTCCTCTCCCTCTCCTTCTCCTTTCCAAATGAGGGTGCATTTTGATGGTCAGAAGCTGCCCATTTAACTTGGGGTTTACTGGCTAGATTTTTTCTCTCTCTTTCTTCCTTTCCTCTTTCCTTCCTCTCCCTCCCTCCCTCCCCCTCTCTCCCCCTCTCCCCCTCTCTCCCCCCCCTCTCTCTCGCCGCACTCCCTTTCTTTCTTTCTTTCTTTCTCTTCCTCTCTTCCTTTCCTTCTTTCTTTTTTTTCTTTCTTTCTTTCTTCCTCTCTTTATTTCTTTCTTTCTATCTTCCTTTTCCCAATTTACCCTGAAGCTCATAGTTTGGACCACAATAGGTCCCTAACCAAGCTCCACTTAATGGCTGTATTTTGGGCACTCCTGCCTTAGAGGCAATTTCAGTGGAAACTATTTCTCTTCTGAACAGCAACCCTGAAGGTCTTCCCATCCCAGATTGATTTTTTTTATCTTTTTTTTTTCATAAGTAAAATGGCCATCCCTTGACTCACTTCGTAAGTAGCCTATTCACTGAATGGGCATTACCTCACTCTTAAGTGAATTAATAAAAAGGCCTGAGACTAAAAGGGACAAGGTCTCCCATTGCATCCTGGACCATCTCCATTCATCCTGATGAATATCTGGTCACTGGACCCAGATGGCTCCGGAGGAAACAGTGAGGCTGGTGACCTTACACAGGCCTCCCTCATTAAAAGTCAACTGCAAGTCATCTCATCATTTCCCTGATATCATGGTCGTCATCTAAAATGAAGGACAAACACAACAAGTGTGCACCATTTGCAGAGAGCAACCACCATTTTGGTCTTTTCCGCCTCTAGCCCCCTTTGATGATCTCTCAGTTGAGAGCAGCTCTGGAGCTTCAGCATAATTCCTTGGACTATAAGCAGGTCCCTTCTCCTCAGAGGGTTGTGACCCCTCTTCTTCAAGGAAGAAATCCATAGTGATTGGGGAGTTCCAAGTATTCAGGAGTCATTCTTACTTTTCCATTTCTGTGTCACTTTCTTCTGCCTTTCAACATCCTAACACAGGTCCTAAACTCCCTCCGCCTTTTCCTTCGTTTTTAAAAATTGAAGAATTCATTCATTAATATCATCAAAAAGCATTTATTAAGCACCTATTGGGTGACAGACATTGTACTAAGTGCTGGGGACAAAACAGTCCCAGCTCACTTTCTAATGCAGAAGAAAATATGCAATGTATGTATAAGATATAGAGTGTAAGGGAGAGGGATTATTTATTGGAAAAGAGATTCTTTAGTCTCCATGACAAATTAATATAAATATAGAGGGCCAAAAACAAGTTAGGAAATTTCCCAAATGTGGAAAGAGCTATGGATTTTTCCTATTTTAATAATCCCACATAATACATTGAATTCAGAATGCAGTCAGTGGAGGTTTCTTTCTTTTCTAACTGTTTGAAGCCCCTGCAAAATGGAAATATACATCAGAGTCTTTAACAATGTCACTGCACTAGTGGCTTTGATATAAAACCTCCTTTGGAAAATTCCCCTCTCTCTCTCTCTCTTTCTCTGTCTCTCTCTCTCCCTCCTCTCCCTCCCTCTCTACCTCTCTCTCATCTTATTAATAAAGTCACCTTATCTTGCTGTAAGCTTATAGAAGAGAACACACCGATGCAACATTTAACATCACATAGAATGTTCACAAAGAGCTTGCAGAGGTGTCACACTAACATTCTATAACATTCTGTGATTTATAATGAAAAAGATAAAGGAGCCAATACAGTAAAGATAATGACAAGAAAGTTAATAAAAATGAAAATAACACTTTACATTTGTTCCTTCTTCAATTCTTCATCTAAGTAACACATGATCTTCAAGGTTTTTACCAGCAGAGTTCAGGGTCTGATAGGTGTTATAGGCTTAAACATGTTTGATAGCTATTGGTCTGTTGACCTGGGACTAACTTAACTTAGTGCATAGAGACTCACCTCTAAAAAATTGGCCAACAGGTAATGAAGAGTTTTTGTCCAGATTGCCTCATTAAAACCATGTACAAAAATACAAAGGCCTGGGATTGAAGTTGGGGGAGTGAGGAAGGAAGGAAACATTGATTAATTGCCTCGAGTGCTTTACAAATATTACCTCCTCTGATCCTCACAACAATGCTGGGAGGTAGATGCTATCGTTATTCCCATTTTACAGTTAAGAAAACTGAAGCTGACAGGTTAAGTCATTTTACCATAGTCCCACAGCTGCTAAGTGACTGAAGGTAAATTTGAATTCAGCTCTTACTAACTCCAGGCACAACTCTCTATCCCCTGCACCATCTAGATACCCTTGTTTCCCCAATTCCTGGGGGCCTGGCCCAAGTATTACTGCTGTCTCCTCTGCTTCTGGATCCCTAACTTAGGGACCACTGCTATATGCACTGGGGAGCAACTCCCGGGAGGAAATCATATGGTCAATTTTCTCTCCTTTATTTCTAAAAAGGAATTCATAGCCCCCATGTCCCCTTCTCCCAAACTTGACTTTCCTCCAACATTCCCTTTTTCTGTTGAGGGTACCTCCATTCTTCTAGTCACCCAAGTTCACATTCTCAGACTAATTCTCAAACTCTTCCCAATCCTTCAACCCCCACATTCAATCAGTTGCCAAGTCTGGTCTAGTCTACCTCCCCAACATAGTTCATACACTGCTGACTGATATGATGGATTGCTTACAGGACTTGGAGTCAGGAAGAACTCAGTACAAATCTTGCCTCAGACACTTGCTGGCTGTGCGACCCTTGACAAGTAACTTAACTCTCTCTATGCCTCAGTTTCCTAATCTGCAAAATGAGGATAATAATAGCATCTACGTTCCAGGATTGCTGTGAGGGTCAAATGAGCTAACATATATAAAGCATGTTGCAACCTTTAAAAAATTCTATATAAATATTAACTTTTATATTTATATATATGTGTGTGTGTGTGCACATGTACATATATTTATGCATATATATACATAAATATTATTATTTTATCTTCTTCTATCCATTCACGTAGCCTCCATTCAGTCCTGTGTCCCCACTACCCTGGACTTCCACTTTAGTCCTTGGCTTTGAAGGCCGCCCACATGAACTCATCCTCCACAAATCTGGCAAAATCATCTTCTGAAAGCACACATTGTAACTTGAAGGGACCTTCTACCTCCAAATTTATACCCCTATGACTGTGTCATTCTCTTATATAGGAAGGTTTAGGAGATCCTTAGTGCCCATTCAATAAAACAAAAACTTCTTTGGCATTGAACCTCCCTCACAGTCTGGCTCCAACTTTACCTTTGCAGACATTTCACATTATACTCCTTCAAGTATTCTGTGTTCCAGGCAAACCGGTCTACTAACTATTCCCAAAACTTAGCACTCTATTTCTGATTTCTTTTTTTTAGCAGGCATAGTTCAATTTATTTGTTTATAAAAAACCTCTATGTGGTTGCCACAGCAGCTGCCTGGGTCCTCTGGACAGACACTCGAGTGTGATTCTTCACAAGATGGTCGGTGAATTCCTGATAGGGAGACTAAGTGAACGCAGTCTCCTTCCACACGTCTGGGGTTAGATAGCTGTATGTTTTGGAGGTGGCATCAAAGGCGGCTTTAGCAAAGTTGCCCAGAGTGGCAGTATATGCTCTTGCAGAAGTATAGCAGTCATCAATTCCAGCCATCATCAGGAGTTTCTTAGGCACAGGAGCTGAGACAATGCCAGTACCTCTAGGAGCGGGGATCAGGTGCACCAGAACCGATCCACATCACCCAGTGACAGTACAGGGCACTGTGTGAGGCTTGCCAATCTTGTTCCCCCAGTAGCCATGTCTCACAGGAACAACGGACAGCTTGGCCAGAATGATAGCACCACGAATAGCTGTGGCCACTTCCTTGGAGCACTTGACACCCAGACCAACATGGCCATTGTAGTCACCGATGGCCACAAAAGCCTTGAACCTAGTACGTTGTCCAGCTCTAGTTTGTTTCTGAACGGGCATGATCTTCAGAACTTCATCTTTCAATGAAGATCCCAGGAAGAAATCTATGATCTCAGACTCCTTGATAGGGAGCGAGAAAAGATAGATCTCTTCCAAAGACTTGATCTTCATGTCCTTGACTAGGCGGCCCAGCTTGGTGACAGGAACCCACTCCTTGTCTTCAGCCTTTCCTCCCCGGGCTCCGCGGCCCCAGCCTTGGCCTCGACCACGACCCCAGCCTCAACCTTGGCCCCCGCTGCCGAAGCCACTGCGGAAGCCACCCCTACCTCCAACTCCGCCCGCACCTCCTGCAGCACCAGCGTCGCCCACCATTTGGTGTTCACTAGAAGTAGAAGCTCCATCTGGTTTCTGCACCTGTCCAATGCATTCAGAATGCATTCCTTCTCATCTGGAGCTTTTAAAAAACTTTCCATCCTTCAAGACTCAGCTCTTGCACTACCTGACACTAAAAGTCTTCCCTTATCGCCCTGTTTCTTAGTCTTCACTGACTCTCAGCACATTCACTCACCTTAATAAATATTATATCTTGCCCCCATAGAATATAAATTCTTTGATAACAAGGACTATTGGTTATTTTTTTCTTCATGTATTATTCGTATATATATTAAAGGAGGGCCTTAAACACAATTGCCTCCATTCCTACAAACAATCCTTCATAAGACATTTTCAAATATGCACCATAAGAGAAGGAAAATTTTAAAAGCTTTGATGGGGTATTATAATTCTCATTTCAACAGATAAAGAAACTGAGTCTCTGAAAGCTTGTGATTTCCCAAGGGCACATGGCTTAAAGTGGTGAACCAATAACAAAAACCCAGATCATGAGACTTCATATCCAGAGCTCTTTGATAAAAAAAAAAAGACTAAGTTCTGATGAAGTGAAATAAATAAAACCAGAAGTCATTGCCATTGAAGTGACAGGGAATAGAGGCCAGGAAACAGAAGATTCCTTATCTACAATCAAAAAGATAAGAGTGGGTCCAAAGAAAATGACCCCAGGGAGCCCTGAACCTCACATTTAGAAACCAAGATTCTCATTACTGGGTATTTGGTATCAGCTAATAAAGTCATGTACCTAGCTAGGCCCAGGGCTATGGCCCGTCACTGAGAGGAGGCTGATTTGCTAATGACTTTTTTCAAGGCATCCTTTATGTCCTTGTTCCTCAGGCTATAGATGAAGGGGTTCAGCATGGGGGTTACCACAGCATACATCACTGAGGCAGCTATGCTCTTCCAGGAGGAGTGGGTAGCTGAAGAGGTCATGTATACACCAAAAACTGTGCCATAGAATAATGAAACAACACAGAGGTGAGACCCACAGGTAAAAAAGGCTTTATACTTCCCCTCAGCAGATGGGATTTTTAAGATAGAAGAACAGATTTGTGTATAAGAAGTAAGAATTCCTGTGACAGAAACAATACCCAGCAGGCCAGTTGTAAAATAAATCAAAATGTTGTTGATGAGGATGTCAGAACAAGAGAGTTTCAGAACCTGAGTAAGATCACAGAAGAAGTATGGGATTTCATGATCTTTACAAAAAGACAGCTGCATTGTCATGAGACTGTGAAGGAGAGAAATTAAAAGACTAAGAACACAGGAAATCAGAACCAATAGGCCACAAAGCTGTGGATTCATGATGGACACATAGCGCAGAGGGTGACAAATGGCCACAAACCGATCATAAGCCATCACAGAGAGAAGGAAGTTGTCCATACAAGCAAAAACATAGAAAAAATATATCTGGGTGAGGCAGCCAGCATAGGAGATGGCCTTACTGTGTGTCAGGATGTTAGCCAACATCTTGGGGACTGTGGTGGACACCAGACAAAGATCCATCAAGGACAGATTAGAAATGAAGAAGTACATGGGGGTGTGGAGGTTGGAGTCAGAGCCAACAGCCAGCATGATAAGCAGATTTCCAAACAAAGTGACCATGTACATGCCCAGGAACAGCCCAAAGAGAGGCAGCTGCTGCTCTGGCTTCTCAGAAAGTCCAAGGAGGAGGAATTCAGAGACACGTGTTTGGTTGGCTGGTCCCATGTGGGTAATGTGTCTGCCAAGAAAGACATGAGAAAAGGAAATGCAGACATTCTTCATACAGCAGAAAGAATCCAGGACATTAATTAGGAAGCCTCTGAATTGAAGTCCCAGTTCTGCTACTTACTGTGCAACCTTGGACATATCATGTCCACTCTCTGAGCTTCTGTTTCCTCATCTGCTAAAGGAGTAGGACCAGGTGGTTCCTTCTAATCAGATGGTACTCCACCCTATCTGTGAGAGGCAGGTGCAATAGACAGAGCACTGGGTTTGGAACCAAAAGGCCTGGTCTAAAATCCCAACTCTGTACTTACTGCCTTTCAGACCTAGGATGAGTCACTTAATCTGCCTGGGACTCAGTTTGTTCATTTGCAAAAGGAGGAGTTTGGATTAGATGGCTTCTTGGGTCCTTTCCAGCTCTAAGACTATAAGCCTAGGAGCTCCATATGCTGCCTATCTCTTTCCTTATATGGAATGTTCTTTTTATTACTCTTAATGACTGCTTGTGATCCAGTTTACATGACTTGACTTTACAGCTTAATTGTTTTTAATGTGTTTCTGACACTAGCTCTGAGACCCGAGGAAAATCAATTAACTTCTAAGTGCTGCAGGAAATTTTCTAAGATGATGGGTGCAAGGAAGGTGAAATTCCTATCCTAATTTTTAATGTTTAAATAGATGATAGATATTGCTGTTATGTTTGTCTTTCATTCTTGAAGAGGATTATGATGTCAGGCAGTTGATGACATGACTTGCAGTTGAATTTGAGTGATGGAGGGCTGTGCAAAATCACCAACCTCAGTTTCTCCTCCTGAGCCTTCTGGGTCCAGTGTCCATGTATTCATCAGGATGACTGGAGGTGTCCTGGGATGCAATGGGATGATAGATAGATAGATAGATAGATAGATAGATAGATAGATAGATAGACAGACAGACAGATAGATGGATAGATGGATGGATGAATGAATGGAAGGATGAACTTGCTTATGTAACCCCAGTTCAAAAGCCCATTGATATAAGACTGTCTCCTTCTTGGTAGAGATGAATGCTCTGACCCGTGTGAGTAGCAGAGTAGAGTTGGCAAGAGAACTTCAGCCTTCTTTGAGTTCTTTTCAGGCTTCAAGTCATTCTGGGAACTTCTGTCTTCCAGCTTCCAAAGGAAAGGTAGTTCGAACTAACCCTATGTGAGGTTGCTAAAGAAAAAGACTCTGGGAAGACATGAACAGAGCTGGCAGTCTCCATCATGTCTTCCCAGAAATTTTTCCTTCAGTACTTCAGTATCCTGAATTGAAGTTGGTCTGAACCATCTTCCCTCTCAAAGCTGGAACTCAGAAGTACCCAGAGTGACTTGAAGCCTAGAGAACTTAAAGACTAAAGCTTTCTCCCTCTCACCACCTCCACTCTGCTTCTCATGTAGGGCAGAACATTCACCTCCACCAGTAATGAGAATGTTCCACACCAACGAGCTTTGGAACTGGGGCTACATTTGTAATTAATCAGTGGCACTTTCTGCCACAGTGTGGCAGAACAATAAAAACTGTCTTTGAAAGACAGAAAATAAAAATTCAGAGTAGTTTATTTCTTTTGTGGTTCTTGGTGTCCAGGATTAGTTTTGCAATACCTAATCAAAGCCAGTACCACTCTTATCCAGATACCTAGCATCATTACAAGGTAAGAAATCTTTTAAAATCTCTAATAATTGTACAGAGCTAGAAAAAATAATAACAAAATTCATCTGAAAGAAGAAAAGGTCAAGAATATCAATGAAATCAGTGAAAAAAATGACAAAGAAGGTAGACTAGCAGTACCAGACCTCAAACTGGTACAAAGACTACAAAGTAGTAATCAAAACAATCTGGTACTGGCTATGAAATAGAGTGGTGGATCAGTACAATAGATTAGATAGATACATGATACACAGTAGTAAATGACCATAGTAATCTAGTGTCTGATACACCAAAAGGTCCAAACTTTAGGGGAAAGAACTCACTATTTGATAAATATTGTTGGGAAAACTTGAAAGTACTTTGGCAGGTACTAGGTATAGACCAACATCTCACACCACGTACTAAGAATAAAGTCAAAATGGGTACACGATTTAGAAATAAAGGGTGATATCATAAGCAAATGAGGGGAGCGTGGAATATGTTACCTATTAGATCTATGGGTAAGGAAAGAATTTATGACCAAAGAATAGATAGAAAGCATTAGGAGATATAAAATTGATAAATTGGATTACACTAAATTTAAAAGGATTTGCACAAACAGAATCAGTGCAATCAAGACTCAAAGGAAAGCATGAAACTAATGGGGAAATTACTGATATATATATTTGTATATTATTTATATATATTTATATTTATATAAAAATTTATACAAATTAAAATTTTATATTTTTAAGAAATATATGTAACCTCTCAAAATACAATATAAAAATTTACATAAACATCTCAAAAATTCTGCCTTTACCTTGAGTCTCATGTCTCATAGACCCCTAGTCATATGACCTTGGCATACTGAATCTAACTCAACAGATGAAGAGATGTAAGAAAGCTATCTGCATGTGATAAGTATATAAATTATTTAATTACATGAAAATATAAGTATAAATTATAAATATATAAATATAAATTATCAAAATATAAATTACATAAAAATTTATTTAAGAAAGATAACATATATATTTCTCAACTATACAGAGAACTGAGTCGAATTCATAAGAATACAAGTCATTTCCCCAATTGATAAATAGTCAAAGTATATGAACAATGAGTTTTCAGGAAAAAATCAGAGCTATTTATACTCATACGAAAAAAATGTTCTAAGTCACTATTGATTAGAGAAAGGCAAATTAAAACAAATCAGAGGTACCCCCTCATACCTATGATATTGACTGATATTACAGAAAAGAAAAATGACAAATGCTGGAAGGAATGTGCTAAAACTAGGACACTAATACATTCTTGATAGAATTGTGAACTACTCCAACTATTTTGAAGAGCAATCTGCAACTATGCCCAAAGGGCTATAAAACTGTGCATACCCTTTGACCCAGTAATACCACTACTTGGTCTGTATCTCAAAGAGATCAAAGAAAAAGGAAAAAGTACAAAAATATTTATGACAGCTCTTTTTGTGGTGGCAAAAAAATTGTCAATTGAAGGGCTACCCATCAACTGGGGAATGGCTGAACAAGTTGTGATACATGATTATGATGGAATACTATTGTGCCATAAGAAATGATAAGCAGGGTGGTTTCAGAAAAAAACAACCTGGGGATATTTATATTAACTGATGCAAAATTAAGTGAGCAGAGCCAGGAGATCATTGTAAAGAATAACAAAAATACTGTACAATGACGAATTGTGAATGACTTTCCTATTCTTAGCAATATACAATGATCTAAGACAATTTCTAAGAACTTATGATGAAAAAATGCTATAAATTTCCAGAAAAAGAGCAGAAGGAATCTGAATACAGATCAAAGCACTCGTTTTTGCTTCCATTTTTTTCTTGTTGAGTTGTTTTTTTTTTCTCTATGTTCTCTTCTGCAACATGGCTAATACATAAATATGTTTTGCATAACTGCACATGTAAATCTGTATTAAAGTACTTGCCTTCTCAAGGATGGGGGAGGGAGGGAATTTGGAGCTCAAAAACTATTTTTTAAAAAACAAATGATAAAATTTCTTCATACATACAATTGAGAAAAATAAAATAAGAACACTCTACCAATAATCTCTAACAGAGGTTTTGGGAATTAGGAGATATTCCAGATCCAAAGTTCTTGGAGGGCTCATAAGCCTTCCAAGTGATTAGTGGGATGGCCCTGGTGGACGCATGAGTTTCAAATTGTCATTGATTAACTGTACTGTTTTTCCCACTCAATCCAGCAATCATTAAAATTAAGCAAAATAACTGGTTCATTTCCCAGAATTCATGGTTTGGAAGTATCTGGTCAATCAATTCATCAATAAAAATGTATTAACTGCCTACCTGTGTCAGGCAAAGGATTTTATATTTAACTCTAGAAATAATATGGAGCCACTGGAATTTACTAAGGTGCTGGTGGGGTCTGGGGAAAGTGCAGTGACATGGTCATGCCTGTATGCTTTAGGTGCTGACACCTGGTATAATATCTCAGAAATACTGGGGTCTGGAAGAAGCTGTCTTGATGCAGCCATTTTATTGTTTTATTATAATATATTGTTTATTTGCTTTCATTGGTTCTATTCTAAGAGTAAACTATAACATACAGATAGGTTTATTATATCTCTTCATCTGTTGAGTTAGATTTAGTCTGCCAATGTCACATAACCAAGGCTCAATGAGACATGAGATCAAGGAAAAGGGGGAATTTTTGAGAGATTGATATTCAAGAACTGATTCTAATTATTTCAATAATCCATACCTCCAATAAATTAAGTTGATGCTACCACACAGGAAGAGCTAGAACTGTGGGACAGAAGGTTTTCTATTCCATACCACAGAAAGCTCAGTGTTTCCTCAGAATTTCCTCAGGGCAGAGGAAATGGATGCCTTTAACTGCCAGGGTGAATGAAATATGACCACCACAAGACATTTTTGATGAATGGGAGTTATATAGTGGCTATATAGGAGCTATGTAGTGTGTGTGTATATATATATATATATATGTGTGTGTGTGTGTGTGTGTATATATATGTATATGTATATATATATAGTATATTATAGCATAATAGGAGATATATAGTAGCCACCTAGTGACTAAACATACAATCCTTTATCCATTTTTGAAGTTTTTCAATTGATAAACATTTATTTTCTCTCTTTCAAAACTCTCCTCCCATGTATCCAATGGGGAAAGAAAAAAGAAAAAAACAACAATATGAGTCAAGAGGGAAAAAACCCTCCAGCACTTTAGTGCTGCACTAGTAGAAGCCTAGTTTCCAAGAATAAAGTGATGATAACCCTTCTATGTTGTTTCCAGGTCAGACCATGTTCTCAGTATCAAGTCAGCTATGGCTACCATTTTAAAAGGATCTTGATAAGCTGGAGAGAGACAAGAGGACTGCCTTTCCTGGAGCTGTAAAGAACCTTGAGTCCATGACATAGAAGGATTGATTGTGAGAACTTAGGATGTTTAGTCTGAAAAACTGAAGGCTCAAAGGGGGAGAAGTATTTGAAGGGCTTTGGGGAGGAGGAAGGTAAGACATGGTCTATTTGCTCCCAGGGGGCAGAATGGGAAGCCCTGGATAGACTATACAGAAAGGTTTGGTGTCAGGAAAAATTCTCCATTAGAGCTATCTACATATAAAATTGGTGGTTTGCAGAGATACTGGGTTTTCCCACGCTGGACTTCTTGTTTGTCCTTAATTTTTGAAGAGGACCATGACAGCAGGGAGGTGATGTCATGACATGCAAGTGAATTGGGTTTAGGTGTGGGAGGGCTGTGTAAAGTCTCCAGTATCACTTTCTCCTCCTGAGCCATCCGGGTCAAATGCTGACACATAGATCAGGATGACTGGACACTGCCTCTGACACTGACATTATTCTAATGCAGGGCCATAATCACCTCACACCAAGACTACTGCATTAGCCTGCCAGTGGTTTGGTCTGCCTCAAGTATCTCCTAACTCTACCCTATCCTCCATCCAACCGCTAAAGTAATTTTCCAAATACACTGGTCCAATTAAGTCACACACCTTGACCCAACCTCAACCCTTAGCCACCAATCACACTCAACAAATTCCAGTGGCAAACTACTGCCTCTGAGGCAAATACAAGTCCTCTATTTGGCATTCAAATCCCTCCATAACCTAGACTCCCCTCCCCCTTCTCCTTACACATGCCTCCTTCTAGTCTTCTTACATTTTACTTCTCATCAGGTACTCTTCAATCCAGTGGCACTGGCTATTTCACAAACAAGACACTCCATCTCTCAACTCTGTACATTTTCTCTGGCCTGGAATGCTCTCCCTTCTCCACTCTGCCCAAAGACCCAGGTAAAATCCCATACTGGAAGTCTTTAAACAGATGATAAATGAGCACTCCTTGAATAGATTTAGGCTATGTGTTAGACTAGAAAAATTCTGACAACCATTCCAACTTTAAAAATTCTGTGATGCTATGATTTGATGATTTAATGGCAGGAGCTCCTATTTTCAAATATAAACTTACCTTACTTTGTGACCTTTTAGTTGTTCAGTTGCTTTCAATCACGTTTGACTCTTCATGACTCCATTTGGGGTTTTCTTGGCAGAAATACTGAAATGGTTTGCCATTTCCTTCTCCAATTCATTTTACAAATGAGGAAACTGAGACAAATAGGGTTAAATGACTTGCGCAGGATCACAAAGCTATTAAGTGTTTAAGGCCAGATTTTGAATATAGGAAGATGGGTCTTCCTGACTCAGGGCCTGCCACTCTACCCACTGCATCACCTAGCTGCTCTTTGTGACCCTGAATAAGTCCTTTAACTTCTCAGGGGCTCAGTTTCCTTAACAGTAAAAGGAGAAGATTAGAAGTAGAACTGGGAAGGTAATTCTTCCTTCTGAATCACAGGAGTGATTATCGTGGAGAGGATTGCCAAAGATGTGGCAAACAAAATGTGAAGACCAAAGATGAGAGGAAGGTGGTTCAAAGAGGATGTGGCAGAAGGGTCTATGACACAGGTATTTGAGCTTCCTTGTGTCCTGGACCCCCTTGGCACTCCAGTGAAACTCACGAACCCCTTCTCAAAGTAACATTTTAAAAGAATGAAAAGAAATGCTCAATTCTGTTAGAGATTAGTGAAAAATGATTTAATATTCTGTCTCTCCAAGTACACAGACCACCTGATATAGATCTTCCCCTAGGTTTGTAAGGGTGGGCAAAAGTACAGAGACACTGAGGAGAGACAACAAGGGGAGGAACTTGTTCCCAATGCAATAATGACACATAATAGACATTAAAGAAACTAGAGGTTGGAAGGCAGCCCAGAGTGATGTATTTACTATAGTTAGAAGGAATCTAGATGGAGTAGTTAGAATTGATTAAACATAAGGGCTTATAGAATTAGCCACAGCCAATGTTTCCGCTGGAATGGTGGTGAGACAGAGGACTGGTGCCTGAGACAAGCTTAGTAGAGAAAGCTCTGGATCAGTAGTCAAAAGTCTCCCAGCTTATTATCAATTTGATCTGAACAAACCCTTCACCATTTTGTTCCTGGTTCCCCATTATGTACCATATAGTCTCTGAGGCCCCTTCTAGATCCGACCATTTTCTATTTTAAAATCCCAGGTGTCAGCACTATGGACAGGGGCACAGGCTGCTGAGAACTGAGCTCTGTTAGCACTGTCCCAAGGGGACAGCTCTGAGCTCTGGAAGCTAGACTGTATTGTTCTACCATTAGAGGGGATACAGAGGGCAGCAGATGGGGGATTTAGGGAAACAGGGAAAGGAAAACTTATTGGTATAGAGTGGAAAAGTAAGGCAGGTTCAGGGGCTTTCAAAGGGCATGGCTTCAATGGCAAATGCTTGGAAAACCTCACTGATTAGGATGTGTCTCTTTGTATTCACACACACACACACACACACACAAGCACACATGCCAGAGCCCAAGAAAGACATCCAAGTAAGGTTGAATGAATGTTTTCTGCCCCGCTAAGTTTCTTCAGTATTTGGCTTACAATCTTCCCTTCCAACCCAAACCCTGCCCATAAACTTAGTGACTTCAATATATATGTTGCTGTTTCCTCACTTTCCCTGGCCTCCCAGCTCATCAATCTGCTTGACTTCCACATCGTACACCTTTACATTCAGCTACATAAAAGGATGTTCACATGCTAGATCTCAGCAGTGCCCATAAGTGCTCTAGTTACAGGACTTCGGTGTAGGTGCAGACTGGTACTCAGTTTCTCCACCTTGTGAACAGATGACACCAATGACTAATTGAAAACCTTCAGAGCCACTAGTTCACCCCATGTCCATATTATATGACATCAAACCATTTGGTACCAATATTCAAGGGGCCACGAAAACAGTAGGGCTCTGGAAATAGTCAATAATTTTGATGTGCTACTTCTTGTGTGTCTCTTACAGAGGCAAAATAGACACAGAGAGAAATGGGAGAGTAAGGAAGAAAGGTGGAATTAAGGAAAGTGAAATGGAAAGGATAATATAAGAAAATAGAAACTCAAAGCTGGAAGATACTGAGGAACTGTTCTGTTCAACCTCACCTAGAGCAAAGATCACCTGTGACATTTCCAACAACTGTGAATGAAGCTTTAGCCTAAACCCCTGCAATGGCCAGGAAATCACACCTGACAAGGCAGTTCATTCAGAAGCTTGTAAATTGTTAAAATTGAAAGGGATCTCAGAAATCATTTAGTCTAACTTTCAACTCAAGCATAAAAGCAGAGGAAAGAGGAAGGACTGAAGGAGCAAAGAGGGAGGGAAGGAGAAAGAATAAAGAAAGAATGGAGGAGTGAATTGGAGAGATGTGGAAATCACTGCAATGAACTGTCCCCATTGCATATAACAAAATGTGGTAGCTCCACAGAGCATGCTAAAGACTTATAATTCATATGCCAATTTAATATGATGAATGAAAACATAGTATCTCTTCAGTAGAATATAAGCTCCTTCAGGGAAGGAACTGGTTCTTATTTTACTTTGTAGAGAGCTCCCTAACAAGTAACAGATGTTTGATAAATGTTGCTGAATGAGATTGAATTGAATTGGTTTGGAGACAGCCCCTGAGGACAACTTGGAGATCAGACTGAAGGAATTGTCCTAGTTCTGTAGAGACACAGATTTTTGGAGGAAGCCCCCATGGTCAAGATGGAAAGACCTATGCATGGCCCTAGGACTCTGCCACTAGGGGAAATATGAGTAACCACTCTCTTCACATTGGGCTCCAGTTTGGACAATGGAGGTTTAATTGGTCTGAGCCCTGGCCTGAGGTCTGGATTGAAACTGGCCAAGATGGTCTGAGCCATGCTGGACTCCGATTTCTATTACAATCATTCCAAAAATTTCTTTCTGTTACTACATATGGTTAACAAAAGCTTCCATAAACAAGGTCTTATCTGATGCTGACAGACACACTGTAGAGCAGAAAAGACCTATTGCTTTTAGAATTGAATGACTCATCTGTTTACTCTATGAAGTCCCTTTAAATCCCAGCAGGCATCAGCCTCATTTATGACTAAGACCCAGAGAGGAGAAGCAGTTTGTCTAAGATCCTAGAGCCAATCAGTGGTAGGGCTAGGACTTGACTCTCAGCCCAGCACTCTTCCCATTGTACTGCCCTACCCTCTCACCTACCATCAGATAGGGCTGGGCTCTGTTTTAGGGTCTGGACTTTCAGGTAGATTCAGGCCTAGGTCAGATGGAGCTGGGCTCTGGCCTGGGTTGGGCCATGATTTTGTCAGGACTGTACTTGGAATAATCTCCCTGAATTTCTGATGAACAACAGGTTCCATCCCCTTTCCTTTGTTTCCCCTCTTCTCATTTTCTACCTGCTCCCCAGTAGCACTTACATCACAGAGAAAACCAGTTTGCCTCATTCTTTTTCTGTCTTGGATCATTGGCAGGAAGGACAAGGAAGGCAGCAGCAGTCACCACAAAGAAAGGTGAAGCAGCGGCCTCGGACGTGGTGATTAATGTCTCTGGAAGGCAAAAGTAGGTTCTCCCCTGGCCTGGAACAGCTGATTTTTGAGCCTGGGCAGTCAGGGGAACAAGAGAAATACTTACAGTTTCTGGGCCTTAGAGGCTGAATGCCCTCAGCTCCTCATTAGGATAATCATAAAATTATCTTTCCAATCCCTGAACAGCTCAGCTCCCTGTGGGGCAGGAGATCCTGGCAGAAAACTTCCTAACAATGAGAGTTGTCTAACAATGCAGTTGTGTATTCAAATCTTTGAGACCTTCAAATAAGCAACTATTTGTCTTGATTGTTGTAAACAGAGCTCATGATTTGGATAAGGGTTGGACTAGGTGACCTCTAAGGTCTTTTCTAGCCTCTGAATCCACGAATGTATTTCCTTGGAAGATAGTAAGTTTCCCATCATTGGAGGTCACCAAACAGAGATGAAATGTCTATTTGTCAGGTAGAGAACGGTTCCTACCTAAGGAATGATGTTGGAATAAATGATCTCCTATTTCCATTCCATGTTTAATGAATATGCAGATGGGCTGCCACATAGTTGGCAAATTGAGATCTTCAAGCTAGGGCTGGATGAAGACTTCTAGTGATAAAAACAAAGAATTTTTAATGAGAGAGCCTGAATTCAAATCTTGTTTCTGCTACGTGAATTCTCTGGGCTTCAGTTTCCTCATTTGGACTACAAAATCTCTCAATTCCTTTATGGCCTCAAATCCTATAATACCATCTGGAAAGTCCAGCCCAGGACTGAGCTGGATAACATGACTTTTGAATTTCTTTCCATGTCTAATTGTCTATGAAAATCAACTTCCTGTTTTGGAAACCAACTTCAAAGGTGAAGGTGCCCCTTTATGTAATCCATTCAGCCCCATACTGGGTGGAGATTCTTCTGTCCTCCTTTCTCAAGTCTGAGATTTGGGTTGTAGATCTTCTATGAGTAGGCACCATCATTCTTTGAACTTTAGTTCCCCCCAAAGGATAAATGGAGACCAATCCCCACCCCCAGGGAAGTGAAGATGTACTGCAACTGTGCACATGAAGAAGCCTACCCAGAGAGGATTTTGCCCCTCTTTTCACAAAGTGGGCCATATTCCAGAGAAATGGAAATCTGGTCTCATTATATATATGGGCGTCCCTATAGGCCAAAATATCTATACCAACTCTTCCCTAGTAGCAAAGTATTCTCTAAGCCAATTAGGATTTATTACATTAGCATTTATAAAATGTCTACTTAATATTTAATAATTTAGTAAAAATTAATAAGAATTTATATGTTTGAGGCACTGTAGTGAGCACTAGGAACATGAACAAGGCAAAAAAGCAGTCCCTCCAGCTCTAGGAAGGAGCTAGTTATTACCACTCCCCTTCCCCAGCTTCAGAGTCAGGACCCTGCCTTCTCCTAACTGACAAAAATCTGCAAGAGCCACTTTTCACACATGGTGAGTCTCTCTCTCTCTCTCTCTTTCTCTCTCTCTCTCTCTCTCTCTCACACACACACACACACACACACTCAGATAAACATACACACATGCATACATTCATTCAGAAACACACAGAGAAACACAAAAATGCACACAAAAATCATACAGACACTCAGATATACAAATATACACTGAAGCAATCATACTGGATGAAGGAATTTCTCACATACACACACACAAAAATATATGCATACATACAAAGGAGAATTTAATACAGTTCTTCACTGAATCCCCTCAAGGCAACAGAGGAAGACTGGGGTTCTCCAGATTAGGCCCATTCATGTTCCCTCCTGAGATCCCCCAGCACCTCTTGCCTCATACACTTGCCCCACATGCAATTTACAGGATGCAGCTCCAACCCCAGCCACTTTTGACCTTGTAAAAACAGAGGGAACAGATATATCTTACATAGTAGCAGGGGCACCCTTCCCTTATTAATAGAGTTGTCAAAATAACTATCCCAAATACAAAGCATGCTCTGAGTCCACATCTACCCAAATAACATAGTCCATGATCTCTCACTGACATGTTTACTTTTTCTTCTGTCAGCTAGAACAAAAGCATTTAAGGAAAAAAATGCAAGCAAAGTAATAAGAGAATAATCCCTCCATTAACCTTGGGTCCATTCTCTCCCAAATATATGTGTGTATGAATGCACATATACATATATGTATGTGCTATGTATATATCTCTGTGTGTGTATATGCATGTGTGAGTATATAGAAATATAATCAGTAGAAAGAGTAGGAACACATAGAGATCGTGAGAGGCACATGTGTGGGAAATGCATGTTACTATCATGCAAACATAGGGTGAATTCTGGGTGAAAGGCATCCAGCAACACCAGGATGGGTTAGCATAATTAAATGGCAAGAGGAGCACAGGAAGGTGTAAACGGGCGCAGCCATGGCTAGAAGCCCATTTAGATTTCTGTGATCCCATTGGTCCATGGAGCAGCATGCTGTGGATGGCGGTCCTAACCAACAATGGCCCTTAGGTTGAAGGCCCAGAGCCAATTGAGACTTGGATTTACATACGGTTTTCAGACAAAAGGCCTGCTGTGGCTGCTGACATGTCACCAGTGGGGAAATGGGGTCAGGGAACACGAATAATAGAAAAAAAGCTTTCTAAAAATTAAGGAAGATCGCATACTTGGGATGGGACAGGTGGAATTACCACTATACTTCATCACCAGGCTTGCTATTATTATTTTCATGTGACAGTGAAGAAAACTGAACCTGACAGGTTAAGTGACTTTCCTAGAGTCACACACATAGTAAGTGTCTGAAGGCAAATTTGAACTCAGATCTTACTAACTCCAGGCACAGCTTTCTGTCCCCTGCATCACCCTGGCTCAAGTATTACTGTTGTCTCCTCTGCTTCTGGATCCCTGACTTAGGGACCACTGCTGTATGCACTGGGGAACAACCCCAGGGAGGAAATCATATGGTCAATTTTCTCTTCTTTCTTTCTCAAATAAAATTCATAGCTACTACATCCCCTTCTCCTAAACTTCGCTTTCCTCCAACATTCCCTTTTTCTGTTGAGGGTATGTGTCCTTAAGGCAAAATGGGCTCCTTAGCCCTTGAGGAGTTTAGCTTTTGTTTACTTTGTTTACTTTGAGTGAAAGTACTTTCACCTGTTAAGTGCTAAGCCCCAGGCCCAAAGCCCTATCAGGTGTGAAACCTGTGTGGGTGTAGATTGATGACTTAAGAGGGACCAACTGGGAAACCACTTGGTCTCTGGTCGTTGAGGCAGGGCTTGAGAACGCCAGAGGCTTGGCTTCGAGGAGAGGCGAGAAAATACAGCTGAAGCCAAAGCAGAGCCGACCTGTGTGTGGACCCAGGAGTTCGAGCGAGGACTTGAGGCCAGTGAATATGATTTATGCCATCTTATTTTTCTGTGGCCTCCTGGTTACTCTTGTGAGGCGGGCCTACTGGGCCTGAAGGCTTGTGATCACAATATTGGAATGGGGAGGCTGGTTCGCGAATCTGTCACAGCGGGCCCTAAATAAATGTTTTGACGCCTTCTTCTTAGAGAATTCTATATACCTTGCGATTTCGAACCATTCAAACATATACATGATTATATTTGAGATTATAAATTCGGCCTTCCTACCACAGGGTACCACCATTCTTCTAGTCACCCAAGTTCACATTCTCAGACTCATCCTCCACTCTTCCCAATCCTTCAGCCTCCACATTCAATCAGTTGCCAAGTCTGGTCTACTCTACCTCCCCAACATAGCTCATACACTGCTGAGAGATATGATGGGTAGCTTACAGGACTTGGAGTCAGGAAGAACTCAGTACAAATCTTGCCTCAGACGCTTGCTGCCTTGGGCAAGTCACTTAACTCCCTCTGTGCCTCAGTTTCCTAATCTGAAAAATGAGGATAATAATAGCACATACCTCCCAGGGTCACTGTGAGGGTCAAATATACTGCCATGTATAAACTGTGTTACAAGTCCTAAAATGCTATACAAATATTAGTTTGACATATATATATATGTACATGTATATGTTATGTGTATATATATGGTATTATTATTTTTGTCTTTTTCACATAGCTTCCATTCAGTCCTATATCCCCACTCCACTAGACTTCTAAATTAGTCCTCTGTTTTGAGTCCCCCCACTCACACTCATCCTCCACACAGCTGGAAAAATCATCTTCCTAAAACACAGGTTGTAACTTGAAGGTTCCATCTACCTCTAAATTTATGACCCTATGACCATGTCACTCCCTTATATAGGAAGCTATAAGAGATCCTTATTGCCCATTCAATAAAATAAAAAACTCTTCACTTTGGCATTGTATCCCCCTCATGGTATGGCTGCAACTTTACCTTTCCAGAAATTTCACATTGCACTCCTTCAAGTATTCTGTGTTCCAGGCAAACAGGTATACTAATAACTCCTGAAACTCAGCACTCCATCTCTCATTGCTGGGCCTCTCTGACACATTCAATATGCAGTCCTTCTCATCTGGAGCTTTTATTAAACTTTCCATCCTTCAAGACTCAGCTCTTGCACTACCTGACACTAAAAGACTTTCCTTATCTCCCTATTTCTTAGTCTTCTCTGACTTTCAGCACACTCATGTATCTTAGTAAATATTCTATCCTGCCACCATAGAATATAAACCCTTTGAGAACAAGAACTATTTTTAAATTTTTTTCTTTGTAACCACAGAAATTAAAGGAGGTCTTTGAACATAATAGCCTCCATTCCTACATGCAATCTTTCGTAAAGCATTTCATACTCAATATATCATTTTACACACAGAAGGAATATTTAAAAAGCATTGATGGGGATATTATAATTCCCATTTCAACAGATAAAGAAAGTGCGTCTCTAAAAGATTGTGATTTGCCAATAGCACATTGCTTAAAGTGTTGGACCAATAACAAAAACACAGATCATAGGACTTTATACCCAGAGGTTTTCGGTAAAAACAAGCTAAGTTCTTATGAAGTGAGATAAATAAAGCCAGAAGTCATGGCCATTGAAGTGACAGGAAATAGAGGCTGGGAAGCAGAAGAGTAGTTATCTACCACCAAAAAGATAAGAGTCAGTCAAAAGAATATGACCCTGGGAAACCCTGAACCTCACATTTGGAATACTAGATTCTGATTGCTGGGTATTAAGTCCCAACTAACAAAGGCATACACCTAGGCCCAGGGCTATGGCCCATCATTGAGAGGAGGTTGACCTGTTAATGAATTTTTTCAGGGCATACTTTATGTCCTTGTTCCTCAGGCTATAGATGAAGGGGTTCAGCATGGGGGTTACCACAGCATACATCACTGAGGCAACTATGCTCTTCCAAGAGGAATAGATAGAAGAGGAGGTCATGTATACTCCAAAAACTGTTCCATAGAATAATGAAATAACACAAAGGTGAGATCCACAGGTAAAAAAAGGCTTTATACTTCCCCTCAGCAGATGGGATTTTCAAAATAGAAGAACAGATTTGTGTATAAGAAGTAAGAATCCCTGTGACAGAAACAAAACCCAGCAGAACAGTTGTAAAATAAACCAAAATATTGTTGATGAGGGTGTCAGAACAAGAGAGCTTCAGAACCTGAGTGAGACCACAGAAGAAGTATGGGATTTCATGATATTTACAGAAAGACAGATTCATCACCATGAGACTGTGAAGGAAAGAAGTTAAAAGACTAAGTACACAGGAAATCAGAACCAACAGGCCACAAAGCTGTGGACTCATGATGGCCACATAGCGTACAGGATGACAAATGGCCACAAACCAATGATAAGCTGTCTTGAGGTGGACAGAGAGAAGGAATTTGGAATTCAAAAATCATTTTTTAAAATGATAAAATTTGTTTTACATGCAATTAAGAAAAATTAAACAAAAACATTCTAAAAATAATCTCTAACAGAGGTTTTTTGGAATTAGGAGATTTTCCAGATCCGAAGTTCCTAGAGGATTCCTAAGGCTTCCAGTTGACTCATAGGTTGGATGCATGAGTCCAACATGAGCTTTGAACTGTCTTTCATTGTCTGGACTCTTTTACCTGTTCAATCCAGCAGTCATTAGAACTAAGAAAATAAGTGGTTCATTTCCTAGAATTCATGGTTTTGAAGTATCTGGGCAGTTGATTAGTCAATAAACATTTATTAAGTGCCTACCTGTTCCAGGCAAAGGAATTTATATTTAACTCTAGAGATGACAGGGAACCACTGGAATTCACTAAGTTGGGGAAGAGGTGACATGGTCATGCCTGTGCTTTAGAAAGACCACTTTTAACACCTGATGCAGTATCTGGGTAATACTGGAGTCTGGAAGAAGCTGAGAAGATACAGCCATGTGTTAAACATTTTATTATGCATTGTCTTATTATCATTTATTGTTTATTTGCTATCATTGATTCTATTCCAAAAGTGAATTATTACATGAAGATAGGTTTGTTACATCTCTTCATCTGTTGAGTTAGATTCAATATGCCAAGGTCACATGACCAGGGTTC
>CM053622.1:57131439-57164262 GCA_028646595.1 Phalanger gymnotis
GTCTTATTATCATTTATTGTTTATTTGCTATCATTGATTCTATTCCAAAAGTGAATTATTACATGAAGATAGGTTTGTTACATCTCTTCATCTGTTGAGTTAGATTCAATATGCCAAGGTCACATGACCAGGGTTCAGTCAGACACAAAATCAATGAAAAGGCAGAATTTGCAAAAGGCTGGGATTCAAGAACTGATTCCAAATGGGGAGTCTTCAATTATCCACACCTCCAATAAATCAAATTGATGCTATCTCACAATAGGAGTTAAAACTGTAGAATAAAAGGTTATCTATTCCATACTACAGAAGGCTCAGTATTTCCTCAGAATTTCCTGAAGGGCTTTTTGGGGGAAGAAGGATAAGACATGATCTGTTTGCCCCCAGAGGGCAGACTGGGAAGCCCTGGATAGACTTAGAAGAAAGGCAGATTAAGGTTTGATAGCAAGACAAACTCCCAATTAGAGCTATGCATATATAAAATGGGAGGCTTGCAGAGGTACTGGGTTTTCCCACACTGGAAGTCTTTAAACATGGTGAATGACCACTTCTTAGACATGTTGGGCTATAGGTTAGACTGGAAAATTGCTAACATCCCTCCCAACTTAAAATTTTTGTGATGCTATGATTTGGTGAGTTCATCTCAGAGGTCCCCAGTCCAAATCTAAGCTTGACCTTTTATGTTGGTCAGTGATTTTCAGTCAGGTCAGACTCTTTGTGACCCTGTTTGGGGTTTTCTTGGCAGAAATGCTGGAGTGGTTTGCCCTTTCCTTTTCCAGCTCATTTTACAAATGAGGAAACTGAAGCAAACAGGATTAAATGAGTTACACAGGGTCATATAGTTACTAAGTGTCTGAGGCCAGAAATTGAACTTAGCAAGATGAGTCTTCCTGATTCCAGGCCTGCCACGCTATCCACTGCACCACCAAGCTGCACTTTGTGACCCTGAATAAGTCATTGAACTTCTCAGGGCCTCAGTTTCCTTACCAGTAAGAGAAGAAGATTAGAAGTAGAACTGGGAAGGTAATTCTTCTTTCTGAATCAGAGGAGTGATTATCATGGTGTGTATTGTCAAAGATGTGGCAAACAAAATGAAAAGACCAAAGATGAGAGGAAGGTAGTTCAAAGGGGATGTGGCATAAGGGTCAATGACAGAAGTATTTGAGCTTTTTGTGTCCTGGACTCCTTTGGCAGTCCAGTGAAACCTATGAACCCTTTCTCAAAATAACATTCAGTTAGATGTTAGTAAAAACATGATTTAATATTCTTCCTATCTTGTGTTGGTAAGCAAAATGGGCTCCTTAACACTTAGTTCAACAAGTGTCATTGAAGAGTTTGGCGTTTGTTTGCATTGAGTAATTCGGTGTATTTCCGTTGAGTCTTACTAAGTGCTAAGCGCCAGGCCCAAAACCTTATTAGGTGTGGAACACATGTGGGTGTAGATTGGTGACTGGGGTGGGGCCCAAGGTGGGGCTGGCTAAGGGGAGGTGCTAACTCCAGAACCATGCCTTACTAAGTGCTAAGCCCCAGGTACTAACCCCCATTAGGTGTTAACCTAATCTATGTGGATTGTGAACCTCCCAGGGTCCTAAGGGGAGGGGCCAACTCAAGAACCAATCACCAGAGTCACTCAGACCACGCTTGATGATGTCAAAAACTCTATAAGAAGAGAGAAGACAGCTTGGAGATTGAGATTTGTTGGAGCCAGAGAGAGCTACAGCTGAAGCTGAAGATAAAGCCGAAGCCAAAGGAGCTGAAAACTAAGGCGAAGCCAAAGGAGCTGAAAACTAAGGCGCAGGAGCTGCTGGTAGCAGGGCTGACACATGTGGACTGAGGAGTTCTGAGCAAGGGCTTGAGGCCAGTGGGTAATCTTCTTACCGGAGTGGGGAAGCATGTACGTGATTTGGTTTAATGCCATCATGTTTTTTCTGTGGCCTTCTGGTTACTCTTGTGAGGCAGACTTATTGGTCCTAGAAGCTTTTGACCAGGATATCAAAATGAGGATGCCAGTTCATGGGTGTGCTACTTTGGAGCTTGAATAAATGCTTTAATTCTTATGCCTTCTACTTAGGGAATTCCTTAAATCCTGCGGTTCTGAACCTTTCAGACATGTATACGATTCTCTTCGAAATCATAAATTCTGCCTTCATACTACATCTGGAGATGATGTGGATAGGATTGCTAGGTATAAGATCTCTATTTAGAAGCAGAAGAACTTCAGAGGAAGAGATGAATATCCCAGGGTGGGAGGATCCATTTTATTCCTCTCTAGCAAACGAATTGGCTAAAAGAGCCGGACCCTGTGAAAACTGGGAACCGAGACTACAGAGAGGAGATCCTAGGGATTTGGAAAGATGTTTACAAGAGGTTGGAATTCAGTCAGGGGGCATCACTATCTAGGCAAAGCTGGATAGTGTTATCAGCCTAGTATATGAAAGAGTGAGATTAAGTGAAAGAGATGGGGGCACTCCTACCCCACGGCAAGGAGGGGAATCTCAGATAGCAGGAGAACAAACTGCTGCTCAAGAATCTACTGACTCAAATGAGAATTTTTCTATTAATGTGTCTGGGAGCAACAGGAGGCCAAATAAGCCCAGAGTGCATTCCAGCTCATCCCAGGCCAAGCCTGACTGCCTGCTTTGTCCTTGCCATGGTGGCAGGGGAAGGGAGTGGAGAGAAAACGAGACAATGTCAGGGGCTGAGGCACAAAACACTACTAGGGTTCAGGACGTCCCTCGCATAGAGAATGAGAGATGGTTAAATACTCAGACAGGCATTCTTCCCATACAAAGGAGGAAGACAGAAACCCAAGGTGACAATTCAGTTACAAGAGAAATTCAGGAAGATTTTTCACAGCAAGAGGTCATGGACATTTTGAGTAGATTCAGCCAAAGAATAGGAGAACCATTAATATCTTGGATGGTAAGACTCAGTAATCAAGGGGCCAGTGTAATATTAGTAGATAGGATGGATTGTATGAGATTCATAGGTATCAGCCACAATCCTCTAGTTAGGCAAGTGCTTAGGGAACATCATCAGCAAGGAGATGGTGCTAGCAAGACTTCTCTGTTGGCGTTAGCCACTGAGGGATGCAATAAGAGATATACTACCAATTCTATGTGGCCCACTGAGTATAGACCCTGGTATTCACTTAAAGATTATATCACAAGACTAAAGGAGGAGGTAATGAAGACTGCTATCATGACAGGAACTGCAGACAGATATTATGATGATCCCATGGGAATCCCTCATAGAAATTTAATAATTAGGACAGCTCCCCCTTCTTATAAACACCTAATTTTGAATCTGTTACTTGGGAAATAGGGAGCCGTCTTACAGTGGTGATAGATAAGATTTTATGGTTACGTGACTTAGAGACTGGGGAAGGGATAGACCTCCTTGAGAGAGAAGGGTTAATAGCCAGGAAATTTGGCACCAAAATAAAGTGACAAGAAAAGAAATGTTCGCCGCTCTATTGAGAGCAGGGGTAGCCTTTGAGATGATAGATGGCGTTCCAACCAATGAACTGTACAGAATGTACCAAGATAAAGGACTAGATAACAGAAGAAACAGGGAAATAAGAACTGCTCTTGCAGACGCTACAGACATTGAACCTTCACACCCAAGTGAGTCACATGTTAGAGAATGCTAGGAAACAGTCCGAGCCCCAGCCCAAATTACGGAAATACACAGGCTGGATTGCAGACCTCACATTAACTTGACCATATATTGGAAAAATGGGTCAAGTACAGTGACTAAGGCATTAATAGACACTGGGGCTGAGGCCACCCTTATCTATGGAAATCCAGACAAGTTCAGCTATGGAACTCCTATTACCATCATAGGATTAGGAGGGGCTGAAATATCAGCCAGATAAGTTAAATTGATGATGAATATTGGACACTTGCCCAAGAAAGAATATAGTGTGGTTATTGTGCCTATTCCTGAATACATCATTGGAATAGACATATTGAAGGGTATGACCTTAAATTTACCTGAAGGGAAATACCAATTTTCTGTGAGGAAAATAGGCATTAATGCAGTCTTAGTAGAGAAAATAAAGATGGATCCAATCACTTTGCCTAAACCTGCTGAAGTAATTACTTTGAAGCAATATTGTGTGCCAGGTGGGCAAGATGAAATTGCCAACACTATAAGAGAATATGTTGAAGCAGGAGTGTTAGTCCCTACCACTACTCAATGGAACACCCTGTCTGGCCAGTCCGAAAGTCAGATGGAACATGGAGGATGACAGTAGATAGCTAAACAAAGTGACTCCTCCCTTGTATGCTGCTGTTCCATACACGGTTACTTTAATAGAGAGAATACAAAAACATGAAGGGACTTGGTATGCAGTTATTGATTTGGCCAATGCCTTCTTTATGATCCCAATAGACCCCAAGCAATGGAACCAGTTTGCTTTTGCTTGGCAAGGCCGACAGTATACATTTACATGCCTGCTGCAAGGATATATTCATAGCCCAACTATTTGCCACAGGATTGTAGCTGAGCATTTGGATGAATTAAAGTTACTTGGTGTACAGCTTACACATTACATAGATGACATCATGATACAGGGAAAGAATGCAAAAGAAGTGGAGGAGAGTTTGGCACTATTAATTGACCATATGAAAAGCAAAGGATGGGAAATCAACCCTGCAAAGGTTTAAGGGTCAGCTCAAACTGTAAAATTCTTGGGGATACAGTAGAATAGAAGACTGCGAGAAATTCTCCAACAAGCTTGACAAAAAATCCAGGATTTTCCCACCACTACTAATAAGAAAGAGGCCCAAAAGTTCATAGGGCTATTTGGTTATTGGAAACACCACATCCCACATTTGGGGCAGATTTTAAAACCCTTGTATGAAGTCACCAGAAAGAAATACGAATTTGATTGGGGACTTGAACAAAGTAGAGCTTTTGAGGAAGCAAAGGCTGCTATACAATTGGCTCTGGATTTATGGCCTATGCAAAATGGGCCAGTGGAGTTACAAGTGACTGTACAAAATGACTATGCAAATTAGAGTCTGTGGCAAAAACAACGGAGCCGAAGTGTACCTTTAGGCTTTTGGTCAAGGAAACTGCTCTCATCTGGAATGCAATATACACCTTTTGAGAAGCAGCTGTTAGCTGCATATTGGGCTTTAGTAGAAACTGAGCAACTAACTCTGGGTCATGAAATGGTATTAAGGCCTGGAATTCCAATTATGACTTGGGTAATGAGTACCCCAGCTTCTCACAGAATTGGACATGTGCAGATTAATTCTTCTGCCTTCTGCTTAGAGAATTCTTTATATCCTGCGGTTCTGAACCTTCAGACATGTATGTGATTCTCTTTGAAATCATAAATTCTGCCTTCATACTACATCCAAGTACACAGACCACCTGAAATTGATCTTACCCCAGTTTTTTAAGGGTGGGCAAAAGTACAGGGATACTGAGGAGAGACAACAAGGGGAGGAACTTGATCCCAATACAATAATGATACCTAATAGAGATTAGAGAAACTAGAGGTTGGAGGGCAGGTCAGATTGATGTGTTACTATAGTTAGAAGGAATCTAGATGGAGTAATTAGAATTAATTCAATGTAAGAGGTTATAGAACTGTTTCAGCTAGAATTGTGGTGAGACAGAGAACTTGTGCCTGAGACAAGCTTATTGGAGAAAGCTCAGGATTGGGAGACAAATGCCTCCCGGATTATTATCGATTTGACCTTGGAAAATCGCTTCACCAATTTGTGTCCTTCCAATTTTGACCAATTTCTATTTTAAAATCCCATATGTTAGCCCTATGGACAGAGATACTGGGTTACTGAGAACCGTGAGCTGTTAGCACTGTCAGAAGGGGACAGCTCAGAGCTTTGGAAACTAAATTGTATTGTTCTACCATTAGAGGGGATACAGAAGGCAAGGAATGGGGGATTTTGGGGAAAGGGAAAGCACACCTTATTTGTATAGAATAGCCACAACTGAGGAAAAGTAGGAGAAGTGCAGCGGCTTTCAAAGGGCATGGCTACAATGGCAAATCCTTGGAAAAGCTCATTGACTTGGGTGTGTCTCTTTTTATTCACACACGTGCACACACACACACACACACACACACACACACACACACACACAAAGAGACAAACAAACACAGCCCAGAGCCATAGAAAGACATCAAAGTGATCTTGAATGAATGTTTTCCCTCCCTTCCAGAGCTTCTTTGGTATTTGGCTTACAATCTTCCTCTCCAACCTAATCCCTGCCCTTAAACTTAGTGACTTCAATATATATGTTGGTGTTTCCCCAGTTCTCCTGGTCTCCCAGCTCATCCAACTCCTTGACTTCCACATCCTACACCTTTACACTTAACCACACAAAGTGATGCTCACATACTGGATCTCACCAGGGCCCATAAGTGTTCCATCTACAGGATCAACACTTCTGAAATTACCCTCTCTCATCATAGTTTTCTATCCTTCCATCTCTCCCCGTGCCTCATTCCTCTTAACCCTATTCTTCATCCCCACTGTGACTGTGACCTACTGTGCTCTCTCCCAGACTCCTGCTCTCTCTTCACTTTCCTCCTTGTCCAGTCTTGGAACTATAGTTAACCATTTTGAATATGCCTCATCCTCTTCTCTCATATCCCTTTCCCCACTGTCCTATCACCATTAATGCCCTGCCAAACTTTAACCCTGATAGTCTCCACCACAGGTGGTACCTTTATGCTCAGGTGTTGCTGAACATCTTTGGAGAAAGTCACACAATGAATTTCAGTCCTTTAAGACCCTCCCCAGTTGTCTTTCACATGAATTGCTTTCATAGACATTTCTCATATTGTAAGCTCACCTTTTTTTCCTGTTCCTGACTAGTACTCCCACCACTCCCACCAAGGACTTTACTGGACCTTCAGACTGGTCCTCAGCTTTTCCACCTTGGGAGAGGATGATGCCAATGATGAACTGAACCCCTTCAGAGCCACTAGTTCACCCTATGTCCATATTATATGACATCAAACCATTTGGTACCAATATTTAAAGGAACATGCACACTGTGGGACTCTAGAAATAGGCATTGATTTTGATGTGCTAATTCTGGTCTTTCTCATACAAAGGTAAAATAGACACAGAGAGAAATGGGAGGGTAAGGAAGAAAGGTGGAATTAAAAGAAGTGAAATGAAAAGGATAATATAAAAGAATAGAAACTCAAAGCTGGAAGATACTGAGGGACTGTTCTGTTCAACCTCACCTAGAGCAAAGATCCCCTGTGACATTTCCAACAACTGTGAATGAAGCTTCAGCCTAAACACCTCCAATGATGGAAATCACACCTGACAAGGCAGTTCATTCAGAAGCTTGTAAATTGTTAAAATTGAAAGGGATCTCAGAAATCATTTAGTCTAACTTTCAAGTAAAGCATAAAGACCAAAGGGGCAAAGGGGAAGCAGAGGAAAGAATAAAGGCAGATACTGGAGAAAAAATGGAGGAGTGAATTAGAGAGATGTGGAAATCAGTACAATGAACAGTCCTCATTGAATGCAACAAAATGTGGTAGCTCCACAGGGTTATAAAGACTTATAATTCATGTGCTAATTGCATATGATGATTGAAAATATAGTGTCTCTCCACTAGAATATAAGCCCGTCGAGGGCAAGAACTGGGTTTTTATTTACTTTATTTCATTTATTTACTTTATTTATTTAGTTTATTTATTTAATTTTTTTTTATTTTGTAGAGAGGTCCCTAACAAGTAATAGGTGTTTGATAAATGTTGCTGAATATAAATTGAATTGAATTGGTTTGGTGACAGCCCCTGAGAACAACTTGAATATCAAATGGAAGGAATCATCCTGGTTCTGTACAGACACAGGTTTCTGGAAGAGGCCCCCATGGTCAGCATGGAAAGATCTATTACAGGACCCTAGTACTCTGCCACTAGGGGAAATATGAGTGACCCCTCTGTTCTCATTGGGCTCCAGGTTTAGACAACTGAGGTTTGAATGGTCTCAGCCCTGGCCCCAGGGTCTGGACTGAAACTGACCAAGATGGTCTAGGCCATGCTGAACTATGATTTCTATTACAATAATTCCAACAATTGCTATTTTGGTTGCTAAAAAGGTTCCACAAACATGATCTTATTTGATGATGACAGAAACACTGTATAGCAGAAAAGACTAATTGCTTTTGGAATTGAATGACTCATCTAGTTCGTCTGTGAAGTCCCCTTAAATTCCAACAATGTACTCCAATGATAGAGCAGGCATCATCCTCATTTATAACTAAGGCCCAGAGAAGAGAAGCAATATCTCTAAGGTACTAGAGCCAATCACTGGTAGGGCTAGGACTTGGCTCTCAGTCCAGGACTCTTCCCATTGTACTGCCCTACCCTCCCGCCTACCACTGCTTAGGGCTGGACTCCATTTTAGAGTCTGAACTTTCAGTTAGACTCAGGGCTAGGTCAGATGGAGCTGGGCTCTGGCCTGGATTGGGCCATGATTTTGTCAGGACTGGACTTGGAACAATCTCCCTGAATTTCTGAGGAACAACTGGCTCCATCCCCTTTCCTTTGTTTCCCCTCTTCTCATTTTCTAGTAGCACATACACCATAGAGAAAACCAGTTTGCCTGATTCTTTTTCTGT
Organism: Phalanger gymnotis; assembly: GCA_028646595.1. Classification (NCBI taxonomy): domain Eukaryota; kingdom Metazoa; phylum Chordata; class Mammalia; order Diprotodontia; family Phalangeridae; genus Phalanger; species Phalanger gymnotis. The sequence goes on from CM053622.1 coordinate 57,140,062, forward strand.
CTTGGATCATTGGCGGGAAGGACAAGAAAAGTGGCAGCAGCAATCATCCCAAGGAAAGGTGAGGCAGTGGCCTCAGACATGATGATTAAGGTCTCTAGAAGACAAAAGTAGGCTCTCTCCTGGCCTGGAACAGGTGAGTTTTGAGCCTGGGCAGTCAGGGGAACAGGTGAAATACTTACAGTTTCTGGGCCTTAGTGGCTGAATGCCCTTAGCTCCTCATTAGAAAAATCATAAACCTATCTTTCCAATCCCTGAACAGCTCAGCTACCTGTGGAGCAGGAAATCCTGACAGAAAACTTCCTAACAATGAGAGTCATTCAACAATCAAGTTGTATATTCAAACCCCTTAGACAATACATGATCAGTAGAAAGAGTGAGCACACATAGAGATTATGAGTGAGAGGGACATGTTTGGCAAATGCATGTGATATCATGTCAACATAGAGTAGATTCTAGGTGAATGGCATTCAGCAACACCAGGTTGGGTTAGAATGATTCATTGCCAAGAAGAGCATAGGAAAGTGGAAACCGCTGCAGCCAGGGCTAGAAGACCATTTAGACTTCTTTGATCCCATTGGCCTATGCAGCACCATGCTATGGGTGGTTTTCCTAACCAACAATAGCCCTCTGGTTATAGGACCAGAGCCAATTGAGACTTAGGTTTCATATGGTTTTCAGACAAAGGGACTGATGTGGCCGCTGAAATGTAACCAGTGGGGAAATAGGGTCAGGGAACATTAACCAATAGAAAAAGGAAGGTGCCTAAAAATAAAGCAGCATAGTATACTCAGGATGAGATAGGTAGAATTATAAATATATTTCATCAGCAGGCTTGCTGTAGAGTTTCAGCAGTTTCTAACTTTAACCAGAACTTTAATGATTTAAACCTTAAGCATACCATAGCTGTGTTCTAGGAGAATAGGGCCATAGACTTCTCTGGCTGCCCAGTGGTATATTGTAACAACTCATCTCAACAATGCTGCAGGTTCACCAATTTCGCTGTACGGCCTCAAAGACCCTGCTCTCTGCTAAGTGTGGTATCTCCTCTGAGAACACTTTCACTACTCCCCATTAGTCTCATGGTAACTCCTAGTCATCTAGTATCTAAGAGGCACTACTACTCTAATACTACATGGTCTCCTGGTGGCTAGACACTGCTTCCTTCTACCAGGTTACAGCCTTTATCTCTTCAGGGACACCTGCTAGCTATTTCATCACCCATTATCTGAAGCAAATGTTTCGAATACTTAGGCCACAGACCACATTGCAGCCCAAACCAGATTAAAATGTAATCAGGAAATAAACAAATAAAAGTAGAACATAATATAGATAATGGTAATATTTGGTTTTCTAAGTCAATGTGCAGCCCACAGGAGTCCTTAAATACAGTTTAGTGATTCCCTTTCTATTTGAATTTCACAACACCAATCTAAGGTCCTTAAATACAGTTTAGTGATTCCCTTTCTATTTGAATTTCACAACACCAATCTAAGGTCTAATGGCTGGAAAACTTCGCCTAAGTGTGACTCTCCTAGTAGTCATGAGTGGAATTGAATTAGGGAACCATATTTTATTTCTTGGATCTTTTTTCTTACTCTATATAGGGGTACAATGAAGCAAGTGGGGCTAAATAACTGAACCGGGTCTTTCCCAAGGTACCTTGGTCCAGAGCATGACTATAGATTGGTTGTCTATATTTTGTATCTCCAATACAGGCTGGTAGTCAGCTCTCTAGCTACAGCCACCCTGTCCTGCAAAAGAAAGCAGATACAATTTCTCCAAGCTAAGATTAAGTCTTTTATGACTCCTATGTCTGGGTCAGATTTCACAGTCCTTTGTTTCAGCCATCTATCTGACTAAGGACTAGAAATTGTTAAGATTCAATCTGGTTTAGCACAGAAAAGAATTTTATTGAGAACAAATTTTGGCTAATAAGACAAGGTGATTCTTCTGCATTTGTCCTCCCTGGAATCCCGCTTTTATTAAATCTCTCTGTTGGTAGTGAAAGCAATTTTCTTGAGCCAAGATGGTGGCAGGAAAGCAGGAACTCACTTAGGCTCTCTCCCAAATCCCTCCAAACACCTGTAAAAAATAGCTCTGAAAAAATTCTGGAGCTACAGAACCCGCAAAATAACAGAGGGAAGCAGGTCACCAGTCCAAGACAGCCTGGATGGTCACTGGGAAGGGTCTATTGCACTGTGCTGGGAGCTGAGTGCAGCCCAACCTAGGCTGCACCAGAACAAACCAGGCACTGAGGAGATGGGGTGGAACAAGTCAAAGGGCCCTGAAACACTGAGCTGTGGCAGCTACCAGACTTCTCAACCCACAAATGCCAAAGACAGCTTAGGAGGTCAGTGGGAAAATAACTGGATCAGGGTGAGAGGAGAGAAGTAGGCCCCAGCCCCAGGGTGGCAGAGGTGGTGCAACAGGGTAGGATTTCCAGCTGTGGTTGCTTCCAGCCCCAGGCCAGGTGGGAGGAATCAAGCAGCTGATCAGAGCAGGAGTGCAAGGAGCACTTAAAGAGTGGGCCTGATCCGGTATTGGACATTGCAGTAAAGACCTTTCCACAAATGCTTGTTTCACAGTATATTTCCAGATTTATGTGATCACCATTAACCATAGCTACCAAGTTCCTCCTATGAGACCACTGAATGTGCAAAGGGTGTCTGGCTCTGTCCATGAGGCTCAGAGTTGGATTGGTTATGAAGGTTGATTGATAACTATTGTCTCACTCTGTGAGAGCCTTGAATTGGATCAAAAGTTCCTTAGTGTGGGCTTCTTATCAGGAAGACAAGGTCTGAGGAACCAAGAGAAATATCACAACCAATCAGGGAGGAGTAAAAGGATTGTCTTGCCTCAGTAAGGGCCTAGTGGAGAATAAATAACAAATTTGAAGTGAATGTAATCACCTTAATTGTGTGATTTCCTTCACACCTATTCAGCAGCAAATGAGTAAAAATGGAGGAGGCAGGAAGTGGAAATAATATAGGCTTAGACTTGGGTTGGGGACAGGTAAAAGTGCCAAAACAGTAAGGAGCAAGGGGTTGGGGTGGAGAGGACAGTATAAAGTTCAACTGGTTAACTATAAGTTCAAGATTGGGAAGACACAAAAGCTAAGTTAAAGCAAGGCTGAGAGCCTGAGAGAATATTAAGAGATGGAAGCATTCAAGGCCTCCAGTGAGGATGAAGGCATTGGGAGACACAGAATGGTGGGAAGGTATGATATAATACAGGGATTTGGGAGGTTTTTATCATAGAAACAGAACACTTGTGTATGATCACAAGACCAAAAAGTTGTCCATCCTTATGTGTAGCTTAGGTGGAGAGGGAAAGAGGAGTTGAGGAGACTAAGAAATTGAGAAGTTACTAAGGGCATCATCATGCATATTGATACTCCCTTAAGATAAGGGAAGGAGTTAGGGTAGAAGAGTGTGAACCAGGAATAAGGAAGTGATAGCCCTGCTGTGCCCTCCTCTGTTCACACCACATCTGAAGTATTGTGGAGTCCTGTTCTAGGAAAGATGTGGATAAGTAGGTCAGGGTCCAGAGAAAGGAAATAGGCATGGTAACAACATTCAACTCATACCATGTGAGGACTCATGGATAGAAATAAGATCTGTCAAACTTGAAGGAGAGAAAAATTAAGGGGGACTTGGCAGTTGTTTTCAAGTATTTAAAGGACTGTGTATATTTCCTGGAAGACAGCCAACTTCCCTCTTGTTATTGGTTAAATGCACAACCTGAGCTATCTCTAAAGGGATCCAGCTAGTTGGTAACTCAGCTAGTCTTCTCCCTCTCCTTCTCCTTTCCAAAGGAAGGTACATTTTGATGGCCCAAAGTGGCCCCCTTAACTTGGGATTTACTGGCTAGATTTTTTCTCTCTCTCTTTCTTTCCTCCTTTCCTGTTTCCTTTCCTTCTCTCTCTCTCTGTCTCTCTCTCTGTCTCTGTCTCTCTCTCTCTCTCTCTGTCTCTCTCTCTGTTTCCCAGCACACTCTTTCTTTCTTTCTTCTTTCTCCCAGTTTACCCTGAAGCTCATAGATTGCACTACAATATGCCCCTGACCAAGCTCCACTTAATGGCTATATTTTGGGTCCTCCTGCTTTAGAGTGAATGTCAGTGGAAACTATTTCTCTTCTGAACAGCAACCCTGAGGGTCTTCCCATCCCAGCTTGATTTTTTTTATCTTTTTTTTCATAAGTAAAAGGGCCATCCCTTGACTCACTTCATAAGTGACCTATTCACTGAATGGGCATTACCTCACTCTAAGTGAATTAGTAAAAAGGCCTGATCATAAAGGGACAAAGTCTCCCATTGCATCCCGGGCCATCTGCACTCATCCTGATGAATATCTGGTCACTGGACCCGGATGACTCTGGATGAGAAAGTGAGGGTGGTGACCTTGCACAGCCCTCCCTCACTAAAAGTAGACTGCAAGTCATCTCATCATTTCCCTGATGTCATGGTCCTCTTGGAAAACAAAGGACAAACACAAGTACATTTGCAGAGAGCAACCACCACTATTGTCTCTTCTGCCTGTAGTCCGCTTTTGAAGATCTCTCAACTGAGAGCAGCTCTGGAGCTGCAGCACAATTCCTTGGACTACAAGCAGGTCGCTTCTCCTCAGCAGGTTTTGACTCCTCTTCTTCAAGGAAGAAACCCATAGTGATTGCTGAGCTCCAAGTGTAAAACAGTCATTCTTACTTTTCCACTTCTGTGTCACTTTCTTCTGCCCTTCAACATCCTGACACAGATCCTAAACTTCCTCTGCCTTTTTCTTTTTTTAAAAAATTGAAGAATTTACTCATTAACATCATCAAAAAGCATTTATTAAGCACCTATTATGTGCCAGACGCTGTACTAAGTGCTGGGGACAAAACAGTCCCAGCTCACTTTCTAATGTGCAAGACAACATGCAATGAACATATAAGGTATGTAGTGTAAAGAAGAAGGATTTTTTATTGGAAAATAGATTCTTCAGTCTCCATGATAAAATAATGTAAATATAGAGGGCCAAAAACAGGCTGGGAAATTTCCCAAATGTGGAAAGATCTATGGATTTTCCTGTTTTAATAACCCCGCATAATACATTGTATTGATCCACAGGGTTGAATTCAGAATGCAGTCAGTGGGGGTTTCTTTCTTTTCTGACTGTTTGAAGCCCCACAGACTCAAGCATGTATACTAGCTAGAAAGGATTTCCTGCAAGATGGAAATATGCATCAGAGACCTTAACAATGTCACTGCACTAGTGGCTTTGCTATAAAACCTCCTTTGGAAAAATTCTCTCTCTCCCTCTCCCTCTCTCTCTCTCTCTCTCTCTCTCTCTCTCTCTCTCTCTCTCTCTCTCTCTCTCTCTCTCCCCCTCACTTTGGCAAAGTCACCTTGTCCTTCTGTAGGTTTATAGAAGACAACACACAAATACTATGGCCTGCTACCGATGCCACATTTAACATCACATAGAATATTCACAAAGAGCTTGCACAGGTGTCACACCAAGATTCTATAAGATTCTGCAATTTTTAAGGAAAAATATAAAAGGTCCAATACAATAAAGACAATGACAGTAAAGTTAATAAAAACAAAAATAACACTTTGCTTTTATTCCTTCTTCAATTCTTCATCTAAGTGAGACATGATCCTCAAAGGTTTTACCAGCAGAGTTCAAGGTATGATAGGTGTTACAGGCTCAAATATATTTGGGGATTCAGGGATAGCTATTGGTCTGTTGACCTAGGACTAACTTAACTTAGTGCATAGAGAATCATCTTTAAAAAGTTGGCCAACAGGTAATGGAGAGTTTTTGCCCAGATCACCTCATTTAAACCCTCCACAAAAACACAAAGGCCTGGGATTAAAGTTGGTGGAGTGAGGAAGGAAGGAATTGAACAAAACCTACTATGTGCCACGCACTCCAGTGCTTTACAAATATTACCTCTTTTGGTCCTCACAACAACCCTGGGAGGGAGGTGCTATTATTATTCCCATTTTACAGTTAAGTAAACTGAAGCTAACAGATTAAGTGACTTGCCCAGAGTCACACACCTAGGAAGTGACTGAAGGCAATATTTGAATTAAGGTCTTACTAACCCCAGGCACAGCTCTCTATCCCCTGCACCATCTAGATGCCCTTGTTTCCCCAGTTCTTGGGGGCCTGGCCCAAGTATTACTGCTGTCTCCTCTGCTTCTGGATCCATGACTTAGGGACCACTGCTATATGCACTGGGGAGCAACACCAGGGAGGAAATCATATGGTCAATTTATTCTCCTTTCTCAAACGGAATTCATAACCCCCAGGTTCCCTTCTCCCAAACTTGACTTTCTTCCAACATTTCCTTTTTCTGTTGAGGGTATCACCATTCTCCTAGTCATCCAAGTTAACATTCTCAGACTCATCCTCCATTCTTCCCAATCCTTCAACCTGCACATTCAATCAATTGCCAAGTTTGGTCTAGTCTACCTCCCCAACATAGGTCATACACTGCTGGGTTATATGACGGATAGCTTATAGGACTTGGAGTCAGGAAGAACTCAGTACAAATCTTGCCTTAGCAACTTGCTGGTTGTCTGACACTAGGCAAGTCACTTAACTCCATCTGTGCCTCAATTCCAAATCTGCAGGGTTGCTGTGAGGTTCAAATGAGCTTACATGTCTAAAGCATGCTGCAACCACTAAAATGCTATTTAAATATTAACTTTTATATTCATATATGTATGTGTCCATGTATGCATATGTTATGTATATGTACACATAAATAGTACTATTTTTATCGTCTTCTACCCATTCACATAGCCTCCATTCAGTCCTATACCCCCCCTACCCTGAACTTCCAGATTAGTCCTCTGCTTTGAGTCCCCCCACCCAAATTCGTCCTGCACACAGCTGGCAAAATCATCTTCCTAAAGCATAGATTGTGACTAGAATGTTCCTTCCACCTCTAAATTTATCACCATATGACCATGTCATTCTCTTGTATATGAAGCTTTAGGAGATACTTAATGCCCATTTAATAAAATAAAGAAATCTTCACGTTGGCATTGAATCTCCCTCATAGTCTGGCTCCAACTTCACCTTTGTAGACATTTCACATTACACTCCTTCAAGTATTCTATGTTCCAGGCAAACAGGTCTACTCACTGTTCTGCAAACTCAGCACTCCATTCCCCACTGCTGGGCCTCTCTGACACATTCAGTATGCATTCCTGCTCATCCAGAGGTTTTATAAAACTTTCCATCCTTCAAGGCTTAGTTCTTGTACTACCTGACACTAAAAGTCTTCTCTTATCTCCCTATTTCTTAATCTTCTCTGACTCTCAGCACATTCATTTATCTTACTAGATATTATATCCTGCCCCCATAGAATATAAACTCTTTGAAAACAGGGACTATTGGTTATTTTTTTTCTTTATATACCTAGAAATTAAATGAGGGCTATGAACACAATTGCCTCCATTCCTACACACAATCCTTCATAAAGCATTTTCATATGCTATAACTATAACAGAAGGAAAATTTTAAAAGCTTTGATGGTAGTATTACATTTCTCATTTCAACAGACAAAGGAACTGAGTCTCTGAAAGCTTGTGATTTGCCAAGGACACAGGGCTTAAAATGGTGGACCAATAAGAAAAACCCAGATCATGAGAATTCATATCCAGAGCTCTTCAGTAAAAACAGACTAAGGTCTGAAGTGAGATAAATAAAACTAGAAGTCATTGGCTTTGAAGTGACAGGAAATACAAGCCAGGAAACAGAAGATTACTTATCTACAATTAAAAAAGATAAGAGTCAGTCAGGAAAACACAACAAATCCTGGACATCATGTTTGGAACCAAGATTCTGATTGCTTGGTATTTGGTCCCAGCTACCAAAGCCATATACCTAGGCCCAGGGCTATGGCCCTCATTGAGAGGAGGCCGATCTGCTAATGAATTTTTTCAAGGCACCCTTTATGTCCTTGTTCCTCAGGCTATTGATGAAGGGGTTCAGCATGGGGCTTACCACAGCATACATCACTGAGGCAACTATGCTCTTCCAGGAGGAGTGGGTAGCTGGGGAGGTCATGTATACTCCAAATGCTGTGCTATAAAATAATGAAACAACACAGAGGTGAGATCCACAGGTAAAAAAGGCGTTATACTTCCCCTCAGCAGATGGGAATTTCAAAATAGAAGAACAGATCTGTATATAAGAAGCAAGAATCCCTGTGAGGGGAATAATACCCAATAGGAAAGTTGTAAAATAAATCAAAATGTTGTTGACGAGGTTGTCAGAACAAGAGAGTTTCAGAACCTGAGTGAGATCACAGAAGAAGTAAGGAATTTCATGGTCTTTACAGAAAGACAGATGTATTATCATGAGATTGTGAAGGAGAGACGCTAAAACACTAAGAACACAGGAAATCAGAACCAACAGGCCACAAAGCTGTAGATTCGTGATGGCCACATAGCATAGAGGGTGACAAATGGCCAAAAACTGATCATAAGCCATCACAGAGAGAAGGAAGTTGTCCATACAAGTAAAGACTAAGAAGAAATACATCTGGGTGAGGCAGCCAGCATAGGAGATGGCCTTACTGTGTGTCAGGATGTTGGCTAGCATCCCGGGGACTGTGGTGGACACCAGACAAAGATCTACCAAGGACATATTAGGAATGAAAAAGTACATGGGGGTGTGGAGGCGGGTTTCAGAGCCAACAGCCACCATGATAACCATATTTCCAGACAAAGTGACCATGTACATGCCCAGGAACAGCCCAAAGAGAGGTAGCTGCTGCTCTGGCTTCTCAGAAAGTCCCAGGAGGAGGAATTCAGAGACATGTGTTTGGTTGGATGATCCCATGTGGGTGATGTGTCTGCCAAAAAAGAGATGAGAGAAGAACATGAAATAGGAAATGCAGACATTCTTCATATAGAGGAAAGAATCCAGGATATTAATTAGGAAGCCTCTGAATTGAGGTCCCAACTCTGCCATTTACTGTGCAACCCCAGTCACATCATGTCTACTCTCTGTGCTACAGTTTCCTCGTCTGCTAAAGGGGTAGGACTAGGTGGTTCCTTCTAATCAGATGGTATCCCACCCTATCTATGAGAGGCAGGTGCAATAGAGAGAGCACTGGGTTTGGAATCAAAAGAGCTGGTCTAAAATCCCAACTCTGTACTTACTGCCTTTCAAACCTAGGATGAGTCACTGAATGTATCTAGGACTCAGTTCATTTGCAAAATGAGGAGTTTAGATTAGATGGGCACTTAGGTCCTTTCCAGTTCTAAGACTATAAGCCTAGGAGCTGAATATGCTGTCTATCTCACCAAAGAAGGATTCCAGAGTCTGAGACTGAATCTGGGTGTGTTTTCACCACCTGGCCATGTTCCCAGCCAACTTACTTGACCCTTGAGTTTTTCAGCGGGGTATGAGTGCTTGTAGACTAAAGAGTTCTATGTTCCAAGCTTGGGCAGATGCGCTGCCTCACCAGCACTCCTCCTTCCCCAAGAACCCCCTTCCCAGACTGGGCTTAGATCTTCAGCAGGCTCTTCACTCCTGCTCTGATCAGCCACTTAATTCCTCCCACCAGGTGGGCCTGGGGCCAGAAGCAACTGCAGTTGTAGTTCTAAAGCTACCCCACCTCCGCTGCCCCGGGGCAGTGGCCGAACAGCAAACTCCATCCCTGTAGCTTTTCCCACTAACCTTCTCTGTTGTCTTTGCTGCTTGTGGGTTGAGAGGTCTGGTAACTGCTGCAGCTCACTGATTCAGGGTGCTAGGGCACACTCCACCCAGCTCCTAGTCTCCTTGGTCCGCGCTGCCCACGCTGGGCTCTGCTCTGCTCAGCTCCACTCCCCTCAGCTCCCAGCTCTGTGTGGGATAGACCTTACCCAGAGACCATCCAGGCTGTCCTGGGCTGGAGCCCTGCTTCCCTCTGCCACTTTGTGGGTTCTGCAGTTCTAGAATTGGTTCAGAGCCATTTTTTATAGGTTTTTGGAGGGACTTGGTGGGAAGCTTAGGCTAGTCCCTGCTTTCCAGTTGCCATCTTGGCTCTGCCACCATATGCCGCCTGTCTCTTTCCTCATAAAGAATGTTCTTTTTATTCTTTCAGTGACTGCTTGAGATCCAGTTTACATGCCCTTGTCTTTACAGCTTAATTGTTTTTAATGTGTTTCTGACATTAGCTCTGAGACCCTGGGAAAATCAATTCACTTCTAGGAGCTGCAGGAAACTTTCTAAGATGATGGTTCAAGAAAGGTACCATCCCTATCCCAATTTTTAATGGTCAAGTAGATAATAAATATTGTTGTTCTGTTTGTCCTTCATTCTTGAAGAGGACCATGACATCAGGGAGTTGATGACATGACTTGCAGTTGATTTTCAGTGAGGGAGGGCTGTGCAACATCACCAATCTCACTTTCTCCTCCAGAGCCGTCTGGGTCCAGTGGCCAGATATTCATCAGGATGACTAGAGGTGGCCCAAGATGCAATGGGATGATAGATAGATAGATAGATAGATAGATAGATAGATAGATAGATAGACAGATAGATGGATAGATACATGCATACATAGATAGATGGAGGGATGCAATTGCTTATGTAACCCCAATTCCAAACCCCATTGGTATGAGGCTTCTCTCTTTTCATGAAGATGAATGCCCTGCCCTGTGTGAGGAGCAGAGTAGAGTTGGCAAGAGAACTTCAACCTTCTTCGAGTTCTCCTCAGGCTTCAAGTTATTCTGGGCACTTCTGGCTTCCAATGGGAAGCTAGTTCAGACCTACCCCATGTCATTCTGCTAAAGAAAAAGATTCTGAGAAGACATGAGAAGAGTTGGCAGTCTCCATCATGTCTTCACAGAAACTTTTCCTTCAGTATCCCGAGGTAAAGTTGGTCCGAACCATCTTCCCTCTCAAAGCTGGAACACAGAAGTACCCAGAGTGACTTGAAGCCTAGAGAACTCAAAGACTAAAGCTTTCTCACACTCGCCAACTCTACTCTGCCTCTTATGTAGGACAAAGCATTCATCTCCACCAATCATGAGAATGTCCCACTACAATGAGCTTTGGAACTCAAGTTACACTTGGAATCAATCAGTGTCTCTCTCTGCCACAGTGTGGAAGAATAATAAAAAACATCTTTGAAAGACATTTTAATTTGAAAATTAAGATTCAGAGTAGTTTATTTCTTTTGTGGTTCTTGGTGTTCAGGATTAATATTGCAATACCTAGTTCAAGCTGGTTCCACTCATCCAAACCCCTAGCATCATCAGAAGGTAAGAAATCTTTTAAAATCTCTAATAACTGTATACAGCTACTAAAAAATCATAACAAACTCATCTGAAAGAGTGATGGTAAAGGTAAAGAATATCAATGAAATCAATGAAAAAATGTGAAAAGTAGACTAGCAGTACCAGACCTCAAACTGGTACAAAGATTACAAAGTAGTAATCAAATCAATATGGTACCGGCTAAGAATACTAAATAACCATAGTAATCTGGTGTTTGATAAACCCAAAGATCCAAGCTTTAGGGGAAAGAATTTGTTATTTGATATTGTTGGGAAAATTTGATAGTAGTATGGCAGGTACTAGGTATAGACCAACATCTCATACCATATACCAAGAATAAGGTCAAAATGGGTATATGATTTAGAAATAAAGAGTGATGTCATAAGCAAATGAGTGGAGCATGGGATACTTTACCTGTCAGATCTATGGTAAGGAAAGAATTTATGACCAAACAATAGATACAGAGCATTACAGGATATAAAAATGGATAAATTGAATCACATTAAATTTAAAAGAATTTGCATAAACACAACCAATGGAACCAAGATTCAAAGGAAAGCATGAAAAAGGTTCTAAGTCATTATTGATTAGAGAAAGGCAAATTAAAACAACTCTGAAGTACCACCTCATACCTATCATATTTACTAATATGACAGAAAAGGAAAATGACAAGTGCTGGAGGAAATGTGCTAAAACTATAACACTAATGCACTCTTGGTGGAGTTGTAAAATCCTCCAACCATTTTGAAGAGCAATTTGCAACTACGTCCATGTGCTGTAAAACTGTGCATACCGTTTGACCCAGTAATACCACTATTTGGTCTGTATCTCTAAGAGATCAAAGAAAAAGGGAAAGGTCCTATGAGTACAAAAATAGCAGCTCTTTTTGTGGTGGCAAAACAATGGAAATTGAAGACATGCCCATCAATTGGGGAATGGCTGAGCAAATTATGATACATGATTGTGATGGAATACTATTGTGCCATAAGAAATGATAAGCAGAATGGTTTCAGAAAAAACCTGGGGAGATTTATATGAACTGATGCAAAATTAAGTGAGCAGAGCCAGGAGATCATTGAACAGTATAACAACAATACAGTACAGTGACCAATTGTGAATGACTTACCTATTCTCAGCAAAACAATGATCCAAGAAAATTCCTAAGAATTTATGGAAAAATGCTATATACTCCTGGGAAAAGAGCAGATGGAATCTGAACACAGATCAGAGCACACTTTTACTACTTTCATTTTTTTTTTCTAGTTGGGTTGGAGACTTTTTGGTCTTTGTACTCTTTTGCAACATGGCTAATATGGAAATATTGTTTTACATGACTGCACATGTATAATCTTTATTAAAGTGTTTGCCTTCTCAAGGATAGGGAAGGTACGGAATTTGGAACTCAGAAATTATTTATAAAAAATGATCAAAATTGTTTTTCATGCAACTGAGAAAAATAAAATTAAAACATTCTACAAATAATCTTTAACAGAGGTTTTGGGAATTAGGAGAGATTCCAGATCCAAAGTTCTTCTAGGGTTCCTAAGTCTTCCAAGTGATTAATGGAATGACCGTGGTGGATGGATGAGTCAGGGATGAGTTTTGAACTATCTTTCACTGTACTCTTTTGCACACTCAATCCTGCAGTCACTGGAACTGAGCAAAATAAATGATTCCTTTCCCAGAATACATGGTTTTGAAGTGTCTGGTCATTCAATTAGTCAATAAACATTTATTAAGTGCCTACCTGTGCCAAGCAAAGGATTCTATATTTAACTCTAGATGTAATAGGGAGCCATTGGAATTTGGCTGAGGTGGGTGGTGGTGGGGAGGAGGTTGAGTGCAGTGACATGGCCATGCCTGTGCCTTAGGTGTTGACATTAAAATCCCTTGAGTTAGCACTATGGACAGGGGCACAGGGCTGCTGAGAACTGAGCTCTTCTTACCATTATCACAAAGGGACAGCTCTGAACTCTGGAAGTTAGACTATATTGTTCACCCATTAGAGGGGATACAGAAGGCAGGGAATGGGGAAAGGGAAAACAGATCTTGTTTTTATAGACTACAAAAGTAGGACAGGTTCAGGGGCTTTCAAAGGGTATGGCTACAATGGCAAATCGTTGGAAAACCGCACTGATTTGGGTGTATCTCTTCTTATTCAGACACACACACACACGCATACACGCATGTGCATACACACACACACACACACACACACACACACACACCAGAGCCCCAGAAAGACATCCAAGTGAGCTTGAATAAATGTTTTCCCTCCCCTTGAGATTCCTCAGTATTTGGCTTACAATCTTCCTCTCCAACCCAACACGTGACCTTAAATTTAGTGACTTCAATACATACACTGGTGTTTCCCCAGTTTCCCTAGCCTCCTAGCTCATCACTCTCCTTGACTTCCACATCCAACATCTTTACAGTCAGCCACACAAAGTGATGCTCACACACTGGGTCTCACCAGTGCCCACAAGTGCTCCAGCTACAGGATCAAGACGCCGAAATTACCCTCCCTCATGATAGATCCCTATCCTTCTATATCTCCATGTGCTTCATTCCCCTTAACCCCATTCTTCATTCCCACTGTGAGTGTGACCTCTTGTGCTCTCTCCCAGATTCCTGATCTCTCTTCACTTTCCTTTTTGTCCAGTCTTAGAACTATAGTTGACCATTTTGAATATGTCTGATCTTCTCTCTTATCATTCTCTCCATTCTCCTATCACCATTAATGTCCTGCCAAAATTCAACCATGCTAGTCTCCACCACAGGCGGTACTTTTATGCTCAGGTGTTCCTGAACATCTTTGGAGAAAGTCACACAATGACTCTCAGGGCTTTAAGACCCTCCCAAGTTGTCTTTGTCATGAATTGCTTTCCTAACCAGTTCTCATATTGTAAGCGTGCCTTTTTTTCTGTACCTGACTAGCACTCCCACCAGTCCCACCAAGGACTTTAGTATAGATTCAGAATGGTCTTCAGCTTTTCCACCTTGGGAGAGGATGATGCCAATGATGAACTGAACACCTTCAGAGCCACTAGTTCACCCCATGTCTGTATTATATGACATTGAACCATTTGGTACAACTATTTAAATGGACATGCACACTGTGAGACTCTAGAAACAGTCATTGATGTTTTTTTCACAGGGCAATTTGAGTTAAGTTCCCAAGTTCACACAGCTAATACACATGTCAAGTGTCAGAGGCCAGATTTGAACTCAGGTCCTCCTGACTCCAGGGCCAGTGCTCTAGTCACCATGCCAACTAGCTGCCCCATAGTCATTGATTTTGATGTGCTAATTCTGCTCTTTCTCTTACAAAGGTAAAATAGACACAGAGAGAAATTGGAGGGTAAAGAATATAGGTGGGATTAAAGGAAAGGAAATACAAAGGATAATATAAAAAAACAGAAACTCAAAGCTGGAAGATACTGAGGGACTGTTCTGTTCAACCTCACCTAAAGCAAAGATCTCCTGTGACATTTCCAACAAATGTGAATGAACCTTTAGCCTAAACACCACCAATGATGGAAATCACACCTCACAAGGCAGTTCATTCAGAAGCTTGTAAATTGTTAAAATTGAAAGGGATCTCAGAAATCATTTAGTCTAACTTTCAACTAAACCATAAAGGCAGAGGAAAGAGTGAAGACTGAAGGGGCAAAGGGGAAGCAGAGGAGAAAGAATAAAGAAAGATACTGGAGAAAGAATGGAGGAGTTGGAGAGATGTGGAAATCAGTGCAATGAACTGCTCTCGTTGAACATAACAAAATGTAGAAGCCAAACAGGGCATGCTAAAGACTTATAATTCATATGCTGATTGTATATGATGATTGAAAATATAGCCTCTCTCCAGTAAAATATAAGCTCATTGAGGGCAAGAACTGGTTTTTTGTTTACTTTGTAGAGAGGTCCCTAAAAAGTAATAGGTGTTTGATAAATGTTGCTGAATGAGATTGAATTGAATTGGTTTGGAGACAGCCCCTGAGAACAACTTGAAGGTCAGACTGAAGAAATTGTCCTAGTTCTGTACAAACACAGGTTTTTGGAGGAGGACCCCATGGTGAGCAAGGAAAGACGTATGCAGGGCCCCAGGACTCTGAAACTAGGGGTAATATGAGTAACCCCTCTGTTATCATTGGGCTCCAGGTTTGGAAGCTGTGATTTAATTGGTCTTTCATAAGTAAAAGGGCCATCCCTTGACTCACTTCATAAGAGGCCTATTTACTGAATTGACTTTATCTCACTCTAAGTGACATAGTGAAAAGGCCTGAGCCTAAAAGGTCCAATGTCTCCCATTGCATCCTGGGTCATGTGCAGTCATCCTGATAAATATCTGGTCACTGGACCCAGATGACTCTGGAGGATAAAATGAAACTGGTGAACTTGCACAGCCCTCCATCACCCAAATCAAAGTCAACTGCAAGTCATGTCATCATTTCCCTGATGGATGTCATGGTCCTCATCTAAAACAAAGGAAAAGACAACAACGACTGCACACCATTTGCAGAGAGCAACCACCACTATTGTCTCTTCTGCCTGTAGTCCGCTTTTGAAGATCTCTCAGCTGAGAGCAGCTCTGGAGCTGCAATATAATTCCTTGGGCTACAAGGAGATCCTTTCTCTACAGAGGGTTCTGACCCCTCTTCTTCAAGGAAGAAATCCATAGTGATTGCTGAGTTCCAAGTGTTCAGCAGTCATTCTTACTTTTCCATTTCTGTGTCACTTTCTTCTACCCTTCAACATCCTGACACACATCCTAATCTCCCTCTGCCTTTTTCTTCTTTTTTAAAAATTGAAGAATTTATTCATTAACATCATCAAAAAGCATTTATTAAGCACCTATTACATGCCAGACACTGTACTAAGTGCTTGGGACAAACAGTCCCAGCTCAGTTTCTAATGTGGGAGAAAACATGCAGACTATGTACATATAAGATACAGAGTGTAAAGAGGAGGGATTATTTATTGGAAAAAAGATTCTTCAGTCTCCATGATAAACTAATGCAAATATAGAGGGCCAAAAACAAGGTAGGAAATTTCCCAAATGTGGAAAGAACTATGGATTTTCCTATTTTAATAATCCCATGTAATACATCATATTGATTCATAGAGTTGAATTCAGAATGCAGTCAGTGGGGGTTTCTTTCTTTTCTAGCTGTTTGAAGCCCCACAGATTCAAGCGTGTATAGTAGAAAGGATTACCTGCAAAATGGAAATATACATCAGAAACCTTAACAATGTCACTATACTAGTGGCTTGGGTGTAGAACCTCCTTTGGACAAATTCTCTCTCCCTCTGTCTCCCTCTCCTGGTTAAAGTTTCCTTGTCTTTCTGTAGGCTTATAGAAGATAACACACAAACAAGCATGGGCTGCTACCGATGCCACATTTAACATCACATAGAATGTTCATGAAGAGCTTACACAGGTGTCACACTAAGATTTTATAAGATTCTGTGACTTATAATGAAAAGTATAAAGGGACCCATACAGTAATGATGATGAGAGTAAGGTTAATAAAAAACAAAAATAACACTTTACATTTGCTCCTTCTTCAATTCTTCATCTAAGTGACACATGATCCTCAAAGGTTTTACCAGCAGAGTACATGGTCTGATAGGTGTTACAGGCTTAAATATCTTTGGTGATTCAGGGATAGCTATTGGTCTGTTGACCTGGGACTAGCTTAACTTAGTGCATAGAGACTCACCTTTAAAAAGTTAGCCAACAGGTAATGGAGAGTTTTTGTCCAGATCACCTCATTAAAACCATCCACAAAAGTACAAAGGCTTGGGATTGAAGTTGGGGGAGTGAGAAAGGCAGGAAACATTTTAAAAATACCTACAATGTGCCAGGCACTCCAGCGCTTTACAAATATTACCTCTTTTGGTCCTCACAACAATCCTGGCAGGTGGGTACTATTATTATTTACATTTTACAATTGCAGAAACTGAAGCTAACAGCTTAAGTGACTTGCCCAGAGTCACACACCTGGTAAGTGACTGAAGGAAAATTTGAATTCAGGTCTTACTAACTCCAGGCACAGCTCTCTATCCCCTGCACCATCTAGATGCCCTTATTTCCCCAATTCCTGTAGGCCTGGCCCAAGTATTACTTCTGCTTCCTCTGCTTCTGGATCCATAACTGAGAAACCACTGCTGTATGCGCTGGGGAGCAACACCAGGGAGGAAATCATATGGTCAATTTTCTCCCCTTTCTTTCTCAAATGGAATTCATAGCCCCACATCCCTTTCTCCCAAACTTGACTTTCCTCCAACATTCTCTTATTCTTTTGAAGATACTACCATTCTTTTAGTCACCCACATTCACATTCTCAGACTCATCCTCCATTCTTCCCAGTCCTTCAGCCCCCACATTCAATCAATTGCCAAGTCTGGTCTAGTTGACCTCCCCAACATAGCTCATACACTGCTGGGTGATATGATGGATTGCTTACAGGACTTGGGGTCAGGAAGAACTGAGTACAAATCTTGCCTCAGACACTTGTTGGCTTGGGCAAGTCACTTAACTCCCTCTATGCCTCAGTTTTCTAATATGAAAAATGAGGATAATAATAGCACCTACCTCCCAGGGTTTCTGTGAGGGTCAAATGAGCTACCATGTATAAACCATGTTGCAATCTCTGAAATGCTATATAAACATTAGCTTTGATATACATATATGTATATGTACAAGTATATGTTATATGTGTATATGTATGTATATATATATATATATATAGTATTATTATTTCTGTCCTCTTCTATCCATTCACATAACCTCCATTCACTCCTATATCTCCACTACCCTGGACTTCCAAATTAGTCTTCTGCTTTGAGTCCCCCCGCTCAAACTCATCCTCCACACAGCTGGCAAAATCATCTTCCTAAAACACAGGTTGTAACTTGAAGGTTCCTTCTGCCTCTAAATCTATGACCCTATGACCATGTCACTCCCTTATACAGGTAGCTTTAGGAGATCCTTATTGCCCATTAAATAAAATAAAAAAACTCTTCGCTTTGGCATTGAATCCCCCTCATAGTCTGGCTCCAACTTTACCTTTCCAGACATTTCACTTTATACCCCTTCAAGTACTCTGTCTTCTAGGCAAACAGATCTACTCACTCTTCTGCAAACTTGGCACTCCATCTCCCATTTCTAGGTCTGTCTGCCATGTTCAGAATGTATTCCTTCTCATCCAATACTTTTATAAAACTTTCCTTCCCTCAAGGGAACTACTTCACACTAAAAGTCTTTCCTTATCTCCCTATTTCTTACTCTTCTCTGATTATCAGCATATTCATGTATCTTATTAAATATTCTACCCTGCTCCCATAGAATATAAACTCTCTGAGAACAAAGATTATTTTTAATTTTGTTCTTCGTGTCCCCAGAAATTAAAGGAGTGCCTTGAAAACAATTGCCTCCATTCCTAAGTGCAATCCTTCATAAAGAATTTTCATATGCAATATATCAGTATATGCACAGAAGGGTTGTTATAATTCCCATTTCAACAGAAAAAGAAACTCAGTCTCTGAAAGCTTGTGATTTGCCAAGGGCACAGGCTTAAAGTGGTGGACCAATAAAAATACCCAGATCATGAGACGTCATATCCTGAACTCTTTGGTAAAAAAAAGACTAAGTCCTGATGAAGAAGGATAAATAAAGCCAGAAGTCATGGCCATTAAAGTGACAAGAAGTAGAGGCCAGGAAGCAGAAGATTACTTATCTACAATCAAAAAGATAACAGTCACATCAGAAGAATATGACCCTTGGAAGCCTTGAACCTCACATATTGAATCTAATATTCTGATCACTGGGTATTTGATGCCAACTATTAAAGCTATATACCTAGGCCCAAGGTTATGGCCCATCATTGGGAGGATGTTGATCTTCTAATGAATTTCTTCAAGGCTTCCTTAATGTCTTTGTTCCTCAGGCTATAGATAAAGGGGTTCAGCATGGGAGTTACCACAGCATACATCACTGAGGCAACTATGCTCTTCCAGAAGGAATAGGTAGCAGAGGAGGTCATGTATACTCCAAATGCTGTGCTATAGAATAACAAAATAACACAGAGGTGAGACCCACATGTTAAAAAGGCTTTGTATTTGCCCTCAGCAGATGGGATTTTCAAAATAGAAGAACAGATCTGTGTATAAGAAGTAAGAATCCCTGTGAGGGAAACAATACCCAGCAGGCTAGTTGTAAAATAAATCAAAAAGTTGTTGATGAGAGTGTCAGAACAAGAGAGCTTCAGAACCTGAGTGAGATCACAGAAGAAGTATGGGATTTCATGATCTTTACAGAAAGACAGATTCATCACCATGAGACTGTGAAGGAGAGATGCTAAAACACTAAGAACACAGGAAATCAGAACCAACAGGCCACAAAGCTGTGGATTCATGATGGCCACATAGCGTAGAGGGTGACAAATGGCCACAAACCGATCATAAGCCATCACAGAGAGAAGACAGGTGTCCATACAAGCAAAGACTAAGAAGAAATACATCTGGGTGAAACAGCCAGCATAGGAGATGGCCTTACTGTGTGTCAGGATGTTGGCTAGCATCTTGGGGACTGTGGTGGACACCAGACAAAGATCCACCAAGGACAGATTAGAAATGAAGAAGTACATGGGGGTGTGGAGGTGGGAGTCAGAGCCAATAGCCAGCATGATAAACAGATTTCCAAACAAAGTGACTATGTACATGCCCAGGAACAGCCCAAAGAAAGGCAACTGCTGCTCTGGCTTCTCCGAAAGTCCTAGGAGGAGGAATTCAGAGACATGTGTTTGGTTGGCTGGTCCCATGTGGGTGATGAGTCTGCCAAGAAAGAGAAGAGAGAAGAATATTAAATAGGAAATACAGACATTCTTCATATAGAGGACAGAATGCAGGACATTAATTAGGAAGCCTCTGAATTGAGGTCCCAACTCACACTTACTGTGCAACCTGGGGCATATCACATCCCTTATCTGAGCTTCAGTTTCCTCATCTGCTACAGGGGTAGGGCTAGGTAGTTACTTCTAATCAGATGGTATCCCACCCTATCTGTGAGAGGCAAATGCAATATACAGAGCACTGGGTTTGGAATCAGAAGACCTGGTCTGAAATCCCAGCTCTGTACTTAACTGCCTTATAGACCTAGGATGAGTCACTTAATCTCTCTAGGAAATAGTTTATTCATTTGCAAAAGGAAGAGTTTGGATTAGATGGCCTCTTGGGTCCTTTCCAGCTTTAAGACTATAAACCTAGGAGATACATTTGCTGCCTATGTCTTTCCTCATATGGAAGGTTCTTTTTTATTATTTTTAGTGACCACTTGTGATCCAGTGTACATGCTCTTGACTTTACAGCTTAATTCTTTTTAATGTGCTTCTGACACTAGCTCTGGGACCCTGGGAAAATCAATTAACTTCTAAGTACTACACAAAACTTTCTAAGATTATGGGTACAAGAAAGGTGCCATCCCTATCCTAATTTTTAATGGTCAAATAGATAATACATATTGCTGTTGTGTTTGTCTTTCATTCTCGAAGAGGACCGTGACATCAGGGAGATGATGACATGACTTGTGGCTGACTTTGATTTGAGTGAGGGAGGGCTGTGCAAGATCACCAGCCTCACTTTCTCCTACAGACCCATCTGGGTCCAGTCACCAGACAGTCATCAGGAAGGCTGTAGATGGCCCAGGATGCAATGGGATGATAGATAGATAGATAGATAGATAGATAGATAGATAGATAGATAGATAGATAGATAGACAGACATACAAACAGACAGATAGACAGACGGACAGATGGAAGGATGAATACATACATACATACATACATACACACATATATACATAGATGGAAGGGTGGATAGATAGATAGATAGATAGATAGATAGATAGATAGATAGATAGATAGATAGACTGAAGGATGAAATTGCTTATGTAACCCTAGTTCCCGAGCCCATTGGTATGGAGCTGTCTCCCTTTTGGTAGAGATGAATACCCTGCTCTGTATGAGGAACACAGTAGAGCCGGCAAGACAACTTCCACCTTCCTTGAGTTTTCTTCGCGCTTCACCCTGGGCACTTCTGGCTTCCAGGTTCAAATGGGAAGATGATTCAGACTGACCCTATGTCAAGTAAACAAGAAGACTCTAGGAAGACATGAGAAGAGCTGGCAGTCTCCATCATGGCTTCCCAGAATCTTTTCCTTCAGTATCCTGAAGCAAAATTGGTCTGAGCTATCTTCCCTCTCAAATGTAGAAACCAAAGGTACCCAAGGTGACTTGAAGCCTATAGAACTCACTCTCACCAATTCCACTCTGCCTCTCATGTAGGGCAAAGCATTCACCTCCACCAATCATGAGAATGTCCCACTACAATGAGCTTTGGAACTGGGCTTACACTTCTAATCAGAGCCCATTTTAGCTGCCAGAGGAAACCCTGAGTGTCAATCAGTATCTGCCTCCACCACAGCATGGCAGAACGATAAAAAATGCTTTTGAAAGACAGAAAACAAAAATTCAGAGTACTTCATTTCTTTTGGGGTCCTTTGTGTTCAAGATTCATATTGCAATACCTAGCTAAAGCTGGTAGGACTATTATCCAAAGCCCTTATCATCAGAACGTAAGAAATCTTTTCAAATCTCTAATAATTGTATAGGGCTAGAAAAAAAACTGTTACAAAATTCATCTGAATGAACAAAAGGTCAAGAACATCAACGAACTCAATGAAAGAATATGAAAGAAAGGGGACTAGCAGTACCAGACCTCGAACTGGTACGATGATTACAAAGTAGTAATCAAAACAATCTTGTACTGGCGAAGAAATAGAGGGGTACATCAGTGGAATAGATTAGATGCGTGATACACAGCAGCAAGTGACCATAGTAATTTAATTTTGATAAATCCAAAGATCCAAGCTTAGGAGGAATGAATTCACTATTTGATAAATATCATTGGGAAAACTTCAAAGTATTTTGGCAGACACTAGATCAACATCTCACACCATATACCAAGAAAACGGTCAAAATGAACACATGATTTAGAAATAAAAGGTAATATTATAAGCAAATTAGGAGAGTATGGAATACTTTACCTGTCAGATCTATGGTGAGAGAAAGAATTTATGGTCAAACCATACGCAGAGAGCATCGTACGATATGAAATGGATAAATTGGATTACATTAAATTAAAAAGAGTTCACACACAAAACTGATGCATCCAAAATTCAAGGGAAAGCATGGAACTAGGGGGGAAATTTTTACAGCAAGTTTTTCTAATCAAGATCCCATTTCTCAAATATGTGGAGAACTGAAGCAAATTTACAAAAATACAAGTCATTCCCCAGTTGATAAATGGTCAAAGGATATGAACAGGCAATATTCTGAAGAAAAAATCAAAGGTCTTTATAGTCATGTGAAAAAATGCCGCTCTAAATCACTATTGATGAGAGAAAGGCAAATTAAAACAACTCTGAGGCACCACCTCATGCCTATCATATTGGCTAATATTATAGAAAAGGAAAATGACAAATGCTGGAGGGGATGGGGAAAAACAGGGACAATGATACACTCTTGGTGGAGTTGTGCACTGATTCAACCATTTTGAAGAGCAATTTGCAACTATGCCTAAAGGGCTATAAAACTGTGTGTACCCTATGACCCAGTAATACCACTACTTGCTCTCTATCTCAAAGAGATCAAAGAAAAAGGAAAAGGTCCTATAGGTACAAAAATATTTATAGCAGTCCTTTTTGGGATGCTAAAGAAATGGAAATTGAAGGGTCCCTATCAATTGGGGAATGACTGAATAAGTTGTGGTACATGATTCTGATGGAATACTATTGTTTAAGAAATGAAAAACAGGATGGTTTCAGAAAAACTTGGGAAGATTTATAATTACTAATGAAAAATGAAGTGAGCTGAGCCAGGAGGCCATTTTACAGAATAACAGCAATATTGAAAGATTACAAATTGTGAATGAAGTCCCTATTTTCAGCAATACAATGATCCAAGATAATCACTATGGACTCGTGTTGAAAAAATGCTATCTACTTGCAGAGAAAAAACAAATGAAGATCAGAGCATACATTTTTTTCACTTTCATTATTTTTCTTGTTGGGTTAGGGGTTTTTTTGGTCTGTGTTCTCTTTTGGAAAATGGCTAATATGGAAATATGCTTTACATTTATAATCTATATCAAAGTGCTTGCCTTCTCAAGGTGACTGGAAGGAGGGAATTTGGAACTCGAAAATCATTTTTTTAAATGACAAAATTTGTTCTATATGCAATTAAGAAAAATTAAACAAAAACATTCTAAAAATAATCTCTAACAGAGGTTTTTGGAATTAGGAGAGATTCCAGATTCAAAGTTCCTGGAAGGTTCCTAAGGCTTCCAGTTGACTCATGGCCAGGTTAGATGCATGAGTCAGGCATGAGATTTGAACCGTCTTTTATTGTCTGGACTCTTTTACCCATTTAATCCAGCAGTCATTAGAATAAGGAAAATAAGTGTTTCATTTCCTAGAATTCATGGCTTTGAAGTATCTGGTCAGTTAATTAGTCAATAAATATTTACTAAGTGTTTACATGTCCCAGGCAAACAATTTTATATTTGACTCTAGAGATGACAGGGAACCACTGGAATTTACTAAGTTGGGGAAGAGGTGACATGGTCATGCCTGTGCTTTAGAAAGACCACTTTTTGACACCTGATGCAGTATCTGGGCAATACTGGAGTCTGGAAGAAGCTGAGAAGATACAGCCATGTGTTAAACATTTTATTATGCATTGTCTTATTATCATTTATTGTTTATTTGCTATCATTGATTCTATTCCAAAAGTGAATTATTACATGAAGATAGGTTTGTTACATCTCTTCATCTGTTGAGTTAGATTCAATATGCCAAGGTCACATGACCAGGGTTC
>CM053622.1:57164762-57206749 GCA_028646595.1 Phalanger gymnotis
GTCTTATTATCATTTATTGTTTATTTGCTATCATTGATTCTATTCCAAAAGTGAATTATTACATGAAGATAGGTTTGTTACATCTCTTCATCTGTTGAGTTAGATTCAATATGCCAAGGTCACATGACCAGGGTTCAGTCAGACACAAAATCAATGAAAAGGCAGAATTTGCAAAAGGCTGGGATTCAAGAACTGATTCTAAATGGGGAGTCTTCAATTATCCACACCTTCTATAAATCAAATTGATGCTATCTCACAATAGGAGTTAAAACTGTAGAATGAAAGGTTATCTATTCCATACCATAGAAGGCTCAGTATTTCCTCAGAATTTCCTGAAGGGCTTTTAGGGAGAAGAAGGATAAGTAAGACATGATCTGTTTGCCCCCAGAAGGCAGACTGGGAAGCTCTGTCTGGATAGACTTAGAAGAAAGGCAAATTAAGGTTTGATAGCAAGACAAACTCCCAATTAGAACTATGTATATATAAAATGGGAGGCTTGCAGAGGTACTGGGTTTTCCCACACTGGAAGTCCTTAAACATGATTAATGACCACTTCTTAGATATGTTGGGCTATGGGTTAAACTAGACAAATACTGACATCTCTTCCAACTTTAAAAATTTTGTGATGATATGATTTGGTGAGTTCATCTCAGAGGTCCCCAGTCCAAATCTAAACTTGACCTTTTTTGTTGGTCAGTGGTTTTCAGTCAGGTCAGACTCTTTGTGACCCCATTTGGAGTTTTCTTGGCAGAGATACTGAAGTAGTTTGCCCTTTTCTTCTCCACCTCATTTTACAAATGAGGAAACTGAGACAAACAGGATTAATGAGTTGCACAGTGTCATATAGTTAGTAAGTGTCTGAGGCCAGAAATTGAACTTAGCAAGATGAGTCTTCCTGATTCCAGGTCTGCCACTCTATCCACTGCACCACCAAGCTACATTTTTGACCCTAAGTCTCTGAACTTCTCAGGGCCTCAGTTTCCTTACCAGTAAGAGAAGAAGAATAGAAGTAGAACTGGGAAGGTAATTCTTCCTTCTGAATCAGAGGAGTGATTATCGTGGTGTGGATTGTCAAAGATGTGGCAAACAAAATGAAAAGACCAAAGATGAAAGGAAGGTAGTTCAAAGGAGACATGGCAGAAGGTTCTATGATGGATGTATTTAAGCTTTTCAGTTTCCTGGACCCCTTTGGCAGTCCAGTGATATCCATGAACGCTTTCTCAAAGTAACATTTTAAAAGAATTAAAGGAAATGTTCAGTTTAGTTAGAGATTAGTGAAAAATGATTTAATATTCTTCCTATCCAAGTACACAGACCACCTGAAATTGATCTTACCCCAGGTTTTTAAGGGTGGGCAGAAGTACAGGGATACTGAGGAGAGACAACAAGGGGAGGAACTTGATCCCAATACAATAATGACAAATAATAGAGATTACAGAAACTAGAGGTTGGAGGGCAGGTCAGATTGGTGTGCTTACTATAGTTAGAAGGAATTTAGATGGAGTTGTTAGAATTAATTCAACATAAGTGGTTATAGAATTAGCCACAGTAAATGTTTCAGCTAAAATGGTGGTGAGACAGAGAACTTGTGCCTGAGACAAGCTTAACAGAGAAAGCTCAAGATTGGGAGACAAAAGCCTCCCAGATTATTATCAATTTGACCTTGGAAAATCGCTTCACCACTTTATTTCTGTTTCCTCCTTATGTACTGTATGTATCTGACCATTTTCTATTTTAAAATCCCGTATGTTAGCACTACAGACAGAGGCACTGGGCTACTGAGAACTGTGAGCTCTGTTAGCACTGTCAGAAGGGGACAGCTCTGAGCTCTGGAAGCTAGACTGTATTGTTCTACCATCAGAAGGGATACAGAATGCAGCAGATGGGTGATTTAGGGGAAAGGGAAAGCAGACCTTTCTGGTACAGAATAGCCACAACTGGAGAAAAGTAGGGGAAGTTCAGGGGCTTTCAAAGGGCATGGCTACAATGGCAAATCCTTAGAAAACCTCACTGATTTGGGTGTGTCTCTTTTTCTTCACACACACATACACACACACACATCCCAGAGCCATAGAAAGGCATCAAAGTGAGCTTAAATGAATGTTTTCCCTCCCCCTAAGCTTCTTTAGTATTTGGCTTACAATCTTCCTCTCCAGCCTAACCCCTGCCCTTAAACTTAGTGACTTCAACACACATGTTGGTGTTTCCCCAGTTCCCCTGGCCTCACAGCTCAGCAGCCTCCTTGACTTCCACATCCTACATATTTACACTCAGCCACACAAATCGATTCTCAGAAGCTGTGTCTCACCTGTGCCCACAAGTGTTCCGCCTACAGGATCAAGACTTCTCAAATTACCCTCTCTCATCATAGTTTTCTAGCCTTCCATCTCTCCCTGTGCCTCATTCCTCTTAACCCCATTCCTCATCCCCACTGTGACTGTGACCTGTGCTCTCTCCCAGCCTCCTGCTCTCTCTTCAATTTCCTCCTTGTCCATTCTTGGAACTATAGTTAACCATTTTGAATATGCCTGGTCTTCTTCTGTCACATCCCTTGCTCCATTGTCCTTTCACCATTAATGTCCTGCCAAACTTCAACCCTGCTAGTCTCCACCACAGGCAGTGCCTTTATGCTTATGTGTTGCTGAACATCTTTGGAGAAAGTCACACAACAAGTCTCAGTCCTTTAAGACCCTGCCCAGTTGTCTTTCTCATGAATTCCTTCCCTAGTCAGTTCTCATACTGTAAGCTCACCTTTTTCCCTCTTCCTGACTACCACCCCCACCACTACCAGGACTTTAGTATAGCTTCAGACTGGTTCTCAGCTTTTCCTCCTTGGGAGAAGATGATGCCAATGACCAAGTGAACACCTTCAAAGCCACTAGCTCACTCCATGGCCATATTATATGACATCATACCATTTGGTACCAATATTTAATGGAACATGCATACTGTGGGACTCTAGAAATGGTCATTGATTTTGATGTGCTAATTCTGGTCTTTCTCTTACAAAGGTAAAATAGACACAGAGAAAAATGAGAAGGTAAAGAATATAGGTGGAATTAAAGGAAGGGAAATGGAAAGGATAATATAAAAGAATAGAAACTCAAAGCTGAAAGATACTGAGGGACTGTTCTGTTCAAGTTCACCTAGAACAAAGATCACCTATGACATTTCCAACAACTGTGAATGAAGCTTCAGCCTAAACACCTCCAATGATGGAAAACACACCTGACAAGGCAGTTCATTCAGAAGCTTGTAAATTATTAAAATTGGAAGGAATCTCAGAAATCATTTAGTCTAACTTTCAACTAAAGCATAAAGGCAGAGGAAAGAGGAAAGACTGAAGGAGCAAAGGGGAAGCAGAGGAGAACGAATAAAGACAGATAATGGAGAAAGAATGGAGGAGTGAATTGGAGAGATGTGGAAATAAGTGCAATGAACTGTCCTCATTGAACATAACAAAATGTAAAAGCCAAACAGGGCATGATAAAGACTTATAAATCATATGCTGACTGTATATGGTGACTGAAAATATAGTATCTCTCCAGTTAGGAGAGGCTCATTGAGGGCAGGAACTGGTTTTTGTTTTGCTTTGTAGAGAGTTCCCTAACAAGTAATATGTGTTTGATAAATGTTGCTGAATGAGATTGAATTGAATTGGTTTGGAGGCAGCCCCTGAGCACAACTTGAAGATCAGACTGAAGGAATTGTCCTGGTTCTGTACAGACACAGGTTTCTGGAAGAGGCCCCCATGGTCAGCATGGAAAGACCTATTACAGAGCCCTAGGACTCTGTCGCTAGGGGAAATACAAGTGACCCCTCTGTTCTCATTGGGCTCCAGGTTTTGACAGCTGAGATATGATTGGTCTGAGCCCTAACATGGGGTCTGGACTGAAACTGGCCAAGATGGTCTGGATCATGGACTCTGATGTCTATTACAACAATTCCAACAATTTCTGTTTCTGCTACTATATATGGTTAACAAAAGCTTCCACAAACATAGTCTTATTTGATGTTGACACAAACACTGTAAAGCAGAAAAGACCTACTTCTTTTGGAATTGAATGAATCATCTGGTTCCTCTGTGAAGTCCCTTTAAATCCCAGCAATGCACTCCAATGATAGAGCAGGCATCATCCTCATTTATGACTAAGGCCCAGAGAAGAGAAGCAATATGCGTAAGATCCTAGAGCCAATCAGTGGTACAGCTAGGACGTGGCTCTCAGTCCAGGACTCTTCCCATTGTACTGCCCTACCCTCTCACTGACCACTGCTTAGAGCTGGACTCCATTTTAGAGTCTGAACTTTCAGCTAGACTCAGGACTGGGTCAGATAGAGCTGGGCTGTGGCCTGGATTGGGCCATGATTTTGTCAGGACTGGACTTGGAACAATCTCCCTGAATTTCTGAGGAACAACTGGCTCCATCCCCTTTCCTTTGTTTCCCCTCTTGTCATTTTCTACCTTCTCCTCAGTAGCACTTACATCACAGAGAAAACCAGTTTGCCTCATTCTTTTTCTGTCTTGGATCATTGGCAGGAAGGACAAGAAAGGAAGCAGCAATCACCCCAAGGAAAGGTGAGGCAGTGACATGGTGATTAAGGTCTCTGGAAGGCAAAAGTAGGCTCTCTCCTGGCCTGGAACAGGTGAGTTTTGAGCCTGGGCAGTCAGGGGAACAGGAGAAATACTTACAGTTTCTGGGCCTTAGAGGCTAAATGCCCTCAGCTCCTCATTAGGATAATCATAAAATTATCTTTCCAATCCCTGAGCAGCTCAGGTCCCCTGTGGGGCTGGAAATCCTGGCAGAAAACTTCCTAACAATAAGAGTCATTCAACAATCGCGTTCTATGTTCAAATCCTTGAGATGATATACTATCAGTAGAAAGAGTGTGCACACATAGATATCATGAGTGAGAGGCTGATGTACAGTGAAAGGATATGACTATCATGTCAACATAGAATGGATTCTGGGTGAATGGCATTCAGCAACACCAGGATGGGTTAGAATGATTCACTGCCAAGAAGAGCATAGGAAAGTGGAAACAGCTGCAGCCAGGGCTAGAAGACCGTTTAGACTTCTTTGATCCCATTGGCCTATGGAGCAATACGCTGTGGGTGGTGGTCCTAACCAACAATAGCCCTCTGGTTGTAGAACCAGAGCCAATTGAGACTTGGGTTCTGTATGGTTTTCAGACAAAGGGACTGATGTGGCCGCTGACATGGCACCAGTGGTGAAATAGGGTCTGGGAATATGACCAATAGAAAGAAGGTTTCTAAAAATAAAGCAAGATGGTATACTCAGGATGAGATAGATAGCATTATATTTATTTTTCAACAGGCTTTCTATAAAGTTTCAGTATCCGACTTTCACCAGAAATTTAATGATTTAAACCTTAAGCATACCATAGCTGTGTTCTAGGAGAATAGGGCCATAGACTTCTCTGGCTGCCCAGTGGTATATTGTAACAGCTCATCTCAACAATGCTGCAGGTTCATCAATTTCACTGTATGGCCTCAAAGGCCCTGCTCTCTGCTAAGTGTGGTATCTCCTCTGAGAACATTTTCACTACTCCCCATTAGTCTCATGGTAACTCCTAGTCATCTAGTATCTAAGAGGCACTACTACTCTAATACTACATGGTCTCCTGGTAGCTAGACACTGCTTCCTTCTACCAGGTTACAGCCTTCATCTCTTCAGGGACACAAGCTAGCCATTTCATCTCCCATCATCTGAAGCAAATGTTTCAAATACTCAGCCCACAGACTATATTGCAGCCCAAACCAGATTAAAATGTAATCAGGAAATAGTTAACAAATAAAAATACAACATAATGGTAATATTTGGTTTTCTAAGTCAATATGCAGACCACAGGAATCCTTAAGTACAGTTGAGTGACTCCTTTTCTATTTAAATTCCACAACACCAATCTAAGATCTAATGGCTGGAAAATACCACCTAAGTGTGACACTCCTAGCAGTCATGAGTGGAATTGAATTGGGGAACTATATTTTATTTCTTGGATCTTCTTTCTTATTCTGTATAGGGGTGCAATGAAGCAAGTGGAGCTAAATAACTGAACCGGGTCTTTCCCAAGGTACCTTGATCCAGAGCATGACTATAGATTGATTGTCTATATTTTGACTCTCCCTATAGGCTGGCAGTCAGCTCTCTAGCTACAGCCACCCTGTGCTGCAAAGGAAAGCAGATACAATTTCCCCAAGCTAAGATTAAGTCTTTTATGACTTATGTGCCAGGGTCAGAATTCACAGTACTCTGTTTCAGATATCTATCTGACTAAGGATAAGAAATTGTTGACTCAAAATGGTTTAGCACAGAAAAGAATTTTATTGAGAACAACTTTTGGCTAATGAGACAAGGTGATTCTTCTCCATTTGTCTACCCTGGAACCTCGCTTTTATTAAGTCTATCTATTGGTAGTGAAAGCAATTTTCTTGAGCCAAGATGGTGGCAGGAAAGCAAGGACTCACTTAGTCTTTCCCCCAAATGCCTCCAAACACCTCTAAAAATGGCTCTGAACAAATTCTAGAGCTGCAGAACCCACAAAATAACAGAGGAAAGCAGGTCTCCAGCCCAAGACAGCCTGTATGGTCACTGGGAAGGGTTTATTGCACCATGCTGGGGGCTGAGTGCATCCCAGACTGGGCTGCACCAGAACAAACTTACCTTTGTAAGAGAAAGACCAGAATTAGGACATCAAAATCAATGACCATTTCTAGAGTCCCACAGTATGCATGTTCCATTAAAATATTGGTACCAAATTGTATGATGTCATATAATATGGCCATGGAGTGAGCTAGTGGCTTTGAAGGTGTTCACTTGGTCATTGGCATCATCTTCTCCCAAGGAGGAAAAGCTGAGAACCAGTCTGAAGCTATACTAAAGTCCTGGTAGTGGTGGGGGTGGTAGTCAGGACGAGGGAAACAGGTGAGCTGAGGAGATGGGGTGGAGCAAGTCAAAGGTCCCTGAAACACTGAGCTATGGCAGCTACCAGACTTCTCAACCCACAAACACCAAAGACAACTTAGGAGATCAGTGGGAAAACAGCTGCATTGGGGTGAGAGGAGAGAAGTAGGCCCCAGCTCCAGGGCAGCAAAGGTGGCCCAACAGGGTGGGAGTTCCAGCTGTGGTTGCTTCCAGCCCCAGGCCAGGGGGCAGATCAGAACAGGAATGCAAGGAGCACTTGAATAGTGGACCTGGGTATCTGATCAGGTATTGGACATTGCAGTAAAGACCTTTCCACAAATGCTTGTTTCACACTATGTTTCCAGATTTATGTGATCACCATTAACCATAGCTACCAAATTCCTCCTATGAGACCACTAAATATGCAAAGGGTGTCTGGCTCTGTCCATGGGGCTCAGAGTTGGATTGGTTATGAAGGTTGTTGATAACTATTGTCTCACTCTGTGAGAGCCTTGAATTGGATGAAAAGCTCCCTACTGTGGGCTTCCTATCAAGAAGACAAGATAAGAGAAACAAAGAGAAATCCCAGGATCAATCAGGGAGGAGTAAAAGGATTGTCTTGCCTCAGTAAGGGCTTGGTGGGGAATTAATAACAAATTTGTAGTGAATGTAATCACCTTAATTGTGTGATTTCCTTCACATCTATTCAGCAGCAAATGAGTAAAAATGGAGGAGGCAGGAGGTGGAAGTAATACAGGCTTAGGCTTGGGTTGGGGACAGGTAAGAGTGCCAAAATAGTAAGGCTGCAAGGGGTTGGGGAGGAGAGGCCAGTATAAAGTTCAACTGGTTAACTATAGGTTCAAGATTGGGAAGAGACCAAAGCTAAGTTAAAGCAAGAATGAGAGCCTGAGAGAATATTAAGAGATGGAAGCATTCAAGGCCCCCAGTGAGGATGAAGGCATTGGGAGACACAGAATGATGGGAAGGCATGATATAATATAGGACTTTGAGAGGTTTTCATCCTAGAAATAGAACATTTGTGAGTGATAACAAGACCAAAAAGGTGACCATCCTTATGTATACCTTAGGTGGAGAGGGAAGGAGTCATAGGAGTTGAGGAGACTGAGAAATTGGGAGATTAGTGTGTTTAAAGGGACATCATCATGCATATTGATCCTCCCCTAGGATAAGGGCAGGAGTTAGGGTAGAAGAGTGTGAACCAGGAATAAGGAAGTGATAACCCTGCTGTGCCCTCCTCTGTTCAGACTACATCTTAAGTACTGTGGAGATCTGTTCTAGGAAAGATGTGGATAAGTAGGTCAGGGACCAGAGAAAGGAAATAGGCTTAGTAACAACATTCAAATCTGTACCATGTGAGGACTCACGGATAGAGATGAAATATGTCAAACCTGAAGGAGAGAAAAATTAAGGGGGACATGACAGTTGTTTTCAAGTATTTAAAGGACTATATATATTTCCTGGAAGATAGCAAACTTCCCTCTTGTTATTGGTAAGTGCACACCCCGAACTGCCTCTAAAGGGATCCAGCTAGGTGGGTAACTCAGCTAATCCTCTCTCTCTCCTTCTCCCTTCCAAAGGAGGGTACATTTTGATGGCCAGAAGCTGTCCACTTAACTTGGAGTTAACTGGCTAGAATTTTTCTCTCTCTTTCTTTCCTCCTTTTCTCTCTCTCTCTCTCTCTCTCTCTCTCTCTCTCTCTCTCTCACCCCTTTCTTCCTTCCTTCCTTTCTTTCTTTCTTTCTTCTTTCTCCCAGTTCACCCTGAAGCTCATAGATTGGACCAGAGTAGGTCCCTAACCAAGCTCCACTTAATGGCTGTATTTTGGGCACTGCTGCCTTTGAGTGAATGTCCATGGAGACTGTTTCTCCTCCAAACAGCAACCCTGAGGGTCTTCCCCTCCCAGCTTGATTTTTTTTATCTTTTTTTTAGTAAATAAAAGGGCCATCCCTTGACTCACTTCATAAGTGGCCCATTCACTGAATGGGCATTACCTCACTCTAAGTGAATTAGTAAAAAGGCCTGAGCCTAAAAGGGACAAGGTCTCCCATTGCATCCTGGGCCATCTCCACTCATCCTGATGAATATCTGGTCACTGGACCCAGATGGCTCTGGAGGAAAAAGTGAGGCTGGTGACCTTGCACAGACCTCCTTCATTAAAAGTTAACTGCAACTCATCTCATCATTTCCCTGATGTCATGGTCCTCTTAGTAAACGAAGGACAAACACAACAAGTGCACA
Source organism: Phalanger gymnotis (assembly GCA_028646595.1). Classification (NCBI taxonomy): domain Eukaryota; kingdom Metazoa; phylum Chordata; class Mammalia; order Diprotodontia; family Phalangeridae; genus Phalanger; species Phalanger gymnotis. Next base: position 57,173,945 of record CM053622.1, read on the forward strand.
CCATTTGCACAGAGCAACCACTTTGGTCTTTTGTGCCCCTAGCCCCTTTGATGATCTCTCAGCTGAGAGCAGCTTTGCAGCTGCTGCATAATTCCTTGGACTACAAGCAGGTCCCTTCTCCTCAGAGGGTTCTGACCCCTCTTCTTTAAGGAAGAAATCCAACTGTTCAGCAGTCATTCTTACTTTTCCATGGCTGTGTCATTTTCCTCTGCCCTTCGACATCCTGACAGAGGTCCTAAACTCCCTATGCCTTTTTCTTCATTTTTAAAAATTGAAGAATTTATTCATTAACATCATCAAAAAGCATTTATTGAGCACCTATTAGGTGACAGACATTGTACTAAGTGCTGGGGACAAAGCAGTCCCAGGTCACTTTCTAATGTGGGAGAAAACATGCAATGTATGTATAAGATATAGAGTGTAAGGGAGAGGGATTATTTATTGGAAAAGAGATTCTTTAGTTTCTGTGACAAATTAATATAAATGTATAGGGCCAAAAACAAGCTAGGAAATTTCCCAAATGTGGAAAGAGCTATGGATTTTCCTATTTTAATAATCCCACGTAAAACATTATATTGATCCATAGGGGTGAATTCAGAATGCAGTCACTGGAGGTTTCTTTCTTTTCTAGCTGTTTGAAGCCCCACAGACTGAAGCGTGTATACTAGAGAGGATTTCCTGCAAAATAGAAATATGCATCAGAGACCTTAACAATGTCACTGCACTAGTGGCTTTGGTATAGAACCTCCTATGGACAAACTCTCTCTCTCTCCTCTCTCTCTCTCTCTCTCTCTCTCTCTCTCTCTCTCTCTCATCTTGTTAAAGTCACCTTGTCTTTCTGTAGGCTTGTAGAAGACAACACACAAACTAGTATGGGATGCTACCGATGCCACATTTAACATCACACAGAAAGTTCACAAAAAGCTTGCACAGGTGTCACACTAAGATTCTATAAGATTCTGGAATTTTTAAGGAAAAAGATAAAGGGTTCAATACAGTAAAGATAATGACAGTAAAGTTAATAAAAATGAAAATAACACTACACTTGTTCCTTCTTCAATTCTTCATCTAAGTGACATATTATCCTCAAAGGTTTTACCAGCAGAGTTCAAGGTATGATAGGTGTTACAGGCTTAAATATGTTTGGTGATTCAGGGATAGCTATTGGTCTGTTGGCCTGAGACTAGCTTGATTTAGTGCATAGAGAATAGGCCTTTAAAAGGTAATGAAGAGTTGTTGTACAGATCACCTCATTAAAACCCTCCACAAAAATACAAAGGCCTGGGATTAAAGTTGGTGGAGTGAGGAAGGAAGGAAACATTGAATAAATGCTTACTATGTGCCAGGAACTCCAGTGCTTTAAAAATATTACCTATTTTGGTCCTCACAGCAACCCTGGGAGGGAGGTACTATTATTATTTCCATTTCACAGTTAAGTAAACTGAAGCTAACAGGTTAAGTGACTTGCCCAGAGTCACATACCTAGTAAGTGACTGAAGGCAAAATTTGAATTCAGGTCTTACTAACTCCAGGCACAGCTCTCTATCCCCTGCACCATCTAGATGCCCTTGTTTCCCCAGTTCTTGGGGGACTGCACCAGATATTACTGTTGTCTCCTCTGCTTCTGGATGCATGACTTAGGGACCACTGCTACATGCACTAGGGGACAAACCCCAGGGAGGAAGTCATATGGTCAATTTACTCTTCTTTCTTTCTCAAATGGAATTCATAGCCCCCATGTCCCCTTCTCCCAAACTTGACTTTCCTCCAACATTCCCTTTGTCTGTTGAGGGTATCACCATTCTTCTAGTCACCCAGACTAGACACCATTCTCAGACTCATCCTCCACTCTTACCTTTCTTCAGCCCCCACATGCAATCAATTGCAGAGTCTAGATTAGTCTCACTCCCGAACATAGCTCATACACTGCTGACTAATAACATGGATTGCTTACAGGACTTGGAGTCAGGAAAAACTGAGTACAACTCTTGCCTCAGCCACTTGCTGGCTGTGTGAGACTGGGCAAGTCACTTAACTCCCTCTGTGCCTCAGTTTCCTAATCTGCAAAAGAAGGATGATTATAGCACCTACCTCCCAGGGTTGCTGTGAGGTTCAAATGAGCTTACATGTCTACAGCACATTGCAACCACTAAAATGCTATATAAATATTAACTTTTATACATATATATATGTACCTGTATGTATATGTTATTTGTATGTATACATAAATAGTATTATTTTTATCCTTTCCTATCCATTCACATAGCCTCCATTCAGTCCTATATCCCCACTACCCTGAACTTCCAGATTAGTCCTCTGCTTTGAGTCCCCCCACCCAAATTTATCCTCCACATAGCTGGAAAAATCATCTTCCTAAAGCACAGGTTGTAACTAGAATGTTCCTTCTGCCTCTAAATTTATCACCATATGACCATGTCATTCTCTTATATAAGAAGCTTTAGGAGATCCTTAGTGCCCATTCAATAAGATAAAGAACTCTTTACTTTGGCATTGAATCTCCCTCATAGTCTGGCCCCAACTTTACCTTTCCAGACATTTCATATTACAATCCTTCAAGTATTCTGTGTTCCAGGTGAACAGGTCTGCTCACTGTCCTGCAAACTCAGGACTCCATCTCCCATTTCTGTGCCTGTCCGATGTGTTCAGAATGCATTCCTTCTCATCTGGAGCTTTTATAAAACTTTCCATCCTTCAAGATTCAGCTCTTGCACTACCTGACACTAAAAGTCTTTCCTCAACTCCTTATTACTTAGTCTTCTCTGACTCTTAGCACATTCATTTATCTTAGTAAATATTATATCCTGCCCCCACAGAATATAAACTCTTTGAAAAGAGGGACTATTTGTTATTTTTTTCTTTGTATACCCAGAAATTAAATGAGGGCCTTGAACACAATTGCCTCCATTCTTACATACATTTTCATATGAATTATAACAGAAGGAAAATTTTAGACGCTTTAATGGAGGGATTAGAATTCTCATTTCAACAGAGAAAGAAATAGTCTCTGAAAGCTTGTGATTTGCCAAGGACACAGGACTTAAAATGGACCAATAAGAAAAACCCAGATCATGAGAATTCATATCCAGAGCTCTTCAGTAAAAACAGACTAAGGTCTGAAGTGAGACAAATAAGCCAGAAGTCATTGGCTTTGAAGTGACAGGAAATACAAGCCAAGAAACATAAGATTACTTATCTACAGTCAAAAAGATAAGAATCAATCAGAAGAATACAACTCTAGGAAATGGTGAAACTCACATTTGGAACCAAGATTCTGCTTGCTGGGTATTCGGTATCAGCTACCAAAGCCATATGCCTAGGCCCAGGGCTATGGCCCATCATTGAGAGGAGGCTGATCTGCTAATGAATTTTTTCAAGGCATCCTTTATGTCCTTGTTCCTCAGGCTATAGATGAAGGGGTTCAGCATAGGGGTTACCACAGCATACATCACTGAGGCAACTATGCTCTTCCAGGAGGAGTGGGTAGCTGAGGAGGTCATGTATACTGCAAAAACTGTGCCATAGAATAATGAAACAACACAGAGGTGAGATCCACAGGTAAAAAAGGCTTTATACTTCCCCTCAGCAGATGGGAATTTCAAAATAGAAGAACAGATCTGTGTATAAGAAGTAAGAATCCCTGTGAGGGGAATAATACACAGCAGGCCAGTTGTAAAATAAATCAAAATGTTGTTGGTGAGAGTATCAGAGCAAGAGAGTTTCAGAACCTGAGTAAAATCACAGAAGAAGTATGGAATTTCATGGTCTTTACAAAAAGACAGATGCATTGCCATGAGACTGTGAAGGAGGGATGCTAAAACACTAAGAACACAGGAAATCAGAACCAACAAGCCACAAAGCTGTGGATTCATGATGGCCATATAGCGTAGAGGGTGACAAATGGCCACAAACCGATCATAAGCCATCACAGAGAGAAGGAAGTTGTCCATACAAGCAAAGACTGAGAAAAAAAACATCTGGGTGAAGCAGTCAGCATAGGAGATGGCCTTACTGTGTGTCAGGATGTTAGCCAACATCTTGGGGACTGTGGTGGACACCAGACAAAGATCCACCAAGGACAGATTAGAAATGAAGAAGTACATGGGGGTGTGGAGGTGGGAGTCAGAGCCAACGGCCAGCATAATAAACAGATTCCCAAACAAAGTGACCATGTACATGCCCAGGAACAGCCCAAAGAGAGGCAGCTGCTGCTCTGGCTTCTCAGAAAGTCCCAGGAGGAGGAATTCAGAGACATGTGTTTGGTTGGCTGGTCCCATGTGGGTGGTGAGTCTGCCAAGAAAGAGAAGAGAGAAGAATATTAAATAGGAAATACAGATATTCTTCATATAGAGGACAGAATGCAGGACATTAATTAGGAAGCCTCTGAATTGAGGTCCCAACTCTGCCATTTACTGTGCAACCTTGGACATATCATGTCCACTCTCTGAGCTTCAGTTTCTTCATCTGCTAAAGGGGTAGGACTAGGTGGTTCCTTCTAATCAGATGGTACCCCACCCTATCTGTGAGAGGCAGGTGCAACAGACAGAGCACTGGATTTGGAATCAAAAGACCTGGTCTAAAATCCCATCTCTGTACTTACTGCCTTTCAGACCTAGGAAGAGTCACTTAATCTACCTGGGACTCAATTGGTTCATTTGCAAAAGGAGGAGTTTGGATTAGATGGTCACTTAGAGCATTTCTAGCTCTAAGACTGTGAGCCTAGGAGCTGACCTATCTTTTTCCTTATAAGGAATGTTGTTTTTATTACTTTTAGTGACTGCTTGTGATGCAGTTTACATGACTTGACTTTACAGCTTAATTGTTTTAAGTGTGCTTCTGACACAAGATCTGGGACCCTGGGAAAATCAATTAACTTCTAGGAGCTGCAGGAAAGTTTCTAAGATGATGGTACAAGAAAAGTACCATCTATATCCCAATTTTTAATTGTCAAATAGATGATAAATATTGTTGTGGTGTTTGTCTTTCATTCTTGAAGAGCACCATGATATCAAGGAGTTAATGGCATGACACACAGTCGACTTTGAGTGAGGGAGAGCTGGGCAACATCACCAGCCTCACTTTCTCCTACAGACCCATCTGGGTCCAGTGTCCAGATATTCATCAGGATGACTGGAGGTGGCCCAGGATGCAATGGGATGATAGATAGGTGATAGATAAATAGATAGATAGATAGATAGATAGATAGATAGATAGATAGATAGATAGATAGATAGATAGATAGAAGGATGCAATTGCTTATGTAACCCCAGTTCCAAACCCCATTGGTATGAGGCTGTCTCCTTTTTGGTAAAGATGAATGCCCTGACCTTTGTGAGGAGCAGAGTAGAGGTGGCAAGAGAACTTCAACCTTCTTTGAGTTCTCTTCAGGCTTCAAGTCATTCTGGGCACTTCTGGCTTCCAACTTCGAAAGGGAAAGTAGTTCAGACCAACTCCATGTCACATTGCTAAAGAAAAAGACTCTGGGAAGACATGAGAAGAGCTGGCAGTCTCCATCATGTCTTCCCTGAAAATTTTGCTTCAGTATCCTAAAATAAAGTTGGTCTAAACCATCTTCCCTCTCAAAGCTAGAATGCAAAAGTACCAAGAGTGACTTGAAGCCTAGAGAACTCAAAGACTAAAGCTTTCTCACTCTCATCAACTCTACTCTGCCTCTCCTGTAGGGCAGAGCATTCATCTCCACCAATCACAAGAATGTCCCACTACAATGAGCTTTGGAACTGGGCTTACACTTGGAATCAATCCGTGCCTCTCTCTGCCACAGTGTGGCAGAGCAATTAAAATGTCTTTGAAAGACAGAAAATAAAAATTCAAAGTATTTTATTTCTTTTGTGGTTCTTGGTATTCAGGATTAATATTGCAATACATAGTTCAAGCTGGTTCTACTCTTATCCAAACCCCACCATCATCAGAAGGCAAGAAATCTTTTAAAATCTCTAATAATTGTATAAAGCTATTAAAAATAACAACAAAACTCATCTGAAAGAACAAAAGGTAAAGAATATAATGAAATCAATGAAAAAAATGTGAAAGAAGGTAGACTAGCCATATCAGACCTCAAACCGGTACAAAGATTACAAAGTATAAATCAAAACAATATGGTACCAGCTAAGAAATAGAGTGGTAGATCAGTGGAATAGATTAGATGCATGTTACACAGTACTAAATAACCATAGTAATGTGATGTTTGATAAACCCAAAGAGCCAAGCTTTAGGGAAAAGGATTCACTGTTTCATATTGTTGGGAAAACTTGAAAGTAGTTTGGCAGGTACTAGGTATAGACCAACATCTCACGTCATATACCAAGAATAAGGTCAAAATGGGCACATGATTTAGAAATAGTGATATCATAAGCAAATGAGGGGAGCATGGGATACTTTACCTGTCAGATCTATGGGTAAGGAAAGAATATATGACCAAACAATAGACAGAGAGCATTACAAGATATAAAATGGATAAATCGAATTACATTAAATTTAAAAGGATTTGCACAAACACAACCAATGAAACCAAGATTCAAAGGAAAGCATGAAAAAGGTTCTAAGTCATTATTGATTAGAGAAAGTACCTGAAGTCCCACCTCATACCCATCATATTGACTACTATGACAGAAAATGAAAATGACAAATGCTGGAGGGAATGTGCTAGAACTAGGACACTAATGCACTCTTGGTGGAGTTGTAAAATGCTCCAACCATTTTGAAGAGCAATTTGCAACTATGTCCATGGGCTATAAAACTGTGCGTAACCTTTGACCCAGCAATACCACTATTTGGTCTGTATCTCTAAGAGATCAAAGAAAAAGGGAAAGTCCCTATGAGTACAAAAATATTTGTAGCAGCTCTTTTTGTGGTGGCAAAAAAAAACGGAAATTGAAGACCTGCCCATCAGTTGGGAAATGGCTGAACAAATTGTGATACATGATTGTGGTAGAATACTATTGTGCCATAAGAAATGATAAGCAGGATGGTTTCAGAAAAAACCTGGGGAGATTTATATGAACTGATGCAAAATTAAGTGAGCAGAGCCAGCAGATCATTGTAGAGAATAACAACAATACTGTAAAGTGACCATTTGCAAACGACTTACCTATTCTCGGCAATACAATGCTCCAAGACAATTCCTAAGAACTTATGATGAAAAAATGCTATGTACTTCTGGAAAAAGAGCAGATGGAGTCTGAACACAGATCAGAGCGCACTTTTATTACTTTCATTCTTTTTCTTGTTGGGTTGGGGTCTTTTTTGTTCTTTGTACTCTTTTGCAATATGGCTAACATGGAAATACGTTTTACATGACTGCGCATGTATAATCTATATTAAAGTGCTTGCCTTCTCAAGGATGAGGGAGGGATGGAATTTGGAACTCAGAAATTATTTTTTAAAAATGATCAAATTTGTTTTTACACGCAATTGAGAAAAATGAAATTAAAACATTCTACAAATAATCTGTAACAGAGGTTTTGGGAATTAGGAGAGATTCCAGTTCCAAAGTTCTTGGAGGGTTCCTAAGTCTTCCAAGTGATTAATGGAATGACCCTCGTAGATGCAAGAGTCAGGCATGAGTTTTGAACTATCTTTAACGGTCTGTACTCTTTTACATACTCAATCCAGCAGTCATTAAAACTGAGCAAAATAAATGATTCCTTCCCCCAGAATACATGGTTTTTAAGTGTCTGGTCATTCAATTAATCGATAAATATTTATTAAGTGCCTACCTGTGCCAAGCAAAGGATTCTATATTTAACTCTAGATATAATAAGGAGCCACTGGAATTTGGCTGGGGTGGGTGGTGGTGGGGTGGAGGGAGAGTGCAGTGACATGGCCATGCCTGTGCTTTAGTTGCTGACATTAAAATCCCACGTGTTAGCACTATTCACAGGGCTGCTGAGAACTGAGCTATGTTAGCATTATCACAAGGGGACAGCTCTGAACTCTGGAAGGTAGACTATTGTTCTACCATCATAGGATATACAGAAGGCAGCAGATAGGGGAATTTAGGGAGAAGGGAAAGCAGACCTTATTGTTACAGAGTACAAAAGTAGGGCAGGTCCAGGGAATTTCAAAAGGTATGGCTACAATGGCAAATCCTTGGAAAACCTCACTGATTTGGGTGTGTCTCTTTGTATCACACACACACACACACACACACACACACACACACACACGCAAGAGCCATAGAAAGACATCAAAGTGAGCTTGAATGAATGTTTTCCCTCCTCCTAAGCTTCTTCGGTATTTGGCTTACAATCTTCCTCTCCAGCCTAACCCGTGACCTTAAATTTAGTGACTTCAATACATATATTGGCGTTTCCCCAGTATCCCTGGCCTCCCAGCTCAGCAGCCTCTTTGACTTCCACATCGTACATCTTTACACTCAGCCACACAAAGTGATGCTCACAAGCTGGGTCTACAGGGCCCACAAGTTCTGCAGGTACAGGATGACGACTTCTGAAATTACCTTCTCTCATCATAGTTTTCTAACCTTCCATCTCTCCCTGTGCCTCATTCCTCTTAACCCCATCTTTCATCCCCGCTGTGACTGTGACCTCCTGTGCTCTCTCCCAGACTCCTGCTCTCTCTTCAATTTCCTCCTTGGCCACTCTTGGAACTATAGTTAACCATTTTGAGTATGCCTGATCTTCCGTCACATCCCTTTCTCCATTGTCCTATCACCATTAATGTCCTGCCAAACTTCAACCTTGCTAGTCTCCACAACAGGCAGTATCTTTATATTCATGTGTTGCTGAACACCTTTGGAGAAAGTCACACAATGACTCTCAGGGCTTTAAGACCCTCCAAAGTTGTCTTTCACATGAATTGCTTCTTTAGTCAGTTCTCATACTGTAAATTCACCTTTTTTCCTGTTCCTGACTAGCACTCCCACCACTCCCACAAAGGACTTTAGTATACCTTCAGACTGCTCCTCAGCTCTTCCACCTTGGGAGAGGATGATGCCAATGACCAAGTGAACGCCTTCAGAGCCAATAGTTCACCCCATGTCCATATTATATGACATCAAACCATTTGGTACCAATATTTAAAGGAACATGCACACTGTGGGACTCTAGAAATAGGCATTGATTTTCATATGCTAATTCTGGTCTTTCTCATACAAAGGTAAAATAGACACAGAGAGAAATGGGAGGGTAAGGAAGAAAGGTGGAATTAAAGGAAGGGAAATGGAAAGGATAATATAAAAGAACAGAAACTCAAAGCTAGAAGATACTGTGGGACTGTTCTGTTCAACCTCACCTAAAGTAAAGATCCCCTGTGACATTTCCAACAAATGTGAATGAAGCTTCAGCCAAAACACCTCCAATGATGGAAATCACACTTGACAAGGAAGTTCATTCAGAAGCTTATAAATTATTAAAATTGAAAGGGATCTCAGAAATCATTTAGAGGAAAGAGTGAAGACTGAAGGAGAAAAGGGGAAGGGGAGAACAAAGAATAAAGAAAGATGATAGAGAAAGAATGGAAGAGTGAATTGGAGAGATGTGGAAATCAATGCAATGAACTGCCCTCATTGAACATAACAAAATGTAGAAGCCAAACAGGGCATGCTAAAGACATATAATTCATATGCTAGTTATATATGATGATTGAAAATATAGTATCTCCCCAGTAGAATAAAGCTCATTGAGGGCGAGAACTGGTTTTTTGTTTACTTTGTAGAGAGCCCCCTAAAAAGTAATAGGTGTTTAATAAATGTTGCTGAATGAGATTGAATTGAATTGGTTTGGAGGCAGCCCCTGAGGACAACTTGAAGGTCAGACTGAAGAAATTGTCCTAGTTCTGTACGAACACAGATTTTTGGAGGAGGCCCCCATGGTCAGCATGGAAAGACCTATGCAAGGCCCTAGGACTCTGAAACCAGGGAAAATATGAATAACCTCTCTTTTCATTGGCCTCCGGGTTTGGAAGCTGAGGGCTGAGGTTTGATTGGACTGAGCCCTGGCCTAGGGTCTGGATTGAAATTGGTCAAGATGGTCTGGGCCATGCTGGACTCTGACTTCTATTACAGTAATTCCAACAATTTCTATTTCTGTTACTATATATGGTTAACAAAAGCTTCCACAAACATGGTCTCACTTGATGCTGACAGAAACCCAGTATAGCAGAAAGACTTATTGCTTTTGGAATTGACTGATTCATCTGGTTCCTTCATGAAGTCCCTTGAAATCCCAGCAATGCACTCCAATGATAGAGCAGGCATCATCCTCATTTATGACTAAGGCCTAGAGGGGAGAAAAAATTTATCTAAGGTCCTAGAGCCAATCAGTGTAGGGCTAGGACTTGTCTCTGAGTCCAGGTCCCTTCCGTTTGTACTGCCCTACCCTCCCACCTACCGCTGCTTAGTGCTGGGCTCCATTTAAGTGTCTGAACTTTCAGCTAGACTCAGGTCTAGGTCAGATGGAGCTGGGCTCTGGTCTGCATTGGGCCATGATTTTGTCAGGACTGGACTTGGAATAATCTCTCTGAATTTCTGAGGAAGAACACACTCCATTTCCTTTGTTTCCCCTCTTCTCATTTTCTACCTGCTCCCCAGTAGCACTTACATCACAGAGAGAACCAGTTTGCCTGATTCTTTTTCTGTCTTGGATCATTGACAGGAAGGACAAGAAAGGCAGCAGCAGTCACCCCAAGGAAAGGTGAGGCAATGGCCTCAGTCATGGTGATTAATGCCTCTGGAAGGCAAAAGTGGGCTCTCTCCTGGCCTGGAACAGGTGATTTTTGAGCCTGGGCAGTGAAGGGAGCAGGAGAAATACTTACAGTTTCTGGGCTTTAGTGGCTGAATGCCCCCAGCTCCTCATTAAAAAAATCATAAAATTATCTTTCCAATCCCTGAACAGCTCAGCTCCCTGTGGGGCAGGAAATCCTGGCAGAAAACTTCCTAACAATGAGAGTCATCCAGTACTGGAGGTGTATATTCAAATCTTTGAGACCTTCAAATAAGCAACTATTTGTCTTGATCATTGTAAACAGAGCTCATGATTTGGATAAGGGTTGGACTAGATGACCTCTAAGGTCTTTTCTAGTCTCTGAATCCATGAATGCATTTCCTTGGAAGACAGTAAGTTCCCCATCACTGGAGATCACCAAGAAGAGACCTCTATTTTTCAGATGTCCATTTGCCAGGTAGAGAAAGGTTCCTACCTAAGGAATGGTGTTGGAATAAGTGACCTCCTAGCTCCATTCCAGATTTAATGAATATACACATGGGCTGCCACATAGTTAGCAAGTTGAGATCTTCAAGCTAGGGCTGGATGAAGACTTTCAATGATAAAAACAAAGGATTTTTAATGAGAGAGCTTGAATTCAAATCTTGTTTCTGCTATGTGAATTCTCTGGACCTCAGTTTCCTCATTTGGACTTGAAAATCTCTCAATTCCTTTATGGCAGCAAATCCTATAACACCATCTGGAAAGTCCAGCCCAGGTCTGAGCTGGATCACATGACCTTTGGGTTTCTTTCCATGTCTAATTGTCCATGAAAATCAACTTCTTGTTTTTGGACACCAGTTTCAAAGGTGAAGGTGCCCCCCTTAGGTACTCCTTTCAGCCCCTTGCTGAGTGGAGATTCTGCGATCCTCTCTTCTCCGTTCTGAGATTTAGAATGCAGATCTTCTGTGAGCAGGTACAATCATTCTTTGAACCTCAGTTCCCCCCAAAGAATAAATGGAGACCAATCCCCACTGCCAGGGAAGTGGAGATGTACTATAATAGTGCACATGAAGATGCCTACCCAGAGAGGATTCTGCCCCTCTTTTCACAAAGGGGGCCATATTCCAGAGAAATGAAGATCTGGTTTCATTATATATATGGGCCTCCATATAGGCCACAATATTTATAGCAACTCTTCTCTAGTAGAAAGGCATTCTCTAAGCCAATTAACATTTATTAAATTAGCATTTATTAGATCTTTATTTAATATTTATTCATTTAATAAAATTAATAAAAATATATTATGTTTGGGATACTGTGGTGAGCACTAGGAACAGGAAAAAGGCAAAAAACCAAGTCCCTCCAGCTCTAGGAAGGAGCTAGTTGTTACCACTCCCCTGTCCCAGCTTCAGAGACAGGACTCTGCCTTCCTCTCCCTCCTCACTGACAGAAATCTTCTAGAGTCCCTTTTCACCCGTGGTGTGCCACACACACACACACACACACACACACACACACACATAAACACACACACACAGATGAATACACATATGCATACATTCATTCAGAAACACTCAGAGAAACACAAAAATGCACACACAAATCATACAGACACTCAAATATACATAGAAAAAACACTAGATGAGTGAATTTCTCTCTCTCTCACACACACACACACACACACACACAAACAACATACACATACTGGCACAGGAAAATTTGACACAGTTCTTCACTGCCTCCCCTGAGGGCACCAGAGGAAGACTGGGGTTCTCCAGATTAGGCCCATTCATGTTCCCTCCCAAGATCCCCCAGCACCTCTTCCTTCGTACACTTGTCCCATGTGCAATTTTCAGAATGTAGCTCCAACTCTAGCCCCTTTTGACATTGGGAAAACAGAGGGAACAGATGCATCTTACATAGTAGCAGGGGCACCCTTCCCTTATTGGTGGAGTTGTCAAAATAACTATCTCAAATACAAAGCATTCTGTGAGTCCACATGTACCCAAATACCATAGTTCATGAGCTCTCGCTGACATGTTTACTTTTTCTTCTGTCAGCTACAACAAAGGCATTTAAGGGAAAAAATATAAGCGAAGTAATAATAGAATAATCCCTCCATTAACCTTGGGTCTATTCTCCCACAAATATATGTGTGTATGAATGCAAATATGCATATATGTATGTGATATATATATATATGTATGTGTGTGTATAAGTATGTGTGTATATATAGAGATATAATCAATAGAAAGAGTAGAAACACGTAGAGATCATGATTGAGAGGGGCATGTGTGGGGAGTGCATGTGACTATTATACAAACATAGGGTGAATTCTGGGTGAATGGCATTCTGCAACACCAGGATGGGTTAGAATGATTCATTGCCAAGAGGAGCACAGGAAGGTGTAAACGGGCGCAGCCACAGCTAGAAGCCCATTTAGATTTCTTTGATCCCATTGGCCTATGGAGCAGCATGCTGTGTGTGGTGGTCCTAACCAACAATGGCCCTCAGGTTGAAGGCCCAGAGCCAGTTGCAACTTGGGTTTACATATGGTTTTCAGACAAAAGGCCTACTATGGCACCTGACATGTCACCAGTGGGGAAATGGGGTCAGGGAACAAGAACCAATAGAAAAAGGAAGGTTTCTAAAAATTAAGTAGGATGATATACTCAGGATGAGAAAGATAGAATTATAACTATACTTCATTGGCAGGCTTGCTAGAGAGATTCAGTAGCCAAGGTTAACCAGAAATTTAATGATTTGAACTTTAAGCGTACCATAGATGTATCCTAGGAAAATAGAGCCAGAGACTCCTCTGGCTACTCAGTGGTATATTGGAGCAGCTCATCTCACAAATGTTGCAAGATCATCAATTTCACCATATGGCTGTCAGAGGGCCTGCCCCTGCTAAGTGTGGTATCTCCTCTGAGAACACTTTCACTACTCCCCATTAGTCTCATGGTAACTCCTAGTCATCTAGTATCTAATAGGCACTACTACTGTAATATTACATGGTCTCCTCATGGCTGGACATTGCTTCCTTCTACCAGGTTACAGCCTTTATCTCTTCAGGGACACCAGCTATCTCCCATCACCTGAAGCAAATGTTTCAAATACTCATCCCACAGACCACATTGCAGCCCAAACCAGATTAAAATGTAATCAGGAAATATTTAACAAAAAAATACAACATAATATACAAAATGTTAATATTTGGTTTTCTAAGTCAATATGCAGTGCATAGGAATCCTTATATACAAGGTTAGTGACCACCTTTCTATTTGAATTTGACACTACCAATCTAAGGTCTAATGGGTGGAAGACTTCACCTAGTTGTGACTCTTCTAGCAGTCATGAGTGGAATTGAATTGGGGAACCATATTTTATTTCTTGGATCTTCTTTCTTACTCTGTATAGGGGTGCAATGAAGCAAGTGGGGCTAACCTGACCCAGGTCTTTCCCAAGGCACCTTGGTCCAGCTCATGACTATAGAATGGTTGTCTACATTTTATCTCTCTGATATAGGCTGGTAGTCTACTCTATAGCTACAGCCACTGTATCCTGCTAAGGAAATTAGATACGATTTCCCAAGCTAAGATTAAGTCTTTTCTATGACTCCTATGTCTGGATCAGAATTCACAGTGCTCTGTTTCAGACATCTGTCTGACCAAGGACTAGTCACTGTTAAGATTCAATCTGGTTTAGCACAGAAATGAATTTTATTGAGAACAAATTTTGGCTAATGAGACAAGGTGATTCTTCTCCATTTGTCTATCCTGGATCCCTGCTTTTATTAAGTCTATTTCTTGGTAGCGAAAGCAGTTTTGTTGCTATATTTTAACCACTGAGGAAAAAAACTATACATTTAAGACTATGTAAATTGTCTTTCTCAGGCAAGAAAGGAATATTCGTGCACCTGAGTGATCCAGAACAAGCCTATGTAAGCCTGTCATGCCTGAATGAGTCAGTCGGAGTGAGTTTAAGAAAGCCCACCTGAGCAGGACTATGTGGTCACACCTACCTGAGCAGGAGCAACTATGCCTAGGTGAGCCCGAGACACTAAATGAGCTTGTGTGAGTCTGTCCAAGGAAACCTGCCTGACTACGTGAGTGTGTCTATCTCAGGGTGCATCTACCCAAGAGCACAGAGAGAAAAAGCTTTAGGCTCCAAAATGGAGGGCAGAGACTGAATCTTGAATTGTTGAGGATGGGTCAAGTGAGTGGGCTTGCAAGTAGGAGGTCTGAGGAGTCAAAAGTCATAGAACTCAACCCTGCCCTAAATGATATGTTTAATTGGACAAACGAAAACCCTTCTGTGTCCCACCAAAAGGAGAGAAAAGAAGCAAAAAAGAAAGAGCAAAAGGAAAATAATTGAACCAGAAACATAGAGAAATTATAACTATAACTGCCACCTCCAAAGCAACACATTTAGCCTTTCGTTCTGACCTTCTACCACCAATTTGACAAGTAACATGATGTCAAACTCATACAGAAGCTGACCAAAACCTCAAATTTAGCAGCCACATATCACTGTAGCTACAACATATCACACTGGAAAGCCCTGATATTTTTCACATTCCTCTAAAGAATAAAAATATTAAATTTTGAATTACAAGTTAATAATTTCTATAACATAAAAGATAAAATTCCATCAATGGGTAGGATGGAAGAAATGCCAAAGAAAAGTTAAATTGGATAATAAGTGTATTAGAAGAAAAATATGCTCTAATGCAGCTGTTGAAAATACTCAGTAAGAGATGAAGAGGTAATTAGAAAAAGTGCAGAATTATATCCCAGGAGAAAGCACATGTATGAAACCAAAATAAACTAGAATAAATAAAGTCAAGCAAATAGCAGTCACTAACAAAAATAAAACCGAAGAACAAACCCACGAAATAATAGAACTGATAAATCACCTAATGGATATGCAGGACAAAAGAGAAGATTTGGAAGATGAAGCAAGTACAAACATGATATTAACAGAGGTCCCATAAAAGATGAAAATTCTAAAAATCTAAATACAGTATTCTGACTTAAGTGAAGAAATTTTTCCAGAATGTACAATAACAGGAAACATTCTCTAAGACACTAGAACACAGAGGACACAAGAAAGGAGAAATCCTAACTATGATTCACCAAATCATAAAATTATAAAACCAAAGAATAATGAAGACAAAGAAAAAATATCCAAGCACCAAGGGGGAAAAAATAACATTTGAATAAACAGAAAATAAACTAACAGCAAAATTTTCAAAAAAACAATGAATAGCCTGCCTGGGTATCTGACGAGGTCATTGGACATTGCAGAAAAGCCCTTTGGACAGATGTTTGTTTTACACCATGTTTCCAGATTTATTTTACCACAGCTACCAAGTTCCTCTTATGAGACCACTGAGTGTGCAGAGGGTCTCTGGCTCTATCCATGGGGCTCAGAGTTGGATTGGTTATGAAGGTTGCTTGATAACTACTATTTCACTCTATGAGAGCCTTGAATTGGATCAAAAGCTCAATAGCATGGGCTCCTTACCAAGAAGACAAGGTCTGAGACACAAAGAGAAATACCTTTCTAGGGATGTTGCCATTAACCTGTCAGTCAGAAATCCAAGAGAACTCCTATGAGTGAGGGCAGAGGAAGAAGCCCCCAGAGAGCTGGATGCCATTCTAGAAGGATATGACCAGGATCTGGGGGCTGACTGAAGTTTCAGTGGTTAGTTGTGAGGGCAGAACAAATCTTGCATTTCCCAACCACTGTACTTACATGATCAGGATGTTGGAAAAAGTCATTGTGGTTGTTCTTGTTGGTCCTTCCTTTTCAAAGTGGACCAATGACACCACAGGGTGATGTCTTGACTTGTGCATAAATTGGATTTAAGTGACTCAGAGTTACACAAAGTCATCAGCCTCACTCTCTCTTCCAGAATCATTGAAGTCCAGTGGATAGCCAAAAATCAGGAAAACTGGTAATGACCCAGGAGGCAGTAGATGACCTTGGTGTCTTCAATGTCTGACCAACTTTTAAGCCTCCACAGCACCTGCTTCAGCTGCCTCGATAGCCGTTGGAACAAATTGTTGTCATCCACCCATTCCAATGGGGAAAATCTTCACATGCTTGGGGTAAACATTCCCCTATCTCACTGGTGGAGTTCAGCCATGTCAGTTACCCTCAACCTGGCTTTGTCTGTCTGCCAAAACAGCTTTACTGGAGTGTGGCTACTGTACATGCTACAGCTTCTTGGAGCCACAGGCGAGAGATGGGTGACAAGTGTACAACAAAGGTGGATGAACAACCCTAAAAAAGGGCTCAGAAAGTCCTCACCCCAGAAGTGCTAGCCCTGCCTGAATACCCCATAAGCCCCCAGGAGAAGCGATAACACCCAGAGAGCCATTAGGAATTGGTCACTGTGAATGATCCCTGCCCAGTGTTTGAAGTGAGAATTTCAAAACTCATGGAGGAAAACAAGAAACAAATGTTTGAGAATCGGAACTTGGTGGGAATAAGTGGGAATGGTGGGGTTCTTGGCTCTAGCAGATATTAGTTCAAAGGAAGATGTTTGAATGCCTTACTTAGCTTCAAAAACATCAACTACACAAGTTTAAGGTGGAGGGAAAATGGCCACACAGTAATTTTTCTGAAAACAGCTGGTAACCTCAATGACTGATACCTTAATGAATCAACATTCAACTTGATGGATGTGGCCATTAATAAAACTAATGAAAACACAAGACGAATGAAATAGCATAGGAAATAAAATAGCAGCTTTAAAAAAGGTATAGTGTTAATCAATATATTAAGAACCCTGCTGTGCCCTCTTCTGTTCAGACCACGTATTAAGTATTGTGGAGTCCTATTCTAGGAAAGATGTGGATAAGTACGTCAGGGTCCAGAGAAAGGAAATGGGCATGGTGACAACATTCAAAATTCAAATTCATACCATGTGAGGACTCATGGATGTAAATGAAATCTGTCAAACCTGAAGGAAAAAAAAGTTAAGGAGGACTTAACATTGTTTTGAAGTATCTAAAGGACTATATAAATTTCCTGGAAGAAAGCAGACTTCCCTCTTGTAATTGGTAAGTGCACACCCTGAGCTGCCTGAAAGATGTTTGGGTAACTCAGCTTGTCCTCTCCCGGTCCTCCTTTCCAAAGGAGAGGAAATTTTGATGGCCAAAAGCTGCCCACTTAACTTGGGGTTTACTGGCTAGATTTTTTTTCTCTCTCGCTTTCCTCCTTTCTTCTTTACTTTCCTTCTCTCTCTCTCTCTTTCTCTCTCTCTCTCTCCCTTGCTCTCTTCTCTCTTTCCTTCTTCTTTCTCCTGGTTCACCCTGAAGCTCACAGACTGGACCACAATAGGTACCTGCCTGCCCAAGCTCCACTGAATAGCTGTGCTTTGGGCCCTCCTGCCTTAAAATGAATGACAGTGGCCTTCCCCTCACTGAATGGACTTAACCTCACTCTAAGTGACTTAGTGAAAAGGCCTGAGCCTAAAAGGGACAAGGTCTCCCATTGCATCTCCACTCATCCTGATGAATATCTGCTTACTGGACCCAGACGGCTCTGGAGGAAAAAGTGAGGCTGGTGACCTTGCACAGGCCTCCCTCATTAAAAGTCAACTGCAAGTCATGTCATCATTTCCCTGATGTCTTGGTGTACTTTGAAAATGAAGGACAAACACAACAAGTGCACACCATTTGCATGAAGCAACCACCACTTTAGTCTTTTCTGCCTCTAGCCCCCTTTGGTGATCTCTCCGCTGAAAGCAGCTTTGCAGCTGCAGCATAATTCCTTGGACTACAAGCAGGTCCATTCTCCTCAGATGGTTTTGACCCCTCTTCTTCAAGGAAGAAATCCTTATTGATTGCTGAGCTACAAGTGTTCATAGGCATTCTTACTTTTCCATTTCTATGTCACTTCTGCCTTTCAACATCCTGACACAAGTCCCAAACTCACTCTGCCTTTTTCTTTGTTTTTAAATCTGTTCATTAACATCATCAAAAAGTATTTATTAAACACGTATTGTGTTCCAGACATTGTACTAACTGCTGGTGAAGAAACAGTCCCAACTCATATTCTAATGTGGGAGAAAACACACAAAACATGTACATATAAGATATAGAGTATAAAGCAGAGGCATTATTTATTGGAAAAGAGATTCTTCAGTCTCCATGATGAACTAATATAAATATAAAGGGCAAAAAACAAGCTAGAAAATTTCCCAAATGTGGAAAGAGCTGTGGATTTTCCTATTTTAACAATCCCACATAATACATTATATTGATCCATAGAGTTGAATTCAGAACGCAGTCAGTGGAGGTTTCTTTCTTTCCTTGCTGTTTGAAGCCCCACAGACTCAAGCACATATACTACAAAGATTTCCTGCAAAATGGAGACATACATCAGAGACCTTAACAATGTTACTGCACTAGTGGCTTTGGTATAGAACCTCCTATGGACAATATCTCTCTCTCTCTCTTTCTCTCTCTCTCTCTTTCTCTCTCTCTCTCTCTCTCTCTCTCTCTCTTTCTCTTTCTCTCTCTCTCTCTCTCTCTCTCTCTCTCTCTCTCTCTCTCTCTATCTTGTTAAAGTTGCCTTGTCTTTCTGTAGGCTTATAAAAGACAATACACAAACTACTATGAGCTGCTACTGATGCCACATTTAATGTCACATAGAATGTTCACAGAGAGCTTGCACAGGTGTCACACTAAGATTCTATAAGATTCTGTGACTTTTAAGGAAAAAGATAAAGGGACCAAAACAGTAAAGATAATGACAGTAAAGTTAATAAAAACAAAAATAACATTTTACATTTGTTCCTTCTTCAATTCTTCATCGTAGTGACACAAGATCAGCAAAGATTTTACCAGCAGAGTACAAGGTCTGATAGGTGTTACAGGCTTAAATACATTTGACGATTCAGGGATACCTGTTGGTCTGTTGACCTAGGACTAGAATAATTTAGTGCCTAAAGAATCACCTTTAAAAAGGTGGCCAACAGGTAATGGAGAGTTTTTGTCCAGAATGCCTCATTAAAACCATGCATGAAAATACAAAGTCTTGGGATTAAACTTTGTGGAGTAAGGAAGGAAGGAAAAATTAAATAAATGCCGATTATGTGCCAGGCACTCTGGTGCTTCATAAATATTACCTCTGTTGATCCTCACAACAACCCTGGGAGGGAGGTGCTATTATTATTATCATTTTATAGTTAAAGAAGCTGAAGCTGACAGGTTAAGTGACTTGCCCAGAGTCACACAGCTACTGAGTGTCTAAAGGCAAACTAGAACTCAGGTCTTACTGACTCCAGGCAAACTCTCTATCCCCTGCACCATCTAGAGGCCCTTGTTTCCATAGTTCTTGGGGGCCTGGACCAAATATTACAGCTGTCTCCTCTGCTTCTGGACCCATGACTTAGGGACCACTGCTATATGCACTGGGGAACAACCCCAGGGAGGAAATCATACGGTCAATTTTCTCTCCTTTCTTTCTCAAATGGAATTCATAGCCCCCACATCCCCTTCTCCCAAACTTGACTTTCCTCCAACATTCCCTTTTTCTGTTGAGGGTATCACCATTCTTCTAGTCACCCAAGTTCACATTCTCAGACTCATCCTCCACTCTTACCTTCCTTCAGCCTCCACATGCAATCAATTGCCGAGTCTAGATTAGTCTAACTCCCGAACATAGCTCATACGCTGCTGAGTAATAAGATGGATTGCTTACAGGACTTGGAGTCAGGAAAAGCTGAGTACAAATCTTGCCTCAGTCACTTGCTGGCTGTGTGAGACTGGGCAAGTCACTTAACTCCCTCGGTGCCTCAGTTTCCTAATCTGCAAAATGAGGAAAATAATAGCACATACCTCCCAGGGTTGCTGTGAGGGTCAAGTGAGCTTACATGTATAAAGCACTTTGCAACCCCTAAAATGCTATATAAACATTAGCTTTGATATATATATATATACATATATATATAAATATATATATGTTTCTGTGTGTATATGTCTCATATATATATGTATATACATGTATATATACATAAAGAGTATTATTTTATCCTCTTCTATCCATTCATGTAGCCTCCATTCAGTCCTATATCCCCACTACCCTGGACTTCCAGTTCAGTCCTCTTCTTTGAGTCCCCCCACCCGAACTCATCCTCCACGCAGCTGGCAAAATCATCTTCCTAAAGCACAGATTGTAATTAGAATGTTCCTTCTACCTCCAAATTTATCACCATATAACCATGTCATTCTCTTATATAGGAAGTTTCGGAGATCCTTAGTGCCCATTCAATAAAATAAAAAACTCTTCACTTTGCCATTGAATCTCCCTCATAGTCTGGCCCCAACTTTACCTTTCCAGACATTTCACATTACACTCCTTCAAGTAGTCTGGATTCCAGGCAAACAGGTCTACCAACTATTCCCCAAACTCGGCACTCCATCTCCCATTTCAGGGCCTGTCTGACACATTCAGAATGCATTCCTACTCATCCAGACCTTTTACAAAACTTTCCATCCTTCAGGATTCAGCTCTTGCACTACCTGACACTAAGAGTCTTTCTTCATCTCCCTATTTCTTAGTCTTCTCTGATTCTCAGCACATTCATTTATCTTAGTAAATGTTATATCCTATACCCATAAAATATAAACTCTTTGAAAACAAGGACTATTGGTTATTTTTTCATTGTATCCTCAGAAATTAAAGGAAGGCATTGAACACGATTGCCTCCATTCCTACATGCAATCCTTCATAAAGCATTTTCATATGCACTATAACAGAAAGAAAATTTTAAAACCTTTGATGGGGGTATTATAATTCTCATTTCAACAGATAAAGAAACTGAGTCTCTTAAAGCTTGTGATTTCCCAAGGGCACGGGGCTTAAAGTGGTAGACCAATAAGAAAAACCCAGGTCATGAGACTTCATATCCAGAGCTCTTCGGTAAAAAAAAAAAAGACTAAGTTCTGATGAAGTTAGATAAAGCCAGAAGTCATTGCCATTGTAGTGACAAGAAATAGAGGCCAGGAAACAGAAGATAACTACTATAATCAAAAAGATAAGAGTCACTCAGAAGAATACAACCCTAGGAAATCCTGAACCTCACATTTCAAATCTAAGATTTTGATTGCTGGGTATTCGGTCCCAGCTACCAAAGCCATATGCCTAGGCCCAGGGCTGTGGTCCATCATTGAGAAGAGGCTGATCTGCTAATGAATTTTTTCAAGGCACCCTTTATGTCCTTGTTCCTCAGGCTATAGATGAAGGGGTTCAGCATGGGGGTTACCACAGCATGCATCACTGAGGCAACTATGCTCTTCCAAGAGGAATAGGTAGAAGAGGAGGTCATGTATACTCCAAAAACTGTGCCATAGAATAATGAAACAACACAGAGGTGAGATCCACAGGTAAAAAAGGCTTTATACTTCCCCTCAGCAGATGGGAATTTCAAAATAGAAGAACAGATCTGTGCATAAGAAGTAAGAATCCCCATAAGGGGAATAATCCCCAGCAGGCCAGTTGTAAAATAAATCAAAATGTTGTTGATAAGGGTGTCAGAACAAGAGAGTTTCATAACCTGAGTAAGATCACAGAAGAAGTATGGGATGTCATGGTCTTTACAGAAAGACAGATTCATCACCATGAGACTGTGAAGGAGAGAAGTTAAAAGACTAAGAACATAGGAAATCAGAACCAACAAGCCACAAAGCAGTGGATTCATGATGGCCACATAGCGTAGAGGGTGACAAATGGCCACAAACCGATCATAAGCCATCACGGAGAGAAGGAAGTTGTCCATACAAGCAAAAAGTGAGAAGAAATACATCTGGGTGAGGCAGCCAACATAGGAGATGGCTTTGCTGTGTGTCAGGATGTTGGCCAGCATCTTGGGGACTGTGGTGGACACCAGACAAAGATCCACCAAGGACAGATTAGAAATGAAGAAGTACATGGGGGTGTGGAGGTGGGAGTCAGAGCCAATAGCCAGCATAATAAGTAGATTTCCAAACAAAGTGACCATGTACATGCCCAGGAACAGCCCAAAGAGAGGCAGCTGCTGCTCTGGCTTCTCAGAAAGTCCTAAGAGGAGGAATTCAGAGACATGTGTTTGGTTGGCTGGTCTCATGTGGATAATGAGTCTGCCAAGAAAGAGATGAGAGAAGAACATGAAATAGGAAATGCAGACATTCTTAATATAGAAGAAAGAATCCAGGACATTAATTAGGAAGCCTCTGAATTGAAGTCCCAAATCTGCTACTTACCGTGCAACCTTAGGCACCTCATGTCTACTCTCTGAGCTTCAGTTTCTTCATCTGCTACAGGGGTAGGACCAGGTGGTTCCTTCTAATCAGATGGTACCCCACCCTAATTTTTGAGAGGCAGGTGCAATAGACAGAGCACTGGGTTTGGAATCAAAAGACCTGGTCTAAAATCCCAACTCTGTACTTACTGCCTTTCAGACCTAGGATGAGTCACTTAATCTATCTGGGACTCATTTTGTTCATTTGCAAAATGAGGAATTTGGATTAGATGGCCTCTTGGGTCCTTTCCAGCTCTAAGACTATAAGCCTAGGAGCTCCATATGCTGCCTATCTCTTTCCTTGTATGAAATGTTCTTTTTATTGTTTCTAGTGAATAAGACCCTGGGAAGACATGAGAAGAGCTCACAGTCTCCATCATGTCTTCCCAGAAACTTTTCCTTCACTATCCTGAAGAAAAATTGTTCTGAACCATCTTCCCTCAAAGCTGGAACACAGAAGTATCCAGAGTGACTTGAAGCCTAGAGAACTCAAAGACTAAAGCTTTCTCACTCTCACCAACTCTACTCTGCCTCTCATGTAAGGCAGAGCATTCACCACCACCAATCATGAGAACGTCCCACACCAATGAACTTTGGAACTAGGGTTACACTTGTATCAGTGCCTCTCTCTGCCACTGTGTGGCAGAACAATAAAAAATGTCTTTGAAAGACAGAAAATAAAATGCAGAGTAGTTTATTTCTTTTGTGGTTCTTGGTGTCCAGGATTAGTTTTGCAATACCTAATCAAAGCCAGTACCACTCTTATCCAAACCCCTAGCATCATCAGAAGGTAAGAAATCTTTTAAAATCTCTAATAATTGTATCGAGCTATAAAAAATAATAACAAAATTCATCTGAAAAAAGAAAAGGTCAAGAATATCAATCACAAAAATGTGAAATACAGTGGACTAGCAGTACCAGACCTCAAACTGGTACAAAGTTTACAAAGTAGTAATCAAAACAATCTAGTACTGGCTAAGAAACAGAGTGCTGAATCAGTGGAAGAGATTAGATATATGTTACACATCAGTAAATGACCATAGTAATCCGGTGTTTGATAAACCCAAAGATCCAAACTTTAGGGGAAAGAATTCACTATTTGATATTGTTGGGAAAACCTGAAAGTAATCTGGCAAACACTAAGTATAGACCATCATCTCACAACATATACCAAGAATAAAGTGAAAATGGGTACATGACATAAAAATAGTGATATCATAAGGAAATTAGGGGAGCATGGAATACTTTACCTGTCAGATCTATAGATAAGGAAAGAATTTATGACCAAACAATATAGAGAGAGCATTACAGGATGTAAAATGGATAAATTGGATTACATTAAATTAAAAAGGATTTGCACAAACAAAACCAATGCAACCAAGACTCAAAGGAAAGCATGAATAGGGGAGGGGGCATTATTTGCAACAAGTTTCACTGACAGAGGCCATAATTCTCAAATAGATAGAAAACTGAGTCAAATTCAAAAAAATATAAGTAATTCTCCAATTGAAAAAATGGTCAAAAGATAGGAAAGGAGAGTTTTCAGAAGAAGAAATCAGAGCCATTCATAGACATATGAAAAAATGTTGTAAGTTACTGTTGAATAGAGAAAGGCAAATTAAAACAACTCTAAGGTACCACCTCACACCTATCACATTGACTAATATGACAGAAAAGGAAAATGACAAATGCTGGAGGGAACGTGGAAGACACTAGTGCACTCTTGGTGGAGATGTAAAACGCTCCAACCATTTTGAAGAGCAATTTGCAACTATACCTAATGGGCTATAAAACTGTGCATACCCTTTGACCAGTAACATCACTACTTGGTCTGTATCTCAAAAAGATCAAAGAAAAAGAGAAAGTCCTATGGGTACAAAAGTACTTATAGCAGCTGTTTTTGTGGTGGCAAAACATTGGAAATTTGAAGGGCTGACCATCAACTGGGCAACGGCTGAACAAGTTGTGATATGTGATTGTAATGGAATACTATTGTGCCATAAGAAATGATAAGCAGGATGGTTTCAGAAAAAACCTTGGAAGATTTATATGAACTGATGCAAAATTAAGTGAGCAGAGCCAGGAGTCATTGTAGAGAATAACAACAACACTGTAAAGTGAGCATTTCCAAATGACTTACCTATTCTCAGTAAGACAATGCTCCAAGACAATTCCTAAGAACTTATGATGAAAAAATGCTATATACTTCTGGAACAAGAGCAGATTCAGTCTGAACACAGATCAGAGCACATTTTTTTACTTTCATTCTTTTTCTTGTTGGTTTGGGTTTTGTATGGTCTGTGTTCTCTTTTGAAACATTGCTAATATGGAAATATGTTTTGCATGACTGCACATTTATAATCTATATTAAAGTGCTTGCCTTCTTAAGGATGGGGGAGGGAGGGAATTTGGAGCTCAAAACATATTTAAAAAAAACAAATGATAAAATTGGTTTTTACATGCAATTGAGAAAAATAAAATGCAAACATTCTACAAATAATCTCTAAGAGAGGTTTTGGGAATTAGGACAGATTCCAGATGCAAAGTTCCTGGAGGGTTCCTATGTGTTCCAAGTGATTAGTGGAATGGCCCTGGTGGATGCATGGGTCAAGCATGAGTTTTGAACTATCTTTCATTGTCTGTACTCTTTTGCCACCCAATCCAGCAGTCATTAGAACTGAGCAAAACAAATGATTCCTTTCCCAGAATACATGGTTTTGAAGTGCCTGGCCATTGAATTAGTCAATAAACATTTGTTAAGTGCCTATCTGTGCCAGGCAAAGTATTTTATATTTAACTCTAGAAATAATAGTGAGCCACTGGAATTTACTAAGGTGCTGGTGGGGTGTGGGGAGAGTGCAGTGACATGGACTTGCCTGTGCTTTTGGTGCTGATAACTGCTGTAGTATCTGAGAAATACTGGAGTCTGAAAAAAAGCTGTATTAACATACTCCTGTGTTATGCATTTTAATTGCTTTATTATCCTATATTGTTCATTTGCTCTCATTGGTTCTATTCCAAGAGTAACTTATCACATACAGATAAGTTTCTTACATCTCTTCATCTGTTGAGTTAGAGTCAGTCTGCCAAGGTCACATGACTAAGGCTCAGTGAGACATAAGATCAAGGAAAAGGGGGAATTTTTGAGAGGTTGATATTCAAGAACTGATTCTAATCATTTCAATAATCCACACCTCCTATAAATTAAGTTGATGGTACCCCACAGGAAGAGCTAGAATTGTAGGATAGAAGGTTATCTACTCCATATCATAAAAAGCTCAGTGTTTCCTCAGAATTTCCTCAGGGCAGGGGAAATGGATGCCTATAACTGCCAGGGTGAATGAAATATGACCACCACAAGACATTTTTGTGATGAATAGGAGCTATATAGTGGCTATATAGGAGCTATGTAGTATGTAAATATTATAACATATATACATATGTATAGCATATTATAGCACAACAGGAGCTATGTAGTAGTCACCTAGTGACTAAACATACAATGTTTTATCCATTTTTGAAGTTTTTCAATTAATAAACATTTCTTTTCTCTCTTTCAAAACTCTCCTCCCATGCACCCAATGGGGAAAGAAAAAAGAAAACAACAACAATGTGAGTCAAGAGGTAAAAACCCTCTAGCACTTTAGTGCTGCACTAGTAGAAGCCTAGCTTCCAAGAATAAAGTGATGATAACCCTTCTATATTGTTTCCAGGTCAGACCATGTTCTCAGTATCAAGTCAGCTATGGCTACCATTTTAAAAGGATCCTGATAAGCTGGAGAGAGACAAGAGGACTGCCTTTCCTGGGGCTCTAAAGAACCTTGAGTCCATGACATAGAAGGATTGATTGTGAGAACTTAGGATGTTTAGTCTGAAAAACTTAAGACTCAAAGGGGAGAAGTATTTGAAGGGCTTTGGGGAGGAAGAAGGTAAGATATGATCTATTTGCTCCTAGGGGGCAGAATGGGAAGCCCTGGATAGACTTTGCAGAATGGTTTGGTGTCAGGACAAGTTCTCCATTAGAGCTATCCACATGTAAAATTGGTGATTTGCAGAGATACTGGGTTTCCCATGCTGGACTTCTTGTTTGTCCTTAATTTTTGAAGAGGACCATGACACCAGGGGGGTAATGTCAAGACGTGCAAGTGAATGGGGATTGGGGGTGGGAGGGCTGTGCAAAATCTCCAGCCTCACTTTCTCCTCCTGAGCCATCTGGATCCAATGCTGACATATAGATTAGGGTGACTGGACACTGCCTCTGACAATGCCATTATTCTAATGCAGGGCCCTAATCACCACGCACCAAGTCTACTGCATTAGCCTGCCAGTGGTTCAGTCTGCCTCAGGTATCTCAAAACTCTAGCCTATCCTCCAACCAGCCACCAAAATAATGTTCCTAATACACAGGTCCGACTAAGTCACACACCTTACCCCCACCTCAACCCTTAGCCTCCAATCACACTCAACAAATTCCACTGGCAAACTACTGCCTCTAAGGCAAATACAAACCCTCTGTTTGGCATTCAAGTACTGCCATAATCTAAACACCCCTCGCCCTTCTCCTTATGCATACATTTTTCCAATCTCCTTGCACTTTACTTCTTATCAGGTACTCTTCAATCCAGTGGCACTGGCTGTTCCACAAACAAGGAACTCCATCTCTCAATTCTGTACATTTTCTCTGGCTATACTCTGGCATAGAGTATAGCCTCCACTCTCCCTCCTCCACTCTGTCTAAAGACCTAAGTAAAATCCCATACTGGAAGTCTTTAAACAGATGATAAACGAGGGCTTCTTGAATAGATTTAGGCTATGTGTTAGACTAGAAAAATGCTGACATCCATTCCAACTTTAAAAATTCTATGATGCTATGAATTGATGATTTAATGGCAGAAGCTCCTATTTTTGAATACAAACTTATCTTACTTTGTGACCTTTAGGTTGTTCAGTTGTTTTCAATCACATCTGACTCTTCATGACTCCATTTGGGGTTTTCTTGTAGAGATACTGAAATGGTTTGCCCTTTCCTTCTCCAGCTCATTTTACAAATGAGGAAACTGAGACAAATAGGGTTAAATGACTTTCCCAGGGTCACACAGCTATTAAGTGTCTAAGGCCAGATTTTGAACGTAGGAAGATGAGTCTTCCTGAATCCAGGCCTGCCACTCTATCCGCTGCACCACCAAGCTGCTTTTTGTGACCCTGAATAAGTCCTTTAACTTCTCAGGGGCTCAGTTTCCTTAACAGTAAAAGGAGAAGATTAGAAGTAGAACTGGGAAGGTAATTCTTCCTTCTGAATCACAGGAGTGATTATCGTGGAGAGGATTGCCAAAGATGTGGCAAACAAAATGTGAAGACCAAAGATGAGAGGAAGGTGGTTCAAAGAGGATGTGGCAGAAGGGTCTATGACACAGGTATTTGAGCTTTCTTGTATCCTGGACCCCCTTGGCACTCCAGTGAAAACCATGAACCCCTTCTCAAAGTAACATTTTGAAAGAATGAAAGAAAATGCTCAATTCTGTTAGAGATTAGTGAAAAATGATTTAATATTCTGCCTCTCCAAGTACACAGACCACCTGATATAGATCTTCCCCTAGGTTTGTAAGGGTGGGCAAAAGTACAGAGACACTGAGGAGAGACAAGAAGGGGAGGAACTTGATGCCAATGCAATAATGACACATAATAGACATTAAAGAAACTAGAGGTTGGAAGGCAGGCCAGAGTGATGTATTTACTACAGTTAGAAGGAATCTAGATGGAGTGGTTAGAATTGATTAAACATAAGGGCTTATAGAATTAGCCACAGCCAATGTTTCCTCTGGAATGGTGGTGAGACAGAGGACTGACGCCTGAGACAAGCTTAGTAGAGAAAGCTCTGGATCAGTAGTCAAAAGTCTCCCAGCTTATTATCAATTTGATCTAAACAAATCCCTTCACCATTTTGTTCCTGGTTCCCCATTATGTACCATATAGTCTCTGAGGCCCCTTCTAGATCCGACCATTTTCTATTTTAAAATCCCAGGTGTCAGCACTATGGACAGGGGCACAGGCTGCTGAGAACTGAGCTCTGTTAGCACTGTCCCAAGGGGACAGCTCTGAGCTCTGGAAGCTAGACTGTATTGTTCTACCATTAGAGGGGATACAGAGGGCAGCAGATGGGGGATTTAGGGAAACAGGGAAAGGAAAACTTATTGGTATAGAGTGGAAAAGTAAGGCAGGTTCAGGGGCTTTCAAAGGGCATGGCTTCAATGGCAAATGCTTGGAAAACCTCACTGATTAGGGTGTGTCTCTTTGTATTCACACACACATACACACACACACACACACACACACACACGCACACGCACGCACCAGAGCCCAAAAAAAGACATCCAAGAGAGCTTCAATGGATGTCTTCTCCTCCCCTGACTTTCTTCACTATTTGCCTTACAATCTTCCCCTCCAACCCAAACCCTGCCCATAAACTTAGTGACTTCAATACATATATTGGTGTTTCCTCAGTTTCCCTGGCCTCCCAGCTCATCATTCTTCTTGACTTCCACATCCTACACCTTTAACTTCAGCTACATAAGGGGATATTCACAATCTAGTTCTCAGCAGTGCCCATAAGTGCTCTAACACTGCAGGACTTTTGTGTAGGTGCAGACTGGTCCTCAGCTTTTCCACCTCAGGAACAGATGACACCAATGACTAAGTGAAAACCTTCAGAGCCACTAGTTCACCCCATGGCCATATTATATGCCACCAAACCATTTGGTATCAATATTTAAGGGGCCACGAAAACGGTAGGGCTCTGGAAATAGTCAATGATTTCAATGTGCTAATTCTTGTGTGTCTCTTACAAAGGTAAAATAAACCCAGGGAGAAATGGGAGAGTAAGGAAGAAACATGGAATTAAAGGAAGTAAAATGAAAAGGATAATATAAAAGAATAGAAACTCTAAGCTAGAAGATACTGAAGGACTTTTCTATTCAACCTCACTTAAGCAAAGATATTTCCAACAAATGTGCATGAAGATTTAGTCTAAACACCACTAATGACAGCAAAATCACACCCGACAAGGCAGTTTATTCAGAAGCTTGTAAATTATTAAAATTGAAAGGGATCTCGGAAATCATTTAGTCTAACTTTCAACTACAGCATAAAGGCAGAAGATAGAGAAAAGATGGAAGAGGGGAAGAGGGAGCAGAGAAGAAAAGAATAAAGAAAGATAATGGAGAAAGAATAGAGGAGTGAATTGGAGAGATGGGGGAATCAGTGCAATGAACTGCCCTCATTGAGTATAACAAAATGTGGTAGCTCCACAGGGCATGCTAAAGATTCATAATTCATATGCCAATTGTATGTAATGATTGAAAATATAGTATCCCTCCAGTAGAATATAAGCTCCCTGCAGGCAGGAACTCGTTTTTGTTTTACCTTGTAGACAAGTCTCTAACAGGTGATCAGTGTTTGATAAATGTTGCTGAATGAGATTGAATTGAATTGGTTTGGAGAAAGCCCCTGAAGACAACTTGGAGATCAGACTGAAGGATTGTTTTAGTTCTGCACAGCACTGGTTTCTTGTGGGGGGGCCCATGGTCAGCATGGAAAGACCTATCCATGGCCCTAGGACTATGCCAGGAGGAGAAATATGAGTGACCCCTCTGTTCTTGGGCTCCAGGTTTAGCCCGCTGAGATTTAATTGGTCTAAGCCCTGTCCTGGGGTCTGGACTGAAACTGGCCAAGATGGTCTGGGCCATGCTGGACTCTGATTTCTATTACAATAATTCCAACAACTTCTATTACTGTTACTATATATGGTTAACAAAACCTTCCACAAACATGATTTTATTTGATGATGATAGAATCACTGTAAAGCAGAAAAGACTTATTGCTTTTGGAATTGAATGACCCATCTGATTCCTTTGTGAAGTCCCTTTAAATCCAAGCAGTGCACTCCAATGATAGAGCAGGCATCATCCTCATTTACAACTAAGGCCCAGAGAGAAGAAGCCATTTATCTAAGGTCCTAGAGTCAGGGCTAAGACTTGGCTCTGAGTCCAGGACTCTTCCCATTGTACTGCCCTATGCTCCCACCTACCACTGAGTATCACTGGGCTCTGTCTTAGGGTCTGAACTTTCAGCTAGACTCATGGCTAGGTCAGATTGAGCTGGGCTCTGGCCTGAAATGGCCCATGATTTTGTCAGGACTGGACTTGTAATAATCTCCCTGAATTTCTGAGGAAGAACAGACTCCATCCCTTTTCCTTTGTTTCCCCTCTTCTCATTTTCTACCTGCTCCCCAGTAGCACTTACATCACAGAGAGAACTGGTTTGCCTGATTCTTTCTCTGTCTTGGATCATTGACAAGAAGGACAAGGAAGGCAGCAGCTGTCACCCCAAAGACAGGTGAGGCGGTGGCCTCAGACATGGTGATTAATGTCTCTGGAAGGCAAAAGTAGGCTCTCCCCCAGTCTGGAACAGGTGATTTTCAAACCTGGGCAGTGAAGGGAACAGGAAAAGGACTTTCTGGGCCTTAGTGACTGAATGCCCTCAGCTCCTCATTAGAAAAATCATAAAATTATCTTTCCAATCCCTGAACAGCTCAGCTCCCTGTGGGGCAGGAAATCCTGGCAGAAAACTTCCTAACAATGACAGTCATTCCACAATGGAGTTGTATATTCAAATCCTTGAGACCTTCAAATAGATAGCTATTTGTCTGGATTGTTGTAAACAGAGCCCATGATTTGGATAAGGGTTGGACTGGATGACCTTTAAGTTCCTTTCAAGCCTCTGAATCCATGAATGTGTTTCCTTGGAAGATAGTAAGTTCCCCATCACTGGAGGTCACCAAGCAGAGATCACATGTCCATTTGTCAGGTAGAAAAAAGGTTCCTACCTAAGGAATGGTGTTGGAATAAATGACCTCCTAGCTCCATTCCAGATTTAATGAATATACATATGGGCTGCCCCACAGTGGGCAAGTTGAGATCTTCAAGCTTGGGCTGGATGAAGACTTTTAATGATGAAAACAAAGAATTTTTAATGAGAGAGCCTGAATTCAAATCTTGTTTGCACTATGTTAATTCCCTGGGCCTCAGTTTCCTCATTTAGACTAGAAGATCTCTAAATACTTTTATGGCACTAAAGCCTAAAATACCATCTGGAAAGTCCAGCCCAGGTCTGAGCTGGATCATATGACAGATTCAGTCTCAGACTCTGGAATCCTTCTTTGGTGACAAAGAACACCAAAACACACAGTCAGATGAAGTTAACAAAGTCATAGAGCCTACAACAAAAACCTCCAGGAAAAACATGAACTGGTCTCAGGCCATGGAAGAACTTAAAAAAGATTTAGAAAAACAAGTTAGAGAAGTAGAGGAAAAATTGGGAAAAGAAATGAGAACGGTGAGAGAAAACCATGAAAAACAAGTCAATGACTTGCTAAAAGAGACTCAAAAAAATACTGAAAAGTATACTGAAGAAAACAACACCTAAAACATAGACTAACACAAATAGCAAAAGAGCTCCAAAAAGCCAATGAGGAGAAGAATGCCTTGAAAGGCAGAATTAGCCAAATGGAAAAGGAGGTCCAAAAGACCACTGAAGAAAATACTACCTTAAAAATTAGATTGGAGCAAGTGGAAGCTAGTGATTTGATGAGAAATCAAGATATTATCAAACAGAACCAAAGGAATGAAAAAATGGAAGACAATATGAAACATCTCATTGGAAAAACCACTGACCTGGAAAATAGATCCAGGAGAGAGAATTTAAAAATTATTGGACTACCTGAAAGCCATGATCAAAAAAAGAGCCTAG
>CM053622.1:57207249-57247933 GCA_028646595.1 Phalanger gymnotis
AGGGGAGGGCAGACTGGGGAACAGGGCAACCAGAGTGTATGCCATCTTGGAGTGGGGGGGGGCAGGAAATGGGGAGAAAATTTGTAATTCAAATGCCTGTGAAAATCAATGCTGAAAACCAAACATGTCAAAAAAATAAATTTAAAACAAAAATTTTTAAAAAAGAGAAAAAAAAAGAAAGAGATTTCTAAAAATTTAGCAGGATAACATGGAGCAGGACAAGATAGGTAGAATTATAAATACATTTCATCAACAGACTTGCTATAGAGTTTCAGCATCCAACTTTGACCAGAACTTTAACTATGTAACCTTAAGCATACCATACCTGTGTCCTAGGAGAATAAAGCCATAGACTCCTCTGGCTGCTCAGTGGCGTATCGGAGCAGCTCATCTCTCCAATGCTACAAGATCATCAGTTTCACTATATGGCCCTCAAAGGGCCTGCTCTCTGCTAAGCATGGTATCTCCTCTGAGAACACATTCACTACTCCCCATTAATCTCATGGTAACTCTTAGTTGTCTAGTATCTAAGAGGAACTCCTACTGCGATATTACATGGTCTCTTGGTGGCCGGACATCGCTTCCTTCTACCAGGTTCCACCTTTTATTTCTTTAGGGGCACCTGCTAGCCATCTCATCTCCCATCATCTAAAGCAAAGATTTCAAATAGTCAACCCACAGACCACATTGCAGCCCAAACCAGATTAAAACGAATCAGGAAATAGTTAACAAATAAAAATACAACCTAATATAATATTTGGTTTTCTAAGTCAATATATAACCCATAGGAATCCTTATATACAGTTTAGTGACTCCCTATTTGAATTTGACAACACCACTCTAAGGTCTAACAGCTGGAAAACTTCACCTAATTGTGACTCTCCTAGCAGTCATGAGTGGAATTGAATTGGGGAACCGTATTTTATTTCTTGGATCTTCTTTTTTACTCTGTATAGGGGTGCAGCGAAGCAAGTGGGGCTAAACAACTGAACCAGGTCTTTCCAAGGTACCTTGGTCCAGAGCACGACTATAGATTGGTTGTCTATATTTGTCTCTCCAATATAGGCTGGTAGTCTGATCTATAGCTACAGCCACCCTATCCTGCAAAGGAAAGCTGATACAATTTCCCCAAGCTAAGGTTAAGTCTTTTTATGACTCTTATGTCTGGGTGAGAATTCACAGTCCTCTGTTTCAGACACCTATCTGACTAAGGACTAGACATTGCTGAGATTCAATCTGACACAGAAATGAATTTCATTGACAACACATTTAAGCTAATGATACAAGGTGATTCTTTTCCATTTATCTTCCCTGGATCCCCACTTTTATTAAGTCTATCTGTTGGTAGCAAAAGCAGTTTTGTTGTTATATTTTAATCATTGGATAAAAACTATACATTTAGGACACCGGAAATTGTCTTCCTCGGGCAAGAAATTAATAGGAAAAGTACATCTGCCCCTGAGTGATCCAGAACAAGCTTAACTAGGCCTGTCCTGTCCTGCCTCAATGAGTCAGCTGGAGTGAGTCTAAGTAGGCCTACTTGAGAAGGATCATGTGACCATGCCTAAATGAGCAGAAACAAGTACGCCAAGGTGAGCCTCGGAGAGGCTAAATGAGCTTATGTGAATCTGCCCAAGCAAATCTGCTTGACTGTGTGAGGGTGTATGTGTTGGTACACATCTACCCAAGGGCACAGAGAGAAAAAGCTTTAGGCTCCAAAATGGCAGGCAGAGACCGAATCTTGAATTGTTGAGGATGGGCCAATTGAGTGGCCTTGCAAGTAGGAAATCTGAAGAGTAAGAAGTCATGGAATTCGACTCTGCCCAAAATGATACATTTTATTGAATATTCCAAAACCCTTCTGCATCCCATGAAAAGAAGAGAGAGAAAGGAGGAGAGAAAAAGAATAAAAAGAAAATAATCTAAAAAATTACACAGAAAAGCAGAAAAATTATAACTATAGCCACCTCCTTAGCCCTTGCTTTCTGGCCTTCCACCACCAATTTGACAAGTAACATGTTCTCAGACTCACACCAGAAGCTGACCAAAATCTAAAACTTAGCAGTCACATGTCACTGTAGTTACAACATATCACATTTGAAGGCCCTGATGTTATTCCCATTCATCTACAGAAAAAATAATAAGTTTTAAATTACAAGTTAATGATTTTTGCAACATAAAAGACTTAAAAGATAAAATTTCATCATCCCATCGATGGATACATTGGAAGAAATGACAAAGAAAAGTTAAATTGGATAATAAGTGTATGAAAAGAATTAAAAATGTGCTCTAATGAAGTTTTTTGAAAATACTCAGTAAGAGATGAAGGGGTAATTAGAAAAACTGCAACATTATATCCCAGGAGAAAGCATACATGTGAAACCAAAATAAACTGGAATAAATAAAGTCAAGCAAATAGTAACTAACTAACTAAAACAAACTAACAAAAACAAAAGTGAAGAACAAACCCAGGAAATAATAGAACTGACAAATGACCCAATGGATATGCAGGACAAAACAGAAGATTTGGAAAATAAAGCAAGAAGTACAAACATTACACTAACTGAGGTCCCAGAAAATATGAACATTCTAAAAATCTAAATACCCGATTCTGACTTAACTGGAGAATATTTTCCAGAATGTACGCAATCAGGAAATATTCTCTATGACAACAGAATAGAGAGGACACCAGAAAGGAGAAGCCCTAACTATGATTTACCAAGTCATAAAATTATAAAACCAAAAAATTATGAAGACAGAGAAAAATTCCAAGCATGGGGGTGGGGAAATACCATTTTAAAAATACAAAATACACTAACATCAAAATGTTCAAAAACAATGAATGGTGAACCTGGGTATCTGACTAGGTCATTGGATATTGCAGAAGAGACTTTTGGACAAATGTTTGTGTCACACGATGTTTCAGGATTTATGTAATCACCATTTACCCCAGTTACCAAGTGCATCCTATGAGGCCATTGAGAGTGCAAAGGGTCTCTGGCTCTGTCTATGGGGCTGAGTTGGATTTGTTAGGAAGGTTGCTTCATAACTGCTGTCTCATGTTGTGAGAACCTTGAATTGCATCTGGAATTCATAGTGCGGGCTCCTTACCAAGAAAACAAGAACTGAGACACAGAGAGAAATATCTTTCTAGAGATGTTCCCATTAATCCTGTCAGTCTGAAATCCAAGAGAATTCTGTGAGTGAGGACAAAGCAAGAAGCCACCAAAGAGCTGGAAGGCATTCTAGGAGGATATACCCAGGATCTGAGGGCTGACTAGAGTTTCAGTGGTTAGTTGTTCTGAGGATGGCACAAATCTTGCATTTCCCAACCACTGTACTTAGGTGATCAGGATGCTGGAGAAGTCATTGTGGTTGTTGTTGTTGGTCCTTCATTTTCAAAGTGGGCCAATGACATCATATGGTGATGTCTTGACTTGTGCATGAATTGGATTTGAGTGACTCAAAGTTACACAAAGTCATGAGCCTCACTCTCTCTTTCAGAGTCATTGAAGTCCAGTGGATAGACAAAAATCAGGAAAACTGGTAATGACCCAGGAGGCAATGGATAACCTTGGTGTCTTCAAAGTCTGACCAAGTTCTAAGCCTCCATAGCACATGTTTCAGCTGCCTCCATGGCCACTGGAACAAATTGTTCTCATCCACCCATTCCACAAGGGGGAGTCTTCACATGCTTAGGTTAACCGTTCCCCTAACTCACTGATGAGTTTGAGCCTGTCAGTTACCCTCAACCTGGCTTTGCCAGTCTGCCAACACAGTTTTACTGGGGTGTGGCTACTGTGCATGCTAAAGCTTCTTGGAGCCACAGGTGAGAGTTTGGTGATAGGTGTATAGCAAAAGTGGATGAACACCCCTAAAAAAGGCTCATCAAGTCCTCACACCAGAAGTGCTAGTCCTCCCTGACTACCCCATAAGCCTCTGGAGAAGTCATATCACCCAGACCCATTAGGAATTGGTCACTGTGAATGATCCATGCCCAGTGTTTGAGAAGGGAAGTGAGAATTTCAAAAGTCATGGAAGAAAACGAGACAAATGTTAGAGATGGGGAATTTGGTGGTAATAAGGGATTCTCAGCTCTGGCTGGTATTAGTTCAATGGAAGATGTTTGAGCGCCTCACTTAGCTTCAAAAAAACCATCTTCACAAGTAAAAGATGAAGGGAAAATGCCCATACAGCAATTTCTCTGAAAATATCTGGTAACCTCAGTGACTGAAACTTCAATGAGTCAACATTGAACTTGACTCATGTGGCATTCAAGAAAATGAATGAAAACACAAGCCCAATGAAATACCATAAACTAGAAACTTTAAGAAATGTATAGTGTCAATCAATATATTAAGGACCTACTATGTGCCAGGCATTGTGCTAGGTGCTAAAGATTCAAAGACATGATGCAACAGCCCATTCCTTTGAGGAGTTAACGTTCTATCATGGAATGTATAATATACGTCTATTATACACACATATATAGACATATACATACATATACATAAATATATAAGCAATAAAAAATAAAAAACAAATGTATAAATAACATAACATAAATATATAAGCAAAATGAGTACAAAACAAATATGAGGCAATTTGAGAGGAGAGGGCATTAGCAGTTAGGGAGATAACAAAAGGATTCATGTAAAAAGTGGCATTTGAACTGAGATTTTTGGCAGAGGGAGTGGGGAGAGGCAAACATTCTAGGAGATAAAGGTGAGGAGAGAGTATTCCAAGCATAAGTGCAAAGACACCAGGAGTGCTGTGTTTAAGAAACAATGAGTTCAGTCTGATGGTACTGTACAATGTGAGAAAGAGAATGGTATATAACAAGGTTGGAAATATGGTACAGGATCAGATTGTGAAGAGCTTTAAAAGTGAAACAGTGCAGTTATTCTAAAAGCAACGGGAGCTATTGAGGCTTGTTGAATAGGGTAGCAACATGGACAGACTTGTGATTTAGAAAAACCACCTTAATGGATCAGTGAAAGATGGATTAGCAAGGGAAAAGACTTGGGATAAGGAAACCAATTAAGACACTACTGCAATAGAAATAGTGAAAGGCACTGAGGGCCTTAACTACACAGATGGCTATGGGAGTAGAGAGAATAAGGCAAATGCAAGAGGTCTTGTGGGTGCTGAAATGACAAGATCTGGTCACTGGTTGGATAAATGGAGTGAGGGAGATTGAGGGGTCAAAATGGCACCAAGTTTAGAAGCCCTGGTGATCTAAAGAGGAAATTCAGATGACAGTGGGTTTGGGGAAAAAAAGAATAAGTTTTCGCTTAGACAGGTTGAGTTTGAGATGCCTACACCTCAATTTGGATATTGAACCTGAACCAAAAGACAGTTGGCAATGTGGGACTGAGAGGAAGCCAGGTGTCACAGTGGTTAGAGCACCAGGCCTGGATTCAGGAATGCTCATTTTTCTGAGTTCAAATCTGGCTTCAGACACTCACTAGCTACGTGACTCTGGGTAAGTCACTTAACTCTGTTTGCCTCAATTTCTTCATCTGCAAAATGAGCTGGAGAAAGAAATGGCAAACCAGTACCTATGCCCAGAGCTAAATAGAGTCACAAAGGGTCAGACAGGATGAAAAAATGGCTAACCAACAACAACAATGTGAGAATAGAGCTTAAGAGAGACCACAAGGCTACATGTATAGATGGAAGAATCATCTGCATTGAGATGACCATCGAATCCATGTGAGCTGATAAGACGACTAATTAAGATAGTTTAGAGCAAAAAGAAAAGAGGACTCAAGATCAGTCCTGGGGGGATACTCACATTTGGGAGATATAATGTGAATGATGAACCAGAAAAGGAGACAGAAAAGGAGCAGTTAGACAGGCAAGAGACCAGGGTCACAAAAAACCAGAGAGGAGAGGATATCCAGGAAGAGACAGTGGTAAACATTGCAAAATGCAGCATAGATGTCAAGAAGGATGAGAACTGATAACAAGATATAAAAAAATGGAGGTT
This sequence comes from Phalanger gymnotis, assembly GCA_028646595.1. Lineage (NCBI taxonomy): Eukaryota > Metazoa > Chordata > Mammalia > Diprotodontia > Phalangeridae > Phalanger > Phalanger gymnotis. The sequence goes on from CM053622.1 coordinate 57,213,242, forward strand.
AAGAGATCATTAGTTACATTGGAAAGAGTAGTGAGTAGTGAGATTAGAAGGCATTCTGCAAAGAGTTCAGAAGTGAGCAAGAGGAAGTAGAAGTTATTGTAAAAAGGAAAGAAAGTATGGGATAATAGCTTGGAGGAGACCTTAGACAGAAGGTTCTAGTGAAGGTTTTTCAAGACTGGAGGAAACTCAAAAGTGTTTATAGGCAACATGAAAAGAACCAGTAGATAGGGACCAAAGACTACAGGAGGAGATAATTGCAGGGGTAATCTACTAGAAAAAGTGAGAAGGGAGTCTACCAATGTGACATGTAGATGGGTTGTCTGTGGCTAGGAGGAGGACATCTTCATTAGAGACTAGAAAAGAGAAGAGAATGAGGGTTGAAGTCAGAGGGGTTCGAGATGCACAGAAAAGGATGGTCTTTATTTCCCACACAAGGTGAGGTCCTCAGCTAAGAGAACAGGGAGAAAGTTTGTGGGGGTGAACTCTGTGAGGAGTAGAATTCAGAATCAATCAGGGAGGTGTAAAAGGATGGTCATGCATCAGTAAAGGCCCATTGAGAACAAATAACAAATTTGTAGTGAACGTAATCACCTTAATTGTGTGATTTCCTTCACACCTAGTCACCAGCAAATGAGTAAAAATGGAGGAGGCAGGAGGTGGAAGTAATACAGGCTTAAGCTTGGGCCAGGTAAGAGTGCCAAAACAGTAAACGGGCAACGGGTTGGGGAGGAGAGGACCATATAAAGTTCCACTGGTTAACTATACATTCAAGATTGGGAAGAGACAAAAGCTTGGTTAAAGCAAGGATGAGAGCCTGAGAGAATATTAAGAGATGGACGCATTCAAGGCCCCCAGTGAGGATGAAGGCATTGGGAGACACAGAATGATGGGAAGGTATGATCTAATATAGGAATTCGAGAGTTTTTTTATCCTAGAAGCAAAAGATTAGTGAGTGATCACAAGACCAAAAAGGTGACCATCCTTATGTGTAGCTTAGGTAGAGAAGGAGGGAATCATGGTAGTTGAGGAGACTGAGAAATTGGGCGGTTAGTGTGCATATTGATCCTCCCCTAAGATATGGGCAGGAGTCAGGGGAGAAGAGTGTGAACCAGGAATAAGGAAGTGATAACCCTGCTGTGCCCTCCTCTGTTTAGTATTGTGAAGTATTGAGAAGTCCTGTTCTAGGAATGATGTGGATTAGTAGGTCAGGGTTCAGAGAAAGGAAATGGGCGTGGTAACAAAATTCAAATTCATAGATATGAGGACTCATGGATGGAAATGAGATCTGTCAAACTTGAAGGAGACAAGAGTTAAAGGGGACTTAACAGTTGTTTTCAAGTATTTAAAGGACTGTATATATTTCCTGGAAGAAAGCAAACTAACCTCTTCTTATTAGTAAGTGCACACCCCGAACTGCCTGAAAGAGAACCCAGCTACTAGGTAACTCAGCTTGTCCTCTCCCTCACCTTCTCCCTCTCTTTCTCCTATCCAAATAAGGGTAAATTTTGATGGCTAGAAGCTGCCCACTTAACTTGGGGTTTACTGGCTAAATTTCATTCTCTCTCTCTTTCTTTCCTCCTTTCCTTTCCTTTCCTTCATTCTCTCCCTCCCTCTCTGTCTCTCCCTCCCTCCCTCCTTTCCTCCTTCTCTCTCTCTCTCTCTCTCTCTCTCTCTCTCTCTCTCTCTCTCTCTCTCTCTCTCTCTTTCTCTCTCCCCTTCTTTCTTCTTGCTCTCAGTTCACCTTGAAGCTCATATATTGGAAGACAATATGTCCCTGCCCAAGTTCCACTTCATGTCTGTTTTTTGGGCCCTCCTGCCTTAGAGTGAATGTCACTGGTGACTGTTTCTCCTTGGAACAGCAACCCTAAGGGTCTTCCCCTCTCGGCTTGATTTTTTTTCTAATTAAAGGGGCCATCCCTTGACTCCCTTCATAAGAGGCCTATTCAGTGAATGGACTTTACCTCACTCTAAGTGAGTACGTGAAAGGGACTGAGCCTAAAACGACCAGGGTCCCCCATTGCATCCTGGGTAATCTCCAGTCATCCTGATGATTATCTGGTCACTGGACCCAGATGACTTTGGAGGTGATGGAGGTGATGGAGGTGAGGCTGGTGACCTTGCACAGCCCTCCCTCACTGAAATCAAAATCAACTGCAAGTTATGTCATCATTTCCCTGATATCATGGTCCTCTTAGAAAATGAAGGACAAACACAACAACAAGTGCACACCATTTGCAAAGAGCAACCACCACTATTGTCTCTTCTGCCTCTAGTCCCCTTTGAAGATCTCTCAGCAGAGAGCACCTCTGGAGCTGCAGCACAATTCCTTGGACTACAAGCAGGTTGCTTCTCCTCAGAGGTTTCTGACCCCTCTTCTTCAAGGAAGAAATCCATAGTGATTGCTGAGCTCCAAGTGTTAAACGGTCATTCTTACTTTTCCATTTCTGTGTCACTTTCTTCTGCCCTTCAACGTCCTGACACAGGTCCTAAACTCCCCCTACCTTTTTATCTTTTTTAAAAAATGAAGAATTTATTCATTAACATCATCAAAAAGCATTTACTAAGCACCTATTATGTGCCAGACATTGTGCTAAGTTCTGGGGACAAAACAGTCCCAGCTCGCCTTCTAATGCGGGAGAAAATATGCAATGTATGCAAAAGATATAGAGTGTAAGGGAGAGGAATTATTTATTGGAAAAGAGATTCTTTAGTCTCCATGATAAAATAATATAAATATAGAGGGCCAAAAACAAGCTAGGAAATTTCCCAAATGTGGAAAGATCTATGGATTTTCCTATTTTAATAATCCCACGTAATACATTATACTGATCCATAGGGTTGAATTTAGAATACAGTCACTGGAGGTTTCTTTCTTTTCTAGCTATTTGAAGCCCCACAGACTCAAGCATGCATACTAGAAAGATTTCCTGGAAATGGAAATGCGCATCAGAGACCTTAACAATGTCACTGCACTAGTAGCTTGGGTACAGAACCTCTGTTGGACAAATTCTCTCTCTCTCTCTCTCTCTCTCTCTCTCTCTCTCTCTCTCTCTCTCTCTCTCTCTTTCTCTGTCTCTCTGTCTCTCCCTCGGTGCTAAAGTCCCCTTGTCTTTCTGTAGGTTTATAGAAGACAACACACAAATACCATGGCCTGCTACCGATGCCACATTTAACGTCACATAGAATGTTCACAAAGAGCTTGCACAGGTGTCACACTAAGATTCTATAAGATTCTGGAATTTTTAAGGAAAATGATAAAGGGACCAATACAGTAAAGATAATGACAGTAAAGTTAACAAAAACAAAAATAATACTTTACATTTGTTCCTTCTTCAACTCTTCATCTAAGTGACACATGATCTTCAAAGGTTTTGCCAGCAGAGTACAAGGTCTGGTAGGTGTTACAGGCTTAAATACATTTGATGATTCAGGGATAGCTATTGGTCTGTTGACCTGAGACGAACTTAATTTAGTTCATAGAGAATCACCTTTAAAAATTTGGCCAATAGGTAATGGAGAGATTTTGTCCAGATAACCTCATTAAAACCATGTACAAAAATACAAAGTCTTGGGATTAAAGTTGGTGAAATGAGGAAGAAAGGAAACATTGAATAAATGCCCACTATGTGCCAGGCACTCCAGTGTTTTACAAATATCACCTCTTTTGATCCTCACAACAACCCTAGGAGGCAGGTACTATTATGATTCCCATTTTACAGTTAAGGAAGCCAAAGCTAACAGGTTAAGTGACTTACCCAGAGTCACACACGTAGTAAGTGTCTGAAGGCAAACTGGAACTCAGGTCTTACTAACTCCAGGCACAGCTCTCTATCCCCTGCACCTTCTAGATGCCCTTATTTCCACAGTTCTTGGACCAAGTATTAGTGCTTCTGGATCCATGACTTAGGGACCACTGCTCTATGCACTAGGGAGCAACCCCTGGGGGAAATCATGTGGTCAATTTATTCTCCTTTCTCAAATGGAATTCATAGCCCCCATGTTCCCTTCTCCAAACGTGAATTTCCTCCAACATTCCCTTTTTCTGTTGAGGGTATCACCATTTTTCTAGTCACCCAAGTTCACATTCTCAGACTCATCCTCCACTCTTACCTTCCTTCAGCCCCCACATGCAATCAATTGCAGAGTCTAGATTAGTCTCACTCCCGAACATAGCTCATACACTGCTGAGTAATAACATGGATTGCTTACAGGACTTGGAGTCAGGAAAAACTGAGTACAACTCTTGCCTCAGCCACTTGCTGGCTGTGTGAGACTGGGCAAGTCACTTAACTCCCTCGGTGCCTCAGTTTCCTAATCTGCAAAATGAGGAAAATAATAGCACATACCTCCCAGGGTTGCTGTGAGGGTCAAATGAGCTAACATGTATAAAGCACTTTGCAACCCCTAAATTGCTATATAAACATTAGCTTTGATACACATTTGTTTGTGTGTGTGTATATGTTACGTATATGTATATATATACATATATACATATATATATATATGTAAATAGTATTATTTTATCCTCTTCTATCCATTCACATAGCCTCTATTTAGTCCTATATCCCCACTGGACTTCCAGTTCAGTCCTCTGCTTTGAGTCCCCCCACCCAAACTTATCCTCCACACAGCTGGCAAAATCATCTTCCTAAAGCACAGATTGTAACTAGAATGTTCCTTCTGCCTCTAAATTTATCACCATATGACCATGTCATTCTCTTATATAGGAAGATTTAGGAGATGCTTATCGCCCATTCAATAAAATAAAAAACTCTTCACTTTGCCATTGAATCTCCCTCATAGTCTGGCCCCAACTTTACCTTTTCAGACATTTCACTTTACACTCCTTCAAGTATTCTGTGTACCAGGCAAACAGGTCTACCAGCTATTCCCCAATCTCAGCACTCCATCTCCCATTTCAGGGCCTGTCTGACACACTCAGAATGCATTCCTGCTCATCCAGAGCTTTTATAAAACTTTCCATCCTTCAAGGTTCACCTCTTGTACTACCTGACACTAAAAGTCTTCCCTTATCTCCCTATTTCTTAATCTTCTCTGACTCTCAGCACATTCGTTTATCTTAGTAAATATTAAAACCTATACTCATAAAATACAAACTCTTTGAAAACAAGGACTATTGGTTATTTTTTCATTGTATCCTCAGAAATTAAAGGAGGGCCTTGAACACAATTACCTCCATTCCTGAACACTTTCCTTTGTAAAGCATTTTCATATGCACTATAACGGAAGGAAAATTTTAAAAGTTTTGATGGGGATATTATAATTCTCATTTCAACGGATAAAGAAACTGAGTCTATGAAAGCTTGTGATTTCCCAAGGGCACAGGGCTTAAAGTGGTGGACCAATAAGAAAAACCCAGAACATGAGACTTCATATCCTGAGCTCTTCAGTAAAAAAATAGACTAAGTTCTGATGAGGTGAGATAAATAAACCAGAAGTCATTGCCATTGAAGTGACAGGAAATAGAGGCCAGGAAGCAGAAGATAACTTCTACAATCAGAAAGATAAGAGTCAGTCAGAAGAATACAACTCTAGGAAATCCTGAACCTCACATTTGGAACAAAGATTCTGATTGCTGGGTATCTGGTCCCAGCTACCAAAGCCATATACCTAGGCCCAAGGCTGTGGTCCATCATTGAGAAGAGGCTGATCTGCTAATGAATTTTTTCAAGGCACCCTTTATGTCCTTGTTCCTCAGGCTATTGATGAAGGGGTTCAGCATAGGGGTTACCACAGCATATATCACTGAGGCAACTATGCTCTTCCAGGAGGAGTGGGTAGCTGAGGAGGTCATGTATACTCCAAAAACTGTGCCATAGAATAATGAAACAACACAGAGGTGAGATCCACAGGTAAAAAAGGCTTTATACTTCCCCTCAGCAGACGGGATTTTCAAAATAGAAGAACAGATCTGTATATAAGAAGCAAGAATCCCTGCAAGAGGAATAATATACAGCAGGCCAGATGTAAAATAAACCAAAATGTTTTTGATGAGGGCGTCAGAACAGGAGAGTTTCAGAACCTCAGCAAGATCACAGAAGAAGTATGGGATTTCATGGTATTTACAGAGATAGATTCATCACCATGAGACTGTGAAGGAGAGAAGTTAAAAGACAAAGAACACAGAAAATCAGAACCAACAGGCCACAAAACTGTGGATTCATTATGGCCACATAGCGTAGAGGATGACAAATGGCCACAAATCGATCATAAGCCATCACAGAGAGAAGGAGGTTGTCCATATAACCAAAGACTAAGAAGAAATACATCTGGGTGAGGCAGCCAACATAGGAGATGGCCTTACCGTGTGTCAGGATGTTGGCCAGCATCTTGGGGACTGTGGTGGACACCAGACAAAGATCCATCAAGGACAGATTAGAAATGAAGAAGCACATGGGGGTGTGGAGGTGGGGGTCAGAGCCAATAGCCAGCATGATAAGCAGATTTCCAAACAAAGTGACCATGTACATGGCCAGGAACAGCCCAAAGAGAGGCAGCTGCTGCTCTGGTTTCTCAGAAAGTTCTAGGAGGAGGACTGGTTTGGTTGGCTGGTCCCATGTGGGTGATGAGTCTGCCAAGAAAGAGATGAGAGAAGAACATGAAATAGGAAATGCAGACATTCTTAATATAGAGGAAAGAATCCAGGACATTAATTAGGAAGCCTCTGAATTGAGGTCCCAACACTGCCATTTACTGTGCAACCTTGCACACATCATGTCCCTTCTCTGAGCTTCAGTTTCCTCATCTACCAAAGGGTTAAGAACAGGTGGTTCCTTCTAATCAGATGGTACCCCACCCTATTTATAAGAGGCAGGTGCAATAGACAGAGCATTGGGTTTGGAACCAAAAGGCATGGTCTAAAATCCCAACTCTGTACTTACTGCCTTTCAGACCTAGGATGAGTTATTTAATCTATCTGGGACTCATTTTGTTCATTTCCAAAATGAGGAGTTTGGATTAGATGGCCTTTTGGGTCCTTTCCAGCTCTAAGACTATAAGCCTAGGAGCTACATATGCTGCCTATCTCTTTCCTCATATGGAAGGTTCTTTTTATTATTTTGAGAGACTGCTTGTGATCCAGTTTACATGCTCTTGACTTTACAGCTTAATTGTTTTTAATGTGCTTCTGACATTAGCTTTGGGACCCTGGGAAAATCAATTAACTTCTAAGTGCTGCAGGAAACTTTCTAAGATGATGGGTGCAAGGAAGGTGCCATCCCAATCCCAATTTTAATGGTTAAATAGATGAAAGATATTATTGTTATGTTTGTCTTTCATTCTTGAAGAGGATCATGACATCAGGGAGTTGATGACCTGACTTGCAGTTGACTTTGAGTGATGGAGGGCTGTACAAGGTCACCAACCTCAGTTTCTCTGCTTGAGCCATCTGGGTCCAATGGCCAGATATTCATCAGGATGACTGGAAGTGGCCCAGGATGCAATGGGATAGATAGATAGATAGATAGATAGATAGATAGATAGATAGATAGATAGATAGATGGATGGATGAATAGATGGATGGGTGGATGGGTGGATGGATGGATGGATGGATGGATGGATGGATGGATGGATGGATGGATGGATGGATGGATGGATGGATGGATAGGTAGATAGATAGATAGATAGATAGATAGATAGATAGATAGATAGATAGATAGATAGATAGATAGACAGATAGATAGATAGATAGATAGATAGATAGATAGATAGATAGATAGATGATGGATGAACTTGTTTATGTAACCCCAGGTCAAAAGCCTATTGGTATGGGACTGTATCCTTTTTGGTAGAGATGAATGCCCTTCCCTATGTGAGGAACAGAGTAGGGATGGCAAGAGAACTTCAACCTTCATTGAGTTCTCTGGCTTCAAGTCACTCTGAACACTTCTGGCTTCCAGCTTCAAAAGGGAAGATGGTTCAGACCAACCCTGTGTCATGTTGCTATAGAAAAAGACTGTGAGAAGACATGAGAAGAGCTTACAGTCTCCATCATGTCTTCCTAGAAACTTTTCCCTCACTGTCTTGAAGAAAAATTGTTCTGAACCATCTTCTCTCTCAAAGCTGGAACGCAGAAGTAACCAGAGTGACTTGAAGCCTAGAGAACTCAAAGACTAAAGTTTCTTACTCACACTCTATCTCTCATGTAGGTTCATCTCCACCAGTCATGAGAACGTCCCACACCAATGAGCTTTGGAACTGGGGTTACACTTGTATAAGTGTCTCTCTGCCACAGTGTGGCAAAACAATAAAAAATGTCTTTGAAAGACAGAAAATAAAAATTCAGAGTAGTTTATTTCTCTTGTGGCTCTTGGTATTCAGGATTAATATTGCAATACCTAGTTAAAGCTTGTTCTGCTCTTATCCAAACCCTTAGCATCATCAGAAGGTAAGAAATCTTTTAAAATCTCTAATAATTGTATAGAGCTATAAAAAAATAATAACAAAATTCATCTGAAAGAACAAAAGGTCAAGTATATCAATGAAAAAAATGTGAAAGAAAGTGGACTAGCAGTACCAGACCTCAAACTGGTACAAAGTTTACAAAGCAGTAATCAAAACAATCTAGTACTGGCTAAGAAATAGAGTGCTGAATCACTAGAACAGATTAGATATATGTTACACATTACTAAATGACCATAGCAATCTGGTGTTTGATAAACCCAAAGATCCAAGCTTTAGGGGAAAGAATTCACTATTTGATATTGTTGGGAAAACTTGAAAGTAGTCTGGCAGACACTAGGTATAGAGCAACATCTCACACCATATACCAAGAATAAGGTCAAAATGGGTACATGAAATGGGGAGCATGGAATACAATGGCAAACAAATCCTCAGAAAACCTCACTGATTTGGGTATGTCTCTTTATATTCATAGCCACACACACACACACACACACACACACACACGCACGCATGCATGCATACATGCATGCACATGCAGCCCAGAGCCCCAGAAGGACACCCAAGTGAGCTTAAATGAATGTTTTCCCTCCCCCTAAGCTTCTTCAATATTTGGCTTACAATCTTCCTCTCCAGCCCAACCCCTGCCCTTGAACTTAGTGACTTCGATACATATGATGATTTTTCCCTGGTCCCCTGGCCTCCCAGCTCATCCACCTCCTTGACTTCCACATCCTACACCTTTACACTCAACCACACAAAGGCATGCTCACACACTGGGTCTCACCAGTGCCCGCAAGTGCTCCAGCTACAGGATCAACACTTCTGAAATTGCCCTCTCTCATCATAGTTTCCTATCCTTCCATCTCTCCATGGGCCTCATTCCTCTTAACCCCATTCTTCGTCCCCACTGTGACTGTGATTTCCTGTGCTCTCTCCCAGCCTCCTGCTGTCTCTTCACTTTCCTCCTTGTCCACTCTTGGAACTATAGTTAACCATTTTGAATATGGCTGATCTTCTTTTCTCACATCCCTTTCCCCACTGTCCTATCACCATTAATGTCCTGCCAAACTTCAACCCTGATAGTCTCCACCACAGGTGGTACTTTTATGCTTATGTGTTGCTGAATATCTTTGGAGAAAGTCACACAGTGACTCTCAGTCCTTTAAGACCCTCCCAAGTTGTCTTTCACATGAATTGCTTCCCTGGTCAGTTCTCATATTGTAAGCTCGCCTTTTTTCCTGTTCCTGACTAGCACTCCCACCACTCCCACCAACGACTTTAGTATAGTTTCAGACTGGTCCTCAGCTCTTCCACCTTGGCAGAGGATGATGCCAATGACTAAGTGAACAGCTTCAGAGCCACTAGTTCACCCCATGGCCATATTATATGCCATCAAACCATTTGATACCAATATTTAAAGGAACATGCACAATGTGGGACTCTAGAAATAGTCATTGATTTTGATGTACTAATTCTGGTCTTTCTCTTACAAAGCAGACACAGAGGGAAATGGGAGAGTAATGAAGAAAGGTTGAGTTAAAGGAAGTGAAGGGGAAAGGATAATATAAAAGAATAGAAACTCAAAGCTGGAAGACATTGAGGGACTGTTCTGTTCAACCTCACCCAAAGCAAAGATCCCCTGTGACATTTCCAACAAATGTGCATGAAGCTTCAGCCTAAACACCTCCAATGATGGAAATCACACCTGATAAGGCAGTTCATTCAGAAGCTTGTAAACTGTTAAAATTGAAAGGGATCTCAGAAATCATTAGTCTAACTGTCAACTAAACCATAAAGGCAGAGGAAACACTGAAGACCGAAGGGGCAAAGGGGAAGCAGAGAAGAAAGAATAAAGTAAGAAAATGGAGAAAAATGGAGGAGTGAATTAGAGACGGAAATCAGTGCAATGAACTGTCCTCATTGAATATTTTTTTAAAAAACATAGTAGCTCCATAGGGCATGCTAAAGACTTATAATTCATAGGCTGATCGTATATGATGATTGATAATGTAGATCTCTACAGTAGAATATAAGCTCCTTGAGGGCAGGAACTAGCTTTTGTTTTGCTTTGTAGAGAGGTCCCTAACAAGTAATAGGTGTTTGATAAATGTTGCTGAATGAGATTGAATTGAATTGGTTTGGAGACAGCCCCTGAGGACAACTTAAAGATCAGACTGAAGGAATTATCCTAGTTCTGTACAGACAGAGGTTTCTGGAGGAGGTCCCCATGGTCAGCATGGAAAGACCTATGCAAGGCCCTAGGACTCTGACACTAGGGGAAATATGAGTAATCCCTCTGTTCTCATTGGGCTCCAGCTGAGATTTGATTGGTCTGAGCCCTGGCCGGAGATCTGGATTGAAACTGGCCAAGATGGTCTGGGTCGTGCTGGACTCTGATTTCTACTACAATCATTCAAACAATTTCTACTTCTGTTACTATATATGGTTAACAAAAGCTTCTACAAACATGGTCTTATTTGATGCTGACAGAAACACTATAAAGCAGAAAAGACCTATTGCTTTTGGAATTGAATGACTCATCTGGTTCCTCTGTGAAGTCCCTTTAAATCTCAGCAATGCACTCCAATGATAGAGCAGGCATCATCCTCATTTATGACTAAGGCCCAGAGAAGAGAAGCAATATGTCTAAGGTCCTAGAGCTAATCAGTGGTAGGGCTAGGACTTGGCTCTGAGTCCAGGACTCTTCCGTTTGTACTGCCCTACCCTCCCACCTACCACTGCTTAGTGCTGGGCTCCATTTAAGGTTCTGAACTTTCAGCTAGACTCAGGGCTAGGTCAGATGGAGCTGGGCTCTGGCCTGGGTTGGGGCATGATTTTGTCAGGACTGGACTTGGAATAATCTCCCTGAATTTCTGAGGAACAACAGGCTCCATCCCTTTTCCTTTGTTTCTCCTCTTCTCATTTTCTACCTGCTCCCCAGTAGCACTTACATCACAGAGAGGACCAGTTTGCCTCATTCTTTTTCTGTCTTGGATCATTGGCAGGAAGGACAAGAAAGGCAGCAGCAGTCACCCCAAAGAAAGGTGAGGCAATGGCCTCAGACATGGTGATTAATGTCTCTGGAAGGAAAAAGTAGACTCTCCCCTGGTCTGGAACAGGTGATTTTTGAGCCTGGGCCATCAGGGGAACAGGAGAAATACTTACAGTTTCCGGGCCTTAGAGGCTGAATGCCCTCAGCTCCTAATTAGAAAAATCATAAAATTATCTTTCCAGTCCCTGAAAAGCTCAGCTCCCTGTGAGGCAGGAAATCCTGGCAGAAAACTTCCTAACAATGAGAGTCATCCAACAATGGAGTTGTATATTCAAATCTTTTAGACCTTCAAAAAGATAACTATTTGTCTGGATTGTTATAAACAGAGCCAAAGATTTGGATAAGGGATGGACTAGATGACCTCTAAGCTCCTTTCTAGCCTCTGAATCCTTGGATGTATTTCCTTGGAAGATAGTAAGTTTCCCATCACTGGAGGTCACCAAGCAGAGACCAAATGTCCATTTGTCAGGTAGAGAAAGGTTCCTACATAAGGAATGGTATTGGAATAAATGACCTCCTAGTTCCATTCCAGGTTTAATAAATATACAAATGGGTTGCCCCATAGTTAGTGAGTTGAGATCTTCAAGCTAGGGCTGGATGAAGACTTTTAATGATAAAAACAAAGAATTTTTAATGAGAGAGCCTGAATTCAAATCTTGTTTCTGCTATGTGAATTCTCTGGGCTTCGGTTTCCTCATTTGGACTGGAAGATCTCTAAATTCTTTTATGGCACCAAATCCTATAATACCATCTGGATAGTCCAGTCCAGGTCTGAGCTGGATCACATGACCTTTGGGTTTCTCTTCATGTCTAATTGTCTGTAAAGATCAACTTCCTCTTTTGGCACACCAGTTTCAAAAGTGCCCCTTTATGTACTCCTTTCAGCCCCTTGCTGGGTGGAGATTCTGCAATCCTCGCTTCTCAGGTCTGAGATTTGGGTTGCAGAGCTTCTATGAGTAGGCACCATCATTCTTTGAACCTCAGTTCCCCCCAAAGGATAAATGGAGACCAATCTCCACTCCCAGGGAAGTAAAGATTCACTCTAACAGTGCATATGAAAAAGCCTACCCAGGGATGATTCTTCCCCTCCTTTCCCAAAGGGGGTCATATTCCAGAAAAATTGAAATCTGGTCCCATTATATATATATATATGGTCCTCCATATAGGCCACAATATTTATAGTAACTCTTTTCTAGTAGCAAAGCAGTCAGTAAGCCAATTAGCATTTATTAAACGTCTACTTAATATTTAATAATTTAATAAAAATCTATGATATTTGAGGCACTGTCGTGAGCACTAGGAACATGAAAAAGGCAAAAAACAGTCCTTGCTCTCATGGAGCTCACAGTCCAATGGGGGAGGTCACATGCAAATAACTTTGTACAAACAAGATGCATACATAATAAATTGGGAGTTGTCTCAAAAGGAAAGTACTAAGATTAGGGAGGACCAAAAAAGACTGCTTTCAGAAAGTGGAACTTTAGCTGAGACTTGAAGCAAAACACAGAAGCCAGGAGGCAGCAATGAGAAGGGAAAGCATTCTAGACATGAGAGACAGCCAGAGGAAATGTTCAATCAGAAGACAGATTGTCGTGTCCAAGAAAAGCACTGAAAATAAAGTAAATGCTCATCAATCAGGGGATAGATAAACAATTTTTGGTACAGGAATGTAATGGAATAACTGTGCTGTAAGGAACAACAAAACTGATGAATACAGAGAAGCACAGGAAGACTTACATAAACTGAGGTGAGGTGGGGAGTCCACATATGTGGAACATTGAATGCATTTCCAGATTTTTTTTCCATATATCGATCAATTTTTTCTTCTTTCTCTTTTTCAATTTTTTCTTTTAAGATATTCTTTGTTATATGAAGTGACTCACTGAGGGGAAGGGATACAGAAGGAAACGTCAGCAACGTAAAGCAAAAGATTTCAATAAAATTATTTTTAAAAAAAGAAAGAAAATGAATTGACCTGGTGTCCATAGCTTTATATAAAAACAGGTATGGAGGTGAGGGAAGAACTATCAGAATAATGGTGAGAACTATCAGAATAATGAATTAAAATCCTCTGCAAGTGATACCTCATGTTTCTCATCACTGTGAGTGCTCTTCCAATGGCGCAGGCCTGATCTGCCCATACCTTTCCAACCTGTGTGGTTCTTATCCTTGATCTCCCATAATTCTGCAGAGTGTTTATCCAATGCAGGGCAGGCCTCCCCTGGTTCTTTTTTTTTAGCACTTTTTTGGTACCAAGGCCAATCTGAGGCAGTCCATTTTTTTTTTATCTATTGATCTAGCTACACAGCCTGGTAGCTCCTTTTCTGGTCATAAACATATAAGTTGATGTCTTTTATGCCCATCTTTGGATACCAGCCATTATTGGTAACAGACCTCAAAGGGCATGCCCACCATGAAGACTGAACTAGGTGTTCAGCCTCCCCAGCCCTAACTAGGCACTTGTAACAACAATGTTGCTAGCAGACACTGTTGGGATGTGAAACCCAACAAGACCAGCAACAAGAGCTGCCAGCACAGGTTCTTTGATCTGCTTTTCTAAGAAAAGCAACCTTAAGGGGTTAACAATCTCTCTTTAATCAAACATACATATATCATTTACTTAGTTCAGGGGGAAAAGCCAGCACCCTGAACTTCAGCGCAAATACAAATAGAAATTGCAAACAGAAAATATCAACAGATCAAATAACACAATTCAACAGACAGGCTTTGTCTGATCGAGACATCACATATATAGTTACCAAAAAGAGAAACACCAACATCTGGGTTTTCTCCAAAGCCATGGGACTCTTAACAATGGCTACCCAGAGTCTCCACACCAACATTCTTCCAATGAGTGAGAGCCCCAAACAAAATGCTAACCTCTGAGTTTATATACCCTTCTTAGGGCCCCAAGACTTCATACGTAATCCGCAAAAGGATGTTGGCCTGGGGCTTTACACCTCTTAAAATTTAATCAAAGGCACTTGATTACTTTAGCATTATAAAAGAGAAAACAGTATAAAAAAAGCCCCACCTTAATTACCAACACAGGCTCCACCTCCCCAACCTGGACCAGGCCCTTGCCCTGGCCGGAACTAGGTGCTCTGCCTCTCTAGAGGCTCAGTCTCTTCCAGCTTTAGACCAGGAGTATCAAGCATGGGGCTGCATTGCCTCTTCAATGCTCTGGAGAATGGCAGCACGAGATCAAAATGTAATTGGGAAATATTTAACAAAACAAATAAAAATACAATAGGACACAGATAATGTTCACTTGTGGTTTCCTAGGTCAATATGTGGGCCCTGAAGGGATCTTTATGTACAGTTAAGTGTCCAGTTTCTATTTGAGTTAGACACCACTGCTGACAGCTTTCTAAGACTATAGAATATTGCTGACATACTAAGAGAGGAACATTCCTCATCTGGGAATTCCCCTTTCCAATGAAATCACAGATCAGTTCCCTATTCCTACCCTACTATGAGTGAAGCTGCCCTTCCAAGTAAGAAAGGTCCAGTGCTGGGAGCTTGAAAAACTTCCCTGGGTAGGGTTCCAGAAAGTGGTGATCAGCACTCACTCTTCCTATACACCTCTCTTCTCTGGAATTTCTGCCCTAGGCACTCACTGGTGGCTGCTTTCCAGCACTGTCCATTATTTCAGGAAGGCAGGAGCCAAACTCCCCTTCACTTCCTACTTTTAGTGTACAACTCAGCAGTCTGATAGAGCAGCTGACAAAACAAACAAAATCTCTAGCTGCCTTGAGAGGTGATCGGTTCCTTGCCAGATGTACTAAGCTCCTATGACCTACATCCTCTGGTACCAGATTGACTCACATCCCCTGGAGAGTCCCATAATTGGGTCATTTCAATGGGGGACAGAAGGCTTGTGGTTTACATGCCAGCAGCTTCTCACAGATTATAATACATATTTGAATCTTGTGGCTAGAAAGTACTAAGATGAGAGGAAATTGGGCAATGGGGAGGAGGGGGCTTGTATTGCCAAATAGGGGATTAACAGCTACAGGCCTGAAGAGTTCACAGGAAGTACAAGTTCACACATTAAGGGTAGCTAATACATAGAAACTTGATCACTAAAGCATAATAAATTGACTAATGATACAAAATAAATTGGGGCTTCCATTTTCATTTGTACAAGGGACCCTATTTTAAGACACGGAGAAGTAGGAGAACACAGCAGAAGGTGAGATGGTTCAGGTCACAGACTCATTGCGTATAAGGGCTGGTTAAAAAAAAACTGAGATTTTAGTGTGAGGAAGAGAAAACTTAAAAAGAGACCTAAGTGAGTTTAACTGAGAAAGGGAAGAGAATTGGAATGTTGTCTAAACTGTCAGATCCTATCACTGTGTCAGATGATTTGGCTTCATTCATTATTTTTATTACAAAGGAATGCTCTCTATTTGGTGGGAAGAAGACCCCCACACACACCCAGAGGCATATTGGGAAATAATTGATGCAAAAATAAAGCCCATCACTAAAACATTATTTAAACAAAAAAAAATGTCCCCGTATGCTATCTAAAATCTAGTCTCCAGAAAGTATTCACCAAAATTGTGCAAAAGAAAGATTTTCCTGTAAAATTTCGATCAGTATTAAGATGGCTGTAATTATCTCAAACTGGACACAGGTGGTATTTTAAAGTCCCAAATTACGAGAGGAAGATATATTTCTGCCTGCAAAGGGCACTGCCATTCTCACGAGAGAAAGAAACAACAGTACAATAATGGCAATAATAACAACATTAATAGTAGTAATAATTAATAATGTCTTGAAGCCTGGAAAACCCTCTGTTTTCTCTCTCCTAGTCTCTCTGCCCAATAGGCTATCTATGCTGGAATCTCCTATCAGGTAACCATTTATACCAGGGGTGAAGAACCAGCAGCCTCGTTTCTAGTTCCTCGGGTGCAGCCTTTTGACTGAGTCCAAGTTTCACAAAACGAATCCGTTTATTAAGGGGATTTGTTCTGTGAAGTTTGGATTCAGTTAAAGGGCCACACTTGAGGACCTAGAGGACCACATGTGGCCTCAAGGCCACAAGTTCCTCACCTCTGATTTATATCATTACTGCGCCTTCTCTAGAACCTTCCAAATCTCTGCCTTCTCTGTCCAGAAGCTTACAATCTAGAAACTTTCAAGTTCCTAGTCAGTTGCCTATGGCCTTAGACATAGGAAACCAAGCTGACTCACTTGAAGAAGACTCTACCTCCCTATAAAGCAGCTGTCCTGTCCCATGAGGGGATGCCATTAACCGCAAGGTGAGCAGAACAAACTAGGTCTCAAGCTGAGTCAGCTGTCATGATCCGCCTCCCAAAGCCCAATCAGAGCTGAGCTGAATGAGCTGCTCTAAAGCATGGACCCAGGATCCCGAAGTCCTCATGGACTCCCTTCTGTTCTCACAAAGACCATCATGCCCAAGTCTCCCTGGCAACGTCCCTGATTGAATCCCTTCCCTGCTGTACTTTGAGTATATTGGTCACAGTGCCAAGTCACAGATGAGGGAGCTACATTGGTTGAAGAAGGAATTTATCTCAACCCCCAGGGTTAGGAGTTGGTTAGGAGTTCTTAACATAAGGCAAGGAAGGCACTTGGCCTGCCTTGCTTAGCTTCCCCTGTGGTCTCTGCCTCTAGCTCCCTTAAGCATCTTCATAAACCACAACATCTTCCCTCTGGGGCCCTCCCTTCTGCCCAGCCAACAAACCAACAAGTCTATTGCTATCAGCATCGACCGACATCTTATGGGTCTGCAAAGCTGCTGTATTTCTAGCGCAGGCTCTGGCATTCACACTACTACAATGCTTTCAGGTTTACCGGGCTGTTGGAAGCCAGGTGTTTTCCACCCATTTAACAGACAGCATTTCCTGTTGCTACCTGCAGCTGTGCAGACAATGCATGATCCACTTGCCCTGTTCCCCTCTGAGAAATGCCAAAGTAAAGGAAATTGGGGGCTGAGCAGTCTCAGGAAATTACTATCGTCAGAAAGAATGAGATCACACAAGGCGTTCTGTGACAGAGGTATGTCACAATTAGTATAATGCTCATCTATAATAATTATACAAATATATATTGAGAATGTTTATACTATTAGAGAATAGTTTGACCGTACATTAGTATAATTAATACATTACAGAGCTAAAGAATAAAGTACCAGGTGAAGTGCTAAGGGTAAAGAGTTGTGTAACCAACCAGGAGCATCAGGGAAATTTTCCCAAAGGAGAGAACATCTGAGTTAAGTTTTACAGGAATTCAATAGACAAAGAGGGAGAAAGGTGGGCACTCTAGGCACAGAAAATGAAATGACTAAAGACATGGAGGCAGGAAAGCATGTGGTGTAGAGTGCGGTTAGGATCGAGTTTGACTGGAGCATAGCATTTGCTCTTTCTACCACAACACAAAGAATAAAGACTTGTCAAGTGGAAAAGTTGATCTAGAGAAAGGGTTTTAAACCTAGGGTCCATCAAGGAACCCCTGGCTAGATTTCAGGGAATCCATGAACTTGGATGGGGAAAAATGACATCTTCATTTTCATTAACCTCTCATTGAAATTTAGCATTTTCTTAGATTATGAATGTAGTCAATAAACCATGATATTATTAAGCTTCACCAGACTGCCAAATGGGTCCATGACAAAAAAAAGATAAGAACTCCTGGTTTAGAGAATGAGTTCCTAGTCTCCCGGAGAGGCCTCAAAGGAGTAGGCATTGGCAACAACCTCCTCCAACTTCATCTGTGGATAACAAGCTGCACAGGCAGAGGCAGGATGACCCCACTGGGGACATCGTAAAGAAATTTTTTGCTGTGGATAGACTTGTTCCAACACAAATTCTAAACTGGAGATAAAACCATAAAGAAATAGAGGAAAGTGATGTTCATTAGCCATGTCACGTGAGGAACAGAGTAGGGGAACCATTGCTAACTCTTCCAATGGTTAAGTTGGTTAGCAAACTGGGAATTTTTGTAAAAACAAACTCTACTTTTCAATTAAATATGCAGAACGCGCTCACATAAATGATACATTTTTGCAGTCCTAAGCTAACAAAATGGCATGAGATCAGGAGATGATGCTAAAAATGTCATTGTCATTTCCGTTTTCCCCAGAATTTCTTTCCATCTTCACAAATCCAAGAAAATAATCCTTGAAAAATACATGTTATTTTCTCATGACTTCAAAATTATAGGAAATTTTGTACTCATGCTCTTTCATCACATTCTCTGACAAAAATAAACCTCCCCTTCTATCTCTGAAAAGACAAAGAATTGTTTTACCAAGTATTTTCCTTCTCCTTCACATTGGTCTAGTCACTAACAGAGACTTTGCCACCTCTCTACTACCTCTTTCTAAAAAAAGTATGCCTTTTGGGTTTTTTTTCACATTCATTTCAAACCTCATCCATGCTTAGCAGTCAGATCACTGAGCCAAAGAGTACTGACTTTTTAGTATAATTCCAACTTGGTGTCCAGAATGGTTGGACCAATTCCCAGTTGCACCAATAGGGCATCAGTGTGCCTTTCTTTCAAATACTATTTCAATCCTTTGTCATCTTCACCAATTTGCTGGGTGTGAGACAAAACATCAGAATTGTTTGATTTGTATATTTCTTATCATTAGTGATTGGAGGAAGTTTTCACATGTTGTTAATAGTTTGTAGTACTTTGGGGAAATGTTTATTCATATCCTTTGAGCGCTTGTCTGTCTACTGAGAACTAGAGACTTCCTGGCTTTCTTCCAGATTTATTTCTTCTGTCTGGTCTTGAAATTTCTCATCTTTGTTACTATTATTATAGTATTAATCCAATGTGTATTACATAAGGAAATTATGGAAATTGTGCAACATCACTGCAGACTTCAAAAAGTTAGCATCTACTGAATACTTAGTAAGAATGATCTGATGGCTAGAATTATATGTCAGAAGCTCACTTTTTTCATAAACTAACAGATGATAAATCCCTTTACTACAAATAAAGATTTCAAAATATGTTTGAGAATTTAATAATAACAAAATACTGTATTAGAATGAGACTGCTTTCTCAGACTCAACCATTGCACTTACATAATATGGATCCATAAAAACCTAACCACAAGGCAGCTAAGTTGAGCCATGGTGCATAGAGCACCATTCTCAGACATTTATGTGAACCTGGGTAAGTCACTTAAACTGTCTGCCTTAGTTTCCTCATTTGTAAAATGGGAATAATAATGACACCTATGTCCCAGGGTTGTTATGAGGATCAAATGAGACAATATTTGTTAAGCACTTTTGTAAACCTTAAAGTGCTACATAAATGTTGTTGTTGTTCATTCAGTCATTTCTGATTCTTTGTGATCCCATTGACCATAGCACACCAGGCCCTTCTACCCACCACTATCTCCCAAAGTCTGTCCAAGTTCGGGTTTGTTATTTTCGTGATGCTATCTATCCATGTTATCCTCCGTCATCCCCTTTTCCTTTTGCCTTCAATCTTTCCCAATATCAGGGTCTTTTTCATTGAGTCCCATCTTCTCATTATGTGGCTAAAGTATATAAGCTTCAGCTTTGGTATTTGACCTTTCAGTGAATAGCCTGAATTAATTTAAATATTGACTGACTTGATCTCCCTACTGTCCAGAATCACAATTCAAAAGCATCAGTTCTGTGGCACTCAGCTTTCCTTATAGTCCAATTCTCAGAGCCATATATTGCTAATAAAAAAATTATAGCTTTGACTACATGGGCCTTGGTCAGCAAAGCGATGTCTCTGCTTTTTAGTATGCTGTTCAAATTTGCTATAACTTTCCTTCCAAGAAGCATCTTTTAATTTCATGGCTGCATTCACCATCTGAGCAATATAAAATCTGATACAGCTTCCATTTCTTCTCCCTCTGTTTGCCCGGAATTGATGGCACCAGTTGCCAAGATCTTTGTTTTGGGGTTTTTTTTATGTTGAGCTTCAAGCCAGCTTTTATGCTCCCCTCTTTCGCCCTCATCAAAAGACTTCCTAATTCCTCTTCACTTTCTGCCATCAGAGTGACATCGACTGCATATCTGAGATTGTTGATATTTCTCCCAGCAGGCTTAACTCCAGCTTTTGATTCATTCAGCCTGGCATTTTGCATGATGTGCTCTGCATATAAGTTAAATAAATAAGGTGACAATATATAGCTTTGTCATACTCCTTTTCCAATCTTAAACCAATCAGTTGTTCTATGCTCAGTTCTAACTGTTGCTTCTTAGCCCACACTCAGGTTCCTCAGGAGACAAATAAGCTGATCCAGTACTCCCATCTCGTTAAGGACTTGCCACCTTTTGTTATGATCCATACAGTCAAAGGCTTTAGTGTAATCAATGAAGCAGAAGTAGATGTTTATCTGGAACTCACTAGCTTTCTCCATAATCCAGCAAATGTTGGCAATTTGGTCTCTAGTTCCCCTGCCTTTTTGAAAACCAGTCTACTCTTCTGGTAATTCTTGGTTCACATATTGCTAAAGCCTAGCTTGCCAAATCTTAAGCAAAACCTTGCTGGCATGTGAAATGTTCAGGAATTATCCAGTAATCTGTACATTCCTTGGCATTGCTCTTCTTTAGATTGGGATTTTTTCTGATCTTTTCCAATCCAGTAGTCACTGTTGAGTTTTCCAAATTTGCTGACATATTGAGTACAAGGCTTTAACAGCATCATGTTTTAGGATTTTAAATAGCTCAGCTGGAATCCCATCATCTCCTCTAACCTTGTTGCCCTGACATAATATGGATCTATAAAAATCTAACCACAAGGCAACTGAGTGGTGCCATGATGCATAGAGCACTGGTCCTGATGTCAAGAAAACCAGACTTTGAATCCAGCCTCAGACATTTAGTAGCTATGTGTCCCTGGGTAAGTCACTTAAACTATCTACCTTAGTTTCCTCATCTGTGAAATGCGAATAATAATGACACTTACCTCCCGGGGTTGTTATGAGGATCAAATGAGATAATATTTGTAAAGCACTTTGTAAACCTTAAAGTACTATGTAATGCTACCTACTACTATTACTGACATATGTCACCACCCCTAATACTCATCATCTTGATACTACATGCAATGAAAATTTTTCAAAATACAGAAGAAATCAAAACATCTGAGAACAAGATGAGAGTACAATACCAAGCAAACTATTAACTACAAGAGAATGAAATCAGGAGCATCTGAGCATTCTTTCTATCTGACATCCATCAGAAAGGATGAAATGATGATACAGTATAAATGTTAACTATTATAATAGCTGACATGTAGTGCCTTGTTTTACAAAATATTTTATAAACATTAATTATTTCATTTGATCTTGACAACAATCCTGTGAGGTAGATGATTGTTGTCTATCCACCCCCTCCTTTACAGAAAAGAAAATTGAGACAAGATAATTTATATGCCTATATTCACATAGATAGTAAATGTGTGAGGCAGAATGCAAACCCAGGGCTTCCTGCTTCTCAGTCCTACACATTCTCCACTACCCCATCCTGTCTCTCTCTCTAATGATCTGGAGAATAAAGCAGTAAGAAACTATGGACATTTCCAGCACACATGTTGTTATCATTGCACAATCATTTCAGTCGTGTCAAACTCTTCATAACCCCATTTGGGGTTTTCTTTTTTTCTTTTTGTTTGGTTTACAACCCTCAATTTCACGAGTTTTTGAGTTCTAAATTTTCTTCCCTTCCCTCTCCTCCCCCCTCCCCCCATGACCCAATATAGGTTCTACATATACCCTCACATTAAACTTATTTTCATAATAGTCAAGTTGTAAAGAAGAATTATAACCAATGGAATTAACCATGAGAAAGAAGAAACAAAACAAAAAAAGGAGAGAGCAAATAGTTTGCTTCAATCTGCATTCAGACTCCATCATTCTTTCTCTGGATGAGGATAGCTTTTTCCATCATTTCAGAGCTGTCTTAGAACCTCGCATTGCTGAGAAGAGCCAAGTCTATCATAGTTAGTCATCACAGATACCGTGTGTCTGTAATCATGTATAATGTTCTTCTGATTCTGCTCCCCTCATTCAGCATCAGGTCATATAAGTCTTTCCAGGTTATTATGAAGTCTGTCTGCTCCTCATTTCTTATAGCACAATAGTATTCCTCATTTGGGGTTTTCTTAGCAAAGATACTGGAGTGGTTTGCCGTTTCCTTCTCCAACTCATTTTACTGATGAGTAAACTGAGGCAAACAGGATTAAGTGATTTGCCCAGGATCATACAACTAGTATCTGAAGCCATATTTGAACTCAGGAAGATGAATCTTCCTGACTCCTAGAGAGAAAAGTCTTTGCCACATCTTGCATGTTCCAGTACCAACCCCTTTGCCCTTATCACCTTTGTTTCTTTGTAACAGAGCTACAATCTTTTGTCCTTAATATCATTTTATTTATTTCATTATTTCCCAATTAATTTTTTTTAATTTTAACAAGAATTTGTTCCAAATTCCAAATTTTTTCCCTCCTTACCATCCCTTGCCCACCCCTTGAGGAGGCAAGCAACATGATATTGATTATACATGTGAAGTCACACAAAACATATTTCCACATTAGCCATGTAGAGCTACATTCTTTCAGGCTTCCCCCAAGAAACTACACGTGTAAATAAATGACCAGAAAAAATAGCATCTTTGAGCCTCTCTTACACAGAAGTGGTTTTGCCCATGCCTGGCCCTGTTCTCTTCTACCACTCAATTCTCAAGTTGGTACCAGGTTGGGGAGTGCCTAGAATCGTTCTGGAACTGACCTATTGGACCCCAAGTTGCCATTTGAGTAGAGGAAGAACCCAATTCACCAGTGCTTTAGGAAAATTAATGCAATGGTATAGATCCTCCTTGATTGGGTAGGGGAGAGGCTGAGAGTAGGCAAAATGGAAAACCTCCCCTAACTGAATTATACTTTCCTCTGAATTTTCTTGCAATGTATAGGTACAAAGAAAAGCAGAAGTACAAGTGGATTTTCCAGGGCACTAAACCAAATAAGGATTGCCTAAAGCCCTAAGGGCAGCTAAGTAACACAGTGGATAAAGTGCCAGGCCTGGAGTCAGGAAGACTCATCTTCCTGGATTTAATCTAGCCTTGACCACTCACTATCTGTGTGACTCTGAGCAAGTCACTTAACCTTGTTTGCCTCAGTTTCTTCATCTGTAAAATGAGTTGGAAATGGCAAACTCCAGTATCTTTGTCAAGAAAATTCCAAATGGGGTCATGGAGAGTTGGACTGGACTGAAAATGACCAAACAACTACAAAGTTCTTCTATTAGTGATATTATAAAGGAAAGTTTTAAAAGCAAAGAGAATAACCAGGCTTAAGGGGAAAGATGCCAGAAATAGAAGAGGTCACAAACACCAGGAAGTTTTTACCTACAACAGGAGTCTTGAAGGCGATATCTTCTTTAATTGGCTTAGAGATTCTCCCCAAGTCCCCTGAGTGTAGACCACAGAGCCAACATCTTACCTGGGAATCTCTGGTGATCACCCTACAAAACCATCCACTGGGGAACTATCAGCTGGCCCACCTGTCAGCCCAGGGCAGAATCAGAGTTAGATGAACTCTTTCTTTCTTCCTGAGACTTTGAAAACAGGGGGCCAAGGAATGATTCCATAAAAAGACATTCAAGTGCAACCAAGAAACAGCATGAACTGGGTAGAGGAAGCAGAGACCTCAGACCTTCCTTAACAGGAGAGGCAGGGCACCATCCATAAGGAATCTTAAACCCACTGTGTGCATTGGAGTTTCATTGCTGCAAACCATCCAAAGAAGTTAAGATTTCACTGAGTAGCCTTGTTGCTCTAGATTTCTAATCCTATATTTAATTCCAGTCCCACCCTATAAGAATTTATTCTAATTAGCATCAGTGTGAATAATCTTTTGAGGTCAGGGGAATTTAGGAAGAAGATTAGAATATCCATGGGTTGTATCAAAGAAAAGTTATTATACTATGCTCTGCATTTTAGACAAAAATGTACCACAAACAATTTTTTTTAATTAATTTAACATTATTCTAGTTCCAAGCATTTCTAACTTGGAGGGTGAAATGTACAAGTTGGCATAGTGCCCTCCACAGCCTGTGACATGTCTCTACCTCAAGACAATTTGAGATAACATTTATAGGAATCTTGAATAAGGAAAAGGCCACAGCCTGTTAAAAATGTAGTTTGGGGGTAAGCATTCTGGAACAATAATTACCTAATCTTCTACTCAAATTCTTGAACTATTGAGTTCCCTCCTTGACCACTCCCCAGAAATGAAAGGCTTCATCTCTATGATCCTTAATTCCTGTCTGGAGCTCTCCCGCTGACACCCTGGACTTTCTCCAGCATGTCAAAGCAGCCTGTTCACCCTAGAAGTTCATTCTGGCCCTGTGGCCCCCTCTTCTGATTGATCAGTTTTTCCTAGAACTTCCATTTTAAAGATGGTAGCCAGGCCAGCCGTGCTCACTGATGCTTCTGGAAAAGAAAGGGAGGCTGGTGACCTTGCACAGCCTTTCCTCACTCAAACCAAAGTCAATTGCAAAACATGTCTTCTTTGAGATGTCATGATGGTCCTCTTCAAGAACGAAGGACAAGCACAACTTGCCTCTCGGCTCCGCTCCAGACTCCCCGGATTCTCTCCGCCATGGCCCACATGGGTGCCTTCTCCTTCCCCAGCTTCCCCATCCCCCATTCAGTTCCTTTTAATGCGTTCTCTTTCCCTATTAGAATGTAGGCTTCCATGAGGACAAGTACAATCACTTTTTTTGTTTGTGTTTGTATTCCCAGCACTTAGAATAGTGGCTAGCACACAGTAAGTGATTAATAAATGCTAATTGACTTGCATAGAGACAAGTAGATGGCTCAATGGATAGAGCAGTGGGCCTGGAGTCAGTAAGACCCTGAGTTCAAATCCTGCCTCAGACACTTTCTAGTTTTCTGCTCCTATGCGAGTCATTGGACCTCTTTTTACCTTAATCCACTGGAGAAGGAAATGACAAACCACTTCAGTATCTTTGCCAAGAAAACACCATGGACAGCGTTGGGGTGCTATAGTCCACAAGGTCACAAAGAGTCTAGACAGACTGAACAACAGCAATATTGACTTAATCCTTTCTGTCGAAATCCTTCTGTTGACTTAACCTTTTCTGAATGAAGAAAAGGATATTTCCCTTAGCTAGATGACAGCACCAAGACTGTGTCCTTAACTTGTTGTCGTTCATTTGTTTCAGTTGCGTTCAACTCTCCATGAGCCCATTTAGGGTTTCCCTGGCAAACATACTGAAGTGATTCTTTTGTGCCCTGCCCCCCTCCCAGTTTACCCTCCATCTTGCTCCAGATAACCCCATTGTTTGCGTTCCCATCTCCACGGAAATCAATTTGTGGTTTTTCCATTTAAATAACCTAACCCTACCCTTGCTCAGGGCTGTTCGATTTGAGTCTTTACTCCAAACAGTCACGCTTTTGAATAAATCCACATCAAAATTTATATCCGGGTCTCGCTTGCTTTTTTTCGGCACAACAGTTCGCCATTTCTTTCTCCAGCTCATTTGACAGATGAGAAAACTCAGGTAAATAGGATCAAGTGACACATCCAGGGTCACACAGCTAGTAAGTGTCTGAGGCTGGATTTGAACTCAGGTCTTCCTGACACCAGGCCCAGTGATCTATCCACTGTGCCACCTGAGACTTACTTTTTGTTCTAAGTTTAATTTCCATCCTTACTACAATTCCCTGAGACCTTAGTTCATTGTTCTTTACCTTCCACATACTTTCCTAAGGGGAAGAGTAGGAAAAGGTTTTTTGCTAGAGAAATATTTATTTCTTTATGTTTTCAGTTGAATGAAAAAGAAAGTTTTTAATATGCTTCCACAGATGGGAGCCTAACATGAGTCAAGTAGTTGTGAATTTTGGACATATTCCTACCCGTAGGCTAGACAGAAACCCAGGCCAGGGCATCTGTGATGCTACTTGAGCTGGTAACTCAGTGCCTGGAGCACTATCTGGAAGCTTGTCTAGATGTAGCACCCTAAGATCTTTCAAGAAGAGCAGGAAAAGGGCCCACTTGTACAAAAATATTTACAGCAGCTCTTTTTGTGGTGGCCAATAACTGGAAATTGAAGGGATGCCCATCATTTGGGAAATGGCTAAACAAGTTGTGGTATATGAATGTAATAGAGCACTATTGTGCTATAAGAAATGATGAGCAGGCAGACCTCGGAAAAACCTGGAAAGAACTATATGAACTGATGTTGAGTGAAGTGAGCAAAATCAGGAGAACACTGTATACAGTAACAGCCACAATGTTCAATGACTAACTTTGATAGACTTAGCTCTTCTCAGCAATGCAAGGACCTAAAACAACTCCAAAAGACTCATAATAGAAAATGCCATCCACATGCAGAGAAAGAAATATGGAGTCCGAATGCAAATCAAAGCATACTATTTGCTCTCTTTTTTTGTTTTTTCTTTCCCGTGGTTCCTCGTATTCATTCTAATTCTTCTGTACAACATGACTAATGTGAAAATATGTTTAATATGAATGTTTATTTAGAGCCTATATAGGATTTCAGAGGGAGGGGAGGGAGGCAGAGAAAATTTAAAACTTATGGAAGTAAATGTTGAAAACTAAAGATAATTTATTTTTTAGAAAGAAGAAGAACAAAACTCTTTCTACAATGTAGGGAAGGTGGCTGGTCACCCCAAATGAAGGTGGTTGTTTCTATATCATCAGTTGATGAGGAAAATATATGGTAGTGTGTATGACCAAGGCCAACTGTTCCCAGGACTTCATCTCTTATTATGCTTAATGTTGTTCACTGGGAGAAATTCCTTAGACTACATTTCCCTGAAAGCCGCATGAATGGTGGCATTATCAGGCAAGGACTCTGAACAGTGATAACAAGTATAGTTCAAGAGTTCTTAAGCTGGGGTCTATGAACTTGGCTGTGTTTTTTTTTAATATTTGATAATTATTTCAAAATAATTGCTTTCCTTTGTAATCCTATGTATTTTGTTTCATGCATTTAAAGACATCGTTCTGAGAAGGGGTCCCTAAACTTCCAAACTGTACAGCTAGGTGGCACAATGGACAGAGTCCTGGGCCTGGATCGAGGGAGTCTCATCTTCCTGAATTCAAATCTGGCCTCGGACACTTACTAGCTGTGTGACCCTGGGCAAGTCACTTAACCCTATTTGCCTCAGTTTTCTCATCTGGAAAATGAGCTGGGGAAAGAAAGGGGAAACCACTCTAGTATATTTGCCAAGAAAACCCCAAATGGAGTCACAAAGAGTTGGAAAAGGCCAAGCAACAACGAGGCTTCCGAAGGAGTCCGTTATATTGTACAAACACATAGTAAATGGGCTTGTTGACTTGCTTTGATTTGACTTCTTAATTTGTGGGATTGTACAAGTGGACCCCATGCAGGGAGAGATGCTACTTATTTTTTACACAGGCAGAAACTGATTCTATTACTTGATTCCCTCTTGTTATTTTCATGTTTGCCTCAGTTACTTGCTTAGGAGATCTCTCCAAAGTGGCCTGTCAGCCTCTACTGTACTTTCAAGTCTCCAGTGGCAGGGCTCTAGAATGCACTTGGGTGACAGCCTTCAGAACCCAAGTAGAGCCACACAATCCAGTCAGTCACATCGTCTCATGGGTATTTGAGATGCCAACGGTTATCTTCCAGCCTGATTAGCATCACCCCTCGTTCCCCAGCCTCGGCTCAGAGTTATGCGATTTGTCATCACCCATCAAAAGCCCTTAAGGTTAAAGGGAAGGAAGGATGACCAAGCCCTTGGAAGTCACTGGGACCCAGCGGTCTACAAGGTAACCAGCACCCGTTAGTGTGAAGAAGCCCAGTACAGGGCCCAAAGCCTTGGGCTGGAAGTCTAGAGCCCAAGTCCAGCCCAGGCTCATCTGAGTCACAGGATCTTAGCGTCCCAAGTTCACACCTGGAGGAGACTTTAAAGAACATCTGGTCTACTGCCTTGTTTTATAGATGAGGGAACTGAGGCTGAGACACTGTGCGTGTTTGTAAATATCAGACAGGATCTGAACTCAGGTGCTCTCAAATGCAGTATTCTTTCTGCTGTACTGCAGAGCCTCCCAAGAGGAGACAATACTCTGATCATAAGAAGGGCTCAGGAAAGCTAAATTCTGCTCTTGCTCTCTTTCCCATCTCCTACTCTCAATCCTTTAATTTCCCATCTCCCAAAAAAGACCAGAAATGTTAAACTCTAGCCATTTTCTTTTATTTTAAAGAGCCCAACCCCTCACTTACTTCTACCAAGGACACAGTACCCTGTCCCCAGTGCCTGCTCCATCTCAGGGCTCCTTCCTCAATCCTCCCTTAGAGCCCAGCCCCTCTTCTCCCCCTCCTCCAAATATCCCCTTCCCTTCCTGCTTCTCTCTTCTCATCCAATCATTCCACACCCTGAGACTTGAGTCAGGTGGCAAAAACTTTGAGTCTCCCAAACCCACCCAGAATTTCTGCCCCTGCTCTGCCCCACTTCTTGTCCTTAAGCCTCAGGAACAGCACCAAGAGCCAGGACTTAGGAGACAACATGAGCCCAGGAAGTGCCTAGGACAGAAAATAGGAGGAAGTCAGGGCAAAGTGGTCTCTCTTACCCGAATTCCAGGTCACTTCTGTTCATCCTCTGGAGCAGAGATCCTTAGGTCAGGTCCCCATCCAACCTCCAGCAAAAATGGAATATGCCCAAGACTGTTTGTGGGCCCAGATTTTGTCACAAGCTTAAGGTGGGATGGATGCCCAAGGGCTGGCCGTTCCATATGCTCCCACTCCCTCTTTTTTTATTTGTCTTCCTTTGTTGCTCCAATCCCATCCCCCTCACTGAGCCCCCATCCCCTGGTTACTGAGATAGTGGGGCTATCACTATTACCCACCCACTCCCCTTAGTGAGCTCCTGTCCCTTCTGGATTTCCTCTCAAACTTGAGGTCAGGCTAGATGCCAAATAATGCTTCCCACAGAATCTCATCATTGCCAGGATAAGCCTTTCCATGGGCCCCCATTTCCTGTCTCATTTTACCTCCTCCTGTCACCCCAAACTCATCACCTCACTTAGTCCTCATCTCACTTATGGATCTCCATTCCCTTCATTGAACCTCCATTCATTTCACGGAGCCCCAGACTCTTTCACTGAGTCCCCACCCCACACTAAGACTCCATCTCTTCACTAAGTTCCCTCAACCCCTCTTTCTCAGGCCTTATTACACCTCACTGAGTCTTGAACCCTCACATCAGGCCCCCATCCTCCTCTCTGAGCCCCATTTTCTCAATAAGCCCCCATCACCCTCACTATTACCCACCCCCTTACTTAACCTTCATTCATTTCAACAAGCCTTTGTCCCCCCACCCTAAGTGCCTATCCCTTACATCCCTGACCAATGTCACCTACCTCACTCAGGCTGCTCAGGGAAGCAAGGCAATGGTCAGACAGAGACCCAGGAGTAAAGAGTAGGTCTGAGGGCCATGAGGTGCTAAACTTGTCTCTTCTGGGTTCTCCTTATTTGCCCTGGAAGATAAAGCAGAGGGAGAGGGATGGGGGACCGGATGAGAAATGATCAGAAATGTCCAGGGGCCTAGCCACTGATGATCTTTTCCCACAGGCCTGGGAAAGATTTCCCCCACACGCACACCATGCCAATCACCATAGGCATAAGGCCCTATGGCCACCAAGAAGGGCTCCCACCATACCATTTCTAGTCTCCCCATCTTGAATTCTAGGTGTGGAAAGAATAGTCAAGGCAAACCTGCTGCCCTCAACAATGCTACAATGGGTACCTCCAGGTCCTTTCCTCTTACTCCCTTCTTAACTTTGCAATCTGGCTTCCAACCTCATCGTTCAACTGAAGTTGCTCTCTCCAAAGTTACTAATGATCTCTCAGTTTTCAAATTCAATGACCTTTTCTCAGTCCTCCTTCTTCTTGACCTCTCTGATACATTTTCAGAGACCTTCAAAACCTGTTCCCTTCCTACCTTTCCAGTCTTTTTACCCCTCTCTCTCCTCTACTTACACTTCGATCCAGTGACCTTGGCTTTCTTGACATTCCTTACACAACACACTCCATCTCGGGACACTGTGCAATTTCACTGGCTGTCTACAAAGCCCAGAATACTCTTACTCCTCATCTCCTGCTCCTGGCTTCCCCGGGTGCCTTCAGGTCTCAGCTAAAGTCCCATCCTTTTAAAAAAGTCTTTGCCTGTCTTCCTTAATCTTTAGCATCTTCCCTCTGAAATTATTTCCAATTATTTATTTTTATATATCTATCATCTTGTTTGTGCATAGTTATCTGCATGTTGGCTCCCTGCTTAGACTGAAAATTCCTTGACAGCAGGGACTGGAGTTACTTGGGCGGGAGGATGAAGGGGAGAGGGTTGAGTCACCTTTCTTTTTCTCCCTAGCACTTAGCAGAGTAATTGGCCCACAGTAGGTGTTTAATAAATGTTAGTTGACCTACTAACTGCTATGCCAATCACTCTGCTGCCAATTAATGCTATGCTAGTTAATAGTCCTTTGAGTGGCATTACGATACCAAGGGAGGAGAGCCAGGATCAGTGTTGTCAAACTCAAATAAAAACAGATCCCTCTGGGTAGCATATTGACTTAGAAAATCACAAATTAACGTTATCTGTGTTGTACTTTTATTTTTTTAAACATTTCCCAATCACATTTTATTCTGGTTCAGGCCCATGGGAGTTTTGCTGGCTTCATGCTGCCCATGGGCAGAAAGTATGATGCCTCTGAGGAAACAACCAAAAAGAGTAGAAAATTCTCCTTCCCCAAGACCAAAAAATCCCCAGATGTTTCTTATTGTCAGCGTAGACGATGAGGTTTAGCAGAATAAAGATTGTCCTGTTTAATCCCAGAAACTTTCCTAGCATCTCATGTGAGACTCTGAAGGCAAGGGGCACTCCAGTGTTTCCCAAAGGTGAAAAGGCTGATGTCGGAAAGTCTGATATGCTCCACCGAGCAGAGAATGTCAGAGCTGGGCATTGAGGGCCAGTGTAGGGAATGAGTGGGAGCTTCAGAATATGGATTGTCTGAGCTGAGAAGGGCATTAGAACAGAGACTATCAGAGCTGAGGGAGACCTCAGCACAGAAAACATGAGAGGAACTTAGAACAACAGATGACAGAACATAGAAAGCTAGAACTGGAAAGAACCTCTAGAATCTGGTAGAGTAGAAAAGATGCTACACCTGACATCAATGTACCTGCATTTAATTTATGATCATGAGACTTACTATCAGATACTAGGCAAGTCTAGACTTCAGTTCCTTCATCAGCAAAATAGAGGGTCCAACTAAACGATCTCTGAGGTCTCTTTCAGCATTAAATCTCTGATCCTGTATATATAGAATGTTAGATGGAAAAGGGACCTTAGAAACTAGAACGCCATCTAGGGGTCAGCTAAATGACCCAATGGATAGAGTCAAGAAGACCTGAGTTCAAATATAGTTTCAGGCACTTTCCAGCTATCTGACCCGGGACAAGTCATATAAACTATGTTTGCCTCAGTTTTCTCAACTGTAAAATGGAAATTATAATAGCACTCACCTGGCAGGATTGTTTTAAGCATCAAATGAAATAATATTTTTAAAGGCATATAGTAGGTGTTATATAAATGCTTATTCTCTTCTGTGGTGTTAAGGTGATTAAAGATCTTCCCCACCCATTCCATACGGCCTTTACTTACTGGGTGAGAGGCCCCAGGCCTACACCTTTTTGCTATTTAGGTCTCAGGAGGTGTGAAACCCTCAGGGCCCTAAAGAGAGGTGCTAAAATCAGAGCCAAATGTATGTGCACTAAGTTCTAGCCAATCAGAGGTGCATGAATTCAGCCAATCAGATGCCAGTTAAGACTGTATATAAAGAGAGCCCTGTGTTGGTAATCAAAATGGCCTTTGTTTTCTTTGAGTAACTCAGTGGATTTCATTAAGCCTTAGTAGGTGCTAAGCCCCAGGCCCAAAGCCCTATTAAGTGGGGAACCTACGTGGATGTGGATTGATGACTGCGGTGGGGCCCAAGGTGGGGCTGGCTAAGGGGAGGTGTTAACTCCAGAGCCATGCCCTATTAGGTATTAACCTAATCTACATGGATGTAAACCTCCCAGGGTCCTAAGGGGAGGGGCCAGCTCAAAAACCAATAAGCTCTGGTCATTCAGACGGATGCCTGATGACATCAAAAACTCTATAAGAGGAGAGAAGACAGCTTGAATATTGATTTTCTGTTGGAGCCAGAGAGAGCTACAGCCGAAGCTGAAGATAAAGCCAAGCCGAAGCAGAGCCGACCCAACCCAACCCGTGTGTGGACCGAGGAGTGCTGAGCAAGGACTTGAGGCCAGTAGGTAATCTTCTTACCTGAGAGGGGAAGCATGAATATGATTTGGTTTAATACCATCATGTTTTTCTGTGGCCTCCTGGTTAGTCTTGTGAGGCAGACTTATTGGGCCTGGAAGCTTTTGATCAAAATATCAAAATGGGGAGGCTGGTTAGTGGGTCTGTTACTGTGGAGCCTAAATAAATGTTTTAATCCTTCTACCTTCTACTTAGAGAATTTCTTGTATCTAACGATTCCGAACCATTCAGACATATGTACGATTCTCTTTGAGATCATAAATTCGGCCATCCTACTACAAGCCCAAAGTGTAAGAGAAGCAGAACTGAGAGCAGCAGAACTGAGAGAAGGAGAATTGAGAAATGGACATCAAGATGACATTGAGGCAGCCAGCATTAAAAGCCTACAGAGCGGAGAGTGCAGACAAGACAGTTGCAGAAATTAAAGAGCTGAGAATCCATAGCATCCAGTGATTGGTGAACTGAGAATCCAGAAAATCTAGGAGACTGTAAGGACTCTGAGAACTCCAAGGGCTTTCAGAACTTCAGGACAGGATGCAGGCAAGCAGAGAGTTAGGATTCCTGAGTGATTGTTTACAGGAAGGCCCTAGCAGGGGGGAAGGTTACAAGGTGACCTGGTTCTTTGCTATAATATTGTGTCATAATTTCCTTGTCTCTACACTGAGGTGGGCTTACTAGTTTTGGAACGTAATTCCTGCTATATCAAATTAAGGTTACTAGTCTTGGGATTGGAGGCTCTGGTGTCTAAATAAATGTTATACGTCCTCTGCCTTCTACCTAGAGAGTTTTTCATACTTTGCAATCCCCAACCATCCTTGAGGTCATGAATCTTGCCTTACTGCTACATCTTCCCTTTCCCCTTCTCTCTAGAGTAGATAAGAAGCTTAAAACACAGAATACCAGAGCTGGAAACATTTCAGAATTCAGCCCTCCAAAGCAGAACAAAAATTCAGAGTGGGAAAAGTGGAAGAGAAAAAAAGACAAAACCTAAATTGGCAGAGCAGGAAGGAAGCTTAGAGGACATCTCATCTCATGGCTTCATGTTATAGAGGAAATTAAGTCAGGAGGAGGAGGAGTGTACTGGCTGAGGCCTCATGACAAGTCAGTAACAGAACCAGGATCTATTTCATATGAAGCCCTAGAGTCCCTGGTGCCTGAGTTCCAGGTCTATGTTGATAACCTTCAGGACTGGATTGCCCTTCCTAACCCAGATGGTCTCTGTCCCATAGATCCTACAAGTGGAACTCCAGTTTGGGGGAACAGGAGGACATGGAAGGGGAGACAGGCTGTCCTGAGTTTACATATTAGACCTAGTTCAGCCACTCATATAAGAAATCAACCCTCAGCCCTCCCACATCTCTACCCTATACTATAGGTAGAGGGTTCTTGGAATCTCCATTTAGACATAAATGTGTCCCTAGAAGATAGGATGACCCTGTCCCTAGAAGTGACCCAACCCAAGGAGAATTCAAGAGAGTTCTGGGTCACTGATCCACATGAAGTCTCAGCTGAGGGAAGTTATTAGGGACAGCAGAGCCCAGCCCCTCCATAAGGAGGCTAGTACTGACCTCTCCATCTGCAGGTCTGCCTCAGCATTCTTAAGTTTCTCAGACAAATTCTGGTTCTCTTCTGGCCCAGGAAAGAAAGGGGAGGGGAAGTTAATGAGGAGAAATTCCTTCACTCCCACCCTCATCCCCACCAACTTGGTGCCATGGGAAAGGCCCCCAAAGCCTCTTGGGCCTTCCAACTTTCTTCCCCAGAGCCTGGATTCCCTCCATTTGGGATTCCACCCTCTACAAGGCTCCTGCTTAGGAAATGATCACTGGGATAGGGAGTAGTAGGGAAAGCCGTTAAGACTCCCTT
>CM053622.1:57248433-57253433 GCA_028646595.1 Phalanger gymnotis
AAGGGAGTCTTAACGGCTTTCCCTACTACTCCCTATCCCAGTGATCATTTCCTAAGCAGGAGCCTTGTAGAGGGTGGAATCCCAAATGGAGGGAATCCAGGCTCTGGGGAAGAAAGTTGGAAGGCCCAAGAGGCTTTGGGGGCCTTTCCCATGGCACCAAGTTGGTGGGGATGAGGGTGGGAGTGAAGGAATTTCTCCTTCTCATTAACTTCCCCTCCCCTTTCTTTCCCGGGCCAGAAGAGAACCAGAATTTGTCTGAGAAACTTAAGAATGCTGAGGCAGACCTGCAGATGGAGAGGTCAGTACTGGCCTCCTTATGGAGGGGCTGGGCTCTGCTGTCCCTAATAACTTCCCTCAGCTGAGACTTCATGTGGATCAGTGACCCAGAACTCTCTTGAATTCTCCTTGGGTTGGGTCACTTCTAGGGACAGGGTCATCCTATCTTCTAGGCACACATTTATGTCTAAATGGAGATTCCAAGAACCCTCTACCTATAGTATAGGGTAGAGATGTGGGAGGGCTGAGGGTTGGTTTCCTGTATGAGTGGCTGAACCAGGTCTAATATGTAAACTCAGGACAGCCCGTCTCCCCCTCCATGTCCTCCTGTTCCCCCAAACTGGAGTTCCACTTGTAGGATCTATGGGACAGAGACCATCCGGGTTAGGAAGGGAAATCCAGTCCCGAAGGTTATCAACATAGACCTGGAACTCAGGCACCAAGGACTCTAGGGCTTCACATGAAATAGATCCTGGTTCTGTTACTGACTTGTCATGAGGCCTCAGCCAGTACACTCCTCCTCTTGACTCAGTTTCCGCTATAACATGAAGCTATGAGATGAGATGTCCTCTAAGCTTCCTTCCAGCTCCACCATTTCAGGTTTGGTCTTTTTTTCTCTTCCACCTCTCCCACTTCATCTTCATTGTTATACAGTCTTTTTCTCTTCTGACTTTCTATGACCTCTCTGAGAGGGTCCCTTCCAGCTCTGACATTGTCTGCTTTTTATTTTGAGAGAGATTTGAAGGAGGGATGTATTCTCTGCCAGCTCTGGAATTCTAATAGGCTAATCCCCGCTACCTACCCTATTAGTCATGGTATCCTCTGACATCTTATGGCTTAAATCATAGATGTAAAGCTGAAAGGGCTAGAAGGACCTCAGAGGTCATCTAATCCCATTTTACAGAACAAAAACTGAGGCCCAGAGAGTGTCTGGCATGTGCTAAGTGCTTAATAAATGTTTATTTCCTTCCAAAGCAATTGAATGACCTGGTCTTCACCTAAGTAGTAAATAGCAAAGCCAGGATTGAGATTAGTTCCTGAGTCCAAAATTTAGGGTTCTTTCAGATACATGATGCTTTCTTTACTCTGGTTCCTTTCAGTTCTGATGTATCTAGTGGTCCCTCCTAGTTTTCGACACTCTATATTCTGTGCCCCTACAATTCTAACATTCTATGTTTGGTGTTGGAAATCCCTCCTGACACTGGTATTCAATGCTGTCATTCTCAGAGCCTTCCTAGCTCTGACACTGTAGACTAGCATCCTTCCAAAGTCTGATATGCTATGTTCTAATGTCCTCATTTCAGTATTCTGTGTGATGAAGGCTCGCCACCACTGCTCAATGCTCATTTCTGCCATCCTCTGTTCTAGCACCCTTCTCAGCTCCAACAATCTATATTTCAAAGTTTCCCTATGCCCCAACCCCAGCCCCCACTCAATGCCTAGCTCTGACCTCCTCTGTTCTGATGTCCTTCTCAGCTCAGATAGTCTGTATTCTAAGGCTCCCCTAACCCCTACCCCAGCCCCCACTCAATGCCCAGTTCTGACAGTCTCTATCTGTCCTAATGGCCTTTTCAGGTCACACGATCTGTATTCTAAGGTTCCCACCCTACCCCCATTCTGGTCCCCATGCAATGCCAGGTGTGACATTCTCTGCTCAATGTATCACAATATGCTTTCCAAAATCAACTTTCTCTCCTTCAGGAAATGTCTGAGCACCACTTGCTTTCAGATCCTCATACTAAGTGTTGGCAGAGTTTCTGGAATTAGACAATCTCTGTTCCTGTGAAACTCATAGCATAGTAATATACAGGCTACACTGACAATGAGAAGCATTTGGGGACTTTTGCTTTGGGGAAAAAGGAGATTTTTCTACTTTTTGAGGTTATCTATACCACAGCTCTCCTCCACTGGCACAAACTTTGGAAAAGATACCATGCCATTGAAAGTACTATTAACTAGCATAGCATTAATTGACAGCATGCTAATTACCATAGTACTATTAGGGGTAGGGAGTAGCATTGACCATCTCTTCCCCACCAAGAACCCAAGATGGGGGGGGCCTGGGAATGGTGCAGTAGAGATCCCTCTTAGGGGCCCCAGTGCCTCACGCTCAGGGTGGTGGTCATTCAGAAGGTCTTTCCCAGTCGTGTGGGAAAAGACCAGAAGTGACCAGGCCCCCAGACCCTAGGTATTATGGAAATATCCCATTGTTCTCTAATTGTGACTATCCCCTTCCCGTCCATCCCTTCAATCCTACCTGTATCTTCCAGAGAAAAAAAGAACCCAGAAGAGATGAGTTCAGCACTCCTTGGCGCTCAGACCTACTCTTTACTTCTGGGTCTAGGCCTGGTCATTACCTTGCTTCTCTGAGCATCCTGAGCAAGGTAGGTAACATTGATCAGGGACAGAAGGGGCCTCGGTGAGGCAACAGTGACTCATTGAGGGAACAGGGGCTTAGTATGGGGGCTCAGTAAGGGAGATGGGTAATAATGTGGGTGACTGGGGCTTATTGTAACAAAGGAGCTCAGTGAGAGGATGAGGGCCCAGTGTGGGGATTAAAGATGCACGGAAGCAGGATAGGCCTCAGAGAGAGGGACTGGAGGATGCATGATGAGATAAAAGCCCAGAAAGGAGGTAAAGTTTAAGGGATTGGGACTCAGTGAAAGGTTGGGGGCTCATTGATGGAGGTGCAGTAGGCCTGAGAGCAACAGAGAGAGATGAGAAAGATACAGAGAATGGGACATAGCCCTGGCAATGGTGAGAATCCCAGTGGAGTACAGTTTGGCGTGAAACCTTGCCCCAAGGAAAAAACCCAAAGAGGGTGGTGACTCAATACGGGAGAATAAGTAATAATGTGGGAGGTGGGGGCCTGAGGCAATGGGGCTCAGTGAGGCAAGAGGAACCTCGGAGAGAGGGGTGGAGGGATCCTTGAGGGTTTGGGAGTTCAGTGAGATGGATGGGGGCTCAACAAGGGGGATGAAGAACAGCAAGAGAGCTGGAAACTCATTAAGGGAATTGGAGTTCAGCAAGAAGAAGGGGTTGGGCCAACAAAGGGGAGTGAAGAAAATAGAGGGATCTCCAAGTATGTGGAAAGAATACGCTGGAAATGGTGAGATTTCCTGGAGGGAAGAGTTTGGTACCAAGCAGCTCAAGACTAGGAGGAAATCCAGGCACCCAAACAATCCTGAGCATAACAAAGTATATATTCTTGTTGGGGGGTGGCGGGGAGGGGGGTGTAATGTGGAGCAGACTTAGGGATCTCTGCCCTAGAGAGTGAGCAGAAGAGGCCTGGAATGGGGGTGGGGGAGGACACTCTGACCTGACTTCTTCTATTTTCTGTCCTAGACACTTCCTACCCTTTTGGAGACTTCTAAGCTCTGGTTCCTGTGTTGTGCCCTGAAGCTCAAGCATGAGCAGTGAAGCTGATCAGGGACAGAAATTCTGAGTGGTCTTGTAACACTCAAAGCAGGACTGTTTACTTTCACCACCTGATTCTGAAGTCCCAGGGTGTGGAGGGTTAGGATGAGAGGAGCTGGGCAGGATGAGGGGAAGCTGTCTGGAGGAAGAGGAGGAAGAGGAGGAAGAGGAGGAGGAGGAGGAGGAGGGGAGGGGGTGGGCTCTGAGGAAGGATGGGGGAAGGGGCGCTGAGACAGAGCAGGCACCGGGGAGCTGTGTCCTTGGTAGAAGTAGGTAAAGGGATGGGCCAGGGGTAGGGGTCTTTAAAATAAAAGATGACTATAATTTACATTTTCTGATCCTTTTTGGGAAATGGAGAAGGAAAGAGCCAAGCGCATTTAGGGTTAGGGTTAGGGTTAGGGTTAGGGTTAGGGTTAGGGTTAGGGTTAGGGTTAGGGTTAGAGGAGATGGGAGAGAGGGAAAGTAAGAGTTTAGCTCTCCTCAGCCCCTGTCCTTCCCTACCAAAGTGCATCTCCTCTTGGCAGCTTTGTGGTAGAATAGAAAGACCTGAGTTTAGACCTGAGTTCAAATCCTATCTCTGATACTTACAAATATATATAGCCTTGAGCAAGTCACTCAACTTCTCTGGGCCTCAGTTTCCTTGTTGGTAAAATGAGGGGGTTAGACTAGATGACTACTAAGGTGTTCTCCAGCTATAGACATATGAAGCTACCACCTAGTGACCAAGGTCAGAGAGAGAGACAGAGAGAGAGAGAGAGACATAGATAGAGATGGCGGGGAGGGGAAAGGGGGTAGACAGAGACAGAGACGGGGGGGGGAGAGAGAAAGAGAGGGGGAGAGAGAGAACGAGACTAAGAGACAGAGAGAGACTTAGAAAGAGAAAGAGACAGAGGGAGAGAGAGAGAAAGAGAGAGAACAAGACTGAGAAAGAGGGAGACAGAGACAGAGAGGTGGAGAGAGACACAGAGAGAGATGGAAGAGACGAGAGAAAGACAGAGAGAGGCACAAAGAGAGAGAGAGAGACTGAGACGGGGAGAGAGAGGTGGAGTCAAGATGGCAGAGGGAGAAGAATCATTTTTGCCCACCATACCCAGTACAGCTCTTCCACGCCAACCTAGAATATGCACTAGATCAAATTCCAATTGCAGTTGGCATTAGAAGGCAACTTATCCACTTGTGCCAGTGATTTGATCCCAGTGATTCCTACGGGTTTGGTCACCCTCCTGCTGCCCCCACCCCCGCTCCCACCCCAGGGCCTTTGGTAAGAGGTAACATACCCTAGCACTGGGATAGGGCTAAAGATGGGC
>CM053622.1:57258433-57266412 GCA_028646595.1 Phalanger gymnotis
ACTACCCCATGAGGGAGAGGCTAAGGCTGGATAAATAGATCTGGGAATCATCTGCATAAGAACACAACTGAAATGTCAATCTCTGATACCATACATAAATTCGAAATGAGTAAATGATGGACATAAAATGTGATAGCATAAACACCTTAGAGGATCAAAGAAGACATTATCTTTCAGCTGTTGAAATAGGAAAAGGGTCCATGATCAAACAAGGGATAGAGAGGATCACAGAGGACAAAGTGGATAGTTTTTGTTATATAAAATTAAGACTTTTTTACAAAAACAAAACCAATGCAGTTGAAATTAGAAGGGAAACATGTAACTGGGGGAAATCTTTTTAGTAAATTCCTCTGAGAAAGTTCTCATTTCCAAGCTATAAAAAGAACTTATTCATACTTAAAAGAATAAGTGCCATTCTCCAGTCAATAAAT
Source organism: Phalanger gymnotis (assembly GCA_028646595.1). NCBI lineage: Eukaryota > Metazoa > Chordata > Mammalia > Diprotodontia > Phalangeridae > Phalanger > Phalanger gymnotis. The sequence goes on from CM053622.1 coordinate 57,258,865, forward strand.
GATCAAAATTATAAATAGGAAATTTTCAGAAAAAGAAATTCGGGGCAGCTAGATGGTACAGTGGATAGAGAATGGACCTTGGAGGACTGGGATGGTTCAGTTTTGGTTTCATTATGTCATTTGGGGGAAATCAAAAGTTGTTCAGGAAACAAAACTGAGACTGAACTTCTTGGCAGAGTATAGAAGAGAGAGAGACAGAGAGACAGAGAGAGAGAAGGATGTAACAGTGTATTAGTGAGGGAACTTCACTGCAAGCCATCCCTCATGTATATAACACCTACTATGTGCCAGGCACCATGCTAAGCACTTTATAATTGTGATCTCATTTGACTCTCACAATAACAATCCTGCCTCAGATCCTTCTGGCTGTGTGACCCTGGGCAAGTCACTTAACCCTGATTGCCTCCCCCCTCCCCCCAAAAAAATTTTAAGCTCTTAAAAAAAGAAGAAATGCAAGGTATCAAAAACTGTGGGAAAATGTTTCAGATCTCTAATAATTAAGGAAATGTAATTTGAAGCAACTGTGAGGTTCCACTTCATACCTATCCTATCAGGTTGGCAAAGTTGTCTAAAAAGGAAAATGACAAATGTTGTGGGGGCTACAGGGAAACAGGCATATTAAGGTGAGATAAATGAAAAGTCCAAGAGACAGAGTTTCTGGGTAATTGATAATCAATTTATTGATCAGGCTAGCTGATAATAAATTGATCGTCAATAGTTTCAGTAACCAAAGACCCCTAATGGAGATACTGAATGCCTTAATATACTTTTAGAAAAAACAGTGCCTCTGACAGGTGAAAATCAACCCTGATTGGTGAACAATTAATGAGACATATTAATGAGGAAGTGGACTAAAAGTCTCCAATTCTTCCTGCTGAGAACGTCAATTGATCATGAGATTCAGCCTCCTCCAGCAACCTAGACAAAGAAATCCATCTATACCCAGACCACTCTAGTTGGTTTTATCCTTCATGAGCTGGGTTACTCTCCCTGCCCCCACTGGAGCTTGTTATTGTAGAAATAGTTTTCTTGGTTCTGCTAACTCCACTCTGTATCACTTCATACAAGTGTTCTCTGGTTTCTCTGAAACCACCCCTTTCTTCATTTGTTATGGCATAATAGCATTCCATTACATTGATACACCATAGTTTGCCCATCTAATTTCATAATTGATGGCACCTCTTTAGTTTCCAGTTCTTTGCCACCACAAAAAAGAGCTTCTAAATATTTCTGAATAGCTGGGTCTTCTTTCTTTGCTCTGGCTGGGTCACTAGGCTGACTATTGATATTACTGGCTCAAAGAATAAGCAAAGTTTAGTGACCTTTTGGGGTTTTTCTTAATCTCTCTTAACACTAGTTCCTTCCCTCTACAATAACAACATTGTAAAGACAAAAACTTTCAAAAGACTTAAGAACTACGACCATAGCCAACCACCATTCTAGAGGACCCATCACGAAGCACGCTACCCACCTCCTGACAAAGGAGCGATGGACTCAAGGTGAAGAATGAGACATATATTTTTTGAACCTGGCCAATGGGAGAATTTGTTTTTCTTGACTCTGCTTATTTGTTATAAGGGTTTGGGTTTTTCGGTTTGGGGTTTTTTTTCTGTGAAGGAGGGGAAGAAGTGGAAAGGAGAGAGAATAGATTTTTGTTCATTGAAGAAAATAAAATTAAATTTGAAGGAAAAAAATAATTGAAGGAATAGGAGCTGATGAAGTCACCAAATGAGAGTACAGAAAGAAAAGAGAGTCCTGGACAGAGCCTTGCAGGATCCCAGAGTTGGTGGGCTTGACATGGATGAAGATCCAACAGCAGAGACTGAACAGGAGTAGTCAGACAGGAAGACAAAGTGGCATCTGAGACAAGAGGGAAGAAAAGGGCCTGACATGTTTGGGGCAGAGACAGCTATCTGAGCTTTCTGTCCAGTCTCCTAGCCCCGCTGGAAAATTGCTAGCTAGAACAAAGGAACTGCAAACCTAGAGAAAAAAGCCCATGTAGAGTGCCACCTGGTGTTCATTTCAGACACTGCAGTCTGAAGTATTAAAAATTCTCTCACCTAGATGCTTATCCCCACTGTCTCCCTATGTGAACAAAAGAGGAAAAATAAGTTGAAGTAGAATAATGCATATTAGCTGTCTGACCACGAGTGTTTCCCTTACCCTCTCAGCGTCCCTGGCAGCTCTCTAAGACCATTCGTTACAAATGAGTTGCAATCTATATTGCCGGAAGTAGTTTCCACGTCACGGAATTCCTTATGCTGGTCACATCACAGTTCCCTATAACAATGAAATCACAGGTTTTTCATCAGAAAAAAGTGGAGAGAAGGTCATGGTTGCTTCAGAACTCACAGCTAAGAATTTCAAATTTAGCGTCCAATGCTCTGCGCTTCTGGGAGATCTGCCAAAGTCTCTTGAGGCGGATTAGAAGCCTCTTAGCTTGATTTCAGGACCACAAAGATTCCACCACGATCCCCAGGTCTGGAGATGCCACAATAGTAATATTCCAGGTGCTTCATCTTCTAGCTCCATATCCTATCCTTAGATTGTAGAATGTCTTCTCTGTGCCCCAAAAGCCCTGCTTTTCAACACCCCCTTAGACCTACCATCGACAATAACAGTCCTCATCCAGCAATGCCACTACTTGGCAGTTAGAGATGCAGCCTTCAGGGAAATGTGGCCCGAAGAATTTCCCCAGCGATCTTTGTTCTCAGAGCCTAAGTACAAAGGGAAAAATGTCCTAGAAACATTTATTCTTTGTCATACCTACTACAATAAATTTTCTCAGTCAATAGATAGTAATACAGTAATTATTATTGGGGAAGGAAGAAGAGAGACATAGGTGCACCTTTCTTATATAATGAGGAGAATGGCTGCCTAAGGCCCAGTCCTTAGGAGGACTATTTGCCTAATGAATATCCCAAGGGAGAACTGGTAAGCCTGCTTCCAGAGGGGAGTGGTCATAGGGTACTTCCCCTTTCTTATTCAGATGACGCACCAGTATCCTGGATATTATGTAGTAACACTGAAAGATGACTGCTAAGTCTAGTAATTGGCTGCTGAGCCAAAAATGAATATGCATACAAAAGGCTCAAACAAATGGAATAACTGTCTCTTCCCTGGCACCCTTGGATTCAATAGGAAAATGATCCACCATGGGCCTCTGAGTTGGGGCAGTACCTTGGTTCTCTGTCTCTCTGTCTCTCTCTGTCTCTCTCTGTCTCTCTCTCTCTCTCTCTCTCTCTCTCTCTGTCTGTCTCTCTGTCTCTCTCTCTCACTCTCTCTCTCTCTCTCTGTTTCTCTCCCCCCATCACCTTTTGTCTGTGAGTGAACAGTGTTGCTGTTTTTCCATCTTTGTTATGTTTATTCTTTGCTGATCTTAGACGAATGAGTAAGTGGATGAGTCAGAGACAGAAAGGACCAGCTTATAATGTAATGAATTGGGGAGAGTGATGGTAGTCACCACTTCAAGTTTGAGTCTATTGTCCCCATGAACCAAAGTGGTAGAGAAGAGTGAGCTCTTGGTTTTGGTGGAGTCTTTTGTACTTTGTACTAAATATTCTCAGTAAATACCTTTTGTAAAGGTTCATTGTTGCTCAGTCATTTCAGTCGTTTGATTCTCTATGACTCTTTTTGGGATTTTCTTGGAAAAAATACTGGAGTCGTTTGTCATTTCCTTCTTCAGTTCATTTTACAGATGAGGAACTGAGGTAAATAGAGTTAAGTGACTTGTCCAGGATCTCACAGCTAGTAAGTGTTTGAGGCTGATAAAAGTTAATTAATTGGTGAAGTGATTGGTGAATTAGTTAATTGGTGAATTGATAATGGAGTGATCAAATTATTAACTAGTCAAATGATACTTAGAGGAGCACACCAGATGAGAATTCATGATGGATACACAACCATCCCAACCCCTCAGAATAACCCCCTAGATTCCTGAGGGGAGCAGTAGTAGCAGCGCTCAGGAGACAAAACCTGCCAGCTCACATGATAGTCAAAAGAGAAGACCCAGAGTCCTTATGTGGGCACTAAGAAATTTGCTGGAACTCAGGGTGCTATATATGGGCATGCCATTACATAGTTCTTCAAGCCCTGAGTTACCAGTTCAAGAAACTGCATGGGTGTGAGCAGGACCTCACAGCTCTGAGCCCTAGATAGGACTTGCATTTTCTCCCTTCATACCTCAACCCAGGCTTTTATCTAGTCTAACAGTGTGAATATATTCCCAACAATATTTCATAAATGATTTGAATTATTAATGATCAACCTCCATCCATGCCTCAGACACTCACTAACTTATGACCCTGTGCAAGTCACTTAATCCTGTTTGCATCAGTAAATGGCAAACCACTCCAGCATCTCTGCAAAGAAAACCCCAAATGGGATCACAAAGAGTCAGACATGCTGTTTCTTCTTTCCCAACATGACTAATATGGAAATATGTTATATATGATTGTACATATAAAACCTGTATCAAACGGCTTACCATTTTAGGAAAAGGGGAGGGGAAAGGGAGGAAAATTGGGAACTCAAAAATTTGTAAAAATGAGTGTTAAAAATTATCTTTACAGGACAGCTAGGTGGCGCAGTGAGTAGAGCACCAGCCCCGGAGTCAGGAGGACCTGAGTTCAAATGTGGCCTCAGACACTTGACACACTTACTAGCTGTGTGACCTTGGGCAAGTCACTTAACCCTAATTGCCCTGCCTTTCCCCCTCCAAAAAAAATTATCTTTACATATAATTGGAAAAATAAAATACTATTTAAAGAAAGAGTCAGATATGACAGAAAAAAATGACTGAACAACAAAGAGATTCTCATCTCTCACAGTTTCACCTGACCCCAAAGCATTACACATTCATAAACAAATGAGTAAAAAGTAGTAGTTTAGGGGATAAGGAGAGCATATTTTACTAAAGTAGAACCAGAATGAACAAAGAGGAGGGCTAGGAGTTTGGAGCTGCAAGCCAGCTCTTAAGTGAAGTCTGAAATTGGCACTTCTTTGGACAGTGTGATACAGTGAGGAGCCCAAAATTAACATGATGACTTTAAAATTCCTGATTTTGCCCTGCCGTTCCTGATGAGGTCTGAAGTCTCCGCTTCCCCTACCCAGTCCCTGGGCAAAAAGGGAGAGGGAAAATGTCTGAGGGAGGGGAGGTCAGAGGAATCCTGAACAGGTAGGCTACGAGAAGGTTTTATTATAAGACAATCGATGAGACAGGAAGAATCAGGACTTAGAGCTGGACGGAGTTCAGGAACCATTCTATTCCAGCCGGCTCATTGTCCAGATGAAAAAGACTGAGGCCCACAAAAGTGAAGTCACTTGGCCCAGGGGTTAGGAGAGGTAGGATGTCAGGGGAAGGAGCGAGGAGTGCCAGGGTTTCGGACTAGGTTTAGGGGTCAGGAGAAATTTATTCACATTTTTAGACTAGACAGAAGCCTGGATGGAGGAATGAATGGAGAAAAGGCAAGTCCCAGCTAGGGCTGAGAGCTGTGAGGTACTGCTCGCACCCGTAGTTTCTTGAACTGGTAACTCAGGGCTTGAAGACGAGAATCGTGGGGCGAAGGCAGGATAGGAGAGAGGGAGAAGCACTTACGGGACGGGACATGGGGTCCCAGGTATGGTGAGGAGACAGAGAAGGGCTGTTTGATGGGGAGGATTTGCCGGGACTGGAAGTATTCAGACCCTGCTAAATCGATCCTCTGCTGGGCTGGGCTCTGCCTGTCCTTCTGGTGTTCCTCCCAGAGCCACCAGGGGGAGCTGCCTCCCCGCAGGTCCGCCCCGGGCTGCCTGCCTATGGCTCTCAGTTCCTGCAGCCACGGATGCCCGGGCGTTAGCCTGGACTCCAGACCTTCGTCCGGGATCAGACAACAAGATAGAGAAGGACAAGGAGCCAGCTGAGAGCCTGCGGGAGGGGAGATAATCGTAACTCTGGGATGTCACATTTCCTAAGCGTATACAAGATGTTACGAATGTTGCGAGTGACTTGGGACTAGAATAGTAGTAATTGACACTTATGTAGCACTTTAAGGTTTGCAGAGCTTTTTAAATGCATGAGCTCGTTCGAGTCTGGATGAGTAGTGGATGCTTTTGGGCTCCGGAGGAATCCCGCCCCCCTAAAGTTGAGTGCCCTGCCGCTAGGGAATCAATCCCATACACCACTGGAGCTGACCCCTTATATGTCCATGACCTCCACAATGGCTCCAAGACCCCTTGGATCTGTCCAGATCTCCGTTAAATCCCCACTATACCCAAGGGGATCACAGTGGAAGAGGGTCATATTTAGAGACTGGCCCACCCATGACATAAATCTCCACTCAACTTAATAATAATGGCTAACATTTACATAACATTTTAAGGTTTGAAAACAACTGTTACAAATCATCTCATTTGTCTTCACAACAATCTTTGGAGATGGGTGCTATTATTATCCCCATTTTACTTTGAAGTTAAATGACTTACCCAGGATCACACAACTAGTAAGTATCTAGGCAATATTTGAACTCAGGCCTTACTGACTCCAAGTCTAAAGCATTTATCTATTGTATCAACTAGCTTTTGGAGATCTCCCTACCCAAGATGCCTCCCCCCCATATATGTTATTGTTGTTGAGTCGTTTCAGTGGTATCCGACTCTATGACTCCATTTGGATTTTCTTGGCAGAGATATTGGAGTGGTTTGCCATTTCCTTCTCCAGTTCATTTTACATATGAGAAAACTGAGACAAATGGAATTAAGTGACTTGCCCAAGGTCACATGGCTTGTAAGTGTCTGAGGCCTGATTGGAACTTAGGTACCATATGCGCCTCCTTCTTAATCCTGTCCAGTGCCTCCTAGTCCCTATGTTCCCAATTCCCTGGCCTTGTCTTTAACTCCAGCAGTGTCCCAGATTCTACTGTAGTTCCCCGGCTCTTCTCTCCACAAATAAAATAACCTTCGTTTAAAAAAAAGAAAAAGCACTTAGCATAGTGCCTGGCGACATAGTAGAAGCTATGTATTCATTACCTTCTCCCTTCCCTTCTAATTGCAAGACCCTGCAGGACACTTAGCCAACCCCTTCTGGCTGCCCCCTAGACCCCCGTCCTCTCCTCTAATAGTCTTTCCTTTCTAAGCCCAGCCAGGGGCTGTGCCCATCTCCCCTCCCCTTTCCCCAATCTACTCACCCTTTTCCAGATTGTGGCCTCCATCCTCAACTTTCAGAACACAGATCAAGTCCAGAATCAGTGACAGACCAGTGACAGTTCAGGTAATTGACACCTACAGTCAGTCTCCTGTTACACAGCTATCAGCTTAGGTTTAAAGTATTAAGAAGTGACTTCCATATAATAATATGAACCTGCATTTATATGTGGAGGCTTAATTTTTGTGATATACTTTCAACAGCCTATTATCTATCAATACTCCATTCCATCTGCCCAGCAACTCTTCCAGCTATAGCCCAGACCCCCTGTCCTATCTCTCTGGCTCCCCCACCCCCACCCCAGACCCCTGCTAAATGTTCTCTTCCCATGCTCATACTCTAGGAGACGGAGTTTCCTCTGGGTCTCC
>CM053622.1:57266912-57338126 GCA_028646595.1 Phalanger gymnotis
GGGCACAGCACTCTATCTGCTATGTGCAGTGGCAAGCACTCTGGCATACCCAGGAGGGCTGCTAGCACAGGTTCTTAGATCTGCTTTTCTAGGAAAGATGCCCCAAAAAGGGTTAACAATCCTACTTTTAATTACATTCACTAGTTTAGGGGAAGGGTCAGCACCCTAAAGTCAGAGAAAGCACAAGCAGAGAAAATACAAGCAGAGAAAGTAACATAAAGACCAATAGACAGGGCTCTGACTGCCTGATCAAAGCAATATTGCTATGCACTTTACATGGATCAAGAGAGCCTTTACATCTGAGCAGTTGGGGTCTTCTGAACACGTGGATACTCAGAGTCTCGACCAGGGAGTCAAAAGATCCTTCTCATTAATCGAGCCTCCAAAGCAAAATACCAACTCAGAGTATATATACACTTCTCAGAGCCAGAAGACATCATGACCCTCATAACTCAGTGCCTAATCAACTTAGTACCAAAAGATGTGAAAGCCTTCCTACAAGCAAGCCTCCCCTAAGCAAGCTTCCCTCCCCCAATGGGCTCTGTGACTCAAGATGTAACACAGCTGGGCCAGAGCTCAAAACAGATCACATAGGCCTCTTAATGGATGGGGAAGGTCTTCCTATTCCATTAGCATTACACTATGCCACCTAGCTATCTGTGGCCCAAGGTTCCCCCAAACTAGACCAGGTTTTATTCTGGAGGCTGAGCCCAAGCAGGCCATTTTCTCTCTTTGGCTCACAACCTCTGCCTGGAGATGCTCCAGAAAACTCTCAGATATACTCGTGGCATTCTTCAAAATGACTAACAGAGACCCCAGCTCCCATACATAGAAGGGGTTCATCCTAGAGTCCCTGACCAAGTTCCTTTGGCCCACTTGATGAGTCAGTCAATTGACAAGCATTCATTAAGTGTATACTATGTGCCGGGAACTGAGTAACTTTGTATACCTGGGAATACAAAGAAAAGCGTCTCAAGGTGCCCACAATCGGATGGGAGAGACAACAGGCAAAAAATAAGCAAGATATAGATGGAATAAATTGGAGGTCATCTCTGGGGAAAGGCCTGAGAAGGGCTTCATGCAGAAGGCAGGACTCTGGCTGAAATTTGAAGCCAGAGGCGAAGAGAGAGAATGTTCCAGACAAGGGAGATGGCCATTGGAAATGCTCAGAGTTGAGAAGTAGAGTGTCTTGCTCAAAGAATAACAAGGAGACCCATGTCATTGGACTTTGGCCAGTCCGGGTGTGAGGTGACAAGGGTCTACCCCAGGGTGATGGTAGCATCAGAGAAGAGAAGGGCTGGTTGAGAGATGTTGTGAAGGTAGAAATGGCAGGGCTTAGCAACCAATTGGATATAGCAGGTGAAAGAAAGGGAAGAGTTGAGGATGACACTGAGGTTGGATGAGCCAGAGACAGAGACAAAGAGGTATTCCATCTTTGCCCTTTTCAGACTTGGAGGTACCACATTTGCATTTTGTAAAGGGAATGAGACCTTGAGTAGCTCACATCCTGAGTGATCTATCCATAGACTGTAAAGTGTATGAAACCAGGAGCGTGTCAGTTACTGCTGATAAAGGAAATAGAAAAGTGTTTGAGACACAACAGGATGTAGTTAATTGGGCAGTGGGCCAGGAGTCGTGAAGACCTGGATTTAAATCCAGCCTCAGACACGAGCTAGCTGTGTGATCCTCAGCAAGCCACTTAACTGATCTTGGCCTGCCTCAGTTTCCTCATCTGAAAAATGAAGAGGCTAGACTTGCTGACTTGTAAGATCTTTTCCAGCTTTAAATCTCTGACCCTAGGATCACTCTGCTGTTTCTGTAGGAGGAATGAAGAAATTGCTCCATCAATTTGATGGAATCATAGGGTGGATCAGGCACACCCCTGATGGCCTCTTAAAAGCAAGCTAGTCAAAGCAATTTTGAATTGTGTAAATAAAGCAACTAAAATGTCCATACTCTTTGACTCAGAGATTCCACCATTAGGCATATACCCCAAGGACGTCACTGACAAAAAAAAAAAGGCTCCATAAATACCAGAACATTTCTAGCAGCACTTTTCAACGCAGCAAAATAGTAGAAACTAAATAGATGCCCATTCATTGGAGAATGGCTAAGCAATTCATGGTGCCTGAACATAGTGCAATATTACTGAGCATATTTAAGTTACACGGGTGCCTAGGTAAGATATGTGTGTCAAAACAGGTTGTCTAAATGTTTGGATGTGGCTCATGAGTAATACGGATAGATTTATTTCTGAAATCTGAGCAAAGTTACCTTGCAAGAGGTAGAGAGAGGCTGGACACTCTTTTCAGCATTCTCTGAGAGGGTTACTAGACTAGAATTATAACCATCTGCCTCCCTCAAATATCTCTGCTCTGCTCTAGAGGTGGGGATTGGAATCTCTGGTCTAAATGGAGGCGGGGAATGATTCAGAAGGAAAGCCAAGTTTATATCCTCCAGCTTGGCTTCTCAGCTGATTCTGGTTTCACAAGAGACCATCACAAATAGCAAATAGTGAATAAGCCCATTTATCCAAGAAAATAGCAAACAGAAGTTGGAAAAATCATACAGATTAGAATACCCTGGAAAATACACAAGTGACAGGAGGTCACTTTCTGTACTTCTAGTTAGATCTGAGCCCTGGCGAGCCAGATATGTCTAATAGTTGACCCATATGTAGCACTTTGAGGTATAGAACGTAGTTTCTCACAACGATCCTGTGAGGGAAGTAATGTAAGTATTTTTATTTCCTATTTACAGATAAAGAAATTGAAGTTCAGACAGGAGAAGAACATTGACTTTAAAATCCTGTTCCACCTGATTTATCCTGTGGTGACTAGGAAGAAAGAAGATCTTTAACTTTGGAATTGTATCCTTTTTAGTCCTGTCTTTATAATGTCAGTTTTAATTGTGTTTTATGTTCCACAAGACCTTATTACATGTGAAGTCTGCTGTGGGGAGGAGTAGCTGATTCTAGATCTTCCAATAATCAGGAATAATCAGTCTCTAAAACCCCATCGGTACAGTGCCAGCGGGCATGTTCAAAGGGGTGGTGCCCCCAGATGCCTTCCCAAAAAAAAGGACCCACAGCCTATAATCTCATATTGTTTAGGGAACTTAGCAAATTAATCAAGATTTACATGATCACATCCCCCTTACAAATTATGAATGCTTATGATGGTTGGAGACTGAATGGGTTTGAACCCAGGATTTCTGATTCTAAAGCCAACTTTCTTTCCAGTATGCCACTGACTCCCAGTGTGAAGATCTCTAAGGTTGCTTCCAATTCTGAAGTCTATGACCTAAAGTCTTTTCCTGGAAAATAGATGTTAATACATTGTTGATGGAGCTGTGAACTGGTCCAGCCATTCTGGAAAGCAATTTGGAAACTATGCCCAAAAAGCAATAAAACTGTTTGTGCCTTTTGACTACCACTACTAGGTCTATACCCCAAAGAGATCAAAGAAAGAGGAAAAGAACTCATATAAACAAAACTATTATAGCCGCTCTTTTAGTAATAGCAAAGAACTGGAAACAAAGTGGGTATCCGTCAATTAATTATGGTACATGAATGCAATTTAATACTATTGTCCCATTAAAAATAATGAAAGGGAGTGAAACCTAGGAAGACTTGTATGAACTGATGCAGGATGAAGTGAGTAGAACCAAGAGAACATGCTATACAATAAAAACATTTTTAAAGACAGATAACTTTGAAAGGCTTAAGAACTCTAATGACTGCAAAGACCAGGGTTGGTGAGGACTAGGATGGTGAGGTATGTTACCCACCTCCTGACGGAATGGTGATGCAGAATGAGAAGTATAGGGACAGGTAGGTGGCACAGTGAGTAGAGCACTAGCCCTGGAGTCAGGAGGACCTGAGTTCAAATTTGACCTCAGACACTTGATGCACTTACTAGCTGTGTGACCTTGGGCAAGTCACTTAACCCCAATTGCCCTGCCCTCCCTGCTCCAAAAAAGAATGAGAAGTATATTTTTTAGACTATCCAATGTGGGAATTTTGTTTTGCTTGAATATACATACTTGTTACTTTAGAAAAAGAAAAAAGTTTTCTTCTTTTCTCTCATTTTGGAATAGGGGTATTGATTTGGGGGGAGGGATGGTATATTTTAGGATCTTCCACCAAGGCTCTGGGCAGCTGCTCCTTTTGTTTTTCCCTTGTCTACCATGCTAACTGCTCTACCAAGGGGAGAAGGGGAGGAAATAGTTATTTGTTCAATAAGAAGAAAATTTTAATTTTAAAAAAAGTCCTTTCAGGTTCTAACCATTCTATATTCTAAGTTCTCTCCCAGCTCTGACATTCTATGTTCAGGGTTCTAAGGTCCCTCCCAGCTCTGACATACTACGTTCTGGGTTCTTTGGTTCCTTCCAGTTCTAAACTCCAGGATTTTGGTTCTGGCAGGACTTCCAGGTGAACAGTCCCATACCAGTTGAGGATGACGTCCTATTTGCGTGTCGGCTTGCCTGCCTGCCCTCACCCGGCTTTTCCCAAAAACTAGGTAGCTCAGGGCACGGTAGGAAGGGAGAGATGGAGCAGGGCATAGGGGCCTGGGGAGGGCACTTGGCCTCTCCTCCCCAGTCCAGGGCCTCTGTCGGGAAGACAGCCCAGCAGGGCTGAGCCCAGAGCCACAAGACAAATTGATTTTTCTCTAATTGGCTATAAATAGCCAACATTCTTTCGGCTCCTGGCAGCTCCCTGCTGGGCTTGCTTCACATTCTGTTCACTTCTGCGGTGAAATTTAACACGGCGGCGGCTGCCTCTGGTTGGTGCCTTTTCCCGTCCTCATTCTTTCTCTTTTTCCTGCAGGCGTTTCCTCTGTGGGGAGAACACGCAGTCAATAACAATGATTCCGCTCAGTCGGCAATTTCCAAATATTTGGGGTCGGCTGGGCCGGGGCGAGCGCTCACCACCCACACTGGCTGTCAGAAACTGCTGGCCCCACCCCAGGCTCACACCTCAAGGTTCTGGGTTCGAATCCATCCCAGAGAAGGCGGGCAGAGACAACCTGGTGTTATAGTTGGCACGGTAGACAAGGGAAACAAAGGGGACGGCTACCATTGAGCCTTGGTGGAAGACCGCCCGCCCAAAAAAGAAGCAGTGCCTCCATTCCACTGATGGGGCTGTAGGGAAAAGGGGCGGTCTTTTGCTAAGCACGAGGGTAAATGGTGTGGGAGGCTGACTTATTCTGACTTTTTAAAGCAAAGAGAGTCTTGCCTCAGCTGTATTTCACAGTTAGAGTCTGAAATGACCTTGGCAGCCTCTTGCAATTGAATGCTTTCTAATAATAGCTAGCTTTACATGATGCTTTAAGGTTTGCAAAGCTCTTTACAAATAGTATCTCACTTGACCCTCACAACAACTCTAGAAGGGAGGTGCCATTATTAGCTTCATTTTACAAATGAGGAAACTGAGTTAAGTGGAGGTTAAGTGACTTGCCCAAGGTCACACAGCTAGTACGTTATTAAAGCTGGATTTGAACTCAGTTCTTCCTGACTCCAGGTCCATTGCCCTATCCACTGTGCCACCTAGCTGCCCCTAGAGGCTGCCCCACAAATGGTCATCCAGCCTTTGATAGAAGATGTCTACTAAGGGAGAGGGAAACCGTCTTTGCACTTCCACTTTGGGCTAGATGTAAACACTGGGAAGTTTTCCCTTATCAAACCTAAATTGGCTGCTCTGTAACTTCTACCCATTGGCCTTCTGGGGCCAAGCGGAACAATGCTAAACTCTCTTCCATAGGAAAGCCCTTCAGGTACTTGAAGACAGTGATAGTGTCTGGTCTAAATCTTCTCTTCTCCAGGCTGAACATCCCCAGTTCTTCCAATATATCCTTATATGACATACTCCTCCTTGACTGGGGGTACCCCCGAATCAGTTAGGGATATGATGGAAAAAAATTGAAATCTGTGGGCCACAAGACACTCAATACGCACTCTGGCCTAGAGGGAAGGAAGTTGGCCCAAGCCAGGGCTGGAGAATTGTAGACAGCTGGGATATAATTTAGAAGTAAAGTACAGCCCCAGTCTGCAAGGAGGTAGATTTCTTCTTCACACATTTCTAATGATTTCCCACTCAGTTATTTCTGAATGTTGTTTTTATCTTCTTTTCCCCTGTAAAAGCTGGAAGGAGGAGTGGGGAGAAGAGGAAGATGAATGAAGGTACTGAGACCAAGCACCAAAATAGGTCAACAGCAACTGGAGAAAAGGGCAAAGATGGAGAAAGTGTGGTAGATTTCTGAACGCTAGAACCCAAGCCTGCTCAAACATCAGTGAAGTTGGGGTCTCAGTGTGTGTGAGGCTAGACTTCAGGGATCAAAGAGATTAAGAAACTACAACAGAAGTCCTTGGCCTGGGGGTCCATGGACTTGGTTTGAAAAAGAAAAAAAATATTTTGATAACTATTTCAATGAAAGTGGTTTCCTTGGTAATCCTATTCATTTTATTTTATGCATTTTAAAAACACTATTCTGAGAAAGAATCCACAGGTTTCACCAGAAAATGGGCCCATGACACAAAATAAGTTGAGAACCTTCAGATTAGGGAGAGGTGAAGGCTGTGGAGCTGAAGTCAATGGTTCCCTGTACTGAGTCTCAGGAGGAGCTGGGGTACTGGATAAATGAGGCCATTTGAAGCAAGGTCTATGGTCTAGGGCTGGACCTTTCACGGGGTCAGGTAACAAGTGTGGAGGTCTCAGGAAGTCTCCTGTGCAAATGCAAGGTCCTGGCAAAAGTGGGGCCAGACACAGAGGTTGGGGTCAGTGTCTGCAGGTTGGAGCCAGCCAGGCAAGAGCAAGCTCACGGACTCAGGCTGAGGCCAATGTCCCAAGCTGGCATACGACAGGAATGTGGTAAGAGACAGGGGCCAAAGTCGGTATTCACAGTATGAGCCTGACAGGAATGTGCTTGGGGCTCTAGCCAGGGTCAATGTCCACATTTTAGAGCCAGGCATAAGGACTCGGTGAGGAGCTGAGAACCAGACATCTAGAATGTCTTAGAATTCAAAAGAGGCGGCCAGCTCAGCATAACAGCATCATCTAAGTAAAGCTATTGGTGCCTTGGTTCACTGCCTGAGAAGTGTTAGGACCTCAGAGGTCAAGTCATCCAACCCACACCTATCTGCTATCCCTGATGAGTGGTAATCCAACTTCTGCTGGTGAGATAGGATCCACAGCCCCTGAAACTGTCCATTCCACTTTTAAACAACTTAACAGCCATCCAAAATCTGCTTCTGGGACCAAAGAGAACCATTCTAATCCTTCTTCCATATTTCAAAATTTTAAACAAAGCTTTCATGATGAACCTCACAAATCTCTTCTCCAAGCTAAACAACCCCAGCTCCTTTAACCAATCCTTACAGGGCATGACCATCCTGGTCACCTCTTTGTGGATGCTGCCTAGATTGTCAATTCATTCCAAAAAGGTGGTGCCCAAGATTGACCTAAATATTCCACATGTGGCCTGAGAAAAGCAGAATAAAGCAGGACTGTCACTCTCTATTCTAGATGGTATGCTTCTCTTAACATAGCCTAAAATTGCATTGGATATTTTGGCTGCCAGAGCCATTAGCTGCCATTGTTGATTAGAATCAAGCTTTCAGAACACTGAAACCAACAGCCTTCCTTCACATGACATGTTGTCTTGCCACGATTCTCCCCATCCTGTCTTTCTGAAGTTGATTTTTGAAACCCAGTAAGATTTTACTATTTGTCCCTATTAAATTTCATCTTATTAGATCCAACCTAATAGTCTAGCCCGATGAGTTATTTTGGGATCTTGAATCTGTTATTCATATAAGCTGTCCCTCCCAGTTCCATGGAAGTTGCCAACTGTGTAAATATACAGTCTATGTCTTTATTCAAACCATTGATAAAAATTGTTAAACAGCTCAAGGCCAAGAGTATCTACCTGGATCACTCCCCCTAGAGCCTTCCTTCTCGTTTGACACCCAATCAATAAAGATTACTCTTTGGGGTCAATCATTAGACCCATTCTGTAGCTAATATCATCCATGCGGTCCACATATCTTCCTTGTGTCCACAAGGATCTCACAGGAGAGACTTGGTCAAATGTTTTAAAGAAATCTAGATAGTCTTCTCCCAGGGTATTCTTCTGAACATCTAGTCACAGAAGCTCTAATTGTGAGTTTACTAAAAATTCATGTTGGCAGCTAAGTGATATAGTGGAAAAAGCACTTCACCTAGAATCAGGAAGACCTGAGTTCAAATGTGACCTCAGACACTGGCTGTGTGACCCTAGGCAAGTCACTTAATCTCTGTCTGCCTTAGTTTCCTCACCTATAAAATGAAGATAATGATAGTAACTACCTCCCAGGGTTGTTGGCAGGGTAAAATGAGATAATATTTGTAAAGAGCTTTACAAACCTCGAAGCACTGTATAAATGTTAGTTGTTGTTTTTTTTATTATTATTATTAGTTGTAGTAGTCATAGTAGTATTTTAACCAGGCTTTTGATTCTGCATAATAATCCTTTATTTTTTCCTGATTAATTCTCTATCACATCTTCACATGATGCTATTGTAACCTTATCCTCTCTCCTCAAATGTCCTATGCCCTACTTTCCACTCCGGCTCAGCAAAGGACCTCACTTCCTACTTTACCAAAATACTAGAAGCCATTTAACATTAGTTCCCCCCTTCCCTACACTACAGTTCAAAATCCTTTGTCCCTCTCCTCCTTTGCTCCAAATTCAGAGGAAAAGGTGTCCCTTCTCCTGGTCAACATCAACCCCTTCATTCATGTTCTTGCTACCATCTCTTCCTATCCCCTCCAAGAGCTTGCCGCTTCAACGATTCCCCTTTTTCTCTCTTCTTCGAACTCTCTTTATCCATTGACTTTCTCCATGGCCTACCAATATGACCAGGTTTCCACTCAAGCTATCGTCCTATACCTCCTCCATTTTGTAGACCAAATAATAGAAAGGGTTATCTACATCCACCAGCACCATTTTCTGAGCTACTATTTCTAATTCCCTCATGTTCCGGTTTCTCGCCTCCACCACCCAGCTGGAATGACTCTCCAAGGTTACCAGTGATCTCTTTACTGCTAAATCCTATGGCCTAATCATCTTACTTGGCTTCTGTGCAGTTTTTAACATTATTGATTGCCCCTTCTTCCTGGGAACTTTCTCCTCCCTTGCCTGCTATGACCCTCCTCTCTCTTGGTTTTCCTTCTGCCTGTCTGACCACTCTTTTTCTATATCCTTCGCAGATGAGCCATCATCCTCCCACCCACTCAGTGTGGGCATCCCCCAAAGCTCTATCTTGAGCCTCTGCTCTTTCCTATACATACTTGGTGATCTCATCAGTCCCAACGGGTTTAATTATTATCTCTATGCACTTGACTCCCAAACCTAGTCCTACTATTTCTTCTAAACTCTAATACTACGTCATCGCTGCCTGCTAGACACCTCCCCCTGGACATCCCATGGGCATCTCCAACTCACTATGTCCAAAAAAAGAGACCATTATAACCAACCTCCTCTAAATTTCTCTATTCCTGTTGAGGACATCGCCATCCTCCAATCAACAAGGTTCACATTGGAATCATCCTTGATTGTTCCCTTTCTCATACTCCCTCTCCTCCCCTACAGCTTTCTCTAATCCATTGCCTCATCTTCATAGTTCTACCTCCTCAATATCTCTTCTGCCCATTTCCTTCTCTCTCCCCACACAGCCTCTACCCTAGTCCAGGCCCTCTTCATCTGTTGTCTGAACCATCGCAAGAGTATCTTCATTAGTCTCTTTGCTTCTAGACTCTTCCTCTACCCAGTCCCAAAATTGGCATTCTTGCAACACAGACCCGACCGTGTCACTCACCTACTCAAACACCTTCAGTGGCTCCCTTCTTCCCACCAAATCCTTAGCCTGACATTGAAAGCTCTCCTCAATAGGGCTCCCCACCTACCTTTCCAATCTATTTTACATTATTCTCTTTCTCACGCTCCCCCTTCCAATCAAGCTCTTTCTAGTATAGAACATCTCATCTTCTTTCCTCATGCCTTTGCCCAGGTTGTGCCCCATGCCTTGTAGAGTCCCAGCAACCTTCAAAGCACAGCTTAGGCACCAATCTTCACAAAGAAGTCCTTTACTCAATGGTTCTCTCTCTTTCTCTCTCTCTTTCTCTCTCTCTCTCTCTCTCTCTCTCTCTCTCTCTCTCTCTCTGTCAGTCTCTCTCACTCTGTCTTTCTATCTCTGTCTTTCTCTGCCTCCCTCTGTCTCTCTCTGTCACTGTCTCTCTGCCTCCCTCTGTCTCTGTCTCTCTATCTCTGTCTCTCTGCCTCCCTCTGTCTCTCTCTGTCTCTCTGTCTCTCTGTCTCTCTCTCTGTCTCTCTGTCTCTCTGTCTCTCTCTCTCTCTCTCTCTCTCTCTGTCTCTCTCTCTCTGTCTCTTTCTCTCTCTCTCTCTCTCTCTCTCTCTCTCTCTCTCTCTCTCTCTCTCTCTGATGTTACTTTGTATTCCTAACCTCAGAGTCGAGAAGCCCAGTGGTCAAATCTTGCCTCTGACACCAAGAAACTATGTCACCTTGGACAATTAATGTAACCTCTGAGTGCTCTAGGGCAACTCTTAAAACAATAAAACCAAGAAATTTCCTGATAGGAAGTTCTCTACATAATGAAAGCACAGGTCCAAACCCGAAAGAAATCTATATTTTGTGTTTATCTTTTTTATACTGTATCTTTGTACATGTTGCATCTACTCGCTGATCGTAATAGTTATTAAGATGGCTAGCATTTCTATCTCTCTATAAGGTTTGCAGTATGTTTTACATATATTATCTCATTTGATTCTCACAACAACCTTATAAGAAAGGTGCTCTATTATCTCTCCATTTTATGGATGAGAGCTTAGGCTCTTTGAAGGCAATGACTATTGTTTCCATCTTTGTATCCCAAGTGTCTAGCACAGATTTTTCCGCACAGGAAAAACTTAACAAATTAGGCATGGAATTAAATTAAATTAAATTGAATAGTAATCCTTTCCAAAAAGGAAATGAAATTAGATTGGCATGACCTTTTATTGATGAACCCACACTGGCTCTTAGCGATCAATGCTACCCTTTCTCAATGATCAAAAAACACAACTTAATAATGTTTCTAAAATTTTGCCAGAAATGGAAATCAAACTTTCTGGTCTGTAGTTTGAAGATTCTACCTTGTTCTGTCTTGTGAAAATCAGAACACTCACCCATTTCTAGTGCTGTCTCTCATCATCCACAGTTTTTCAGTAGCTCAGCAATCACAAGCCCTAGGTCTTCTCATACCATGGGTTGATATTTTTCTAGAACTGGTGAGTTGAACAAGTGGGAGGCAGCTAGTGTTATCTTAGGCACCTGGTACCTAGTACCTCGTTCTCGTACCATGGGTTGACATTTTTCTAGGACTGGTGAGATGAACAAGTGGGAGGCAGCTAGTGTTATCTTAGGCAGCAGCTAGGTAGATCAGTGGATAGAATTCTGGGCTTGGAGTCAGGAAGATGTGGGTTCAAATCCAGCCTCAGACATTTACTAGTTGTGTGAACCTGGTGAGTCATTTAACCTCTTAAGTTAGAGGAAAAATAGCAAACCACTCTAGGATCTTTGCCAAGAAAATCCCATGTGGGGTCTTGAAGAGTTGGACCCAACAATGATGTTATCTTCTCGTCACTTACCTTGGATCTCATCAAACTCTTAGCTATTTTTGATCTACTTTTCCCATTAGGAGCTCAAATCCATCCTCTATTCACTCACTAAAGTGATTTTCCTAAAGTGCAGGTCCAACTATGTCACCTTCCCACTCAGTAAATTCCAGTGGCTTCCTGTTGTTTCCAGGAACAAATACAAAATGCTTTGTCTGACATTCAAAATCCTTCAAAACCTAGCCCCATCCTACCCTTCCAGTCTTTTTTGTTCTTACTCCTGGGTACTCCTCCATCCAGTGACACTGGGCTCCTGGTTGCCATTCCATGAATGACACTCCATCTCTCTGCTACCAGCATTCTTTCTGTCTCCTATACCTGCAATGCTATCCCTCCTCTTTCTCTCTGACTACTGACCTTCCTGGCTTCCTTTAAATCTCAACTAAAATCCTACCTTCTACAGCAAGCCTTCCCCAACTCCTTTTAATCCCAGTCTGTTCTGTGTTATTCTGTATATAGCTTGTTTTGTACATATTTGTTTGCATATTGTCTCCCCTATTAGACTGCAAATTCCTTGAGGACAGGAATTGTCTTTTGCCTCTTTTTCACATCCCCAGTTCAGTTGTTTTTCAGTTGTGTCCAACTTGTCATGACTCCATTTGGGGTTTTCTTGGCAAAGATACTGGAATGATTTGCCATTTCCTTTTCCAGCTCATTTTACGGATGAGGAAACTGAGGCAAACAGGATTAAGTGACTTTGCCCAAGGTCAGACAGCTAGTAAGTGGCTAAAGCCAGATTTGAAGTCAGTAAGATGAGTCTTCCTGACTTCAGGCCACTGTGCTACCTAGATGCCCCAGCACTTAATAAATGTTTATTGATGCCTGGTAGAGAAAACAGAAACAAAATCATCTGTTGCCACCATCCTAGCAGATAGCAGTCCTATCCCTTCTTTGATCTTCCTCTTGTCCCAACATAGCCAAACAGTGGCTTTTTTGTTATCCTCCACATGTTTCATTCTCCATGGCTCTTTCTGGATGAATTTCTGCCTTTATTCTTCCAGGAACACTATAACACTCATTTTTTAAATTCATCTTCCATTTTCTGCCCTTGATTCCATCTTCTGTTCACATCTTTTCAAAACCAGACACAGATTGGACACAACCTTCCCTTAGTAAGGGAAAAGAAGGGCTCACTTCAATGAGACAGAGCTTCACAAGAGGTGGAGATTCTGGTCTGAGTTTGGGTCTGTGGGCTGGAGGTCAGCAATCTTGGATTTATACATCTTTGTGCATGTGCATATGTGTGCCATGTTCATGCATGCATGTCCATGTGTGTTATATATTTCTTTCTTTGCATATGTATGCATGTGTGTATTTGTGTGTGTTATATATTTGCAAGTCCATGTATGTTATATATTTCTTTCTTTGTATATGTATGCATGCTGAGAAACCCACTGCAGGCACCCAGTCATGTTCCACTAGGTTGGCTAGCCCGGAGACAGGGCTACCCTCAGAGGCCTCATCAAGGCTGACATGGCATCTTCTGTCATCTTTACAAGTCCTCTGCTGAGGCTCTAAGTACAGGGGACCAGGACCCACACCCAACTTTATGGTGTCAACCTCAGAGTTTGATCTAAGAAAGACAAATTGGGTTGTGTGTGTGTTTATTTCTCTCAAGAAGGCAAAGCGTGCACACAGAGCTGCAGTCCAAGGCTGAGCTCTCCTTGGAGTTGGGGTACCCAGTTTTTAAATCTTTCCAACAAAGGCTGAGGTCACTTCATCATCACTTCATCTCTGGACAGAGGAAATACTCCTTCTATCAGACCACCACCTGGATCTGGGCTGTCTGGACAAAAAGAAAATCTGTTTCTACCCAAGTTTGAGCATAACAATGGGTTTCTCCGTCCATTAGATTAAATTCCTTCCAGCTTGGGGGTCGGAGTGGCTTATCAGAATAAGGAGAGTCCTGTGATCACATTATCCGTAATTGTGCTTTTGGAGGAAATTTGTGGTTCAGCAAACAGTACAGGATGGCACGTATGTCCAGCTTGAGGGGTGCTCAATTTGCCTCCTGATTTCCAGGTCAGTTCAGCTTCCTCTGGATAGTAAGGAAGCTCAAGCGGATCAGAGTGGTTAGTCAGGTCATTAACCATTCTGCTTTCACAATTTTCATAATTTTTACAATGGTGACTGGGGGAAAAGTGCTGAGCTGGTGATTCTGGTTTGTCAGTGGAGAGTCAGATGGGAGGGGGGGGCATGTCTCAGAGAAGGTAAAGTCACCTGCCAGGGCTTGGGATATCCCAGAATTTCCAGCTTCCTCTCCAAGGCAATGGAAGAAAATAAGAGGATTCCAAGGTTTCCAAAGTGGGAAAATCATGATCCTATAATCCCATAACATATCAGAATTCAAACGCAAATCCAAAGATCTGCCCTCTAGGACCAAATTTCTTTCTCCTGCCAAAGCCTTATATTCTTTTCTAGGATCAAATCATAGGGTAAGGGCCAATAAGACAGCAAAGGGAAGGTCTCAATTGATGCAATACACAAAACTCTACTCTCAGGAGCTTCCAAGGAAATAGACAAAGCCCTGCTCAAAAGGAGACCCTACCTGCCTCAGGATCATCTGAGTCCCTAAAAGCCCAGTGCTTGGGATATTGCCTCTGGAAAGCCCCTCTGACTTTGTTATCTAGAGCTCATCTCCTGACTCTCTCCCATTAGCACTTCTGCTGGGATCAGTATTATACTGGGAGAGGGGGATGGGAACTTCCCCTTGGGACCTCCAAGCTACCTTTGGAGCACAGGAGTCCTGGAGTCCCCTGGATCCATAAGGTCCATGTCGACACGAGTACCACCTTGGCGTTGGTTGTGAGGCCTATTGCCTGGCCCCAGCCAAATGAGGAACTGAACGGTCAAGAATGTTTCAGCACTAGGGATTCTTCTCTCCAGAATAGAAGACACCTGGGAACAGAAGGTAGGTCACTGAAGGGAGAGGAGAGAGGCAGCAGTCAGTCAACAAACATTTAAGCGCCTTCTAAGCCAGAGACTATGCCAAATACCGGAGATAAAAAGGCAAGGAGCATGTAGTCTAATGGGGGACAGCAGGCAAATAACTATGTACAAACAAGCTACAGACAGGATAAGTTAGACACGATTGGCACAGTGAAGGCAATAGAAATAAGGGGGGCTGAGAAAGTCTTCCTATAGAGGATGGGATTTTAGCTGGGACTTGAAGGAAGCCAGGGAAGTCTGGAGGAAGAGATAAGGAAAGAGAGAGTTCTGGACATGGGGAACAGCCAGGGAAAATGTCCAGAGTCAGAAGATAGGGTGTCTTGTTAGAAGAACAGCAGGGACACCGTGTCACTGGATTGAAGAGTACCTAGGAGTTGGGGGAGATATAAGGTATAAGAAGATTGGAAAGGGAGAGAGTGACCAAGTTATAAAGGGCTTTGGACACCAAATTGAGGATTTTATATGCGGTCCTGGAGATGACTTGGGAGCCAGTAGAGTTTATTGAGTGTATTTGGGGGTAGAGGGTGGAGATGGTCAGATCTGTACTTTAGCGAGATCTGTTTGACAGCTGAGAGGACGGTGGGCTGGAGTGGAGAGAGACTTGGGGCAGGCAGAGCCACCAGCAACTCTTACATTGTATGTTTGTCCTTCGTTTTTGAAGAGGACCACGACATCACGGAAATGATGACATGACTTGCAGTTGACTTTGATTTGAGTGAGGGGGGCTGTGCAAGGTCACTCACTTTCTCCTCCAGGGCCATCCGGGTTCAGTGGCCTGATGTTCACCAGGACAACTGGAGATGGCCCGGGATGCATTGGGAGACCCTGGCCCTTTTAGGCTAAGGCCTTTTCATGCACTCAGAGTGAGGTAACACCCATTCAGTGAATAGGCCTCTTTATTAGTCCAGGCAGGAGATAATGAGGACCTGCCCCAGGGTAGCCCCCCCAAGACACTGTCCCATGCTTGGAATGTTCTTCTTTCTCTTCTCCGGCTCCTGTCCCTCCTGATTTCCTTCAACTCCCCCCTTAAAACCCAACCTTCTACACGAAGCTTTTCTTGATTCCCCTTAATCCCCATGCCTTCCCTCTGTTAATTATCTAATTACTTACCATGTATCTGTACATATACATATATATCATGATTGTAAATAATTGTTTATATGTTGTCTCCCCCTTTAGTTTAGCACTGATTGTCTTAAGCTTTTTTTTTTTTTTTATCGCCAGCACTTAGTATAATGCCTGGCATGTAGGTAGTAGTCACTAAAATGCCTATTTACTGACAAGCCCTACCAGCCCCACAGTTTAGTTGCAAGTAGATCCTGTCCCTGGTACCCTAAACATGTTAGGGCCTTATAGGGCTGGAGAAGCTGAGGCTAGAAGGCACCCTGGCAAAGAGTCTAGAACTTGGAGATAATGGGAGTTTGTGGGGGAAGCTGGGAGAAGAAAGAAGGCTAGAGTCTGAGAGGCTGAGATCTGTGGGAGGCTTGGAGCCTGGAGAGAGGAGGAACTGGGGGAGGGGCCATGGGACTTGAAGGACTAGAACAGGAAGGGGACATAGAGGTCCCAGGACCAGAAAGGGCTGGACCCAAGGGCAGTTATGACTTGGGGGGAAGGAGGACTAAGGCCTGAGGAATGAAACTGTAGAATATGGATCCTGGGAGTGCTGGGGCCTAAGGACTGGAACAGCTAAAGAGGCTGGGTGGAAGGAAGGGGGTGGGGGGCGGGGCAGGCAGGACTGAGACCTGGGTGGAGAAGCTGGGACCACATGGTACCAGAGGGCCTTGGGTTGGGCCCGAGGGCAAGACAATCTGGGAGGGCTAAAGGCGAATAGGTTACTGGGGTCCCAGAGGGGAAAACTAGGAGGGGGAAGTTGGCAGAGGGGGTTGTTTCTGGAGTCTAAGAAGACTCATAGCCTCCACCCCCACCCTGGCCAAGCCATTAGGACATACCTGAGGTTTGAGAGTGGGCGCTCCCTCCTTCCCTGTCCCCCAAACAGCCTCCTGCCCCCCTTCCAGTCTGCCTGTCCAGCCACATCAGCATCCAAGACCCTCCCCCCGGGCTCAGGGCCCTGACTCAGCGACCTAGTTTCCAGGATTTTTCCCTGAAAGAGAAAGTTGAGGCCCCCTCTTCCCCACTCCTGCTATATGCTTGTCCCCAATCCTGAAGCTCCCCCTCATTTTCCCTCTTCTCTCACTTTCATTCCCCTCCTTCCCCTACACATACACCTGAAAGTCAAAACTAGAGGAGGAGGGGGCCTGGAGCCCCGAACAAGGGGAGGAGAAGGCCCAGACCCTGGGGGCTTCTCAGGGAGAACCAATCTGGTAGGGGCTCTAGCAGGGGATGGGGAGAAGATGATACACGGACAGGGGATCCAAGTAAGGAAAAATGGAGGGTCAAGAATTCAACAATCAATTCAGAAAACATTTATGAAGGATCTACTTGGGGCAAAGATCTGTATTCCATCTAGGGGAACAGAGATTCAAATGTTCTTAAATCAGGCAGGAGCATGCTCAGAGGCTCCGGGAAAACAACTATGGTTGTTATGTGCAAAAGAGACAGAAAGGAGAAAGGCTGCAGATCCGTGGTAGCAGGAGTGTGGACTTCGGCTCTAGGAAGAGAAACAGCTAGATCTCCCAGGCCACCTGTAACAGCTGAGCTCAGGAGACCCTCCCCTGAAGATTCCACCAATTCTTCCTTCTGCCAGCCTATTGGTTTTCCCCACCCCAGGACCTAACTTGTCCATCCAACTTGGGGACCGAGACATCTAAGATAGCCTAAGAGAAGCAGTCTAGACAAGCCTAGCCCAGCCCAGAATGCCCTGGGAACAGTAACCCCCGTGATTCTATCTCCCACCCAAGCCCCATCACCCTGAAGTCTCCATTAGCCTTTGGGATAATGCCTAAAGAATGACCCCAATGTTCTCTAGGGCTCCCAAAGTTCAATTCTGCTTACAAATCTTTCTCCGATCAGACACTTTCTGTGGCTCCCTACTCTCTGTAGGGGAAAGCCTAGGCTCCATAATAATCTTAACCTTTCTGAGTTTCAGCTTCCTTATCTGTCAAAGGAAGATGATACTATCTATAATACCTACTTTGCAGAATCCTTTGTGAGTCTCAAATGAGACGATGCACACAGTGGTTTACAAACTTTCAAGTGCTAAATAAATATCATCTCTTGTTGTTCTCAATAATAATTTTGGTGATGGTAATTCACATTTTTATGTCCCTGTATGGTTTGCATACATTATCTCATGTCATCCTTATCACAACTTCCTCATGAGCTGGACAGGGCAGACATCATAATGTCCATTTTTACAGATGAGCAAACTGAGGTTGAAAAAAAGAAAACTGACTGGACCACAGTCCCATGGCTATTAGTGAACAAGCCAGGACTCAAACCCAGCTCTTCTAATGATGGGGCCATTACTCTTCCCGCTACACCATGTTTCTTCTCTCTCCTGGCATTCAAGGCCCTCCAGAATGAGAACTGATGGACTCCATATGTCCTGTCATACTTGATCTCCCACCAAGAGACACCCATCAGCCCACCATTTCCCACTGGTGCCTCTCTTTTCTTGCCTTTCTAGTCCTCCCTCAGAGTTGGCTGGTATCGTAAGTCTTGTGAGCCAATAGGGACAGCCAGGTAGGGGGAGGAGCCCGTGGGTGGTGGGGCTGGGCCTCGGCCAGGAGAGGAGTCCATAACCAACCAGAAACTGGGAAGACTGGATGTCTCAGTGTACTTAATTCCACTTAGCAAACATTTCCCAAGCATGATTGCTTTCTCAACTCAAGACCCAGGCATGAAGATAGTGCCCAGGAACGCTTGTGGACAATAGGACCATCGATTACGGACTTCACATACAGAATAGGTCTTACAAACCCTCTAGAATGACCTCACCCATTTTACAGGTGGGGAACTGACTTACCCAAGGTTACACTGACTTGGAAGCCACATGTTCTGACTTCACGTCCAGGGGACTTTCTACTATATTAAGCTACTGGGATTGACTGGATTGGGAGAGAATCGAGTAATAATTAGAATAATTATAAGTGTAACAATATCTGACATCTATATAGAACTTCAAAGTGTACAAAGTACTTTATAAACACGATTTCATTTGCCTCACCCCAACCCTATGAGGTAGTTATTACAGGTATTGTTATCCTCATTTTATAGATGGGGGAACTGAGGCAGTATGGTACAATAGAATACCATGAGACATGGAATTGGAGTCAGACAATCTAGGTTCAAATCCTAGCTCTGACACTTGTTACCTATCACTTATTCTGTCTCTAGGTCTCAGTTTCCTCATTTGTAAAATGAAAGGGTTGCACTCCATGACCTCTCAGGTCCTAGAAGAGTTCTAAATCTATGATCCAGTGCTCAGAGAGTTTGCTCTGCCTGGGTCACACAGCTGAAGCTGGATTTGAACCCAGTTATTCCTGCCTCCAGGTCCAGCTCTATCTATTACACCAAGTTATCCCAGGGGGAAGGATTTGAAGAAAGTCTTCAAAGCCAAGATGGAGCCACATTGTGGAGGGCTTTGAATGCCATACTAAGGAGCTGTAGGCAACAGAGAGCCAAGAAAGGTATCTGAGCAAGGGAGGGATATGACCAAAGGCAGCTAGGGATGCAGTGGACAGAGCGGGGCAGCCTGGAATCAGGAAGATCTGAGTTCAAATCCTGTCTTTGACATTAGCTGTGTGACCCTGAATGAGTCACTTCTTATGTTTGCCTCAGTTTTCTTAACTGCAAAATTGGAATAATATCGGCATCTACCTCCCAGGGTTGTTGTGAAGAGCAAATGCGATCGTATTTGTGCCACTTCCTGGCACATAGTAGGCACCTAAATTCTTATTCTCTTTTTCCCAAAGAGGTGAGAGAACTCCTTATCCTCTAAAAAAGGGAGTGAATTTATGAGTGACTCCCCATTTGAGGGGTCTCTGCTATAGTGCAGATGTAAGAGCTTCAGTATTTTGAAAGCATAATAAAACATCCACCTCTGTTGGCTTTAAAATGGAGATCATTATTTCGGAAGCCCCTGAAGGTGAAACCCTGACATGGTGTCCCTGCCTCCAACCTGGCCTCCCTGGCTCTCCCAAGGGGCCATGGTGAGGGGCTGATAGCCGGGTGGAGGAGTCTGTCAGCCACCCCAGAACTACTGGGCTTGGAAGAGGGATGGGTTTAACAGGCCTCCTTGGTGGCGCCGTGATCTCTTTTCCAGGCCAGGAGGTGCAGACGCCGTCGGGGGCCAAGGAGCACATTCCGGGGAGGGAGGCAGCCAGGCCAAGGAGAGAGGGAGGGACTAGGGAGGGGGCCAGATGCCTGAGGCCCAGCTGGGGGCGCTGAGATTCCTGGCCTTGGGGAGATGAGGGGTACCCTCTGGAGAACTGAGAAAACCTTTAGAAAACTGGTTCTGTTGCCTTTTGTAATCTGAAATTTGGGAGCTAGGGGACTGAGGGAGGGGAAACAAGAGATTGTGGGGGCTAGAAGTTGTAGGATGGGGGATGGAGGAAATGGAAGATAGGGGTGCTGAGGAGATGGGAACACAGAAAACCAGAAGGATTGAGGCTAGGGAATGGATGGTAGTAAGGGCTAGAGAATGGACAATAAGGCATAGCACTTCTGGGAGGATCCTGTCCTGAGCCTGCTAACCTAAGGAATGGGGGTAGAGCACTAAGGGGGTGCGAGGAACCATAAGCAAACACAATCCCCTGGAACAGCAGAGCTGCACTCCCCCTCCCTCTTCAACCCAGGGAAGAGGAGGAGGTGGAACTGTGGCCAGGAGTCAGCTGCAAGTGCTTTATAAATGATGGGCCCCTGTGCCAGGACACTTCATAAAGCTACTCCCGGCCCTATGCCACCAAGAGAGGAGAGTCCATCCAAACCGGGCTGTGGTCCCAGGAGCACCCCCTCCCGAAGGCACTTCCCTCAAATACCAACATCCAGGCTGCTGACTTCCAGAGAACCAGCTACCCACCAACTCCAGGCACAACTTCTGAATCCCCTCCCCTGTGTCCTGCCCCCCCCACCCCGCTATCCCCAACCCTGAGCACCTCCTGTCTTGCTTCCCAAACCTAGGCATTGTTCAAGACCAGCCTCCCCCAGCACAGACGCTGGCATCCCCCCGCAACTATCCCTCAACCCCAGCACCTCTCAGGATCACAGAGTCTCAGAGAACTCACAGGGCATGGAAACCAACCCATATTTGAATAGTGAGGAGTCAGGAAGACTTGAGTTAGGATTCTGCCTCAGACACTGATTGTGTGACCTTAGGCAAGTCCCTTAACCCCTCTGCCTCAGTTCTATGTATAAAAAGTGCATAATAATAGAACCTACTTCCTAGGGCTTTTGTGGGGTTCAAATGAGATAATATATGAAAACACTTAACGAACCTTAAAGTGCTATGTAAATGTTAGCTGCCGTTGTAATCATCACTATTATTAATCTACAACGCTACCGCCATCTCTGACATTTAAAAGCATTTTAGGTTTGCAAATCATTTGACCAACATCCTTTCCTTTGATTCTTAAAAGTACCCTTTGAGGTAAGGGTTATGACTATTCCCATTTCACAGATGAGGCAACTGGTGCCAGTAAGGTATCTAAGTCGGTCTTCCTGATTCCTCAAGGAGTCCTCCCGCCTTGCTCAAAGCTCTCCATAGAGGGGTACCTGCTACCTCCAGAAGCAGTCGGTTCCTCTTTTGGATAGCTTTTCAGGATTAGCAGGAAGTTTTTCCTTACCTCAAGTCTAAATTTGCCTCTCTGAAACATCCATCCCTTGCTCCTGGCACTGCCCTCTGGGTTCAAGAAGAACGGGTCTAATCCTTCTTCCATGTAACAGCCCTTCAAATACTGCTCCCTCCCTCCCAACTCAGACACCACACAGACCACTCCCCATTGTCCCCAGTCAACCTCCAGCCATAGTCACTTTTCTTTAACCTCAGTATGCTGGCCCTGCCCATCAGACTCAGGAACCATTTCCATTATCAGGAAATTCTAGGGACTTCCTGGTATCACTAAACAATACTAGCCAGTAATGTTGGCCACCTCCCAACCTCAGAACTAAACCCAACCATCCCCTAAACCCTGGCACCATTACCAACTATCCCTCCTCTTCCCAAATCCTAGTCACTGTCCCCCAGACACTTCCATGACAAACACTTCCCCTGGCCATCTCCAACCCTGCAATTTCCCTGACCATCCCCCAAATCTGGGCACTGTCTCCAAGCAACCTCCACATCAAGCCCTTCCCCCTAGCGCTGAATCCCAAGGATTTTCTACCTTCATTGAAATCCAGGCATTTCCCCGACTACTTCCCATTTCTGGGAACTCCCCTTAACCTTCCCAGACCCCTGCACTGCCTCCTATTAGCCCCTAACCCTAAGTATTGTCCCCATCCATGCGCAAAGCCCAGGGACTATCACCAGCCACACCTCAATCACGGGCACTGCCCAAAAGTCTATCCCAGTTCAGAGGACTGCCCCTAACCTCAACGGCAGACGGTGTCCCCAGTTACCCCCAACTCCTGTCTCTGCGCTCTCCCCCCAATCCTGGGGACTGTCCCTGACCACTCCCCAGTACTGGGCACTATCCCCAGTCACTCCCCAACCCCAGACACTTCTCCCAACCACACCCCAATCCCAGGCACTGCCTCACTCCCCAACCATTGGCACTGACCCCACCTGGCATAGTAGATCGAGTACAAAACCTGAAGTCCAGATGACCTAGGTTTGGATCCCACCTCAGACACTGTATGACCCTGGACAAATCACTTACCTCTCTGAGCTGAAATGTCCTCATAGGTAGAAGAACACTTAGCTAACTGGCTCTGATGCCATGACATTTAAATGAGATAATGTATATAGAGCATTCTTAAGACCTTAAGGAGGGGAAGAAAATAAGCATTTATAAAGTCCCTACTACGTGCCATGCACTTCACAAATATTACCTCAGTTGATCCTCATAACAACTCTGTGAGGTAGGTAGGTGCTGTTATCATTCCCATTTTACAGTTGAGGAAACTGAGGCAAACAAAGATTTGAATTCAAATCTTCCTCACTCCAAGCTCAACACAGTGACACTTAGCTGTCTGAAGATGACATTTAGTCAACAAATATTTATTAAGGGTTACTATGTGTCAAGCACTACACTAAGAGCTGGAGTTAGTTAGAAAAACAGCAAAAAAAAAAAAAAGACCCTGGCCTCAAGGAGCTTACATTCTAATGGAGCAAGACAACACACAAAAGGGACAGATAAATGAGGGACTGTTATTATTCACTATCACAGACAGCAAACATATTCCCCAACCATAGACACTGCCTATGACCGCTTCCCGAGGGCACTAGTCCTAGACACAAATCCCGTCCAAGTGCTGGGCACGAGTCCTAAATATTTCTCAACCGTGAATGTTTCGACCAGCCACTTCTCATCCCCAGAAATTGACTGAGACCATCCTAAAACCCCAGGCACTGACCAGCTCTCAACCTAAGGCAACTGAACAAACCAAGTACCAGACCCTGGCTTCTGCCCCAGACCATCTTGATGAATCCAAGCACTTGCCTTCATCCACCCTCCAGTCTAGGCACTTTCTTCTTACTCCTAAGTATAAGTATTGATTCCTAAAGACCCCCCCAACCTCAGTTATTTCTTCTTTACCCCCAATCCTGAGCACTTCCCATTAATAGCTTCCAAACCCCAAAACTGCCTAAAAATCTTGAAATATGGGAAATGCCTATCAACCACCCTTCAGCCAATAGCAGCTTTACCCTTTCCTCCAACTCTGGCCACTACCATCATCCACCTTCCAACCACCCAGCAACAAAGTCGATGTCCTCAGACATCTGTAGAAAAATATACAAAGCATGGATAGATGCTTAGATCAGACAGCTGGTAAGTAATGAGAGTGGGTGGGGGAAACTAGCACCTAGGAGCATCAGGCTATGCCTTATGTAAGAGGTGACATTGAAGCTAAGATTTGATAAGGATACTGAGTGAAGTGAGGAAGGAGTCAATTCTAGGCATGACGGACAGCTTGGACAAAGGCATAGACAGAGCTGTAAAAGGGAGTATCATGTACCAGAGAAATGCAAGTTCACAAACATGGAATATATGTAAATTGAGGAGGAGGGCTGAAAAGAATGCTGAATATGGAATCTGAGGGTCTGTGTTCAAGCCTTGATTCTGGTACTTACTACTCCTGTGATCTCAGGCAGGTCACTGGACTCTCTGGGCTTCAGTTTCTTCATCTGTAAAATGGGTGGGTTGGACTCTATGACTTCCAAAAGTCTCTGCTAATTCTAAATCTAAGATTCTATGATCCTATGACCCCTGGAAGCAGCTACTGGGCCTGGAGTCAAGATAACTTGAGTTCAAATATGACCTCAGATACTTAATAGCTACATGACTCTGGGTGAGTCACTCTGCCTGCCTCAGTTTACTGATCTGTACAATGGGGATAATAATAGCACCTACGTCCCAGGGTTGTTGAGACAACCAAATGAGATGATAACTGTGAAGTACTTAGCCTGGCACATAGTAGGTATTTAGTTAACACTTGTTTCCTTCCCTTCCCTCCCACCCTTACCCCCACTCGGGTAGCACATAGACTTTTTAGATAACTACGTTCCTAATGTTAGGAAGTTTTTTCTAACATCAAACCTAAATTTTCTTCTTTGTAACTGCCCCCCCCAACACTCCATTCCACCACTGGCCCCCTGCCCTATTGGGCTTTACGGAGCCCAAATCCTCTCTCCCATGATGGCCCTTCCAGTCCTTGAACACAGCTCTCATCCACCCTGATGAGGGCTATGGTTAAGACTTCTCTTCTCTCAACTAGACATCTCTGGCTTCTTCAATCATTCCCCATAGAACATGAGTTCAAGCATTTTTGCCATCCCCTGGACGCTCTCTAGCTTATCACAGTTTTTCCTAAAACTGAACACAGAACTCCTGGGATACTAGAATTCAAGATTTGGAGCTGAACGGAACCTCAGAAATCATTGAGTCCACCCCCCCCCCTCTTTTTTACAGGTGAGGAAACTGATTCCTACAGAAGTGAACTATCCAAGGTCACACCACCAGTAAGTATCTGAGGCAGGGTTTTAACTCAGGTCTTCTTGATGTCAAATCAAGCATTATGGGGAAAGGCAGGCAGACGAAGATTGGGATTGTAGAGTCATAGTATCCTAAGCCAGGATTTCAGCAGGGTCAGGCTGAGCCATCTCCAGTCGTCCTGATAAATATCAGGCCACTAGACCCAGATGGCTCTGGAGGAGAAAGTGAGGCTGGTGACCTTGCACAGCCCTCCCTCACTCAAATCAAAGTCAACTGCAAATCATGTCATCATTTTCCTGATGTCATGGTCCTCTTTGAAAACAAATGACAAATACAATGATAAATTGAGATTGAGGTCAGCAAGAACAGTGTGGAAGGACATTAGCAGTCCTACAGCATCAGAGTCATTCAACCAGTCAATAAACATGTATTAAGTTCTTACTGTGTGCCAGGCACTGTCTTAAGTTCTAAGGATACTAAGAAATGTAAAAGACAGTCCCTACCCTTGAGGAACTTACAATCTAATGCAGAGACAACATGCAGACGACTATGTACAAAAGGGACAAATTTAAAATAATTAACAGTTTCTCTAGGCACTGGAATTAAGAGGGACTGGGGGAAGTTTTCTCTAAAAGGTGGGCTTTTAGTTGGAGCTTGAAGGCAGATATAAAGGGAAAGAGAGTTCCAGGCACGAAAGACAGCTAGAGAAAATGCTTGGAGTAGAGGGATGTCTTGTTCAAAGAACATCTGTGAGGTCTGTATCATTGCATCACAGAGTATGTGGGGAAGTTTCTGGGGGTGAAGTGAGGAGACTAGAAAGGTAAGAGGGGGCCTTATAATGAGCCTTGAACACTAAACAGGGGATTTTGTTGATGAGAAGCTCCTGGAGTTTATGGAGCAGGGGATATCATTGGACTTGATGGGTGAGAGGAGGATGGAGTAGAGTAAGGAGAGACTAGAGGCAGGCAGACCAACCAGCAGGCTACTGCAGTAGTTCAGAAGATGCAGGCCTACACCTGGGTAATGTCAGAGAAGAGAAAGGGACATATTTGAGAGATATTACAAAGGTAAACCCTACAGGCATTGGCAACAGATTGAACATGAGGGATGAGGGACACGAGGGGCATGTCCCTCCTTACACATGTTTTGGCCATGCAAGTTCCCTACATGAATGCCTCCCTGCTCCTGAACTCCACGGGCGTCCACTCTTCCTGCTGGCATCATGTGAGAGAGTGTGCCTGAAGGTTTACAGTGGAGATGTTTTGTTGCTTTTGTTTTTAATATGCCATCTCATAAGGTGCTTTTGTATAATCACTGACCATGTGGACATTTCAACTGCACTTCCTAGAGGCATCTCAAACTCAACATGTCCAAAACTGAACTCACTACCTTCCCTCCTTAAACCCTTCCCTTTTCTATACTTTCCCAACTCTGTCTAGGGTACTAGTACCATTCCAATAACCCAGGCTGCAATGCAGTTCTTGAATCCTCACTCTTATTTATGTACAGTTGTTTTCAACCATGTCCGACTCTCCATGACCCCATTTGGGGTTTTCTTGGCAAAAATACTGGAGTAGTTTGCCATTTTCTTCTGCAGCTCATTTTACGTATGGGGAACTGAGGCAAATAGGATCAAGTGACTTGCCCAGGGTCACACAGCTATTAAGTGTCTGAGGTCACATTTGAACTCAGGTCTTCCTGACTCCAGACCCAGAGTTCTATCCACTACACCAGCTAGCTGCCCCACTCTCATTCACCTTGTATCTAATCTGTCAACAAACCTTGCCATTTATTCCTTCACAACATCTCTTGTGTATCCCCTTCTCTCCATTCACACAGTTACCACCTTAGTTTAAGCTCTCATCAGTTATCAATGGCGGGACCAAACAAGAGCCAGAAATATTCGAAGGAGTTTAAAATGGAAAGTTTAGTGTAAAATTGAAAAGTTTGTGCACAAACAAAATCAATGTGTTAACTTTCTCCATTAGAATGCAAGTTTCTTGAGGGTAGGTATTGTCTTGGTCATATTTGTATCTATGGCACTTAGCACAATGCCTGGCACATAGAAAACAATAAATCTCTCTCTCTCTCTCTCTCTCTCTCTCTCTCTCTCTCTCTCTCTCTCTCTCTCTGTGTGTGTGTGTGTGTGTGTGTGTGTCTGTCTCTGTCTTTCTCTGTCTCTCTGTCTTTCTCTGTCTCTGTCTCTCTCTCTCTCTCTCTGTTTCTCTCTCTCCATTTCTCTCTGTCTCTCTCTCTCTCTCTCTGTCTCTCCCCTCCACCACCACCTTTAAGTCTTTAAGTTCCATTCTCTAGATCAAGGAGCTAATAACAAAGAAATTATAAACCCCTTGAGGGCAGGGACTGTACCATTTTTTCATCTTTTTATCCCAAATACCGAGCGTAGGACTTTATAATATGGTGAATAGGGGGTTTTTTAATCTTTCTTAAATTGAATTCTCATCTCATCCCCTCAAACATAAAAATACACTCCCACCCTGATAGTATACTCAGAGGTAACTGACCCAAACATATTCATCACATTACCTCACAGTAATTTCCCTCCATGCCTCCTAATTTTTTCCCTCTAGGGCCAAGCAGAACAAGTCTGCACTCTGCCCTATGAAGTTCCTTCATATATTTGTAGACAGTTATCATATACCCCATAATTCTTTTCTTTTTTGGAATAAGCAGGAAATTAGAGCAGATTAGATTATACCAGAGTCCTTAGAACTTCTTCAGTTTTGAGATTTAATGCACAGTGCTTCTGTTCACCCCTGATACACTGGATTCTTCCACCACAACTCCAAAAAGAGAAAGCTCCCCTTGGCCAGGCCCCTGATATCTGGCCTTTTGCCCCCTACACCCATCCTTCCCATTCTCCTGGACCTTATATTTTCCAGTCCTCCGTGTCCTGGCCTCCGTTTTCCACTACTCTGCATCCTCCCAGGCCCACCTCAATTGCTCATATCCCCTAAACTCTATCTAAGCCAAATCCTCTTCTCCACAAATATTTTTGTATTGAGAGGAAGCAGAAGAAAGAAGGGGCAAGAGACAGAAGCAATAAGATACTAATGTGTAAAATGAAATGCAAGGATTTGTCTGTGCCCAACACCCCCTTACAAAGTGTGAGAGAATTCTCCCTGGTGGAATTAGAGGGGCAATTTGCCATTGATGGCTGAAAGATCCGCCCTGCCTCTGGGGGCCTTTAAGAAGCAGGACATATTCTCCAGAGATACACAGTCAGGGCAGGAGAGGGTTTCAAGGGATGTGACAGCCAGCAGCCTGGAGGATAGTCAACTGCGGAGGAGGTACTCAGTTCGTGAGACAGCATTGCTTTCTGGTTTTTGCCATGTGCCTCTACCAAGAGGCAGGACAGGGTGGAGACTAATTCTCTCTCCTTTCTGTCACCCATGATATATCGTAGCTAGTATACTCACCCAGGGACAGATACTACACCCAGAAGCAAGGAAGTCAGAGGGAGAAAGAGTCCTCAGAGAAAGTTCAGAAGACTCCAACTATGAAAGAAGAAGAGAGTTATCCCAGGAAGTATGAAGTCAAACTGCCAAGAAGAGCAGACCCAAGGAACCCAGCTGACTGACCTTTCCAGAATGGACACCTTGTCCAGATGGGAGAAGCATGAGGACACCATAAAAAGGACAACATGATCCTGCAGTGCCAGGACGTGAACTAGTTATGCCACCTTTATGTATACATCCACTCTTCCCACCGATGCTTTGTATATCTGTGGGAGAGTACACTCTAGGTTTATGGGGAGAATGTTTCATAGCCATCCTTACAATAAAGAGCCTCTTAGTAAATATCTTTGCTTTAATTTAATTGTTTCTACTGACTATTAAGTATTGGGGCAGCTAGGCAGTGCAGTGGATAAAGTACTGGCCCTGGAATCAGGAGGACCTGAGTTAAAATTCTGTCTGAGACACTCACTAGCTGCGTGACCCTGGGCAAGTCACTTAACCCCAATTGCCTCCCCCAACCAAAGAAAAAAAGCTAAGCATCAGTGGTAGATTGCTGAGCTATAGTTTTAAGAGTGCAAACCCACATAGTATCTGTGAACCTGAGGTATTAGTCTTCCTATGGGAGACCCAAACAGTTATTCCAAGTAGTAAGTTGGGAGCGTAGACCTAGAGGAGTGTTATTTTTTATGTCCTATCTTATTCCCCACAGGTTTCAGGGAAAGCATTTAGATGGCCTTATTTTATGTCTGCTTTCCACTTCCAAAGAGTATAATCCATGTGCTGGAAAATTCAGAATGGAAATGACTAATAAGGAGTCAATACTAGCAGGAAAACATTGAGATAGAACAGAAGTATCTGGGAATTTCCTCAAGGGAACTATGACTCTCTCCTCTGATGAACCAA
This sequence comes from Phalanger gymnotis, assembly GCA_028646595.1. Classification (NCBI taxonomy): domain Eukaryota; kingdom Metazoa; phylum Chordata; class Mammalia; order Diprotodontia; family Phalangeridae; genus Phalanger; species Phalanger gymnotis. Next base: position 57,296,007 of record CM053622.1, read on the forward strand.
AGACCTAGTATTGGTCACTGGTTAGATCTTCATTCCCTAAAAAGCATATGCAATAAATACACATGTATAACCTATATTGAATTGCTTGCCTTCTCAATCAGGGTGGGTGGGGAGGGAAGAAGGGAGAGAGTCTGGAACTGAAAATTTTAAAAATAAATGTTAAAAATTGTTTTTACATGCAACTGAGAAATAAGATATATAGGCAGTGGGGTATAGAAATCTATCTTGCCCTACAAGAAAGTAAGGGGAAAGGGAATAAGAGGGGGTGGGGTGATAGAAGGGAGGGCAGACTAGGGGAAGGGGTAATCAGAATGCATGCCATCTTGGGGTGGGGGAGGGGAGAGAGGGGGAAAAAACTTTGTGGAAATGAATGTTGAAAACTAAAAATAAATTAATTAATTTTTAAAAGAGTGGATGCAGGAGAGAAAGAAACATCTGGGACCCCATTCGATTCATTAAATATTTGCTAAACTATGTGCAAGGGTACCAAGCCCATGAATAAAAGAGAGACAGAGAGGCTAGAGGTACAGCTGACTCAGAACACAACAGTGTAGATGAATGATTGAAGGAGCCAGGACAGAGTCAACTGGCCAGACCCCACTGATGGTACAATGAATGCCAAACACCGTGGAATCTTAAAGGAGATTTCAGAGGGGTCTAGTGTCTTCTGTTCTGAGTAGGAACTCCCCTGATAGACTCTCCTAGACAGAGACCACCTGGACAGAAAGAAGAAATAGATGAGTAGTTTGAAAAACAGGTCACAATCTTGGCCTAGATGTGGGTATTGCATTGATGGGGAACTTGATAATCCAACTATTAGCCCAAGTTCTCTCTCTGCATAAAGCAGACAGCAAATCATTTCTAAGTCCTTCTTAATGATAATTTCATTATTCAAAAAGTAGGGGAACTAAAGCATGGAACTTCAATTTAATGCCTAGCACAGTGCAACACGGTAACATAGTATGTGCTTAACACAGGATGTGCTTAAGAAAGTTCCTTCTTGAATTGAATTTAGGAATGGAAGCAAGGCACTTAAGTGGCTCAGTGAATAGATCTCTGGGCCTAGAATCAAGAAGAGTTGAATTCAATCCAACCTCAGACACTTATTTGCTGTGTGACCCTGGCAAGTCACTTAACTGCTCTCTGCCTCAGTTTCCTCATTTATAAAATGGAGATAAAGTGAAATAAAAAAGGGAGAGAGGGGAAGGAAGCAGTGATCACCAAGAACTATTACAATTTCATCAAGAAGAGGTCATATATAATAAACAAACCTTATTTTCTTTTTGACAAGGTTAAGGCTTTGATAGATCTAGAGAATGTGGAGCAAAGCATACAAAAAAATGTTTCATGCTATTTATTCTTTTAAATGAGATCGAAGGAGGTAAGCTAGACAATAGTATAGTTAAGTCAATTTGAAACACGTTGCATGGTCAGACTCAAAGAGTAGACATTAAGGGTTCAATGTCGATTTGACAGCAGGTCTCTAACGGGGTGTCTCAGGAATCTGTACCTAGACCTCTGTCATTTTAAATGTTTATCACTGATTTAGGTCAATGGCATGCTTGCCCAATTTGTAAAGTACACAAAGCAGGAAGGGATAGCTAACAAACTGGATGACAGACTAGGCATGGGGTGAGGGACTTGAAGCTGTATCTTCCAAACTCTGGCCTTGGCCTACAAGTAAGGAAAGGAGGATCAGGCACTTGGCTAGATGAGCAGTTTAGGGTGATCAAAGCACCAGCGATACCTTTTATCCAGGGAGGTCTTCGGTGTAGAGAGGGAAAGGAACCAGACCAGTCCAGAAGGTAAGCCTCGGCAGCAGAAAACATGGAGACCATTAGACAAGGATCATCTGTAAGGAGCCCTGAGGGATGAATGCCTAGCACTCAAAGCCATGCAAGGAGGGTTACAAAACCAGAAGCCAGTTTGCTCAGAAGATAGGCCTTCCTAGGGGTTAGAGTAGAACCATGGGACAGAGAATGTTGGAACTATGAGAAACTGTATGTTCCATATTCAAGAGTGTCAGAGCTGGGAGGGCTCTTGGAACACAGAGTTTCAGAGCTGGGAGGGCCTTTAGAACACTGAACATCAGAGCTGGGAGGGCCCTTAGAATCCGGGATGTCAGATCTTGGAAGGCCCTTGCAGATCTTCTAAGCCAATCCCTTGAAAGCTAGGTCAAAAGCAAGCATCTTCCCATTACAACTCAAGATATCTGCAGTCCAAGACTGTGTGACAATTTCATATTTAGACTATAAGATCCTTGAGTGTAATCATTTGTCATTCTTCATATTCATATACCAGTGCCTAGCATTGTACCTGCTATATAGTAAGTCGATTGACTAATCGGGTGGCTGGTTGGCTGGTTGGTGTGGTCCTGCCCAAGGTCCCTGAGCCGTCCTTGGCTCTAGTGAAAGGCCTGGGCTAGGCAGCAAGGGAAGTCCTAGAATACACAGGGAGCCGGGCTGAAGCACAGAAGGGGAGCCTAGCAGCCAACCAGGATGTTGAGTTCAATCACCAATGCTGCCACAGGCTTATCTTGGGCAAATCCTGGGCCTTCTCTGGTCTTCCCTTTCTCCATGTGTAGAATGAAGGCATTCAAAGGACTCTAAGCTCTTTGCCAGCTCTATCCATCTATCTCTGGCCTCTTAAAGCTCAGAAAGCTCTGATCCACTCTCCCTTGAGATATGGTGAGGAAACTGAGGGGATTAGGAGTGCATCGTTGGAGCAGAGAGAACCACACTGATTCTATCTTGTGATCCAATTCTGGAGCTAGCTCAGTGCCCTTTCGATTCAATTATGGGTCTAGTCCAATTTCTGTCTTGTGAGAAAACTTGATTCAATTGTGGGAATTAGGGAAAAAAACCTTATTGCGTTGTCTGAACCTAGCCCCATGTGGCTGGGAAGCTGGCCCACCTCTCCCTGCTGCTTAGAGACCCTTACCTTAGGACTTAGGTTATGCTGACCAGAAATCCAGGCAGATCCAAAGACTGATGCAAGGAGTTTTCTCACAAAGCCACGTCTTATTTGAAAACTAGCCCATTTGTTCAGGGCATCTATCTATTCAATGAGGCTTTGTTTTGATTTTTAAAATATAAAGCCTCCCACAGAATCTGAAAAAAAGAAAAGAGAAAGAAAACTAGCCTGTATTGACTAATCAGTTATTCTTTCTATGTTCCTTTGATTGTTTACAGACCCTCAGGGGGCGGGACACAATTGTTTTTCTGAATTCAGGGAATTGTTCCTGTTCACTCTCCCCCCTCCCAACTTGGACGGTCCCTAATCTTTCATCCAATTTGAAATCAGATTACCTAATGTTGTATCGTTTCTTTAATTAATTGGCCTTATTTGGTAGCTTTTAATGTATAAAACTGTCATCCCCTGTATTCGGAGTCCAGGCCTAAGCTGGGGAGGTCTGGTCCCAGTTTGTTAGGCATTGCTTAATAAATCGATATGATCAGAACATTGAATGTTTCATCTTTCACCCACCGCTACAGCCATTCTTAGGCTCACTGCCCCTCACCAGATGTCAGAACTATGGGGCCTAAATTCTCAGCTCAGGACAGCCTCCTGGAGCCTGAAGCAGTAGGCCCTTCTCTCCCTCCCCTTCCTTCCCCTCCAGGCCAGCTGGGACCTGCTCTAGACCCTATTCACTGCCTAGGACTCAGCCCAGAATAAGCAGAGGCTCAGCCAGGCTGGTGGCTGCTACTGTATTCAGGGAGCATTTCTATTCAACAAATGTTTGCAGAATGAGGCCACTGGGGGAGTTCTGCACATGTTTGTCTATGTGTGTGCACGTGTGTCTGCCCACAGATTTGCACATGTGTACACAGAATACTGGGATGTCTGAGAGTGAAAGGGTCTTAGAGCAGAGGATGTCAGAGCTAGAGACTTTGGAACAGCAGACCTGGAAAGGACCTTGGAACATAGAATGTCAGAGCTAGAGGGAAGTTAGAGCATAGATTATCAAAGCTGAAACATACAAAACTGATGGCAGAGAGGGGCCTTAGGATATAAAGTGTCAGCTCTAGAATAGAGAATGCAGAGCCTTGGAGCTGAAAGGGACTTAAGAGACTATTTCAGCCCCTCACTTTATAGTTGAGGAAACTAAGACACAGAGAAAGTCACTTGATTTAGTGTCAGATGGGAACTAGAAGCCCTGTCTCCTGACTCCCAGTCAGAGCTATAACTAGGGTCAGACAAGTGGGGTCTAGACCTAGGGAGCTGACGTGGTTTGAGATTGGGGGGCATTTCTTCCTTGAGTTGATTTTAAGGCAGTCTGGACGCCACTATACCTGTGCCTGTTGGCATCCACCAGTCATCCACCAAACACATGCCACAAAGCTCCCTTATCCGCTCCTGGAATATCACCCTCATAGTCCTATTTCTATGCCAGTCCTCTCCTGGAACCCACCCTGTCCCCAGCTCTACAGGGTTGGGGCTCAGCTCTCTGAGGGATGAGAAGCCCTGTCACCCAATTTCATCAAATCTCTGTGATTGGACTGCCCCTTAGCACTCCACTGAGGCCCCCTCCAATTCCCACCCACCCCCAATTATTTTTGCTCTATGTAAAAGAATTCTTGGTTATAGCTGTTTCCAGCCAAGGGCTCTATTAGATAGATGTGTGTACAGAACTGTATGGGGGTACATGCCTGTAGGTCTGCGTGTACTCTCCAGCAGGAATAGATAATTGGGTATACAGGTGTGTGCAGGTCTCAAGGTACATGACTGTGTCCATCCGAGTTTCCACATTGACTTGTAGTCTGGACCCCCCACCACTAGAGGCCAGGGAAGAAAGTGCTTTGGAGGGACAGAAAGGGGATGGGGGGGATTGGACTCATCCCCTTATCTCTGGTTCAGCGGTTGGGTTAAACATCCAAACACCAGAGTCCCAGATTTTTCATAAACTCACTTTGTGACCGTGGGTTTCACTTCCCCCTTCTGGGTGTTCTCATCTATAAAATGGAGATGATGCTTGTACCCACACCCAACCTCATATACCACCCATCCCCAAACATCCCAACAAGAACCCTAAGCCACAGATTTATTAATGAAGCATCTTTAATCATGAGCACCTAGTCATTTCCACCCTCTGGATCGCCAAGCACCAAATGAATGAGCGCTATGGTCCCACATTGGGGAATCCAAAGGCCTCAAAAGTCAGTTCAGTCATGACTGAGCCTGGCCTTCTCCCTCCCTCTCCACCCCACCCCGAAACTGGCCAAACCCTTACCTGCACCCCGCCCCAGTCTTCATGGAAGGGAGACTTACAGGGACAGAGTTCAGACCTGAAAAGGCCATTGCCTTCTCAAGGAATGTAACAGGACAGGAGGTAACCAGGAGTGACCTCACAGGACAGAATGTTGGAAGCAGGAGCTGGTCAGCCCAAAGGAAGAGATGCCTGGAGAACCAGGCAATGGAAGGGGAAGGGGGAAGGGAAGGGAATAGGCACCGTAAGGCACCAGCCTCATGGGGTGGAGGCAATGACCCCCAATGCCTTACCCCAATCCCTTCGCCTGGGCAAGATCCCCAGGACCTCCCACAACAGGGAGGTATTTACTGAATGAAAGGGAAAGAATATTGGCTCTTAGAATCAGAAGACCATGGTTTGGGGCCCAACACTGTCACTTTCCAACAGTGTGACATTGGGCAAGTCACAATCTCCCTGATCTTTAGTTTCTTCATCTGTAAAATGGGCATAATAATGCGTATACTACCTACCTCGCTGGGCTATTGAGAGGAAAAATGCTCTATAAACCTTAATGGGACAAAGAAACAGAAGGCATGATTCCATGACAACCAAAAAGTGGTGCTTGGGAAATGGAGGAGGTGGTCCTCAGCTGGAAGGAGTACCCTGGTCACATCCCTTCTCCCTCTGATGCTGACCTGGGAGGTCCCAAGCTGCCCACCACTAACAGGCACCCAAGGAGACTGTGAAGGAAAATGTTTGCAGTAGGTCCCATGGACAGCCTGGACAAATGGAAACCCCAGGTAACATGGGCTCCACTGGGCTGGGGTGGATAGAGGACAAGAGTTGGAACCTATCCCTTCCTACTCAGTGACACCAGTCTGCTGTTTACCAATTTCAGGGCCTACAGGGTTAAGTTCAATTTCCTTTTCTTGGCATTTGAAGACATGCCATCTGGTACCACTCAATCATTCCAACTTTCTTGTATTCTTCCCTTCCATGTACTCTATACTCTGGAGAACTCTCTGCTAAGCCCCTCCTTTCTCTCCCCACCAAAGAAACCTACACTCTGTGTTCTTCTGTGCTATTTGCTATGCATGGAATACCTTGCCTCTGTCTTTTTGCCTGACAGATTCCTAGCCATCCTATAGAGCCCAGCCAAATTGCCACCTCCTCCAGGAAGACTTCCTTGAGCTCCCTGGTTGGTACTGACCTACCCTCACAGACCTTATATAGCACTTGGCTTACCCCTCAATAATACACTTATCAAGTAATGCTGTGTATCATATTTAATTTGTTTCTTGCCCTCTTTAACAGACTGTGCACTCCATGAGGGCAGTCAGGGACTGTGTCATATTAAATTTTGTCTCCCCTCCTCTACTCCACCTAGCACAACATTCTGCAAACAGCAGCTATTCTCAGTGTGTATTGAACTGACCGGAATTGGGAGCCCAGGGACCAATTGTCACCAGCTACTGTGTGGCACTTCCAGGAGGATGGGGCCAGAGCTGCTCTGGAACCCAGAAGCCCTGTCACTAACTAGATAGAGTTCCCCATGGGCCTGAATCATCCTTATCAAACACTGGCCAATTTGCTCCCAGGGAAATAATTTTGACATTGCTACTATGGGGAAGGGCTGAGGCATCTGATCCCATAATCCAGGGAATTTCAGAGCTAGAAGGGGACCTTAAAGATCTTGCCATTTTACAGATAAGAAAATTGAGTCTTACAGAATTTAAGTGATTTGCCTAGGACCACACCATAAGTCTCTTTCCAACACACCATCCTGCATTGTCTAGTGCAAAAGTTATTTCCCCAAGGGTACCCAAATGAGTTAGCAAGGTTCGGAATAGAAGTTGAGCCCCTGTAGCCATTCCAGGCCTCTCTCTCTCCAACCCCACACCGTCTTGGTTCTTTTCCTTTTCTCAGTAATTGACCCCTTCCTTCCCCTGATCTGTCCCAAACTAACCCTGAGGTCTAACCCTAAGGGGCCTGTAGTGCAGTGAGTAGAACTGGGGTAACTGTTACTAACAGCTAGGGGCTTCGAAGCCTCTGGAACCCAGGCAGGAAGGAGTTAAAGCCTGGCCCAGTAGCTAAAGAATTGAAGTGAGATGTGGAAGATGGAAGGACTTTCTTTGCTCTGGGCTGGAGTAGGGAGAGGAGGTACAGATAGTCACTTTCTCCTAGCCCCCTCCATGGGAACCTAGGCTTTTCCTAAGCAACAAATAGGGAACGGGAGCATGGAGGAGACTGAGTTGGGGGGAAGGGCTGTGAAAGAAAGGTGGGAGCTGGTGATATCCCTAAGATCAGAGGAAGTATCTCTAGGGTTTGGGGCTTCTTAGAGATGGGAGTGGGGGAGGTCATCCCTGGGGCTGGGGACCTGAGGGGATTCTTTGGGTCAGGTGTTATCATTGGGTTGGGAGCTAGGAGGAATTTCCTTGGGTTCAGGGGGCATCCTCAGGGTTACGGGTCAAGGTTTCGGTTGTTGCCCCACCCTGGAGCGTTTCCATCCTCCTTCGGCGGCCAGAGACTCTTCGAGTGGAAGGAGACAGGCTTCTACGGCCAGGTCCCCCCATCTCACGGCGTATATCTTCCAGTGCAGTCCTAGGAGAGTCCAGCAGCCGCTGGAAAAGACTCCGTTGGCCAGCTGGGCGTTCCTGACACTGGAAGGTCACAGCTATGCCCACATCCGCCTTCATCTCCCTTGAGAAGCCATCTGAGGTACCATCAAAACAGCGGCCTATGGCGATCTCTTTGGCCAGTCGGGGATTCTGGTCTGTTACTGTGTAGATCCCATAGTTGTGGCCCAAGGGGTCTACAGGCGCAATCATGGAGAAGCCTGAGGGGTCATCAGTTGGGGCCACTGGTGGATGGCGGGCCAGGTACTCCCTCAGGAGACTGTTGACATTTATGCGTCGGCAACTACCCTGGGGTATCAGGGTCACCAGGGTCCGGTCTGATAGGCGCTGGTCAAACAGCATCCCACTACACTTGAACTCCACACAGGCTGCCGAGGTGCCAGGATGCTCCATGTCCCTCACACTGCGTGAATCCCGCAGCCCATAGAGTTGGCCTTGGGTGCGAGGATGGGTGCCCCCAGCATTGTGAGACCTCACCATGTAGTCCTGGGGCCCCTGTATCTTGACCTTGATGAAGCAGGCGCGGAACTCCTGGGGATTGGGCCACCAGGAGAGGTAATCACCAGTCCAGGAAGACAGCTCACTCTCCCGGAAAGGGACCACATTGTACTCATACTTGTCTGCCTCCACCCGGGAGAAGCGGAAGTGGTTGGCTGTCACTGGAGCATCCTCACACTCACGCAAGCTCCGCCAGGGGTAGATGGGGCCCTGAATCTCATCCAGATTGTTAGGATTGGGTTTGGCCAGGTTAATCCGGAAACCATTCTTCTTCAAAGCTGGATCGTCGTGGTCTGTCCTACGATAGTCCAACTTGTCCAGGTAGGGCTGGGTCACGCCCACAGTCCCTGGATGAGGCTGGGGACTGGAAGGTGCAGGCTCCAACTCCTCACCCCCCAGGGCAGCTGTGATATAGGCAGTATAGGCATCAGCCCTATCAGCATCACAGAAAGCAGGGAGGCAGGCTCCATTGGGGCCGGTGACAGTACTGTCAAAGCGGCCCCAGGCGCGGGGGTTGGCGGAGTAACCTGGGGCAGGTTCCAAATTGACCAGGGTCACCACCACCCCCTCTACTTGCTCACTGGGTATAAACTTGTCGTTTATGTAGGCACGCACCTTGACAAAGCATCGTCGACGCTCGGGCACATCTAAGTTGAAGAGGCGTCGCTCCCGGATTTCCACGTTTCCTATGAGGAACGTCCGCTCCTCCCTCCGGACCCGGCGCCCACCTGTCTCCGTGCGAAATTTACTCTCCTCTTCCCATAATCCAGTATTTGGATTTAGGGACCACAGCTTCATTTCCTCAGCATGCCCGGCCATGTAGATTTGCCCAGCGTCCATGCGCACTTCTACTGGTCCTGTCTGTAGCTCCTCCCCAGAGCCCGCAGCTCGGAGGTCCACCAAGAACATGCCATAAGTCCGCAGTGGGGCCAGCTCCCCACTGTCATCCACAAAGCTGAGGTCGCTTGAAGCAGCAGCTGCTGTGGCAAGGTCACGTGGGTCCAGGAAAGTAATACTGGCCTGCACAGTCCCATTATAGGGCTCTCCATTAGAATAGTAGAAGGCACTGGCTGGCAAAACAATCTCTCCTATGGGGTCCATGCCCTCTACTGTGCCCAGTGGAATGATACTGCTTTTACCAGAGTCCAAACTGATGGGCTCCTTCTTCCGCATGACCTTTATCTCCTGGTAAACGCCACCTCCCCGAGGGTCAAAAGGCAAGACTTTGATTGCATCTACAAACTCCTGATGTCCATCAATAAAGGTCACAACAAGGCGCTCAGTGGCTGGGGGCACCTCAATGGTGAAGTCACCTTGGTATCCAGTGAAGCCAGTTTTCTCCTTCCCCAGAAGGATCTGGGCAAAGCGCAAGGGTTCCTTGGTGTCAGCAGCAACAACTCGGCCCCTCACCAGCACCTTGGGGGGCATGCACTTTTCACACCCACACTTGGCCACCACCTTCACAGGCAAGACATAGCCTGCACACTGGATTTCCCGAGTCTCTAAACGGCTCACAGAACAACAGCGATCACCAGACTCCCCACACCGAAGGTTGGAGCCAGGTTGGCCAGGGCAACGGGTATCCGGACAGAGACCCACATTGTAGTAAGCAGATCCTGAAGCAGCCTGGCGGCAGTCATCTGGCAGCTTGATGAGGTGCTCAAGGGGCTGAGGATCACAGACTTGATGTCCTGGAGCTGGGGAGGAATCAGTGACAGACAGGATCAGGGGCTTAGTCTAGGGCCAGGAGGCCAATCTGGGGCTGAAGGTAGGGTTAGGACTCAGTCTAAGATGAAGATTCACTCAATATTCAGGGCCTCAGTCCAGGACTAAGGCTGGAAGCTCTGTTTAGGCCTAGGCTCAGGGTCCATGACCTGAGGAAAGGGGCTCAGCCTGAGGCTAAGGTGAACCCAGCCTAGAAAATGAGTCAGGGCTGAGTCTAGAACCATGATCAGTGGCTCGATCCAGGACCAGGATCTCAGTCCAAGGCCAGGTAGGCAATTCATTCCAAGACTGGGGTCTCAGTCCAAAGCCAGGGATGGAGGCTCAGTTCAAGGCCAAAACTGGACAGAATCCAGGGCTGGGATCTGAAGTTCATACCATGTCCAGGAAAGAATAACCTAATTTTCTGTGCCTCTTCTCAGAAGACTGAACCCATGCCCCTGGGTCTCATGTAGGCCCCCAATACCCAACACACCAGGCCCAGCTTTCAATAACCTGCCCTAAAAATACCAGCAGATGCCTACCTTCTCTCCCCCTTCTATATCACAAACCTCTCTCCTAGGGGAATTCTAGTCTTGTCCCCTCCTGCCCAGCCACCCTAGGCTGTAGGCCCAGATATCGAGGAGAGGGAATGGGTTACAGAAAGGACAAGAGATGCTCACCCAACACAGTCAGAACAGCAGCGTTAGACTTGATGGTCCCAGCATCACTGTTGGCCTTGCAGTGATAGGTGCCTGTCTGATCCAGGCCCAAGTTCCTGAGCACCAGGCTGCTGTCATACTTGTAGACCTTTCTATCCAGCAGGCTCCCATTGTGGTACCTGGAAGAGTGTAGAGGAAGGGGAGAAGGAAGGAAGCAGGGAGAGGATCAGCTGGAGCTGGAGGAAGAGAAGGGACACAGTGCTGGGGCTGTCATGGCAACAGCAAGGGAAATAAGGAGGAATGAGGGACACCCAAACCCACCTCGTGGCTCTCCAGCCCTCATCCTGTCTCCTGACCTCTGATTAGACAGCTAGCAGAATGCCACCTCCTTGGGAGCAGGGAGTATTTCACTTTTGTCTTTAAATCCCCAGCTCTAATGCAGCACCTAATATACAGAGGGCTTAAGAACATCTGTTGACTTGAACAAGATCTCTCTAACTTGTCCCTCTTGCCCACTCCCCATATATAACTATAACCCGTTATCTGGACCTGTCATTTCTCCTCTGCAACATCTAATGTCCCTTCTCTCCACTCACGTGACTATCACTTTCATTTGGGCCCTCATCACTTATGCCTGGAGAACTCTTACAGCTGCTAGTCACCTGGATTCATCTCTCTCTTCTCCAGTCTATCCTTCACGCAATGCCAGGAGCATCTTTGTAAGGCACAGTTCTAAACTTGTCACTCCCCTGCTGAAAACTGTGTAGAGGTTCCCTACTGCCTCTAGAGGAAAAAGGCAAAATCCTTAGGCTGTGTTTGAGGCCCATCTACAGCTGTCACCCCTCTTGGTGCTCTCTAGTTCCAACCAGAACAGACTCCTAACTGTTCCCTGAATATAACATGGGATAATTGTAAAGTGCTTAGCACAGTGTCTGGCACATATGATTGCTTAATACATACCTGCTCCTTCCTCTTCCTTTCCTTCTCTTCCATCTCTGCCTCTTCCTCTTTTTTCCTTATTTCTCTCCTTCCTTCTCCTTCCTTTCTTCTCTGCTTCCTTCCTTCTTCCCTCTTCCTTCCTTCTTTCTCTCCTTCCTTCCTCTTCCTTCCTTCTTTTTCTCCTTCCTTCTCCTTCGTTCCTTCTCTGCTTCCTTCCTTCCTCCCTCTTCCTTCCTTCCTTGCCTCCTTCCCTCCTCTTTCTTCTTTCCTCTCTCTTCCTTTCTTCCTTGCCTCCTTCCTTCCCTCCTCTTCTTTCTTTTCTTCTTCTTTCTTCCTTCCTTCTTTCTCTCCTATCTCTCTTTTTTTCTTCCTTACCTCCTTCCTTTCTGCCTCTGTGCATGCTCCATCCTGAGAATGCCCTCTTTCCTCATCTTGACCTTTTATAACTATACCTTTGCTTCAAGCCTCAGCTTGGGAGCTACCTCCTCCATGAAGCCTTCCCAGATCCTCAGCTAAAAGTGCTCTCTCCACCCTCATTTTCCTAGAGCACTCTGCCTGGATATCTCCTTAGCTCTCAGCATTTCCTCTTGTATTATATTTATTTCTGTGTGCACTGTGTCCCTACCCAGCCTCATCAGAACATAAAGACCCTGAGGTTAGGGACTGTGTCATTTTTCTTTTTGTGTTTATATGCCCAGCACCTAGCTCAGAGCCTTGCCATACTAGGTGTTTAATAAATGTTTGCTGAATAAATGAATGACAGACCAAGGGCTAGAATCAAAGTTTTCTGATTCTGGGCCCATTTCTGTTACCTCACACTGATCATCTCAAATAATTAACAATTCAAAGTTGCAATGTAACATGAACATTCACAAAGATAATAGCCCCTACCTCAGAGGAGGTACTTCCCATTCATTAGCCCAGAGCCCCCATCAGCCCTACCAGCCCCTATACCCAAGGCAGGTTTTCCATGGAAATATGGGTGACCCTTATGTCACTATTCCTTGTCTGCTTAGCACAGTGCCTGGCACATAGTTGGAGCTTAATAAATGCTTATTGACTGACTGACCTACCGTTGACCTTAGTGAATCAGGAGAGAGAGAGAGATTGGAGGAAGGGAACACATGGTCTTAATTCCACCTCTTATAAGCTAACAAATGCCTGAAGTCAACAGGATGACATAGCAGCCTCCCTACCCTCGCCACCCCTCACTGCCAAAAGCTCATATGATCTCAAGCTCAATTAAGACAGGCATAACTCCAGAAAAAAAAAAGAGGCAGGAGTCCTACTATGCTGTGCCCTGATCAGACCGCATCTGGAGCACCGTGTGGTCAGTCTGGGGAGCCACATCAGAGGAAGGAAGGAAACAAACATTCATGAAGCACTTACTAATTGCCAGGCACTATGCCAAGCACTTCACAAATATCCCACTTGATTCTCACAACCACCTTGGGAGGTAAGTGAGATTATTATCCCCATTTTATAGATGAGGAAACTGAGGCAGAGGTTAAGTGACTTGCCCAAAGCCACAAAGCTAGGAAGTGTCTGAAGCCAGACACTGGAGGTCTTTGAACGGAGGATCTATAACTACTCCTTGGGGATATAATGATCAAGATTCTTTTCCAGGTATGGATGGGATGAGACAACTGCTGAGGCCCCGTCCAGCTCTAAGAATCACTTGTTCTTCATGGTTCTAAGTCATAGTTAGAATTGTAGAGTCACAAAATGTCATGACTGAAGTAACTTTAGGATCATGAAGGCCACCCTCTGTCACTCTACAAATGAGGCTTGCCCAAGGTCATGCCGCTTATAAATGGCAAGGCCGGGTCTGGACCCATGTCTCCTGACTCCAAACCCAGTGCTCTTCACTCTGGAGCACAATTCCTCCAACAGATCAGATGTGAACAGAGATCTGAGGGATATTTGAGAGGCTGGGCAACAGAGATGCTATCCTCTTGTGGGGATAGCTCCCTTCGAAAAGTAGGGAGGGAGGGGAAGCTAGGTGGTACAGTGGATAGAGCACCGACCCTGGAGTCAGGAGGACCTGAGGGCAAATCCAGCCTCAGACGCTTACTAGCTGTGTAACCCTGGGCAAGTCGCTTAACTCCAATCACCTCCAAAAAAAATAAAATAAAAAGTAAGGAGGGGAGTTAGCTCACCAGTAGTATTTCTTTGGCACAGGAGTACCAAGAGCTTTACAGCAAAACATCACACGTTGTCCAGCCTCTCGGATCCGGGACTCTGGCTGCTTCACCAGATAGGGCTTCTCTGGGGAGGAAAGAAGAGGTTAACTGATAGACGGCACATGCAGAGTCTGCGGCCCAGGTCCAAGCCCAACCCTCCCGCTACAGCAGTCTCTCTGCTTAACACTAGAGGGGTGTTTGTAACTGACTCATTTTTAACTGGTCCTAGTTTTAAATGGACCTCTCCAGGTAGCAAGTCTGATTTCATCCAGGAAGGAACTAGTCCAAAGTTCCAGACTGAGCCAGACCCTGAGACTGGGCCTGCATCGACCCAATCATCTCATTCCTTTCCCAGCACCCTAAATCAGTTTTCAGCCTTTTGCATCCCACACGTAGTACTTCACCCTGGCTCCCTGGGGGACCCTTCACTTGCTCCTCCTTACCCAGGGTCCGGAGAATGACCGTGACAGAGGCCGTAGTGGAGTTGTTGGCCACAGCCTGGCCGAGGCCTTGTGAGAAGCCTTCCAGCTGGACGCTGACATTGGTGCGGCCATCGGAACAGATACCTGCAACTCGGAAACCACCTCGGGCATCCGTGGTGGCCAAGATGGGCTTCGGGTGGCCCTTAAGGGTCACACGAGCCCCATGCAGAGGCCGACCAGCAGGGGTGACCACAGCACCCACGAGAACATGATCCTGGCAGACGCAGCTGCTGCAGTCCTTGCTGGCTACACCTCGGCCACAGTTTGAACGGCAACCTGGAGAGAATGTCCGCGGCTGAGGACTCCCAGCATGAGGGTCTATACCTTGGGGGAGATGGGGTGGGAAGAAGAGCAGGACAGGTAGTACTGAGGGTCTGGCCTCCAAGGAGGGAATCCTCCCTCTACTGAAATCCCAGGGAAGCAAGCAGGGAAAAGATGAGTTAAGGTTCAAACTACAGGAAAGTGCTGCCCTGGGTAAGGAAAGCCCCTATGGCTGGGTCCCCACTAGAGAAAGAAAAGAATGTGGAAACCCTCAGTGGCTTTGAGCCAGCTCCTTCAAGGCTAGAAAGGGCACCAGAGTCATGGGTCTGAAAGTCGGGCCCTGGAAAGGGGCCAAAGGGCACAAAGAGCATCACAGGCTTAGTACCATAGGCATGATCCTTTGGGAAGGAGGCTTGCATAACATGAATGCTCACTAAGTGTCTTCCACGGGCCTAGGCCTGGTGGATGGAGCAAGAAAGAGACTCAGAGAG
This sequence comes from Phalanger gymnotis, assembly GCA_028646595.1. Taxonomy (NCBI): domain Eukaryota; kingdom Metazoa; phylum Chordata; class Mammalia; order Diprotodontia; family Phalangeridae; genus Phalanger; species Phalanger gymnotis. The sequence continues at coordinate 57,311,048 of CM053622.1, forward strand.
GGGGAAATGGAGAATTCAGAGAAGAGATCGGGTGTTTAAGGAAGAAGTAGGAGGCTCAGCGCTCAGCGAGGGGGAGGAATTCCTCAGGCCAACTCTACGGGGGACCATGACGGCTGCATATCCAAATGGGCCCGGCTGCTTTGGAGCCAGAAGGAAGAGGTGGCCAACGAGCATCATTGACTCAGAAGCTCCTCTCTGCCTTCCCTACCTCCTCTCCACCGCCACCCCTCCTCTGCCAAATCCTGGCACTTTTTCATATAAAAGGGAAATTTCCACTGGAAACTATTTCAGCACCAGCCCAGGCCCAGGAGCTCTAAATCCAGGGGCCCAAAGCTGGAGACACCTCCAAGACTAGGCAGAAAGAAGTGCCCCCACCTCCACCCTGCTGCCATAGCTTAGTGTGAATCTGGATTACAAAGTCAGGGAGAATTTGGATACCTTGCATTTCCCTGACCAACTCCTCTCTGAGCAAAAGAGAAGGGGCAAGACATGTGAAGAAAGACCATTTGGTTGACCCAGGCATTATCTTCTACCAATGAACCGCCAAAGTGGGGTCTTCCCTATATCCCCCTGTTCTGAGACCCTTCTACCTTTCTTCCCACTGGCCTCACTCATAGTGCCTAGGTACAACACTCCTTCTGTTACCTTCCCCTGCACTATCTAGACACAGAGCAACCTCCATGCACCATTTCATTCACATCCCAGTACCTGGGCATGGCGGTCGCACACATTTCTGAGCTTCCACAGACCGTCCTATGCAAGTGTCCTTCTCGGCTCCCGGACAGCGGCGGCGGCGGAGGCGGCGGCCTGGCCCACAGCTCCCAGAGCATGGTCCCCATGCTCCCCATTCGCTCCATGAAACAACTGGGAGAGAAAGGAGATATCACGAGGGCATCAGTGACCAGGGCTTGGCAGTCCGTCCCCAGGCCATGCACGAGAAGAGCACAAAGGAGAAATGCCCATACTTTCAACCTCACCTCTTAGCAGCAGCAGAGGGTGTCTGGACCCTGGAATGAGCCCCAGGGGATCAGAACAATTTCCCTCTAGTTTTTGAAACACACAAACCATTGAATGGTGTTCCAGAGGCTGCCTCACCTTCCTGCTAATATAGACAGGCAGCACACACTAGGGCTAAGACTACCAGCTTGAGAGCCCTGAAGACCTGCCTTCAGGGCCCAGTTCAGACACTTTCTACTAGTTGTGTGACCCTGGGCAAGTCACTGGGCTTCTCTGAGACTATTTTCTTCATCTGAAAAATGGGGACATTACATGTACATGGCCTACTACTATAGGGTTGAAAGCACCATAGACACATTGGCATTCGATTATTATGTAAAAGCTATTATGACTATTATAATTCCACATGGGGCGGGGCAGTGGGCTCTCAAAGGCCCTGCTACACTCTCTACCAAGCTGGAGAGGCTTCAAACTCAGGCATCCATGGACCAGCCCAAGTACAGAGAGTCAGCCACTGGGTCTTGGATTGCTTTGGCCACAGCCACTGGAGAAACCCTTTGCTAAGGTGCAGAAGGGGCCGCCATCTGCACCAGCAGAGGACCACACCGACACTGTTTCAAAAAATAATGATGATAATAACTGCTAGCATAAAACTTATAGGTTTTCCAGTTGCTTTTCTCACATATGACCTATGAGGCAGGTAGCTCAGTAATCTGCAGATGAGAAAATAGAGTTTCAATTAAAGGAGAATTTACAAGGTATAGCTAAGGTGGACATCACAAGTGTGAGCTCTCTTGCAGGAAAGAATCTTAAGGGGGAAGCTGGTGTCCAGAAGAGGGTGGCAGGAGGTTTTCGAGTCTGTTAGGTCCTCGTTTTCCTTGTGGGCCCCAAATGCTGGGGAGGCACTCACCTGAGCAAAGCGGGGCAGGGCAAGGCTTCTGTTCTTCAGATGGCCCCGCGCAGGGAGGTTGGTGAAGGAGCCAGAGGGGCTGGGGGCCCAGACATCGGCGCTGGCGAGTCCGGATCCCACGACTCCGCACTCCACAGGTCGACTGACTGCAGGGACTCCAGGAGGACCAGGCCGACCAGGCCACAGGTTCTGGAGGAGCCCGGCACATGAGAAAAGCTAGGGAGGGCTGTAATTCCCCTCTTCCTGGAGCTCAAGGTCTCCTAAGTACCCTACCTTCAGGGTCTGGGACCGAATCCTGGGGAAACCATCTACCCAAATGTCCTGCCAACCCCCCTCCCGGCCCCCAATACTGGAGGATCAGAGAGGTGGCATTGAGAAAGAGACAGAAGGAAACAGAGAGACAGAAACAAAGACAGATAGAGACAGAGATAGAATGTGGGAAGAGAAACAGTGAAATAGGAGAAAGCAAGACAGAGACACAGAAAAAGGCAAAAAGAAACAGATAATGACAAATCTGAGTGAAAGAAGATATGGAGAAAGCAGGAAAGAAAAACACAGTCATAGAGAAAGACAGAGAAATTCTTGGTCTGGGTCTGGGCTGCCTGGCCCAGAGGCAAGGGGTAAATAGGCTTCCTATTGTACAGAGCCACAACAAGGGTGGGAAAACCAGGGCTCTGCCCCAGGGCACTGGCACTGTTCCTTCTACAGCATGAAAACAACTGGACTTAGCACCTAGTTAGCAGGAATGATTATATAAAATAGGAGCTACCAGATGGTATGTTCCCTCTCCTGAGGCTTGTACCCTGAGGGAGCCCCTCCTCACCCCAGCCCAGCCTAGTCTTGCTCTCATACCCCTAGAAGTAACTTCCCAAGGTCCCTTGGCTCTTCCCTCAATCCCATGCTCTTTGTCCCGTGTGTTAATATTGCTTGTTCCAGGCCTGCCATTGTGTGATAAAGACCCTCAGAAGGCTACTTTGCCCCCTCCCATTTTTCTCCCCATCCCCATGGCGACATCTGCACACTCACCCAGCGGGCACTTGAATCGGACATGGTAGTTGGAACAACTCTTTCCTTCAGGCTGCTCCCGGTTGAGGCACCAGAAGCCCCTCTCAAGACTGTAGTGCACCCGTTCACCCACATCAGAAGGCAATTCCCACTCGGTGGTCCGGGCCTCCAGGGCCAAAGGATGGGCACATAATCGCTCACCATAGTAGAATCGAATAGCCTCCAGGCTTTCAAAGTCTCCATCACCCCCAGGGTGGTCCACGTTGAACCAGGATGTCCATTCTGCAAGGCCATCTGTGCAGCAGGGAGTGGCAAAGGCTGGAATCCAGAGGGACTGAGAGGGCGCCAAGGTCCCTAGCTCATGCTGCCTGGTGGGCTGGCGAAGAATCAGCCAACCCAGGGTGTCAGTCCTCACCCCCAGATCTAGCCTTCCTCCACCCTACCCTGTCCTCTCATTAGAGGCCTCCTGGTATGAGACAGAGCTGGAGTTGGGTCCCAACTTTGCCCCTTTACTAACTTTATGACCCTCAGCAAGCCAAGTCTCACCCACAAAAGTAAGTGTAATATTTGTATCACACAAATGTATGGTGTTTCTTATTATCAGGAAAAATCACAATTTCAAGACACGCGCTCTCCATCTCTGGGCAGGAACAGACATCAGAGATGATGACTCCATCAGTCAGTCTGAGAAGTTGGGGTCCCTGGGCACCAGGAGAAGCCTGGGCCTGATACATCTGACTGCTTAATAATTAGAGCTAACATTTGAAAAGCACTTTAAGGTTTTCAAAGCACTTTATATATGGTAGTTAATATTATGATTCCATTTTACAGATGAGGAAAATGAGGCTGACAGGGGTTAAGTGATTTTCCAAGGGACCTAGCTAAGAAGTATCTGAGACTGGCTTAGAACTCAGGTCTCCCTGACTACTGGCCCAGTTCTCTAACTGCCTAACCACCTACATGCCTAGCTTGGTCGCATTCATCCACCTGGATATTTGTGGTGTCCCAAACTGGAGAGCCAGAGATTAGAATCCCAGCTCACAGATGCTTAATGCCTCACAGGGCTGGGGTGTGAATTGTGGAGAGAGACAGCCCTGGTTCTTGAGAAGGTTCTAGGAGCATCTCCAGCCTGAGCTCACCCAGAGGAAGATATCCTTGGCCTAGAGATGTCAGCAAGGAGGGAGGGGACAGGGGTCCTCACCTCTGCTGCTTCCTCCAAGAATCATTCCCTCTCCCCACCCCCAAGCCCAGGGAAGTGCCAACTGTGAAGAGGGTTGGGGTGGAGGGGAGGGGGCTCACCTTCCAAGTTGTCCTCTGGGGAAGGAGCACGCCTGTCTACCTTCCTCTGAGATGGACTCGGAGCAAGATCGATTCCTTGGGCATCCTCCCTGGCCAGAGCCTCTGTGAGGAGGGAATGTGGCCATTTACAGGCTCCTGGGTCATTGTCTCCACCCGGCTGCCAAGCAGCAGTGCTCAGCATTACAGGTAAACAGAGGGAGAGCCAGGAGTCCAGGGAGGAGAGAGAATAGAAGGAGAAAAGCTAAAGGCTATCTTTTACTGGAATCCTTCCCCAGCCCCTCTCAATCCTAGCACCTTCCCTCAGTCAATTATCTCTTATTCACCCTGTATATAGCTTGCTTTGTATATTTTTGTTTGCATGTTGTCTCTCCCATTAGATTGTAAGCATCTCCCGGGCAGGAACTGACCCCAATGCTTGTCCAGTGTCTGCCACATAGGCGTTTAATAAATGTTTATTGACCGATTGGTTGATTGTACCACAGGTCCCTAAGTGAACCCCTTCTGGATGACAGGGAGAAGTGGGAACATGATAGGCAAGGAAGTTGAGGGAAAGGTGCCCCTGGCTTCTGAGCTCCCTCGGGTCTTCTCATACCTTGGGGGGAGAAGAAAGGGAGAAGGCTAGGCCTCAGCCAGAGGGAGGGAGGGAACTTCTGTCGCGTGAATAACCTGCCCTGGACTGTAACAAGCCCAAGGCCTGATGACCTAAGAAGATGGTGGAGAAGGAGCCTGGGTCCCAAGGGTATGAGTGATGCAAAAGAAAGGGGGGAGCAGAGGATGGCACAATTGTCTTTGGCAAGAAAAGACAAGATGAGGGAGGACATTGAGCCCCTCCATCTCCCCCAAAGTTTCCATAAGCCTCCCAACCAGTCTTGCTAAAGGTGAGTGTACCCCAATGCTCTGTCCTGGGCCCTCTTCTCTTCTCCCTCCATACGATTTCACTTGGTGACCTCATCAACTATCATGGGTTCAACTGTCTTCTCTCTATGCTAATGATTCTCCAACAGCCCCAATCTATCTCCTGACCTTCAGTCTCACATCTCCAGCTGCTTATTAGACATATTCAACAGCAATAGCCAAGTACTTTACAATTACTGCCTCATTTGAACCCTGGGAGGTACATGCTATAATGATGTCCATTTTCATGTGGGGAAACTGAGGCAGATAGGTTATGTGACTTGCCCAAGGTCACATAGCTAGTCAGGTATCTGAGGTTAGATTGGAGCTCAGGTCTTCCTGACTCCGGGCCCAGAATTCTGTGCACTATGGCGCCCCCTAGCTGCCATGTGCAAAACAGAGCTCATCATCTTTTCTAAACTTTCCTATTACAGTAGAGGTTACCTTGATCCACCCAGGCTTGAAACCTAGGTGTCATCCTCAACTCTTCACTGTAACCCCCCCATAACAACTCTCATAAGTGCTACCTCCTCACCAATGACCTTGCAGGGTGCCTACCCTCATCACTTTACCCCTGATGCCTGCTGCTTTGCTCTCCCTGCCCCAGATATCTCCAGTCCATTCACTATTTAGCTGTTGAAGTGATCTTCCTAAAGCACAGGTCTAAGTGAATAGAGTGCTGGCCCTGGAATCAGGAAGAACTGAGTTCTAATCCGGCCTCAGACACTTACTAGCAGTGTGATCCTGGATGGGTCATTTAGTTGTTATCTACCTTAGTTTCCTAATCTGTTAAGTGGGAATAAATAAATGGTACCTACTTTCTAGGATTATGGTAAGAATCAAATGAAATAATAACTATAAAGCACCTTGCAAATCTCTCAACGCTTTATAAATATTAGCAGTAATAATAACAACATGCCCCTAGTTAATATACTTTGTTTCTGCTTAAATGTGAATATGTTGTCTCCTCCAATAGAATACAGTAAGCTCGTTGACAGCTATTTCATTTTTCTCTTTGTATCTCTAGTACCTACTTAGCATTGTGCCTGGCACATAATGGATAATTAATAAATCTTTGCCAATTAGACAGCTGACTAAATTGATATCTATCCTCTCCTTATAACTCCCAGGTCATTCGAATAACAGCTGAAGAAACTGAGAATGTTTAGCCTGAAGAAGGAAAAAAAACCTTAAGGAGGTGAGGGGGTAAGCTGCTGTCTCTGTTCAAATATCTGCAGAGCAGGTCTGTGGGTGATGGATGAGACCTGTCACTTCATTCTGCTTGTCCCCAGAGGACAGAACTAGGAACAATGGGAAAATGGCAGAAAATCAGATAGAATTCTTGAATCCAAGGAGCAACCTCCTAATCACAGGAGAGATCCCCAAATCGAACTGGCTGCCTTAGGAGGTGATGAGGGCTGACTGGCCTCTCGGCAGGGATCTCACACAGGGGCTTCCAAGTTCAAGTACCACTAGGATGTGATGGTCACTAGATTCTCTTCCACTTCTGAGATCCCAAGAGGCTGAAATTTTGGGAATGCCTGAATCCCTTTGAGCTCCTTTAGGCTCCGTTCTACTGGCCCTTCCCCCCATCCCCATGTTTTGAAGGTGCGAGTGCCCATTCCATCGACTACTAGACTGTGAGCACCTGGAGGGCAGGCATGGGGTCTTCTCCATCACTGGCTCCCTCCCAGTCAATCAAAGCCCAGAAAAAAACACACACACAGGCAGCTGCTTAGCAACCAGGGGTTGAATCGAGTTCCTCTTAAAAGCTCTTGATTTTGCTTCCACCTCCGCAGGCATGGTGCCTAGAGACAACCCTCTTCCAGGGAGGACACCATGCGGGGGCTGGAGGGAGAGGGCAGTGGGGTTGCTTTGGCCTGGCTGGCAGAGTTGAGCCCAGAAGGGCCAGTGAGTCATCCCTCGTCAATAAACACTCTGTCTCCGTTCCTGGAAACCTTGAAGGCTTGGGTCTGGGGCTTGGGATTTTCCGGGGGTTCTGACAGGGCAGGGGACCAGAACTGGGAGGGTCCCACTCCTGGGGAGTGACTGCCAGATTAGTCCATTAACCCCCCGTGATCCAGTGCTTCCTGGACGCAGACCACACCACCACTATCCAAAGGTAGTATTTGGGCTCAGGGGATTTTGAGAGGTGGGGAAGGTAGAAACAGAGGGAGACAGAAACAGTAACAACAGAGATGATGAAGATGATGATGGTGGTGGTGGTGATGGTGATAAAGGTGTTGGTGATAGTATTGACAATGATAGCCAGAATTTACTTAGCACTTCTAAGTTTACAAAGCATGACCATCACAACAACCCTGAGAGGTAGGTGTTATTATTATCCCCATTTTATAGATGGGAAAACTGAGAAAGACAGAGATTAATGACTTGTCCAGAGTCACAGAGCTATTAAGTGTCTGGGGCTGGATTTGAACTCAAGTCTTATTGACTAGAAGTCCAACATGCTAACTACTGAGCCTAGAAATCTTCCAGATGCCTAGGAAAAAATGTGAGCATAGGACTAGATCCCCTAGTCTCCTCAATGTATCCTACTAGCTCTCATCCTGACCCCATGACTAGGATTGTTCTAGGGCCACCACAAAAGGGTGAGTTGTAGTCTTATTTCGGCCCTAATTCATGTCTGGTGCCCGGTTCTGCCCTACATCCTGGTCCCCAACCCCATCTCCTCCAGTCTATTCTCATCTCAGCCCTAAGAACCGTGGGAGGAATCAGAGAGAGATAAAGAGATAAAAAGAGATGCAGGGAGAGTGAAGAGGTACAGTTCAGTGGAAAGAACAGGGTTTTATAGTCAGGAAACCTGAGTTTCAGGACTAACTCTGCCACTGAGTGGTATTTTACAGCTTAGAAAACTGAATCAGAAAGAGGTTAAGTGACTTGCCCAGGGCCACAGCTAGTAAGTGTGCAAAGCATCATTTGAATTCAGACCTTCTTGACTTCCCAGCATCCTATCCACTGCACCACCTAGCTGAGCCCTCTCTGGGCCAAAGCTTCCCTACCTGTTAAATGGGGACTTAAACAACCTACTCCAAAAGAATGTTGTGAGAAATCAGAGGGGTCCCAGTTCTGCCCTTAATTCCCTGTGTGACTTTGGACATATAGGAAGAGTCCTCTCTCTAGCCCTGAGTTTCCCCATCTGCAAAGTGAGAGGGACTTGAAAATGAGTCTTTAACACTGACCCTGATGGATAGAGTGGAATACAGTCAAGAGGAGGTTTTCAGGGACCCAAGAGTACATGGGCTTACCTCAGACCAGGGGCACCCTGGAACTGAAAGAGGAGCTGTGGATTCTGAGCCCACTGTATCAGACTCGGTAGGTGACAGTAAAAGACAACTGGGGTCGCAGACTTCATCTCTAAGAATACAGAGAACTCCAATGGTTTAAGCTGTGACTGGCATTGTTAGCAAGGACCATAGGTGTGAAACATCTTTGATCCCTACTGCCTCTCGCTACTAAGTGTGTGGGTGTCACAGGTGTCTATGTATCCTAGAGGTATCCTACAGTGAGAGTTCCCTCATCTAGGCTGCTCTCCTTCCAATCTACCCTCCCCTTGTCCTGTCTTCTCCTCAAGTCCCTTATTCCATCCTGCTTTATGTAGTTAACTATATACATATCTTAAACACCTACTAGATTAGAAGCTTCCTGAGGGCAGGGGGTTGGCTCTTACTCATTTCAGTATCTTCCAGTACATGGGAGAGGTCAGTAATTCTAACCAAAGGTCCTTCTGCACCCAGTCAACCCTCTTCTGTTTAGAATCTCGGATCTGGAAGGAACCTGAGAAGTTTCTAGAGAAACCTCCTAAACAGGGCAGGAATCTTCTTTATGGTCTCCCTGCCAGGGAATCATCCAGCCTCTGTTTAATCCCTCCAGTAAGGGGGAAATAAACTAGAAAAGGGATCCCCTTGTAGAAAGAGAACAAGAAAGGGGGTGGGAATGAAATGGGTAGCGCCTAGTTTTGTCCTCCTGGTGCCGCAGCAGAATCGGAACATCTCTTCCACATGACAGCCCATTGGACAGATGAAAAAGCTCAGTAGGTGCCCCTGAGTCTTCTCTTCTCCAGGATAAACCGCCCCCATCCATTCAGCAGATCCTCACCATGAGAAGATACTCCAAGACTTCTCACCATACTGATAAATTTCCTCTGGACATCCTAGGCAATGTCTTTCTTAAACTGCTGAACTAAGAACTGAACACAATATTCCAGATAGGGTGTGACCAAAACAAAGGTCAACAGAGTCTAGCTCCTTCCTCACTCTGGCCGCTGGACACTTGTTTAAAGCCTAAACTTGTAATCACTTTTCTTGCCTGACCTGTAACAGTCTTGTCTGTATTGAGCTTATAGTATACTTGTGGTAAGAGCTCCTAGGCTTCCCCCATACACACATGAATTGCGGTTGACAAGCATGGCATCTATGCCTTTCCTCAAGCGACTGACAGAAACGTCTAATGGAAGGCCTTTTGACAACGACTGGACACAAAACTCAGCCCCCTCCCCGACCTGCCATCTCCCTTCCCCCCCCATTCCCCCCCCCCACACACACACACACACTTCGTCTTCCCGGTCAGAAGGTAAGAGGTAAAGGAGGGAAGCATGAGTAGAGATAATCAGTTTCCCTATCTGTCAAATGAAAGAGTTAGACAGTAGCTCTAGAAGTCATGACCCTAGAGAGGCGCAGAGAGCTGGGCACCTGGGAGTGAGAAGCAGAAACAGGAATTTCAGAAGCATCTCGGGAGAACCAGTGGGAGAGGTACATGGAAAAACCTAAAGGGGGGGGAGGGTGAGGGGAGCGCCAAAGGAGGCACGAGGCAGAAGGTCCGAGCCAGCGGGATTCGGGCCCGCTTACCCGTTTACCCCAGTCCCAGTCCCGTCCCGGGGCCCAGCCGCTTGGCGGATAGGCTGCGCGCAGCAAGCGTCCTCCTGGACAGGACCAGGGCCAGGGGCCACCGGTAGGGGCACCGGCTGGGGCTGAAGCAGCGTTCTCACCTGGGGCTCCCGCCAGCTGGGCGGCGGCGAGGCACAGACACAGGAGCGGCAGGAAAGCCGCCATGGCCCGGACCCGGCTTTCGGTCGGGGGTAGCTGGGCGCGCCTCCAGGCGGTTCCCGACCCGCTACAGCTCTTCTTCGCTCTCCTCTCCCAGCTGTGCTCCGACGCGCGCCGCGGTACCCTGGGAACTTCTGGCTGGGACCGGGGAACCTTTGGCTGCGCCCGGGCAGTTGCGCGCTTTTCCCTGCTCCCCCGCCCGCTAGCCCCGCCCCAATTCTCCCCCCCCCCCCCAACGTTAGGGTGGCTCTGGGATGTGGGTGGTTTTTTTTTTCTTTTTTTTCAAATAAAGTTGTTCTGAAGTTTCACTGCTCGAACACCTTCTACCCTCACCACGGGTGCCGGCAGAGTGAGAATCTGGAGAGGCTAACGTGCTTATGACCTCGGCTTTCTGCCTGGCCCTGCCCTAGCCCAGGGGGCTACTGCCTACTCCCCACCTCCAGCTGGCTGTGTGGCCCCAAGCCGCTGGCCGAGCCTCTCTGGGCGGGTGCGAGACGAGAGCGCCCCACCTCTGCCGCAGCCTCTCCGTAGCGAGGCGGGGGCTCCCGGTATCCGCTGGTAGGTTGGGATGGGAAGGAGGTGGTACTGTGGGCTGAGGAATATTGCAGCTGTTCTTCCACGTCCCACACCCACGTCTACCCTGGCTTGGTGGCCCTCTCCTGTTTGGCCCTTCCCCCCAGGGGACAGGAAAGCAACTTTGGGGCTCAGAGCCGCCTTCTCCCCGGACACATCTTCTCGAGGCCCTCCCGGAGAATGTCCCCCGCAGGTGGCTTGGTGAGACCAGCAGTGTAGAGGGAAAAGCACCGTACTTCTGAGCCGTAAGGGACTCGAAGATCAGCGACCCCACCCCCCACCCCATTTTTCATATGGCCTCATATAGAGGCTGAATTTGTTCCCCAGCGTCACACACCTCATAAAAAGCTGAACTAGGCTTTGAACCCAGTTCCTTAGACCCCCATCTCAAGCACTAGATCCATCCCTCACCTCCATCCTTCTTTGTTCATCTGCAAAATGGGTTTAATAATCTTTGCACTGCCTGTGTTTGGGGCGGGGAGTGAGGGAGGACACCTGGGGAGCAGAGTTCTAGGCTCCTTCTCCCAGGATATAGCTGCACTTTATTTCTGGGGGGCTGTGGGTCCTTTGTGAAACGCCAGAAGTGTATTGGCTACTGAGCAGGCCTTAGCTCGGGAAGACCTGGATTAAACTCCTGCCTCTGATAACAAGCTAGCGAGCTGTATGAACTCGGCCAAGTCCTCAAAGACAGTAAATCACAGATGAATTGCAATCTGTACCTGTGGAAGGAAGTTCTGCCCTGGGAGTTTCTTACAAAGAAGTCATGGGACTGGGCCAAAGTCATTGCAGGGTGGATTGTTGTAAGGAGAGCCGTTTTACACTGTGTCAAATATGTGCAAATTAATGCTTTTAGCAGGGATGGAGGAGAGAGGAAGCGTTCCTCCTTGGAAATAAGGGGAACTGCCCTAAAGTAAGTGCCCTGGGAAGTTCTCCAGGGCAGCCTCCGGACTCTTCCACTGACCCAGGGCAAATCATTTCCTTCTATCTCATGTGTAAAATGGAGATTGTAATGATTGCACTAAATTCCACAAGTGTGAGGAAAGTTCTTTGGGAACTTGAAATCACTAGGCCCTGTACACAGACACCTCTGCTCCTCTCTTGCTCAGCTGGGAAGATTCCAGGACTGTCCAGAAGCTCTGGGCCACAGGTACACATGGCAGTGGGAGGATTAGGGTCTGGGCAGCTGGAGCAGCCTTCTGACTCCAGCAAACATAGCTTCTTTTTCCCTTTTTTGTGTGCAGATTGGAGGATCATCCCCTTTGAGCACCTTAGCCAAAGCTTCCAGATAATTACCAACCTGGGGTCGTGAGGTATATCTGACCCTTTCTCTTTCAGCTCTATTCTAGCTGGGTATAGGGTAAAGATATAGGTCTCCCCTCAATCCAGCCTCCTCCTGGGAATGAGAGAAAAGTCCACATTAACTAACCACCTGCTTCTGAGCTACCAAGACAACCCAGGCCCTTTATGATCCTGTCCATCTCAGGGAAACCCCAAGCCAATTCCAAAGAGTCTTTGCATTCAGAAGGTCCTTCTTTCTGTCTTATCCCTCAGGTGTCCTCTGGGGCAAGAAAGATTCCCTTGAAGCATGATGGATCTGAAATGATTAATGTTTATTTTGTTTTAGGGAGTGGGAAAGGCCCAAAGGTTCCTTTTGCTCTCCAGTCCCATTAAAGAGCCACCACACACTCTGTGCCTGGGTAGCCAGGCAAATTCAGGTGGAATTTCTTCTGCACATCATCAGGGACAAAGCGTCCAGCCACAAAGTGGTACTTCCCTGAAAACCGACCTGCACACTTCTTGGGGGCAGCCAGGGACACCAGCACCTCGGGGCTGATCCCGTCTTCACTGCCCATCTCCACATCCCATCCTGTTTGAGGAGGAAAGAGCAAAGGGGAGAGGGGATGAGTTCTTTCCAGGCTTGACAAACCCCACCCCAGCTCCCCAGAGGCTCCCACCTCCACCAGAGAGTTCAGGAGGGTATAAAGGGGGTGGAGGGAAAAGCCTGACTTAGGAATCAAGTGACCTAGATTTTTAGTCCCAGTTGGCCACTGGTCAGCTCTGTGACCTTCAGCAAATCATCTTCCTCCTCTGGGGCCTCAGTCCCCCTATCTGTCAAATAAGGTGGTTGGAGTAGAGGTCTCCAACTAAGATGCATTTCAGCTCTGGCATTCTAAAATTCTTTAGAAAATAAAAAAGACTTCCTGGGTCAACCAAGGCTTCAAGATCATCACTCTCTGAGAAGGCTCTCCTAGCACCATAGGATACCTTCAAGGTACAGCTTTTTCCAGACAAGCCTCAACTGGAAACAAATGGAAGATTTTGGAAAACAATTTGGAATTATGCTTTTTTTAAAAAAAAATTACTAAGCTCTACATACCTCCTGACATAGCATTACTGCTAGGAGGCATAGACTTTAAGGGAGTCAAAAGCAGAGGTGAAAGTCCCATAACAGCACATTTTGTAATAGCAAAGAACTAAAAGAAAAGTGAGTGCCTGTCAATGTGGAATTGGCTGAACAAACTGTGGTATATGAATACAATGGATAATTACTGCACCGTAAGAAACAAAGAATTCAGAGAAACTTGAGAAGATTTATACGAACTGATGCAGACTGAAGCAATCAGAACCAGGAGAACAATTTACACAGTGACCCCCAATTGACCCCCATAATGACTATTGGGACAGAAAGAGACACATTTCTAGACATGGCTAAAGTGTTGGTTCATTTTGCTTCTGGATAGAGAACTGAAGTTGGAATCCAGAAGAAAGGGGCCTGAATCGAACTTCAGACACTTGGTAACTATTTGACCTGGGACAAGCCACTTAATAGCTTTGAACCTCACGAGATCTCAGTTTCCTCATGTAAAAGGGTGATATTAAGATATCTCACTATGTCCCTCAGCTAGACCAAATGAGATCATGTATATAAAGCACTTTGAAAACCTTAACATAAAATGTGTGTGTGTGTATATGTTAAAATGGGAGGGGTTTTCGGGGGGATGAAGAGTCACTGGGCAGTGAGAGTGATTTTTACAAAGAAAACAGTATCAATAAAACATTTTAAAAGAAAAGGAACTGGTTAGATATGTCCTTCCTCTCATCAAGAAGTTTAGGGCTATGGGCTCAAATTGTTGCAGGCTCTGGGTCATTTTTCTGGCTTAATAGTTTTTCTTTGTTGTGAAGCAGCTGGTGGTGGAGGCAGTATTTGGAAGGGATAGTGGTGTAATAAACAAAAATTTTAAAATAAAATACTGTATAAAAACAAAACCCCCATTGGTTGGGCTCCAGATTCCAACACAATTCTTGGTGCTGTTCCCTCTGATGGAGGCAGCAGAGGAAATATGTCTTGGATAGCACATAGATAGTGGAATGTGAGGGGTCCTTAATGGTTCTACCTGCCCCCAAATGCCTTCCTTTCTGGGCTTGCTCCCTGCAGCCCTCCCCTCCTGACCTGGTCTAGTCTGCCTCACATCAGAAGCATTAAAAGGGCTGGCCCCTAAGCCAGGGAGGCCATCTCAGAAGAGTCCTGGGAGGTGGCACCTCCTAATAATCACTGACATGGAGACATATAGATTAGATAGGTAGATAGATAAACACATACACAGCCACATATATGTATATATATATATGTATATACACACACATACATATAAATATATTACTTTAAAGTTGCAAAACACTTCACCGACATACCATCATTTGAACCTCACATCACTCTAAAGAAGGTATCATCAGCATAAGTATTCCCATTTTACAGATGAAGAGACTAAGGCTCTGAAAGATTAAATGATGTGCTCTTTCTCTAGCTGGAGAAGAGGTCCTGGGCCCTGTTCTGGCCCTCTCTGGGGGTTGCAGACTGAAAAGGGATTCATTAGGCTCTAGTAGGACATACTTCACCATCTTCTCTGAGGGGCTGGAGAGGAAACCCCTTATAGACTGTCAGAGCTGGAAGGGACTTGGAGATCCTATAGTACAACCATAGGGAAACTGAGGCCCAGAAAAGACAATGATTTGCTCAAAATCAACAGCAGAGAATCACAGGGTCATGGATTTAGAGACAGAAGGAACCTTAGAAATCCTTGGACCCAATTCCCTCATTTTACAGTTGAGAAAACTGAGAAAGAGAAGTTGATAGTGCACCCAAGGTCATACAGGGGTCATTGGCAGAGACAGGATTTGAACCTGGGTCCTCTGAGTCCACTTACAGCACTCTTTGCCTTCTACCATGATGCCTCCAGAACTAGAACCTAGATCTTTTAACTCTCATTTCACCTTTAGGAATCCCTGAGGGAAGGAAACCTTGTGGTCTCCTGGGCAACACAATATAGTCCCTTTCTTCATTAAGAAGTGCCTTGTGAGGTCTAACCCCCAGCCCATGTTCATGCTAGCCCTTTCTATGGTCCATCTTCTCTACTCCTTCAAGATCACTCAGTGCCAGAGGAAGGATCATGGGTTGGGGAAGGGAGACAAGACAGGTCCCCTCCCACACATACACCATGGGCACTGCCTGGCCTGCTCCAGTCCTGGCCTCTTGCTACATTTATCCTGGTGGGAATTTTCCCCTTTCCATCTGGGACAGGGGCTGTTTGTTCTCCCCCTTACTAGATTCCTGCCTAATGGCTCTAGCAGACAGGGCCGAGGCGGCAGCCAGGCCAGCAGGGTGTTTGCTCAGTTACATCATGTCTCCTGGTTGAGCCCGGCTAGCCGAGGCCCAGTAGCAGGCGGGCACGTGTTTACCCTTTTGGGCCTGGGCACCTGCATAGTGTGGATGTCAACTTCCCTCCCTCTACCTCTGCCTCAGGGATGCCCAGAGGGTTAGCACCAGCCTGAAGCACAGGAGTGTCTACAGCTGGTCCCCTCAGAGAGCTTTCACACACACCCTCACATAGCCATCCCCCACCAAAGCCACAGCTCGACTGGGATCAGTGCTTAGCCCAGGACTGGGCTTCAACCTAGGGCCGGGTCCAGTGATTAAGCTCCTCTATGGTCTCCCCAATCCCCATCCCTCACCACATATGCAAACACACACACACACACACACACACACACACACACACACACACACACACAAACACACGCCTTTGCTCACTAGTGCCCATAACACCGTAGTCCTGGGGTCAAGTCCTTGCCTGAGGGGATGTCCAGGCTGACAATGGGGATCTTGACTAGCTTCAGGGTGGCCAGGATGCTGGTGCACGGCTCTTTGGCCTCCCCAGGCTCCGCACCGGGCCCCAAGATGGCATCAATCACCAGGCTGTAGGCATCATTGATCAGCTGGACCTGCAGGACGGGGTGGTCAAACCAAGGTAGATTTTCCCCAGCTGAGGGAAAGGAGAATAGGGATGCTGGCCAGAGAAGTCTCCTTTCTGTAGTATCTAGCATCCATGAAAGGAGAAACTCATAATCCCTGTACTATTGTTCACGTCCTAACAGCTACAGGGGCCTTCCTCCTGGTCTGTCTCTCCTAGACTGCCCCCAAGGGCTCTGGCCCCTTGGGGAAGGAAGAGAAGGAAGGAGCTGGATAAGGGCCCTACCTGGGTTCCTCTCTCTCCCCACTTCCCAGGGAGAATGATCAGTGTATCCCCACTACCCAGGTATCTGCCTGCCCCCACATGTGCACTGATCCACATGGCCATGCACACACACTTATATATTCCAAACATGTATGCATACCTCTACTATCTGTATGCCAGCCTACCCTCAAGAACGCATATCTCCCCACACCCACGCCACCATCCATGTGGGCAATTTCTGTTTTTGTAAATAGAGACACCCTGAAATGTAAACTTATTCCTCCACTCCTCCCCCCGCCACCAAAAAAACAAAATCCGGTGTACACCCAATCCACCCTCCTTCTTCTAGTCTAGCAGAAAGGAAAGTCTGGGAGGAGAGGACTGAGAACCCACCAGTTTCTCTTAGACCCCACCTCTTCAGCAAGGTTCAGTGATTCCACTGTCAAAGACAGGCAAACTCATAAATTCAGACAGGGGAAGGAAACAGTCAGGGATTCAAGAAGGTTGGGGTGAGAACCAAGAATAACCAGGTCTTAGCCATGTGGAGAAGCAGGAAGGAGGTGAGAGTAGGAAGCCACCTCCCCTTTGGGCCAGGGACCACTTCAACCCACCTGCATCCTGTTAGGATCCCCCATGGGGGAACAGCTTCTTCCCCTCAGGGATGGGTGGCCCTAACAGGATACAGCAGGCTAAAGTGGCACTGCCCGTTGAATAACTCCCACCCAGCTGAAACTCGCGGGGTGGTTTGCTACACTCCCCAGTGACCAAGAAGTGCCACAAAGAGTCATCTCCCCATTGGCCTGCTACCCTAGGAAGTCAGTCCATAGGTGAAAGATAGCTGAGGAGGTTCCCAGGGGACAGGGACGGTAGAGATCCCAGGAATAGGCCTACTTAGCAAGTCCTCAAGGCTTCTCCAACCACCCCATGGTATCTGGCCCTCCCTCTGTCATGCCCTGTCCTGCCATCCCCCTCCTGTCTGTGGTGGGCGCCAGGCGTGGCTGTGGGTGTCTGTGCCCCTGAGGTGGCCGGTGCTCTGAGGTCACATGCCAGAGGCCGCCAGAGGAACGCAGAGAGGAAATGTGATTCAGTAATGCCTTTCCCAGTCATCACCACTGAGACTGCAGCCCAGGGCCCCGGAGAGCACTGTCCTCCCCCCACCCTGGGGCCCGTGTGGCATGTCATAGATGATGGATGAAGTGTACATCTTCCCCCTCCCTCTGTCCTGGGATTCTAGCCTAGGAGGGAGGGGGACTGGAAAGCTGGCCCTGGCCTGCTGAGCCAACCTCACACATACCTGCCAGCCTACAGTGGGGACAGGCAGGAAGATGCCCTCCATACTCCCCAACCCAAATCTGGTGAGATCCTTGCCCAGCTTAAAGCAGTCCCTCCTCCCCTACCCGCAGCAGAGCAGTGGTACCAAAAGCAAGGGCCCCTAGGGATCAGGCAGCTTCCCTAGGAGCCTACCAAGGAAGACCACTCCTTGCCCTGCTCCTCAGCAGGGACCACCTGATGACTGACCTCAGTAGGGAGGTAGGAAAGAAAGGGGATGTCCATCTTCTCACACTGTGTAGTGAAGTCCTTGGACAGCGAGTCTGAAGAGCGTTTGGGGTAAAAGATGGTTGGCTCATACTCCTGGAGGGGAGAAGGTGAGGGGGAGTCAAGACCCTGGGGAAAACCTGGGGCCTGGGGAGCTGGCCAGTGGTGGGGGAAGGCAGGGCACTCTGTGTCATCCCTACATTTGGCGGGATTCTAGGAAGGGCAGGGGGAGATTGGTGTGTAAATGGGGAAGATGGATCCCCTGGAGGTGACACTGGAGAGTTACAGCATGACAGGTTAAGTGTCAGAAGGACCCTCAGACACCCTCTAGCTCAACCAGCACCTTAAAAGGCATGCCCCCCAAAACTGGTCATCAAGCCTCCACCCAAAGAGACCCAGGGACAGAGAACTCATTACCTTTCTCAGCAGACTTTTGGACAGCTCTGTTAAAAGTTTTTCTTTATGTCTCTGCTTCTTTAAACTTCCTCCCTTTGCTCTTAGTTCTATCCCCTAGGGCCAATCTGAACAAAGCTAATCCTTCCACAAGACCACCCTTCACAACCTGGAAGACATCTCTCAGGTTCTCCCTGCCTTCTCTTCTCCATACTCAGCAATCCCAATTCCTTCATCTGATCCTTTATAGTGTGGCCTGGAGTCCTCTCATCACTCCCTCTTCTGGATGTGTTCCAACTCATCAATGTTCTCTCTAAAAGTCAGTAGCCAAAATTGAACAGAATATTCCAGATGTCTGGCCAAAGCAGAGCACAACAGGACTCTCACCTCCCTAACTCTGGATACCATACTGCTTTCTGCATTAGCTTCAGATTTGGGGGGCCACTGTTGTCAACTTGTATCAAGGTCACAGATCACTGACATTCCTAAGACTTTTTCCCAGAGAATCTATGGCATAGTCAGGCCTCCTACATCCTATACTTGTGAAATTGATTCTTTGAACCTTAGTATAGAATTTTCATTTATCTTACATTTGGCCCGTTGTTCTCCCACATCAAGATCTCTTTGGATCCTATCATCTAATGTGTGCATAGCCCTCCCAGACTTCCTGGGGGAATCACAAGGAACAAGGGGAGGGAGAGTTTTAAAAGAGATCTCTAGGGGTGATTGGAAGGTTCAGAAAGAACCCCTGCAAGACGTCACCAGGTGATTACAGGAATTCCCAGGGAAATAATACTGGGGGCCCTAAGAAGGTTTCCCAGCAGCACTGATACCTACAAATACCCGAAGATGTCGAGCACACACCAATCCGATGGCCCCATTCTGCTCAGGTCCGCACACTACCAGTACAGTACGTTGCTTCCGGGAAAGGGCAGCCACAGGAAACACCTGGAGAAGGGGTGATTGAATCCCGATGAACCTTCAGGGACCCACGGTCCTCCTCTCCACCCCAACCTTTCATGCCTGCCTGCCTGCCTTTACCCTCCCCATTTTACAGACAGGGAAACTGAGGTCCAGAGAAAGCAGGAAACTCTCTCAAGGTCCCACAGTGATGTAGCATCTGTACTTTCTTTTGTCCCAGTGGGGATATCTATCCCATTTCTCAGGAGACCCTTAGGAAGTAGATCCATGGCCAAACATCCCACTCTTTCAAAGATGTCTTCGTGTCCAGCGGCAGTCCATCCTGAGCTTGCTGTACACCTCACCAGTCCTCAGGACCATGTTTATGGATCATAGTCTTAGGACAGGGGCAACTGAGGGAATACCTGGAGACCCCTGTTCTAGCCTTTGCTCTTGTGACTCTCCTGCAGTATGACCCTGAAAGACTCAAATACCTGCAGAAGCATGGCAGCATAAATATGGAAGTGGTCCAAATTCTGCTTTAGACAACTGTCTAGCTGTGTGATGCTTGGCAGGTCATAACCTCTCAGGGCCTCTGTCTCCTCACCTATGTAGTGAAGGAGCTGGACTCATTGATCTCTTAGGTCCCTTCTGGTTCTAAATCTATAATTCTGTGATCTCTGGGCCTCACTTTTTCCATCTGTACAATGGAGAGAATGAGCAAGCATGGCAGGCATGAAGGGCCAAGGACAGAAAGAAGGGAAACATGATGCCTTAGGGCAGTCAGATGGAGAAAACAGTCCCTCCAGAACCTCTCCTTGGCTCAAGATGGAGGAGTTGTTGCTCATGACCAAGAGCTAGGAGACTCAGGTTCCATTTGTGGCTCTGACATTAATTGGCAATGTGACCTTGGATAAATCATTTCCCATTCTGGGACTCAGTTTCCCCATCTACTTAGCAAGAAGTGGGACCTAAAGATGCTTTTGGCTCTCCTCTGCTTCTAATCCTACTTGAACTATTATTATTAATTATTGCTGTCACTATCATCATCCTTGAACTTCCCATGGGGTGAATGGATTATAGAATGTTAGAGCTGGGAAGAGCCTTAGAGATCACCCAGGATTTTATAGATAGGGAAACTGAGGCCTGGAAGAGGGAAGTGACTCACCTGAGGCCAAATAACCAGTATCAGAGTGAGACTCAACCCCAGGTTCTTTGACTGAGCCCTGGGTTCCACTCTAGCCTCCAATACCTCCTGGCTGAGAAACCTTGGATAAGTCATATGAGCACTCAAAGCCTGTTTATCATAAGTAAAATGAGGATAATGTGTATAGTGTATTGTGCTTTGCAAACCTTAAAATGCTATATAAACTATTATTATTATTATTAATTACCCAGAGGGCCTTTCCAGCTCTGGTATTCTATGCTCTCAAGCCAGTCCCTTCTAATTCTGATGTTCTACAAGTTCATAATCCAGGCTGGGGCAGGGAGGTGGGGTTGGGGATGATGAGGGGAACAGAGGAAGGCAAAAGAAGCTGCTATGGTCCCCTCCAAGCAATGGAAGTGCCTCCTTCACTGGGACCTCTGGGAGACAGACACTAATCCCTGTAGCCTGAAGGAGGCTTTCCTAACGCCCCTTTAGGCACACCCAAGGGCAGCTGCCTCCCTGACCGGGGATAGCCCAGAGATGAAGGACCTAAGTACTGCTCTACCCCCAACCCATCCCTCATGGCAGTTGATGCTCTCCTTATACCTAGGAACCCCAGGGCGTGGCGAGGGGTGGCCTATTCCCAACCACATTTGCTGTGTACGCCCACGCTACTATTCTCTCCTTGCTGTGGGTAAGGGCCTCCTGCCAAGCCACAAAAGGAACAGGCCTTGCCTTCTCAATTCAGGCCTCAGTGAATGTTTATTTATCTTAAACTTGTTTGCCGGGCCTTGTGGAATCTGGTCTTTTTTCCATACCCAAGGGCCATCAATCAAGGAGTCTGGCACCCAAAAGCCCATGTAGCTGGTAGAGGCAACCGGAACAGGCTCCTGGACACTCTCCTTCTTTAGAACATGGGCAAGGTGCAAGAGTTATTAGGATATACTAGAACAGAATAGAACACAGAATGTCAGGGCTGGAAGGGACCTTAGAACACAGGATGTCAGGGCTGGGAGGGCCCATAGGACCCAGGATGTCAGAGTTGGAAGGGACCTTAGAACACAGGATGTCGGAGCTCGGAAAGCCCTTAGAACCCAGAGTGTCAGAGCTGGGAAAGCCCTTAGAACACAGGATGTCAGAGCTGGGAGAGCCCTTAGAACCCAGAGTGTCAGAGCTGGGGGGGCCCTTAGAACCCAGAGTGTCAGAACTGAGAGTGCCCTTGGAACCCAGAGTGTCAGAACTAGGAGGACCCTTAGAACCCACGATGCGAGCTGGGAGGGCCCTTAGAACACAGGATGTCAGAGCTGGGAGGGCCCTTAGAAACCAGGATGTCAGGGCTAAAAGAGACCTTATAGATTATGGAGTTTTGTGGCGAAAATCAAAGCACAGAGGAGAGAAATTATTTCCTCGTGGTCATATAGCAAGCCTGTGGCAGAGCTAGGACTAGAACCCACATCTTCTGCTTCTCAGGCCCCTCCTGACTCTGCTCCCTGCCAAAAGCTGTGGGACCCCCCGTAGTTATGACTAAGCTTTCCTTCAGCCCCTTCTGGGCACAGCTTTTATAAGCCCAGGGTTCCGAGGGAAAGCTCATGGTTCCTTGTGAACCTCTTTCCTACTAGCACAGCCCTCAGTCTTAGCCTAAGAGGAAGCAGTTTTTCAGTCTCTCCTCATCGGCCCCATTGGCTCCTCTTACCCCAGGAGCTCCTGCTGGGTGAAGAGAAAGGAACAGATACCCCGGAGCAGAAGGGCCTTAGTATTCTCAACTTAAAGCTTTCGTAGCAGGGAAAGAAAAGATTATTTTAAGGACCTACTGGGGAAGAAGAGAAGGTAGTTAAAGCGAACATGGGTCCACACAGGGCCTTACTAGGGAGGGGAAGCCTTGGCCTGGCCAAGTATTGATGGAAACGGGGAAGCTGCCCCATGACCCAGGAGTGTGAGCCCTTCGAGGTTCCCAGGAGGAAGAGGGAAGAGGACTTTACCTTGGTCACAGCCACAGCACAGGCATACCCACACATCTCTGCCAGCTGCTGCCGCCCAAACCGATAATCTTCGATGAGCTCCTTCTCCATGGCAACAGCCTCCACCTTGCTGGGAGCCAGAGAAGAGACACAGACAGATGGAGATTCAACCAGAGAAACAACTCAATTCAGCAAATGTTTATTGTGTGTACATTATGTGTCCATGTGTATATTAATATATGTCCAATAGGTACTTATATGTGTTCGTGTGGATACTTACATATGTCCCTGTTGTCTCCTCTGATAAAGTGTAAACTCTTCAAAGGCAAGGACAGTTTCGCTTTTCTCTTAGTATCCTTAGAACCTGTCAAAGTACCTGGCATACAGCAGGTGCTTATAAGCACCTAATATGTGCAGGGCACTGAGCAAAGCATCAAGGAAGACACAAAATTCAGATAAAACCCAGTTTCTGCCCTTCATCAACTTCACAGTCACATAGACGCTAAGATATCGAGTACCCTGAAACACACATATCCTGCTTTTTGCTAAGACAGTACGGACATCTGAGGCTGGGCAGAAATAGCACAACATGTCACAGAAATAACTAAAACAAACAATATCACAAGACAAATGCATCAAAACATAGCAAAGAGCTATGCCAGGCCTGAGAAAAAAAAGGCGGTTGCCAAATGGGGCATCCCTACTAGCAATCATTCCATATATCTCCTTTTTCTGGCTAAGCTACTTGAGAAGCCTGTCTACAGCAAATGCCTCCACTTCATTTTCTCTCACGCTCTTCTCAAAACTCTACGGTATGATTTCTGACCTCATCGTTCAACCAAATTTGCTCTTTACCACTGATCATAGTAATTGCCAAATCTAATAGCCTCTCCTCAATCCTCATCTTTCTTGGCCTCTCTGCCGCCGCCGACACTGGCAAGGTCACCTTCTCCTTGATTCTCTCTTCGACCTATCTGACCAACCTTTCTCAGTTTCCTTTGATGGAGCTTCATCGGGTCATTGCTCATGGTCCCACAGGGCTCTGTCCTGGGCCCAGATCTTCTCTTCTCCCTCTATACTATATCAACGGGTACTCTCATCAGCTCCCTTGGTTCAATTATCATCTCTATGCTGGGGATTCTCAGATTAGCTTATCCAGCCCTGACCTCTCTCCTAGCTTCCAGGATGGCATCTCCAATTGCCTCTTGGACCTCTTGATCTGGATATGTCCCAATGACATCTTGAACTCAACATGTCCAAAACTGAACTCATTATCTACACCACCACCACCCTCCAAACCCTTTTCCTTTCTTTACTTTCTTTTTATTCTAGAGCATTCCACCATCCTCTCAAATACCCAGGTTCATAATTTAAATGTCATCCTCAACCAATCTCTCATCCCCTAGTTCTAATCTGTTGTCAAGTCCTGTTGATTTGACCCTTCCCTCCTCTGACACAGCCACTACCCTGGTGCATTCCCTCATCACCTCACACTTGGGCTTTGGCAAAAACCTTTGGTTGGCCAATATGCCATTAGACTCTTTTCACTCCAGTCCATCACTCCACTCAGCCACCAAAGCGATCTTCCTAAAGTGCAGGTCTGACTGTATCACCTCCCTCCCATTCAATAAACTCCAGAGGTTTCCCATCACCTCCAGAATCAAATATTGAATCCTGTTTGGCATTCAAAGTCTTTTGTAACCTGGCCCCTGTGCTTTTCCAGTCTTCTTACACCTTACTGCCCTCTTCCCCAAATACTCCAAGGTGCATGGCTTCCTTGTTGTTCCTAGAATGACACAATCCATCTCCCTACTCAGGTATTCTCGCTGGCAGTTCCCGTGACTAGAATCTCACATCCTCATTTTCACCTCCTGGTTTTCCTGGCTTCCTTTAAATTCCAGCTAAAATCCCATCTTCTATGAGAAGCCTTTCTCGTTGTCCCTTCATGGTCGTACCTTACCACTGCTGATTACCTCCAATTTCTCCCGCACCAGCTTGTTTGCACATCGTTATTTGCACATGGTCTCCTCTCATTAGATTGAGAGCTCCTTGAGAGCAGAGACTGTCCTTTGCCTTTCTTTGTATCCTCAGCACTCAATAAAGTGCCTGGCACATAGTAAGTGCTTAATAAATGCTTGCTTACTTGACCTGATGTTAGGAAAAATTTTCTAACCACTAGGGTTGTCCAAAGTGGGAAGGGCAGGAAGCAATAGGTTTTCCCTCAGTGAAGGCTGTCCAAATGAAGGCTGGGTGATCACTGGTTGGCAGGGCCTTCATTAGGGTGGGGACACTAGAACTTTGTCTCGGGGCAGAAAATTTAGAGGGTGCCACTGTACCATTCTGGAATACAGTCTCTTCTCTTCCTTCCCTTACCTTCCCTATCTACCCTCCTTGGTCCTTCCTAAAGCTAACCTTTCCACCTCTACCCTTTACCCCATTCCTCCAGTTTCTCCTGTGGCCCTGCTCCCTCAATCATTTGCCGTCTTGTGCCTATTCAATGCTTCCTTCTCCTCAGCCTACAACCACGCTGAAGCTTGAATTATGCTGGATGAACTCTCCTTGACTTTCCTGAATGGAGCCGCCCTCAAGAGGCACTGTGTCACAGGCAAGACCTGGAGTCCCTGACCTTGGTCTGTTTGTT
Source organism: Phalanger gymnotis (assembly GCA_028646595.1). Classification (NCBI taxonomy): domain Eukaryota; kingdom Metazoa; phylum Chordata; class Mammalia; order Diprotodontia; family Phalangeridae; genus Phalanger; species Phalanger gymnotis. Next base: position 57,335,837 of record CM053622.1, read on the forward strand.
TTTTCAAATATTTATATAACTATATTTCAGTGTAATTCGTTTCCTTTGTAATCCTGCACATTTGATTTTATACATTTAGAAACATTTTTCTGAGAAAAACTCATTTAGGTTCCAGAGCCTCAGAAAGGTTCCCCACACTGATAAAGGGGCTTGTGATACAAACAAGATGAAGAACCCCTGCCATAGAAAATGGTTCGAAACATGGAGACAGAAAGACCTGGGTTCCAATTCTACCATTTATACTTGGGAGCTGGGTAATCACAGGCAAAACACTTCACCCCTCTGCTCTTCAGTTTCTCACCTGTAAAACAGGAATAACACTTGTAGTATCTACCTCACAGGATTACTATAAAGACTTAAATTAAAACACATATATTTAAATTAAATAAAGTACATTTCAAGCCTTAAAACTCAGGGTGTGCTGGAGCCGGCCTGAACCAAGTGGATCGTTAAATGTTCAGGGTGAGCATTTCCATCTTGGAAATTGGCAAAGGCTGTAAATTAGGGCTTGGTTTAATGTTTTGTTGATTATATGGACTTAAGAAAGTGACAGAGAAAATGTTAATAATGCAAATTAAACTTCAATGTGGGTCATGGGTACATTTTTCCCCAGACAGCTGGTTGTTAAAGCCTTGACCAGCACACCACAGCAAAGTGTCATGTGGAGGGTGGGGCTCAAAGGGTCTAATCCTGGCGTTATACACACGATAAAATAGGCGTTAGAAGCAAAAGAGATGGAAGGAGACTTTGTCCTTGAAGCTACTTCACCTGATTCTTTGCCTTTGCTCCTTAATTTGCATGGAAAATTCATCTGCATAGAAAAATTAAAAGAATCTTGGGGCAAGAAAACTCGGGCAGGTGATTTCAGATGCAGAGTCTTTTTTGTCTTTGTTGTTGTTGTCAATCAACAAACCCTTATCAAATGCCTACCTTGTGCCAAGAACTGGGCCAGGGATGGGCATTTAGAGAAAGGAAAAATCAGGCCCTGCCTGTAAGGAGCTTACATTCTAAAGAAAGGGGCAGCATTGCAGATAACTAGGTCCATTCGAGATATATGCCGGCTAGATGGAGGGTAATCTCAGAGGGGGAGGCATTAGCAGCTGGTTTGCATCTGTTGAGATGATCGTATGGTTTCTGCTAGTTTTGTTGTTGATATGGTCAATTATGCTAATGGTTTTCCTAATATTGAACCAGCCTTGCATTCCTGGAATAAATCCTACCTGGTCATAGTGTATTATTCTGGTGATAAGTTGTTGCAATCTTTTTGCTAATATTTTATTTAAAATTTTTGCATCAATATTCATTAGGGAAATTGGTCTACAATTTTCTTTCTGTTTTGACTCTACCTGGTTTGGGTATTAGTACCATATTTGTGTCATAAAACGAATTTGGTAGGACTCCTTCTTCACCTATTTTCCCAAATAGTCTACAAAGTATAGGAATTAATTGTTCCTTAAATGTTCAATAGAATTCACATGTAAAACCGTCTGGCCCTGGGGATATTTTCCTAGGGAATTCATTGATGGCTTGCTCAATTTCTTTTTCTGATATGGGGTTATTTAGAAATTTTACTTCTTTTTCTGTTAAGCTGCGCAATTTATGTTTTTGTATACATTCATCCATATCTCTAAAGTTGTCAAATTTATGGGCATATAATTGGGCAAAATAATTCCTAATTATTGATTTGATTTCCTCTTCATTAGAGGTGAACTCACCCTTTTCATTTTTGATACAGGTAATTTGATTTTCTTCTTTCTTTTTTTTAATCAAATTGACCAAAGGTTTACCAATTTTATTGTTTTTTTTTTCATAAAACCAGCTCTTTGTTTTATTTATTAATTCAATAGTTTTCTTAATTTCAATTTTATTAATCTCTCCTTGGATTTTCAGTATTTCTAATTTGGTATTTAATTGAGGATTTTCAATTTGTTCTTTTTTAGCTCTTTCAGTTGAATGCCCAAATCATTGATCTCCTTCTTCCCTATTTTATTCATGTAAGCATTTAGAGATATAAAACTTCCCCTAAGAACTGCTTTTGCTGCATCCCATAAGTTTTGGTACGTTGTCTCATTATTGTCATTCTCTTGAACAAAGTTATTAATTGTTTCTCTGATTTGTTCTTTGGCCCACTCATTCTTTAGAATTAGATTATTTAGTTTCCAATTAATTTTTAGCTTATTTTTCCATGGTTCTTTGTTACAAATAATTCTTATTGCATCATGATCTGAAAAGTGTGCTTTGACTACTTCTGCCTTTCTGCACTGGATTGTGAGGTTTTTATGCCCTAGTA